>CALSBV010012213.1:8860370-8992624 GCA_943590825.1 Bovichtus diacanthus
AGAGAGAGAGAGAGAGAGAGAGAGAGAGAGAGAGAGAGAGAGAGAAAAGGAGAAATAACAGGGGCGGTGGAAAATGAAGATCAGAGGCACTCAAGCATCGCCCCGGTGGAGTCTCGCCGTTTTTCTCCTTGAATTCAATCAGGCGAACGACAGACTGCCACTGACAAATGTTACCTCTGAGTTCTCTTTCTCTATCTTTTCCCTCTCCCATTGTTAAACCCATGGATCAAGGGGTAAACACTGGTCCATCTCCACTGGATGGATGTACAGAAATTGCAATTACAAAAAACAAAACAAAACGAACCATTTCCACACAGAAACACAGCACCAAGCCCTCACATGCATTTTTATTTTGTCCTTCAAAACAGCCTCCTTATTTTAGACAACTATAGAAAATGTTATCTTTATGATCTTTCGAGGATCACCTCACATAACTGCAGTGTGTATTATATGTTATGTTATGTTGTTATGTTATGTTCCAAGGCATTTCTTTGGCATTCATTACTCTGCCAAAATATCATGCGAGCCCTCTAATAGTATACCACAGCTCCCCCTAGTGGAAGAGAGAAATCAAATGAGGACGTTGGCTCTTTGCCTCAGTTCATCCTAAACCTACTGTAATATTGCTGACAGTTGGTTTCTGAGGTATCGAGATAGCTTTTTAGAGTGAATCAGCAGCGTGCTCACTTGTAATTGTGAAGTTTTTATTCCTAAATTAAATGTCTGCAAAAGCTGTGGCAGCTATTGTCGGTGTAGCAGTTAAACTTAATATGGATCATGAGAGTCTATAGCTACAAAATAGTAAATTTCATGAGTGTAATCATTTATGCTTTGGAAATATAAAGCAATTAATCAGCCATTTTATGCGGGTGCCATTCTATCCTTTTACCAATAGTGTTTTTTTATGACCTTAACAGAAGGACTCTATCAACAGATATCAGCTGTGACTGGAACACAAGCTGCCACACAGATTACCAGCGTTACTGTTCCATCACAACGCTGGGGCTTTTCAGGGGCAGTGTTAAAAATGCAAAAGGGTCACTTTTTAGATGCACCGGGTGAATTGTGGCCCTGAGGGGTGACATCAGAGTGGCTCTTGAGCTAAACACAGGGACATTTGGGACGAGCAGAAGGGCACTTGGGCTGATCAGAGGGACACTTAGTGTCTCTAGTGCCCCTCGGCTGTAACATTAGGGCAAAAATTAAGAACGCAAAAGTCCTAGTAGGGCACGCAACACATATTCAGGTTAAATAAAGTTGTAAAAAAATAAAACCCTTGTTGCTGTCCTCCCCATATGCACATCACTGCTCTTTACTCGCACATGATATCAGTCTTTTCTTATGCTACCGTGCTGCTTGTCTCCAAAGCCTGTTCAGAGTGCTCGACCTATTCTCATAAACAAACACACTCACAGTTGTGAGCATAAACATTTGAAATGTGCAACAGGAAGTAGTCAGGGACCCAAGCTGTTGCCTAGCAATGCACTCCATTGATAGGTCTTCGGCTAGCACAGCTACGCAGCTGTTAAGGCCAGTGACTTTTGCATCTTGAATTTCAGAGTTGACAACAAGAGTAAAATGTTGGATTTATGCAATGGTTAATGCTATATATCACAACAGCTTCAGTGTTAGCTAAAGGCTAAACAGACAAGAGGAAAGCATGAGATTGGGATGTGATAGCAGCCTTGAAAGTCAACCAACGGTTCTTTAAAATAAAAAAAAAAAAGAATTAAGCTGTCACCAATAGACATGTAGTATATTTCAGGGAATTTATGGGTCATTGTATTTAAGCCTTTGACCTTGCATTGCATGTGTTATTTAGCACCTCTGAATGAGGAATTCTCCTTCCATCACAAGCTGATAGAGGGGCAATTTACTATTCAAGAACAGTTGAAGGGCAGAGCATCATTCATCATCTTTCCTCAGCACCCCGAGGATGATATTCCCCGCAGTGTCTGAGACTAAAACATACACACATGCATATGCAAGTATGCACTAGCTCATGTAAGCACACATATAGACAAAGACACACCACCACAGCTCCTTAGGAGATTAGGAGGAGGAGAAGGAGGAGAAGGAGGAGAAGGAGACTGTGTGCCGGAACAGCCAGAGAGATACCCTCATGTCCCAAAATGCCTCAGGCTCAGTACCAGGAAGTGAGCACTTCCAGACCTCCAGCTGGATCCAGAATCCTGCTGCGCTTCTGGGCACATGGCACCCACAACAATGCTCTTAAAATCACAAAAGTGCCAAACAAATGAACTCTGGCACCTGAATTACATACTAATACTCTAATGTGCTTCTTCACAATTCTGCCTGACTGCAATCAAAAAGAGCATCATGCAGCTTCAGTCATTATTGTTATGTAGCATAGAAAAGATGTCGAGCAGTCAGCTCGCATGATAATATGTTTACTTTGGCTGTGGGTGAAATTTACAGCTGCGAGTCAGTTTAGAGCAGTATTTAAATCTCCTCTCCCCTCCAGGTAATCTGTTTGTTTTGGGTGGAGAAAGATGCATTTGACATCTTTTATTGCTGCCATTACTTCTTCTAGTGTTTTTTTCTTTTTTCTTTTTTTTCATTTTCCTTTCATGGCTAGCGCAAATTGGCCTTCCCAGCGTCAGCTTAGTGACATGGGAACCCAAACAAGCTTGTATAATGCATTGGCCACCGCTGGCACCGTAGCTAGCTTGAGTGGCTAAAAAGAGAAAAGTCTGGCTGTTGTCTCTTCTATTCTGCTCTGTACTGGCATTACTATTTTACAAGCAAGCAGGCTCATTACAGAACCATATGCTTGGTAACGATGAAAGCTGTGGGTGCATCCCTTGTATGAGCTGGGATGCTTAAATTATTAAATACACCGCCGAGGCTTGATTCAGATGTGGCAGGCAGCCCAGTTCCCACACACACACACACACACACACACACACAAATGAATAAAGGCGTGGGGAAAAACTTCAAACACCTTTCCTGTGCATTTAGTGTAATGAACAATGCCTTAATTGAGATTGGCTAATTACCCAATTTCAAGATAATTAATATGATCATAATTAGCATATGTAAATGGGACATTGCATAATTGAGAATCCCTGTTTTGAATTAGATGGCTCTAAAGTGAACCCGCACGTGAAAAGGTACAAAGCAGCTATAAAGAGTTCGATGCCGCATTATAACAGGCCATCATTCAATGTGCGCTGATGAAACTCTCAGCACCTCGCAGATGTTCAGAAACATTACGAAATGTTGTTGATTATTGTTGATATGTTTTTGGGACATCGCTAATTAGAAGTCATTACCTTCTTATCACTTTTGTGCCACTACTTAAGCAGGAACGAAAACAATCTTGCCGCCGGAATTGCCGTTCGTTCGCAAAAGGCAAGCGATGGCGATGTGCACATTCAGCATTCAGCTCATCTGCGTCCTTGGAGCTTTGTCAGCAAAAGTGTTCCTGCAGCCAAGAACTTCTCAATAATATGGTATAGTTATTATTGTGGAAAATGCAGATTTGGCTGTGCGCATTGCTTATCAATTAAAGCCAATGCTGATTTAATAGCACACATCCTTGTGAGTATCTGCATCTGTCTGAAGCATCGACTGGTTGACTGTAATGGTTGCCAGCTAATAAAAAAAAAAAAACGGAGAAAATATTTAAGAATTTCTCTCTCCGTCAAAGCTTGAAAGCCAGTGAAGCGGTACACAAACTCGATACACTTACTTTGATACGTAAAACATGCATTCCTAACCTATGTTCTTGAAGTTATAACACATTCAAGTCTGACTTCTCTTTTATTGGATGCATTAAAAGTGCATTTTTTGCTAAAGTATTCAGTATTAACGCACGAGTCAAGACAAGAAATACTGAACATTCTGACACAATATCGTCTCCCAAACCATTTTGTACCTGATGTTGCCTAACAATGGGTTGTCTGACCCCTCAGTGGTGGAATGACATGTTGTCCTCGGTGCAAGCTAATATTGATCTGGTAGCAACTGGCAGTTGACTGAGCGGGCCTGGAGGGCAGCAGTAATGGGAGGGCCAGGGGGCGTGAGGGGGCAACCGAGCACCTGGCTCACCCAGCTGGTAGAGAGGCTCCTAAGGCACACAGAGGACCCTGGCTGGCTGGCTGACTGACACCCACGCTGCGCCCCACACACACACATGCACGCACGCACGCTCAAATAATACACACAGCACAGACAGAAATGCACATACTCTTTTCTTCCGTCTCTCTCTTTGGCTCTCAGTCACTCATACACTCCAGGCCCTGTCCAGACTCGTGGCATCAGTGCTGTCAGGACACAGGCCTCCACGTTGGATTCAATCAGCAGCGTTGTCAGTCAATGGCACACACACTACCATACACACACAGGTTGCCGCTGCTTTCCGCCTTGGCAGAAGGGGAGCATGTTGTCCTTCCAGTGTGATTTCCTCTTCCCTCCCGCCTGCCATCTCCGTTCCCTCGGCCCTGTCAGCTTTGCCCCCTCTCCTTGTCAGCAGCCATATGGCTACCCCCCCCCCACCCCCTATGTCATCCCCTAGGTTTGTTCCCCATGCCTCATCTCCCTGTTGGAGCTTCACTGACAGCTCTAAATGCACCACTCAGCCTCAAGACCGCTGGACGTAGTAGTACTATACAAGTTCTTGACAATCCTTCCTGAAAACATTCAATTCAATCATTTTTACAGATGATGGGCAGAGTTTGACTTTCATACTGCTATGGCTAAACACTGTCTGATTGTTGTGCAAATAATGTATTTGTCAAATATCCTCAACACAACAACGCGTAGCTATATAAAAAATAAAATAAAAAAGACTACTGCAGCAAATGTCTGCGAGCAATGAGTTCTGACAAATTTGAAGGGTGCTTGTTTAGATGTTTAGTTGGATTCCTTTAGCCCCAAGTAAGAACAAATGACTTTTCCTTTCAGTAATGCAGTCTTCTGATACTTACTAACACTACTTTATGAATGTTATGTGCACATGCAGCAGCTTGCCGAGTAAAACCAAACAAAATAGTGGACGTTTCGCATTTTCAAAACTGACAAAACTACTCCACAGTCTAATGAAATGTGTCATTTGTAATAACAGAATCAGAGCTCTCATTCAAAGTATGCGATCTATAAAATGTTGAAATGACACTATTACTCTATTTCTATTGTTCTTCATATTGCATTTTCAGTTAATCCTGGGCCAACTTTACACAAGCAAATACGTTTAATTAACTCAAGGGCTTTCATTTCAACCACATCTCATGGCATTCATCAGTGGAGGGAGTTTGATGATGATGATGGACGATGACCCGCTGATGAAAGCCATGTGATGTGGCTACAATGGATCTAATAAGTGGACTTTTAGTTTGAGTTTCAGGCACACTTTTTGATCTTTATTAATGCTGGAATCTTTTCATAATCAAAGTATATGTAGGACATAAGATGCACAGTTTTCATGTCCATTCTCTCTCTGTACTCTGGAACTACCATCAAACTGGGGCCCTGTGGGGACAAATGTGAATGTGGGTGTGTGCCCTCATGACTATGTGTGCATGTACTTTTGTGTGATGGGAAGCAGAAAATGATGAAACACCGTGACCAATACAGTAATAAAGGCCCAGATCGCTCTAGTCCCAAAGACATTAGAAGAGAGGGAGAGAGAGAGAGGAACAGAGAGCAAAAGACGCCGGCAATTCCACTGTTGCCTGTCGACAAATCTGCAGTCAAGACTAAGGGTTGTAAAACTGTGATGGCTAAAAGCTAATGTCAGAAGTTATGTGGAGCTGTCAACTGCTATTAGAGGGGATTATTGCCACCATCTTGACTCTGAGAAGAACAGGGTGAAAGGAAAGAAGAGCAGTAGTGAGAGATTCACAAGATAGAGCGACAGAGAGCATACAAAATGAAAAAGGTCTTGTTGACAAGAGACAAAATAGTCAAAGACATTTTGAATGTTAAATGGTGACAGGCTGAAGACGGCAGCACATACATTTTAAATTGCACTGATCAACGCTAATGGCTGAAGGCGGCGTGCTCTTAATAACTGTCATAGTATATTAGACCGAGACAGACTGAATAGTGGTAACAATTCCTAATGGCCTCACAACTCGTCCCTGAACTCAATAGTGAGTTTGAATCCCCTAAAGCGAAGTAAGGATAGAAAAGATTTTATCTGAATCGACAAAGCAGACGAAAGATAATTATCTTCGAAATACTGAAAATATCTGAGGAGTCACAGGGGCAGTTATACAGAACGGCTCAGACACTAATGTATATGCATATATATTTATGTATTTGTGGCAATTTAACGGCTCACCTTCAATTTCTTGAAATCAATGTAAAAGTCATCCCTAATAATTGCTTTCATTTTTCTGCCCCATTAACCCCCATAGCAGCGTGATCGATAGGCTTATTTTGTTGTTCAGTGCACTCTGGGAGTTGTTTTGTGAAGTGTTTGCAAACAATATGTTCATGCCATTTTATCTCAGATAGCGATTTTTTTTGTATTTCCCAACCTTTTGACAACACTTTATGCACACAACATATATAATATTTCAATTTGATGGATTCTTGGGTTTAAATATTCCATCATGTGTAGCTTACATAGCTTAAGCTGACAGATAATATAGAGTATATATGTGATACAGTCAGACAATGTGAAAAAAGGGTTGGGGTTTTTTTTCAACCTTGAAGCTACTTAAGGTGGCATTAAAAGGGGAACACTGTATGATAAAGTTTTAAGAGATGTATTAGATAGTTTACATGAATCTTTTCCTCACTTTCATCAAGGATGCAAAACTGCACGAGTGAAGCCAATTACACTCCCTCATTTAAAGAATCCATCATCCCTGAAATAGTCTTTAATGCAGCCATATAGCTCCATCCATTGTGGCGCAACCCTACAAAGCACAAGTTTTAATTGAATCCCGTTTACTGTTCTGTTGATTCCATTAAAGCTGCCAGCGAAGCATTTTTCTCCCTCCATGACCAGCTGCCTGTCAGTCATTATCACCCGCCGCATTCCAGTACCAGCTAATACATAAAAATGACAGTAAATCTACTAAAGGTCTGGAGCACAGGAGTCATAAAGTAAATCGGCTGCTTTATGTTTCCTGTGCTTAGGGGGGGGGTGGGGGGGAGGGGGGGGCAGGGCAAAAGGGATTCTGAGGGCTCTAAATCTGAGAGGGTGCTGGGGGGGTAAGTGAAGCAGGGGGCATCAATCACATCAGTGTATACATATGTAAATGCACACACACACACACACACACACACTCTTAATACATTAATACACGGACTGTAAGATTAATGGTTATTAATAATGGCAGCTGCCCATTTTGACAGTGGACAGCAAATAGAGTACACACACTTGCAACAGACAACACAAGTATCATCTGTCAAATCGCGTTTGATTATTACGCGTCCGTTCACGCACACACGCGCTCATGATGTTGACATCCGCCGCTCGGTGCGTACGGACAGAGAGGAGCTCCAAGGCATCAGTGAGTGTGCTGCGAAGTCTCCCACCGCCACCGTCTCTGATAGTTGTGTTAATGGGTCGCATATGGGCGTGACAAATGAACTTTGCAGTGACACAAACAACTGATAAGAGTTACTCAAAGACGATAACACGGGTGTGGGGTGTCATCGCAGGGTGATTGTGTGTGTGTCATTGTCTGTTTGTTAGATATGAAAAATGACCTGTAATACAATTCAGCCACAAACAACACTCGGTTTTCATCAGTTTGAGATTTTTCACGTGTTTTATAGCTTGTGTAATGGAACATTAATATTAAAAGGTGTAACGATAAATGTGTCATGTACTACGATACAATTCAATCTTTTTTTTCCAACGATGTTGCTGATGCCACTTGCCTTAGACTAAAGCAGGACATTACTTGTACACATGGTACTTCCATTTTCTGCATAAGCTCATAAATGTCACTGATAAAATATGCAATAGATCCTGTTCACAACACAGTAGATGTAATGTCCACCCTGAGAGGTTTCAATATTTTACAACACCAAGGTGTGCACAAACAGCAGAGATGGAAATGTAATGCTTCAAGCTGCTGCAGGAGACACGTCTGAATAATGTCCCCCATATAGTAGGCCATAAAAATCAGTGGCTATATCCTAACTGTGCATTTACATGATTTATGCATTATTACTCTTTTAATGCATCCTGCCGACCACTTTATAGCTGGCCACACATTGTGGATTAGTGTATTATCCTCATTGGTGCGGGAAAATGCAAACTATGCATTGCAATATTATGTGGCAATTTCATATAAAAACAGAATTCAACATAATATGTTTCAGTCTCATGTGTGACCTATAGCAAAGCAATACAGACTTACCCTTAATGTGCTTTGGCGTCGTTTTTTGTACACTAGACATAGCGTAATCATTAATTACTAATGAATTGTACACGAGTTTGCTAACTCGTTGCTTCATCCCATTTGCATACAGCAAGCCATGCATTGTAGCACGCCATTTTCTCGTCCCACTTCCTCCCCGCGTAGCCATGGGTTCCTCATTAACTGGAACAATAGCCAAGTTGGCAAACACAAGAAATGCCTATAGGATTTGTTCAGAACAATTGCATAGCAACATGCCCCTTTTTAAAGCAAAACTTTAAGAGCACACAATATCAAAGTGCTCAATGGGCTCTGATGATGTGCATGCAGATGAATCGGTGACAGATGGATCGGTTAAGCAATGATCTTTGATGTGCACTTGAAGATGTCTGCACTAGTTTGGCTTTCTTATAAGGTGATTAAGGTTGCCATATGCCTTCAGTGCTTGGAGGGAGGAAATACATTTTTTTATGCAGTCATCAGAAAAGGCCTTTCTATTCAAGCAAAGTTGAATCTACAGAGCTCCATCAAAGGCAGGACTTGGAGCCAGGCCTAGGGCTTTTCTTTGGGTTTCACAATGCCTAGCACTTTTTTTTCACTCAACAAAGCTGGTCCAAAATATAAGTCCATTAAAGCTTTTTGTTGTATCACATCTCACCATGGGATTGAATTATACATCACTTTCTAGATGGCCAAAAAAGTTCTATTCTGTCTTTGAGACAGATATCTTTAAACAAAAGCTCAGAGATGAAATAAAGGAAGTCGAATGAGAAATAAAGAGACTGCAGAGAGAATGTCTCCCCCGCCTTTTGTCCTCAGAGTGACTGCGTTTGTCCTTTTGTCGTGCTCTGGGTATGAGGGAGTGACGCTCCCTGTAGACAGCTGATACTGACCTTGTACATGGAAATCAGACCTGGAGAGAAAGAGTACAGAGTGTGCAGGTGAAAGCAAGAGAGACAGTGACAGGGAGGGCATACGTGTGTGCGTGTGTGTGTGTGTGTGTGTGTGTGTGTGTGTCTGCAGATGTGTACAGTGCATGTCTCTGCCTGTTTGCCTGTCTTGTCAGGGACAAGTATCTGGTGTGACTGCACCTCTGTGTATATGTGTGCATGTGTGGATAAGTGTTATGGGTGCTTGCCACATTTGTGTGTACGCTCCTGTGTGTGTGTGTGTGTGTGTGTGTGCGTGTGCGTGCGTGTGCGCTTGTGCGTGAGTGAGGCAGAAATGAAAAGCAGGAGTCCCATCTGTTGTGGTGTAATGACTGTGCTATTTGGAGGCAGGAAAGGTTTGGTGCGGGAGCAGCCGGTGACCTTTTAGCATTCCTCCTCTCACCATCTGACAGATGTGTCAACTCGATTATTTCAAAAGGCCCTGAATAAATAAGCGATTGTGAGAGAGCGCCGCCCGCTAACCCAAAGAGTCGACGAAACCTAGGCGCCACACACATACACGCAGGTGAAAGTGGATGCAACGGAGGATACGCCTGCGAGCACGCAAACACACTCTTAATACTTGCAAAGACGAAGAGCGACACTAGCACATGCACAGTGAACAGCACAATCAAATTCGCCTCCGCTCTACAAAGTAAATGATCACAGAGGTGAGCGGACGCATCACCCCTGTTGTTGCGTCGCTCATTTCCTACTTCCCCTCGCCCTCCTCCACTCTCTTTCTTTTCCTATCATCTGCTAAATAGCTGTTGAGTTGCTGGTATGAGGCTTGGTAAAAGGGGTACAATGGGGGTGAAATGAACGCCATTGTGGTTCGGGTGCCCTTGGAGCACCGCTATTAGCTGACTGTGGGTGGAGGGAGGGGGGTTTTGGGCTGGGTGGTGGGGGGCCTCAGGTGTTGCCAGGAGGCCGTCGATGGACTCTCATTCCCTGGCGGAACCCACAGCGGACGGAGGGGAATGGGTGTGTGTTGTGCATATTGTATGTGTGTGCGTGTCTGTGTGAGTGGTGGAGGGGCGGGGGGCTAATTGACTCACTGAGTGATTGGGGGACTGTGAAGAGGCGACCGCAATCAGACCTGCCCTGATAGAGTTTGATGCCTCCCTAAATAGTTTTCAAATGGAGGAGCAGGTGCTGTTTTTCCGAAGCAATCCCCACTGCCCGGGTGTATAAGAGAGGAAAGTGTGTGTGTGTGTGTGTGTGTGTGTGTGTGTGTGTGTGTGTGTGAGCGTGTCAGTATGCACTAGTAAGACTGTATCCAGGTGATTGTGTGGGTTTTGTGTCATTGTACGAGTCTTTTTTTATTAGCACAATCAGAGGAAGAGTAATCAGATGTGGTATGTGTGTGTATTTGTTATTCCATTATTGCATGTACATGTATTTATTTTGTTTCGTGTTCAGGTCACCTTTACTTTTAAATTTGACATCTCCAAATGCGAACACAAAGAATTCTCGTTAAGTCATAGCCCTGATCACAGGGAAAGTAAAAAAAAAAAAAGATGACAAAAGAAACTGAATTTATACGAGATGAGGTGGGGGAGAGGGGTGAGCGAATACAGATGAGGGATACATCTCACAGGGGAGCCTCTGTTACCTCAGAATTCAATTTTGGTAGCTAAAATTGGAGAAAAGCCCTTCATTTTGTGTAGTCCTCTGTGTTAAGAATGACTCGCGTTGAAAATCCTCTGATGTTCTCGTCCAAAACCCCAGGGATTTTCACAGGCCTTGGACCGTCCATCTCTCTCAGCAAGTGTGAAATGGGCTTCATCAAATCATGTCCAGTCCTCTTGATTTTACTCAGTGGATCAAACTGGTTTGCTCTGGTTATTGGGATGTCATGCTTTGAGATGTGTAGAGGCAGACTTGGCGCAGTCCATTCTCTGCCTGTTTCATTGCCTTGTTTTACATCAACTCCATATGACATGCTTTGAATAACCCACCAAGTGCTTAGGAAATGGATTATTCAGAGAGAATTCATAACACTTCTGGCACAGGAGTAAAGGCATGTGGGTGAGTGCTCCAAACATATGCAACACTTTGAAAAACAGACTGAAATTCATTTGAATCTGTAGCTTCCTTGACAGTCCAAAGTCATATCAACCCAACCTCAGCACGGATAGAAAATTAACATCAGGGCTTTTGCCCGCTGGGTCAGGACCACGCATCATAACCGTGGTCGTTCCTGGACTCCTGTCTCAGTGCTTCTGTCAGCACAGCAAGCACTCCCCATCTATCATCTCCATTGATCTACACTAATGACAGATGGTCGTTATGGGTGGGGGAGACAGATTGCCTTCAGCACAGTATGGCTTCACAGGCATGTTCAGGCAGCACAGACTGTGTTGTCTGGGCGTACTGGAATATCGGATATCGTATTTCTTCTGATAAACAAAGGCCCAAGTCTATTTTGACTTTTTAATTAATACAGAAACTCACTAAATGAGAACAACGCTGCTTTAGGATTTTAAAACATCAGGCATGAGCCGTAAGCACAGGAGACACGTTTCATCATAGTGTCATGCAAGTCGAACAAAACGTCATCAAACCATCCGTCCTGCATGTCTTTCATATCGATGTCTTCTATCAATTTAATGTTTACGTAATCACGAAAGAGGAACATCTGTCTGAGTAAAAAAAAAAAAAAAAAAAAAAAAAAAAAAGCAATTTTTTTTTTTCCTTTTTTTTTTAGACACCTAAAATCCCATTAGAGAATCTGGGTCACTAACCCATTCACTCATGTAATGCAGCCAGACACTATCCAGATGCGTAGCATGTGGAACGAAGCAAGGATGCTCACTTTCCACTATAACATTTTGCTGAATTGTTGCACATTATGCATTTTGTATGGGGGTGCTTCACAGAGAGAAAGTGTATTTAAAGATGCAAAAGCCATGTGTGCCACAAGCCAGTGTTTTCACTTTAGTTCAGCTGCACAAAAGCGTCTGCATCTGTGAAACAGAGGCATCAGACTCACCACCAGCATCTGCAAAACCTTTGTCCTGATCCCTAGTATTTATAGTGATTGCTATAAAGTATGTAATATCATTTTAAATAGGGAAGGAATTGTCAGGATACGGATTCAGAGTTTCATACATGTTATGAACACTTACATCCTCGTTGAGGGGGAAATCGTTTGTGTAAATCTTCTTAACACACAAGTATCCTTGTGCGCTTGCAAAATCAAAACAGAGCAAGTAACAATTATTTTTAATTAACAATTAATCTTCCAAATGACTTTCTCGGTTAATTTATTTATCATTATCATTGTGGAAAATGTGAAAAGTTCCGTCTATAGTTTTGCCTGACCAACAGTGACAAATCCAAAGACATTCTGTCTGCTACCACAGGAGACTAATAAAACCAGAAAATATTCATAAATGAGAGGCTGGATTTTCGGCGTTTTTGTTTTAAAAAATGACTGGAAGGATTAATTGATTATGAAAATATTTGCAGATTAATTTTCTCATTTGTTTCAGCTCTATTGTCATGGACACGGAAGTTGCCCAGATTGTTAAAACCAGACGTGAGCAAGGTTACATATCTAATGTCCGAGCTATATAATTGGTACGTATATTGCGACTACTGGAGTTCACTAATTATTTACTTAAAAAGTTTGCATGAATAACTGTACGCAGGGCATCATGCACCAACTCAAAAACAGAATATAAGCAATGCAATAAATAACAACGAGACATCACTGTGGATGTTGGGAATATAATGAGGTCAGACGTGAGAACTGTATTTGTTCAGCTGAGACTTTATCTTCGCGTTGTCATAGACTTCAGAGGCAATTAAAAGAGTATTGTGTTGCAGGTCACACAACAGCGGAGCTCCTTCTTTTGTTTATTAACTGCGAACCTTGAAAGTCTGGCTCTAACTAGTCCAGTATGATTTATTCATAAGTCTATAGATCTGCATAAAGCCATGTCAATGCAGCAGGCTAGCTTGAGAAGATCAATAAATGGTCGATACACATTGTGCTTGCATGGGAATTATTCATCATTCTTTTGACTGTTCGCTCGCCATCATGTCAGAGGACATCAATATTAAACTTCAGTTAGCCCTCTTATTATAGAGAAGAGTGTAGGTGAGTTGTCACTATTTTAGTCAGTCATTTGATGTATTAGCAGGTTCCTCTGGTCATGAGGTCGACCTAATCAATGACTCTACCCTGTAGGACCATAGAAGGTCTATTCACACACATACAAGAAGATAAATGTAAAAAATAGACGTCATTTAATCCAAAACCCTTTAGGGATTAACACACAAGTTACAGCTTATTATTTAAATAAAACAGAAGCCTGATCAGTAGCAATGACATGTTGTCACTTTCGGCGTGTGTATAGTTAAAGAGACTGGACTCCAATCCTTTATAATGAAGAAATACTTTTTTACCCAAATACATATTGCATTAATATCCATTAATTGGTTTTGTGTTTTTTTTTTAATTAAAAGTTCATCTTGAAACGGGAACGAAAATGTACTTTAAGGTCGAGACGTACAAAGAGTTGTTGATTTATCTCGAGGTAACAATGAAACGCAAATCAAAAGGTTGGATAAATAAATAAACAGATGAGCGGTCAATTACTGTCTATTAGATGTCAGCAGAATGAGAAACACATGTATCTTTCTTTTGTATAAATCTGAACATTTGACAGTGCCACCGTTTCCGCAGACGTAAGAAATGATCTCGCTCACAGTGATGGAACCAAAAACACCTTGCTCACCACCCACATTTCAAATCCACAGGGGTAGAAAGTTCATGCTGGATACGACTTGGCCTCGATTCCACCAACTGCATTTAGGCTGCATAAAATGGGACCTGGATGTGTAAACATGGTTCTTGTGTGCAGCAGCAAGAATGATATCTATAATTCAAAATAGTTATTATTAGGGGCAAGGTGGAGCTACCATCACAGAGCTGTCCCAGTCCAAACTAACCACCATCGTGAACTTAAATTTTAAAAGCGTGTGCACTCATTGGGTCCCAGAGGTGTCCAGCAGCCAGTGGGGCCCCTTGGATCCAGTACGAGCTCCGTGATTTAGATGAGACCATAAAACTCTAAATGGAGATGGGAGGCTAGTTGCTTAATTGACCTTTATTGGGCTTTCTGCTTCATTTGAAGACTGGATATTAAATTAACATGATAATTCAGGCCCAGCGTGTAAATGCCACTATTGCCCCCCCCCCCCCCCCCCCCACCCCCCATGCCCCTCCCCCACCCCCCACATCTTAATATCACCCTGTTACTTTTATGGCCCCCATTGATTTAGCACTGCTTTTTATTAACTGGCTTTAATTTTCCATATTGGCACACACTTACACAAAGAAGGTTTTACTACAATTGAGCAGCGCACTGTTACAGGATTAAAGGTTTATGAGGCCGTTTCTATTAAAAACCTCCTCCATTCTTACAGTGACATATATGGGCTGTAACATGGAGATGAGATCTAATAAGTATAGGAGAGACCTAGGGTTGGTTATTGGAGCAGTGGCAGGAGTACTGGTGTCGAGGCCGGTGTCAGTGGAACGGTTTCATTATGCGTCAGGACAAAGGGTTGTACATAAACAGTGGCAGTAATATTTTCCATGATAAAAACATTTATATCATAAACGAAGCTACAAACAATGTTAGATAATAAAAAATTCAATAAAAAATAGTGCAGCCATAGGACAGCATTTCTTACTCAAAACCCACAAACGTACATAATATACATACACTCACTACTGTAACATCAGCTGTTCATCAAATGGACTGGATTATACAGCGCCGTTACATATTTGAACTACTGTGTAGAATAGTGATTAAAATACATGTTTCACTTGTTTTCTCCATTGCTCTTGGGTCTTTCTTCCATTAATAGTGTGTTTAATTACGGTCATATTTATCCCCCTAACCACCATTCTAAATGTCTTAAGAATCACCGCTGCAGATACTCACTGCTGCATGCAAAAATCTACTTTCTTTTGCGCTGACTATGTGAATCCTTATAACTATGAGGTCTATAATTTACACACCACCAATGCTGAAGTTATGCAGCCAGTTTTGCGGTTTAAGGAGGAGGCTGAGAGAGCGCTACTGTCCTCTTGTGGAAGCAATGCGGCTAGAATACGGAGGCAGTGGAGATAGGATCTTGATTTAAAAAGGAAAGAGGACTCAAAATAAAGTAAAGTGTGGCCAACAATACAGTGTTCCCAACCGCCGGGAGTCATTTTCATAGTCCCATGTTCCACACTACTTCCACCACCTGTCTCTAACAATAGACGGTCCACATAAATATTTGGTGCCTGCTTTCACTTCCCCAGCCTCCTCCTGCTTTAGCGTTTAGTCGTATGTGAATTTTGAAAGTTTCTTTTAATGCGTTGATGTTCACTAAATGTTGTGCATCTCCGGCTCTGTCTGTGTCAAGCTTGCTCAGGTTTGCGTCACACGAGGAGAAGCTAAAACGCATATTGTTGCAATAAAAGTGTTGATTTTCTCCTGACTCAAATGTGTGTCCGTGTGCGTGTGCGTGTGCATGTGTGTGTGTTAGAGAGAGAGAGAGAGAGAGAGAGAGCACTTAAAATGGAGATGGGACAACTCCACACAAATAATACACACGAGACAAATAGGGACACACACTGCCAGTCTGACAAAAAGCCAATAACCCACCAGCACATTAGAGGTGAATTGCTTCCCGGATGCAGCCCCTTTTCCCCTCTCCTAAGTGGATGCATTATCATTTTGTCTGTCACAAAAAAAGAGGAGCCAAAGAATATGAATATGCGTTTACATCTGTCTACCATTAATATGCATGCCTGAATCCACATCTCTCAACACAAAGCCAATTTTCTGGCCATCTGGGGGAAGGCTGGTGGAGGTAATGAATATTCTTTATGAATATGTTTTATTTTGCGAGGTGGCGATACATCACGAGCATGCCGCTATCATTCTCTACTCTCTCTCTCTTTCTGTCGCTCTCTCCTTCTCTGAGGTGCTGCTTCTTATACCGCAGACTCGCTCTCTCTCTCTCTCTCTCTAATAGGAGCCTTAATAAGCCACACACCTGCTCTGAATGGCGATGCTGGAGAGAGAAATACGGCTGAAGCTAATAGCTATCATGACTTCTGCAGTAACCAGTCTAAAGTCCTGATGTTCATTTAATTACCAAAGTAACTCATGACTGAGGTACACCTCACAGAATACTCATTAGTTTTACCATATTTTCTTTTTGGGCTGCGCACACAACAAAATATCTTCCAGTTTAACTTTCTTCATATGAAGACGAATAAAAGCGCAACTATTACTTATATATGTAATTCACAAGATGTGATCAAATATCACAACAATGACATAAAGCAAAAATATTATGCAATTACCTAAATAATTTCTGGCACAAATCCAAAAACTGCGTCCCTGACATATGCTGTGCTGCGGTACATGCTGCCTAATTACAGAGCACGTACGATTTTATGACGCCGAGTTAAGAAATGAGGATAGAGAGGTGGAGTGTAGGATATGTCAGCCTGTAGGCACCTTTATATGTCACATCGATGATTTAGATGTCAGTGACAGTATTACTGTTGCTCGCACGTCTCTGGGGCCTTGGCACAGTCCATTGGCTAGTAGTGTCCTTTAATGATTTATGATTGAAGTTAGCCCGTGAAGTCCCCAGAGGATCCCCCAGAGCGAGAGGCGCAGGGAGTGACCAGTTTTATGGCAGGATGGGGAATCAATTATGCTAACGGTGGCTAACGAATGCACTTGAGGGAACTGCTCCCCGCACTCAAGGGCCATTTTTTCTTATTTGCATATTGATGGCAGGAGGACATTGGCCACTTTCATCTGCCCGTGATGAAGCACCATGGAAATGGACTTCTGTGTGTTCCTTTCAGTCTTACTGAAGATCACTTTGTTTCTTGTTCTTTTCTTTCCCTTTTTTCTGTGTTAAATAAATGGTTTACATTAAGCCTAGAGCATCATTTTTGTTTAGTAAACATACAGTAGGAGAAATGGTGCACACAAACATTCTTTTCCCCTCCTCTTCACACTAATAAACACACACAATATTGTGCCCTCGACCAAGCCTCTTCCTCTTTTTCAATAGTCTGAAGTCATTTTCAATTAGGGCTCTTTTGCGGTTGGTCCTGGAAGTGCTCCAGTTTCTCCCCAATGGACTCTGATAGACACTGTATCGTTTAAGAGGAATAATGGTGAGGCCTTTTACTGCCGCCAAGGTTAACATGCATTAAAGTCATCTGTTTGCAAAGATGGACGTCTGGCAACACTCCCTCTCACTCCACTAAAATGCATTAAGGTAAATAACGCCAGACCGAGAGAGAAATCACTATGTCCGATGCGTCTCAGTGAAGTAAAGAAGGCTATGAATATAAAATGTGCTATGAATAAGTTATGTGGTGGTGGTGACATTGCAAAAAAGACTGTGTGCGAGGTCAAGGCTTTTTCAGAATGCCAAGGTGTTGCCTCCCTCATACAATGAGACAATGAAAGTGAATTATTAGACACGAACAAGAAATAGTTCGACATTTTTGGAAATAAGCTCATTCGCTTCCTTGCAGAGAGTTAGAAAGAGAAGATTGATACAGCTCTCATATTTGTCCGTTAAATAAGAAGCTAGAGCCAGGAGAAGGTGAACTTTGCTTGCTTAGCATAAAGACTTGGAGCAGAGGGCTAGAGCTGCCTCGCACTGCACAAAAGTTAGAAAATCTGCCTACCAGAACCTCAAAAGTTTACAAATTAACACGTTTTATCTCGCTTTTTAAAATCCAAAACAACATCGAAGAGTAAAACTACAAGTTGCGGTTTTTCAGGGGGGTTATGTGTTAAATGTTTTCCTAAAGGGAAGCAGTGCCTTCTTAGTCATTGGTTGCCCTTTTTTTGACCGCAGTGAAAATGTTGTTTTTGAAAGGCTAAACGCCAACAAATTGGGATTAAAGAAATATATATTTTGTTAGATAAAAATATGTTTTGGAATTTTGGAAATGATTACATCTATCTTTTTTCAATAAACTTTCCAAAGATAACTCTGGAGTTATTGGAAATGTTTGTCACACGAGTCGGAAACAATAGCCTTATCTTTATGTATCTGTATTTAGAATTCGAATGTCAACATTATGAATGAAGATTCAAAGCTTCAAACTATTCGATACAGCCCTAAACTATTTATTTTAATTGCCAACCATCCCACAAACCAGTGTCCATGGTTTCCTTCATCATAGCAGCCAGTTCATGTGAAGCTGCATTGTGACCAATCCGGTAAAAAAACCCAAAAAAAAACATGTATGTTTATGTGCTACAGAACTGTACTACAGGGGGGGGGGAAATCACCATTATCCTGAAGAAAAATATGGTGGAAAATGTACTTTAAAAAAACTTTAAGAAAAAAATACATTATGACCAGAGTCATAGTGTATCATACCTAGAGAAGATAAAGTTTGGACACAAATAAACTTCTAGAAACTTCCATGAGTGACGCTATCACTCGGTGGAATAGACAGACAGAGGCAGACAGGCAGTGTTGGAGGCTGCCGCTAATTTGATCTGGTGACATTTTCTTCCCCAGCTCCTAAGGGGAAAAGAGCAGCAGCGAGAGAGTGAGGGAGTTAGAAAAGGAGGTGTTAGAGAGAGGGAGAGAGAGAGATGGAGAGGGAGGAAGACAGAGAACACAGAGAGACAGAGAGAGAGAGAGAGAGAGAGAGAGAGAGATGGAGAGAGAGAGAGAGACAGAGATGGAGGAAGACAGAGAACACAGAGACAGAGAGAGAGAGAGAGAGAGAGAGAGAGAGAGACAGAGAGAGACAGAGACAGAGAGAGAGAGAGAGAGACAGAGAGAGAGAGAGAGAGAGAGAGAGAGAGATGGCGAAGGAGACACTAATGAACGCAGACAACAAAGACCCTAACCTGAGCTCCAAGCCCCTGGAGACACGGAGAGGTTTTTCATTGGGTCAATAAAAGCACTGGACCGTGTCTGCGTTGGCTTGCCCTTCAAGCACCCGCTTAACTGCAGAGGGAGGACTTTTGTTCAAGGTTGCTGGAGTTAAAGGGGAATATCGCTACATTTCATATCTGGAATGTGTGATTCAGAAACCATTTATCATGGCTGTCTGTGCACAGGGAGAAAAGATCTTTGATATCTTGTTTATGCGTGATGTCAAACTAATGTGCACGTACATAAAGAATTCATCTGGAGAGTAAACGTTGCTATGAAAGTAGAAACGATTCCTACATCAGTGCATTTTGTTGAAAGCTGACAGTAGAGGTCACATGAAGTTTAGTTGGATGTTGAAGCTGAACTTAAAAAGACTGACATGTAGATTGGGTGTATGATAGATTTTATAGCTTCTTTTTTTTTTTTTTTATTCACACACTCTCCAGGGGACCATTGCATTGCAGAGAAGAAATCAATTCTTAATTTAAGGACTAGTTAATTAACACTGAAAACTGAGTTTGAAGTGCAGAGAGGGGGTTGGATATATTTCCCACTGGATATTTCAGGGTTAATTTCTGCAAGACAGCAGTGCTGTGTCTCTCTGCCAAGTCACAGGAATGCAGCCGTTAGAGGAAGGAGAATGAGGTAGGCCAAAACCAGCATGATGAGATATTGACTCTTGGCTTGTAATTTCATTTTATGCACCAAGTGGCAAACAAGATATCACACTGTTCATAATCCTCAGCGTCCCAGAACACACACACACCTCCTACAGACTTTTTCTTGTTATTAACTGGGAATCTAAAGCTGTATGACTGCCTCTGTGAGGGAGGAGAGCCTCGAGTCTGAAGTCTTCACACCGGGACTCACACCTGAAGCGGGAGAGTCAACACACACACATGCACACACACAGGCACGCTGGGGTACACATACTCAGTGGCCCCGCTAAGTCCCCCCACGTCTGACATATGTCACTCCCAATCTGTTCAGCAGGCCACACATCGCTCCAGTGTCGCGCCGCCACTGTGGCATAGAGGGCTGCAGAGGAGGAGAGACAGGCAGAGAGAGAAACAGAGAGAGCTGAAGACTGAACAAGAGGGCACAGAGGGGCAGAGACAGGAAGTGAGAGAGAGAAGAGAGCATGAAAGAGGCAGGGAGAGCTGCTAGTGGTTTCTACCCTCTCCTTGCTAATTGGTAGTTTGGAAACAACACCATCTGTTCTTTAAGAAAGTCGGATGCACAGTCTAAAAAGACGCCACCACTCCTGAATACATTTAGAAGCAGCCAACGCAAATAACTCAACAGCCCCAGGCTTCTTTCGACACACAGATCCTGCAGGACACCGGCTAGACAGGCATCTGTTATGTTTTTTAAAATGTTTAGGGAATCTGGTCTTGGGTTACTGCCAGGGTCCTGAATAATGTAAACATATGATGATGAGGATAGTGAGGGTTAGGGTGAGTCAGTGGACTCTTTATGTGCGTGAAGGAGTAATCCACCTGTAACCGCGCAAATTCCTATTTGGATCTTATAGGCAAAGTGACGGATGGAAGTGGATTGCCACCATGTGGTTTGGTGATGCAATCACACTGAAAAAGTTGAGAAACTCCGCTTTGCCTGTATGCTCTTCTTACTGTAATTGTTTTGTATTTAGTCATTGCAAAATCATACAAAAATGCAGAGAGTGAAATGTGCACGGCGAGACATTTCTACCTGTAGAAACATTAACATCTGTAACTAACCGCTGCTAATGATGCAGAACTGCCAGGTTGTTAACTGCTTCTTCCTCTGAGCCAAGTTTCATCAGGATACGATATTATAGAGATTATTTGGACAACAATGCGATAGTTGCTGATATCATACGAAATTGACAAATGTATTACTGGGCTCTGTGGGGAAATCATATGAAACAGACGGGCCATGGGAATTTCAAAATAAGGCGCATCTTAAAAATGATGATATGTATCGATGTTTTCACTGTGCATTGGTGATATTGGATCATTGATCATCGAATCGATATATCGATCCAGATGGATGGCTATTCACCTTGTCATTAGAGCCTTAAACTCCATCTCCATCACATACATCCTCACTCACTTGCACTACAGTCAGACAGTAATAGACAAACTATAGGTTGTTTTCTATATTATTATGCATGTTTTAAATGTGTATTCATAAAAACAGTTTCATTCTGCTGTGTATCATTTTGAATGAAAATAAAATTGATTGAAAAAAAATTAAAATTTTGCTTGATGCTCTTTAAACTCAAGCAGGCCAAGATCATTTTTTCCAGGGAATTCAGTGCAATACTCTATAATCAGCACAACACTAACTGTACTCACTGTAATGTACACAAGAAGGGACGAAGATGCCATCACACCATCAGATTTACTGACTTAAAGTGAGTTGGTATTTTTATTTAATTATCAATAAGAAAAAGAAACATGGTGTAATAACCCATCAGCTGCATCAGAGGAAGGTTATATCAGAAGCATTTAACGAAAAAATGAATCTATACCAGCATCAGCTGTACCGGAGAGTATAAACCAGATCCTCTTGGGATTCCAGGCACACAGCTCAATGCAATGACCGTGTTTTACATCGCCAATCTGTTACAGTGGGATCTCCCCTGCTTCAATCCCATGGATGATTAAGCGTGATAATTAAGGTTTTTGGACATTTTCCACAGAGGAGCAGACGTGGCAGCTGGTGACATTCATGCATTCCCAAACACAGAGGAGGGAATGACAATGAGGCCTCCATTCATTTCAGTGATCACAAAGTCTGCTCTTGGCACCAGTTCAAAAGCAGTCAAGCTGTTGTTGAAAAGGACTATTTGTGGCCCTCTTTGTTGCAATGTAGGCAATGTACCTTGATCTATTTGGGGAATTATAAGAGCTGTAGAAAGTAGCCAAATATTTGTTTTTTTCCAGCAGGGATATTCACTTGTTATTGCCCAGGAAATAAACCATGGAGATTATCAAATTACTTCTTTTATAATTTGGTTAATAATCTAATAGGCATGACACAATGTTACAGATTTTAATTACTACGTTTATAGCTGTGTTGGCTGGATAACATAAAACAAGTTTACTTCCTGCTTTGCTACAGTGAAGGAATGTGTTCTCTTGCTCTTTGCTTTGTTTTCATTTAGCTAGGTTTCCCCTAAAACTCTCAGACAACTTCAGCTCATTCAGAATGCTGCTGCTGAGTCCTCACAAGAGTGAGTTTAAAGTACTGCTGCTCGTCTATAAATCTCTCAATGGTTTGAGACCAAAATACATCTCTGACTGTATTTTACCATATTTGCCAACTCTTGGCCTCTCAGGTCATCAGCTGGAGGGCGGCTAACTGTTCCAAGAGTGCAAACTAAACATGGAGAAGCGGCATTTATTCACTGTGCACCACATAACTGGAACAAGCGTCCAGAGGATACTAGATGTGCACTAACTTTAACCACCTCTAAATCCAGGTTCAAGTTTATGTTCTGCACTGCGTTTGACAGAACGTTAAATACTAAAGACGAGTTCATAATCTAGCCCTCCTCCTTTTTGAACATCTGAATTTTCCAACTAGTATGCATGTATGTAGAGTAGAAAGTAAAGGAAGAAGTATTTAGATGTCCTGAAATTGAACTTCAGTAAAAGCAATGACTGTGTCTCAGCAGGTAGAGCGGGCTGTCCTATAATGGCAGGGATGTTGGCGCCAATATCTTCTGGTGGCTCGGCCAGGCCCCTGCATGGTCGCTCCGCCGATATCTGTGTGTGAAGGTAGTAAAGAGTTTTTGATAAATGTTTTATATCCAGTATTATCAGCAAGATATACTGAAATAATCAAAAGTACTGATTATAGGCTTATAAGTGTTATATTATTATCAGATTATTCTTTTTGATTGATCAACAAATAGGCAGCATTGTAATGTATTGTGTCAAGGTGGATACCTCATAAATTGGACTGCTTTGCTGTTGGGTTGTTGGATCTGTTGCTATACATCACATTTGTGAATATACGTTGTGTATGTTTAATTGTAATCTGTTTTAAAAGACACTAATTAAAAATATCTAATGAATGACGAGTAAAAAGTGCAATATTTCCTCTGAACAAAATGCAGCATAAAATGAGGAAACTCAAGTATCACAGCTGCAGTAATAGTCAGAAGTCAGTATCCCACAGTATGACAGTACTACAATAAATGCATTTAGTTACTTTCCACTAATGCTTTTTAGGTTATATCACTGAGGTAAGATAAACACAATGTGTCATGACAGCAAAACACCTTGACCTGAGAGATTACTCTGTTTGCGTCCTCTCACGAGCTCCAAACTTCAAGAAAGAGAAAAAAAAAAAAAAGTAAAGTCAACCAACGACTCAATCTCCCGCAATGCATTGCTCAAGCGGAAACGCCAAGGACTCCATGGAAACGGCAGACTGGCGTGCTAGCTTGGGAGAGAAGGAGCATAGTTAGCTAGCTAGCGTTAAATCTGCGTCCAGATAAACTTGCGTGAACACTGAATACATTTCATTTACTGCCTTTCTTCAAAGATGAGCCGCACGCCCGATGCACGAGTGAGGTAAGAGACACACTCAGTCAAACTAAACGCTCCGTTAGCGTTAGTTCCCTGCAACTAACGTTAGTGCTCCGTGAATTAACGTTAGCGTTAAGAAGAAGAAACAAACCTCGCAAGAGCAGCGACGATATCATAGGTTAGCTAGCTGTTATTTAACGTATTGCTTTCACGCTTTACGTTTCTTACAGATCTACCCGGGAACGAGTTATTCATCAGTAGGTGTAAACACAAGACTGTTTAGGACGTTTCTCAGCCACAAGCCGCTAAAATGGATTTCCGTTTAAAACCCTCGGAATAAAGCTTACTTTTGCGAACGTTACCCTTCAGAAGATTACATTTTCTAACACTAGCTGTTACTAAATAAATAAATAGGTTTGACTGCACTCGGTTGGCTAAGTATCTGCCAATGATGATGGAATAATAGGCTTTATGAAATAATCTAAAAAAAAAAACTAAACAAACAGGATGTTTTTGCTATCGATGCCACATACATGTAATTGGAAAGTTTCAACTCGCATGACTCATGCATGGGTGTGCAAGAGGGGGTCTGTGACCCCCCGGGGGTCCTTGGAGTTACTGCAGGTGGTCCACTAAGTTAATGCTTTGTAGGTATTACGTTTTTTTTTTTTTTCACATTTAAAATATGTCTGAAAATACACATTACAGTAGTGCAAATCCAAAATATTATTAGCACAGATAAATTGTCCCATTTAATTTAAACAACACTGATGATAATCTACTTTGTTGCCCATGAATCATTGTGCAATCTAACTATAACAGTGGAATATTTAGCTAAGCCCACGTATTATTATTATTTTAATAGTTTACTATTGTACGCACCATAAAAAGTTATGTTTATATGTGGCACTTTAGGCCGCCCTACACAGCCGGCCGGGTTATTGTAAGCCCAGTTTAATACGCAACTCAATTTTATACATACTGTATGTAGGGGGTCCCTGCTCCGTCTCTCTTTCAGCTAAGGGGTTCTTTGGTTGAAAAACATTGAAGACCGCTGACTGATAAATAGCTATTAAATATGATTATAACTCTGCACAAATATGTGAGACAAATGTACTTTTGTGTCCCTATACATTTGATTACTGCTGTCAGCCTGTCAATGTTGTCCTTCACCCTCCCCAGGGACAACCAGACAAGAAAGATCCAGGAAAACATCACCAATGTGGAGAAACATTTTGGAGAGATGTGCCAACTGTTTGCTGCCTATGTCCGTAAAACAGCCAGGCTACGGGACAAGTCAGATGTCCTGGTTCGGGAAATCGGCATGTATGCAGACACAGAAACACCATACCTGAAGAGAGGTATGAAGCAGTTTGCTGACCATCTGGCAAAGATTCAAGACTACCGCCAAGCTGAGGTAAAGCTAGAGTGTCTTATTTCCTGCTGCTTTGATCTCGATCATAATTTCATATTCACAGCCACAGTCTAAATGTGTTGGTTAAGACAGAACCTAACGTGAAGCTATTTGCCTTACAGGTGGAAAGACTCGAATCCAAAGTCATAGAGCCATTGAAAAGCTATGGAGCTGTCGTGAAACGTAAAAGGGTAAGTGTTGCTGTGAGGCACACCCATGTTGACGTCTGCACTGATTCCAAATGACAATGACAAAGCTTAATCCAGTTATAATTATTGTAAAATTAGTACAATGACTCCTCAAAGAGAAACTAACCACATCATTAGTGTACCGTCAATGGCAAACATCTCTAGATATATAAACTTTTGTGTAATTTATCAGAGCACTGATGTTGCTTTTCTGTCTTATTCTTGCTTGTTGAAATATCACATTTAAACACAGATATAAAGAAACGCAGAAAATGCTGCTCCAGCTGCCAGTGACAGAAAATGTCAACAGAAAATGGCCTCAAAGATAGTGTAATTGCCTTGGCCCCTCTCCATACAGTTACCCCAACTTGTGTTTCAGTGCCATCTAAATTACTGTAGCTTTTTTGAAAAACACGTTTCAAGATTAAATGCCTGCTGGCCTGCAAGGATGCTATAATTGTGTTACCAAAATGAGAATAGGGGTTTAGGGGGCAGTTTGGGACATTTTACTGTCGGTGTTATTACCACTGCATGGCCACATGGGGGCGGTGTTGATTTAATGATAACCTCAAACTGGCACATCACCCTCTCTTTGTGCCATTGACAGCATCTCCCCCTCTCAGCATCTTGTTTTAACTAGGTTTAAAGTAAATGTTATGCTTAGGAAAGATATCAAATCCGTTATTTCTTTCTGAATTATAAAACGAGTCATGTTGCCTTGCGTTGTGCAGTCGCCCACTGTTGAAAAGTACTGTCAAAAAAGAGGTATCTTTTAACTTTTTGTTAAAACTCAAAACTTTTAAATCAGCAGACTTGTCGGAATTGAAAGTATGTGGCAAAAAGACAAGACACTTCTTAGCTTGTTGGAAACAAACAGTCTGCTTGGGGATTGATTGTGATTGGTCATTTGTTGTACAGGCAGAGTGATCGTGCCAACATCTAATTATATCTGGCTAAGTTATTTAGTTATTAAAAAAAGTGAACTTGACGCTAAAACACTATATCATACTTTAATATTCCATTCCTTTAACATTACCAACTGTTTCAGAGTAAAGATTAAAAAAAAAGCCTGCACAACAGGGTGTACTTGAGGTCTGAGCTACGCCAAATGTTTGTTAGATAATCCTGGCACGAATGTAAAAATAATTGACTATCATTGTTCATTCTCATAATGACTACTTTGTCCTTGTGTGCTTGTGCATCCATGCAGGAGGATCTGAAGGCGACTCAGAGTGCCAGAGACAGAGAAGCTAAACAGATGGCTCAGCTTGAGAGGACCAGACAGAGAAACCCCTCAGACAGGCAGATCATTGTATCCTTGTCTGGTTTTCCCAAATTCCCCTAATATCAAACAGAAAAGAAACTTTCAATGTTACAACAACCACCTGTGTACTCTTTAGTGCCAGTTACATCTTGGGAACAACTTCATTCCTTGCTAGTTACGGATGTTAATTAATGTTGCTACAGAAAAATACACCTGGATTAGGTGTATTGGACCTTGTCCAGTTTGAAAAGGTTCCACTTTACAGTATCTTCCCATCCAGTTGATGCAATAACAACGTGTACCCAGCGTAGAATAAAGTAGAATAAACACTAACATGCTAATATGTTTCTTGGTTTTTCCTTGACCCGGCCCTCAGTCTCAGGTGTGTCCCGTGTGATCTGTGCATCTCATCGCTGGTGATGTTAGACTACAAAGATGAAACGTATATCAAAATGACTTTGAAGTGGAAGTGTAACAACTCCAACAGAAATCATCCAATTTGTTCCTGTTTTTCTTTGGTCGTGAAAATAACTTAACGTGACTCTCTCACAAAGCCTCTGCAGTTCCTTCATTGTCACACCAGTTATTTACATGCCAACCTGCAGCACCTATAGGAATCAGAAGTAACAGCAGCAGCTCCTTTTGTACAGCCCCCTTTTCTCTCTCTATGTGTGTAGTTAAGGTGTTGATTTTCATGCATGCATGAGACACGAGTCAAAATTGCAGAAGCTAATTCCCTTCCTGTTTAGAGAGCACATTAGCTTGTCGATATCTGAATGGCTCTTGCCGATAGGTGGCGCATGTGGGACTGGTTCTACAGCTCTGCTGTTGGAGGATGTTGGCTCGGGCATCAACAAATATTAGTTTTCTAATTGAGTAAATTAACAAGCATAAATGGATGCGGTTGAATTTCTGTGTTTATACACAGATTTTCTCAACAACTTTCGCTGTCACCTCTCGTGTTGGTCTGATATGGTTTTGTAGCATGTAGTATATTCACTTGTTCTCCCATCAGGCTGAAAGTGAGCTCCAGAGAGCCACTATGGATGCCACACGGACCACCAGGCAGCTGGAGGAGACCATAGACGAGTTTGAGAGACAGAAAATCCGGGACATCAAGGTCTGCTGCACCGAGCTTTCTATCCACCTCAAATTAAGAACTACAATGTCAGTTGGAAATATATGCCTGTTGAATCAGTGGGTGGCAGTGAAGTGAAACCAGACAGTGTTGATATGAAGGGCCTATTTTGTACACCTGCCCACACATTAATCCTCCTTCAATTGTTTGAAACTTTTTTTTTTTTTTTTGTCAATTCAGAACTCTTTTTCATGTCTTGTGGCAACCAGGTAGTTGTGATTCATTTAAATAGTAACAAAGCATACTCGGTACTGAATTATTGTCCTCGTCTTTCCCCTTATAGAAAATCTTTGGTGAGTTTGTGACGGTGGAGATGTCGTTCCATGCCAAGGCCTTGGAGGTGTACACCTTGGCCTTCCAGAGCATTCAAAGTGTGGATGAAGAGCAGGACCTGGAGGTAGGCCGACGCTCTGCTTAAGGTTAACCATGGCCCAGACGTTATAATTAGCCTGCCAGCATTAGTGCGTGTGTGCATAGGAAATGATAGAAAATGTGAATTTAGGATTGTCCTGACATAATCACGTTCGTGTCACTGACAAACCGAGAAAAGGGATGTATTTTTAAATGTGGCTGTGAACTAGGGCTAAAAGCCGATCAGTCTTAGCGCTGGATTAACCTGATGGTTATATTTAAAAAGTCAAAGCTATCCTGATCTGATGCACCAACTATTCATCGACACATTGCTCATACATATTATTAGTCCACACCCTTTAACTCGTGTGGTAACTTTGAAGTAACCCACAGTGAACTATACTCGGAGTCATAGCTAGCTCCTTTCTTCTGTTTACAGTTTGGTCTAAAAGGGACAAAGCCTGTAGTGAGAAAACAAAGGATCAATGATATTCAGTGATCGAGGCTACCGTACTCCTGCAGATGCCCTTGTGCTATTTTCCTCCACCCCTTGCCATCTCATCTGTGTGTTTTTGCACTGAATCATCTCCCTTCCATTCATAGTGAAGCGAAACTCCTCACCCAGACAAGGCTGTTTTTCAATGACTCATAGCACAAAGCATGGGAGATTGAATCATCCGAAAAAGGCACAATGACAGGCATGAAGATAATCATGATCGAGAGTTCTTGTGGAATTTATTTTCGGTGTGGTTTAAATGGCAGTTGTGCTATCGCAGGCATACCTTTTGAGCTGCTTGGTTTATTCATCATCAAAGGCCGATTCGCAGCCATTTGTTGATTTCCTGGATATTCCAGGTTGTGTAGACTAGTATTCGAGTCGTTTGTTTTTGCTAACTGGTCGGCTAACGAACACCCAAAGTATTGTGTAACATCCCTGAAATAAACAATGTGCACTCAGTTTGTGTACACTACAGCCATTTTTTTTTATTTTATTTTTATTATTCATGATTATCTTGCATTATGTTCAGTGCACACAGTAAGATTACAGATGGGTGTGTGTGTAGGCATTGCTTCCATTCTCCTGTTTCTCTTTGGAAAAATATAGCGCCTCCTGTCTTTGGCAGGTGTTCAGGAGTTCGCTGCACCCCCCTGACTACCAGTCACGCTTAGACATAGTGCGAGCTAATTCCAAAACCTCCCTCGATCGGACCGGGTCCTTCCTGAGTACTTCAGGGACCTTACAGGTAAGATCCAGATAGATGCTCTAATACGAAATCTAGAATTCCCCCCAGCAGATACTGAGTGTCAGTTATGGCATTGCTTTTTTAAATAAATGACAGTTGCAAGTTTCATTGTGATGACGAAATAAAAAATTCCCTTCTTCCTTGTACGAGCCCAGTAGTCTTCCTCATACCAGTCGAGGCTGGTGGGAGTCTTATCAGATGTGCCAAAGTTTATACGCAGCATCACCCCAGCCATCGAGTTTGACTCTCCACACTTCATTGCATGCCAGTAACATCATGCATTTCCTCCTACGTTCACGGTTTACCCCGGCATCTTAACAGTGGTACTGCTCTAACTTGTAAAATGTCTGGACAGCTAGTTTTCACTTGTTCACTTAATGAGGAGTATCATTTGATATCTTTGAAGAACGGTCGTCTTTAGGTCTCTTAGCGTGTGTTCAGACGTTGTATCTTGCATCTAGAGATGTCAAGATTGTAGCTTTGCAGAGGCAGATTGCAATCTGCAAATGTCAGAAGAATGTGCCTTATGTGGATCTTGCAACACAACTTCAGATCATACTTCCATGATAACTTTGATTTAATCTGTGGGATTCTGCAATCTCTGCTAAACAACAAACACCGTTGCAGTCAGGTGTACAGCACACTATTGCAGACACTGTTGGCATGCTGGATGAAACTCAAAAGTAAAACACGACAATGAACATTCTTGTTAGAATTCTTAGATTATACACGCGCCATTATATGAACTTGGCAGTTATTTTCATATAGTATTATTATTATTATTATTATTATAGGTAAGGGATAAAGTACAGTGAGCAGAGTTATTATGTTAGAAGCGGAGCAACAATTACCTACTCTCTTATTACATGGCTACTTAGTAAAGAAATCAATAATTTGACACAATATTGATAAAGAACTGCGTCCAGAGCAACGGTCTGTCATTCAGAAATAACAGGCCGTGGATTGCCGTAATTGACCGATCGGATTCAAGAATTCAACAAAGCTGTGTATTAAACAAATGTAACCTCACCTGGGGATTTTGGTGCATATTGCGGTGTGTTCACATCTGTACCTGTATTGGCACGAGTGCAAAAGAGAAACGTTGAAGAAAAAAACGACTGTGGGAGCACCAAGTGTGCTTAAAAGGCAGAGTGAGTGGGATTTGTCCGTTGCGGTTTGTAAACACAACATTCAAAGTTGTCCCCGGGCTCAACGACACAAGCCAGCGAGTTTAACAGTCTTCAGTATAGATAGAGTTAATTGGCATATTATTCGTGTCCACTGATCAGTGTCAGCCAGGGCAGAACAGAACAGAACCCCGGGGGAAAAGGCAGCGAAGTGACAGCTGGAGGCGGGGCGGAGGCCACAGGAACGCTCACAAATGTCCCAAACACAGCAAAATGAAAAGAAAAGAGAAAATACAGGCAGAGGGCAGCGGGGTCTCTGCAGATACAGACACCGGCCCACACTTCTAGTGGGTCATAAAAAGAATCCTACTCATTGCGCCTTTAATGACTACCTGCTAAGTGCTTTAGCAGCGTAGTGACTGTTTATCTGTTGTCACAGCAACAAAGAGATTGCAGTCGGCAGACGAGAAGAGAGGAGGAGGAAGAGGACGACGAAGAGGATGAAGATGAATCTGAAGAGGAGGAGGAAGATGAGGACGAAGACACAGATGATGAACATTAATTATTGTTGTGTCTTGTTTTGACTTGTCTGTATGAAACGAAAAAGGATATCAAAATGTGTATTATTGTGTCATTGCCAAAATCACCTCACACCGGTGGTCTGAGCAGTATTGTAGTGCAAGTTCGTTGTAGTTGTGTGATGCTTTGTAAGAGAACATGTTGTCCTTTACTAACATTTGTCATTGAACTTCCAGCCAATTATTGTCTTATATATTTTTATATAACATTATATGTCCTTATATGTCATTACACGTGCCGAAATGTGCGTTACATATTCAGTTGTACTGGAACTACCAGTGTATTTTACAGTATTTTATTTTATGTTATTCGTCTTTATGAATTAAAAAATAATCAATTTTCCCATTTTGTTTCCAGTGAATTGCCTTTCTATAATAAGTACATGGTGTTCCCTTACACACTTTGCATAAAAATGGCAGCAGACATTGTTATTTTAGAAATTGTTCAGAGTGTGAATCAGCCTAAGTGGCAGTGGTTACGTGACGAGTGCAGTTAACAGTGAGTGAGTCATCTCTTCCACAGGCATGCAAAAGTTGTACAAATAAAGCCAGGGACATTTTGCACCATTCTGTGTGTTTAACAGGATATAATGTATGTATGTGTGTGTTTGTGTGTGTGTTTGTGTGGCACAGCATGTGTTGTCTGTCACAGTGGAGGCTTCTGTGTCAGCTGATGGCTCCTATGTCTGTCTTGCATGAGTCACTCAACACACTTATCATTCCTCATCTGCATGATGCATCATGATGAATCCTTTTCTGCACTTCAACACACATATTACAGGTTTGTGTCATTATATGTTTGGAAAAAAAACAACAACAATATATGCAAATTTACACGCATGCAGGAACTGAATTCATGGAAGCAACAACATTTTCAACAAATATGAGGGACACTAAAACCTCCCTGACAGCAACACTGATTATCTCAGTGACTGAGATAAAAGCTGCGTAGGTGGTCAGTCCTCACAACGACACCTTAATGCATATAAAGGTTAATGTGTATGCAAACACAGTACACTGACACGCACTCGTGTACCGGTTTTACTTTGGTGTACTGTGGATCTAAACGGCCTGTGTTGCAATGAGTCATCTCCTATAAAGTTGGTGTGAGTCAGAGAGCTTTTCCAATCGCAGATAAACCTAAAGGCTCCACTCCCCGATCACAAAGCAGACGAATGTACGGTGACGGGCGAAAGAAAGAAGGGTCTATAAGCAAAGAAAGCATCATGTGAGGCGTTGGTAAAAGAAAAAGACCAATCTTCATGTTAGCCAAGAGTCAAAGGTACAAAAGGAGGCAAGAGTTAGTTATGAGTCATTGACTGTAAAAAACAAAGGCTTAGAAACAAACAAGGACACCATGCAAGGAACCAGATGTGAGGAGAAAGGAGGAGGAGTATTGGGGGGGGAAAGAGTGACAGTTGAGAGAGGTCAGTAATAACCCCAGGTCCTTATCGTTGACAGTGACTCATTGCCCCTCAGCGTCACGCCACTCCCATCAAATCCAACGCCCACGGCACATGGCACACGTCAACCGCTGCAGAGCCTCATGCAGCCGCTTTCATATTCAGTACCTTCCCCCTGAGCCTTATGCCACTGATCTTACATCGAAGGCTTCTCGTGTTCCACACGTTTTTTTGTTTTCTCTGAACATCAGACTGCTAGTTTCTTCCAATACGCTTCTGCAGACTTCTTCCATAACCACCAATAAATGCAACTGCTTGCACCTGGAATCTGCACAATAAAAGTAACAAGTAAACAAATGAATAATGCTTTTTTTTTTTTTTTTCTCTTGGGATTGAAAAAAAACTTTTCCTTTGAAATGCTGTGGCAGTTATTGAGGTTATTCACTTCCCCTGAGTCACCACCAGAGGGTAATGTTGAAACCTTTTCTTACCTCGGCTCTGTTATTTGGGGAAACTGTGTTGAGACATTGTGTTCTTTTCAACCTGTAGGTAGCTGCAGTGTGTGCGTGTGCGTGTGTGTGTGTGTGTGTGTGTGTGTGTGTGTGTGAGAGAGACCTGTTATCAGTTACCTCTCTGAAGAAAGCAGGCTGATTGCATTTTGAAAGCCACAAAGTGAGCTTGGAACTGCAAGACAATAACATCCGGATATGTAATTTGAGCATTTAAAACTTGATTGAATCATTTTGGCCTGCACCCTCATGCCAGTGCAGTTTTTTGCAAACAATGCGGATGTAAACTGACTGTACCTGGATTGTACCACACAATGTTGTGTGCCTGCTTTGTCAGTTTATCAGTGGGAAACAGGTGGGGATTTGATATTCCACCTCGGACACACACATAAACTTGACGTGACATTTCAATTACACACACTCACCTTTCTATATTTTTCCTCCACCTAAAGCTGCAAACAGTCTCCTGTAAGAATGTATATGGGGATGATTCATAGGTCAAACCTAATGGAGTCGGTATCTGTGCTGCAGAATCCTGATTGGCTCTCCTATAGATGTGGCTTACAAAGAGGTAAGGATTCCCTCCTCTACCCTTCCGACTCATCTGCAGTCATCCCCAATGACGAGCGTGCATGTGTGTGTTTGAATGAAGGAGACAAGGCATGAAAGGGAGTGTGTTGTTGGTACATCAGTGAACATAACTCCTGAATATTATTTGTGCGGGCGAATTTGGCTACTATCATGTGTGTGTGAATACATGTGCAAGTATAGTACAGTATATGTTGATGTTAATATACGTGCATGTGATCCACAGAGTCCTACAGTACAGTTGTTTGGAATATTAAATACAGTGCCGTGCTGGCGGCTGTTATAAAATCGAGAGGCAGCATAGCCGGAGTGTGACTCACACACTGACTCACTGACAGCGCTGCCATGGCGTGTGTATGTTTCTGTGCATGTGTGTCTCACACTCTGTGGTTCCTCTGGCAGAATCGCTGTGTGCTGCTGGTGTTCTAAGAACTCTGAACCCTGACAATCCCTGGATTTCACACCAGCAAACAAGGTTACATATGCGTGTGTATGAGCGAATGTGTGTATTCCTGTCTATAACAACATATGTGTCGGCCATGTGCAATGGTCAGGCAAAAGATTTGCACACTGCACTGATAGATCTTTGTGGCATTGTCATATATTGTAAATCACCACAAAGCAGAACAAGCAATATATATAGACACAAACACATTCATCACTCAGGTGGTTGTAATGCAAGTCAATCTACTCTCAGACTGAACCAATCAGAGCAGAGCTGTGTCTGATACTCCCACACAGGGCAGAAAACCTGCCTCTATGGAAATAGCACAAAAAAAAAACACTCCAAAAAAAGGTAACTGATCATAGAAACTACTACATAGAAAAATAGTCAATAGAGAAAATGAAACTAACTAGAAAATAATGATAATATATTACTTTCCCTAAAGTGTTTGAATGACAAACGCAAATACAAACTTACGGCAGAAATAAACACAAACAAAAGAAAGGCTATTTAGACTAGCCAGGTGCGTCTCCCCTTACCAACAACGAAGACGTGAATCTCAATCAATTGTCCCTCCAGGCTATCTTGCAGTCAAGATGGCAGTGAAGATAACAAAAATTGGGATTTATTGACCTCATATTCTGCATAACTTTAGTGGATCATAACAAAATGAGGCCAAACTTTTCTATGGATGTCAGTTTTTGAGCCACGACACGACTTTTGCGATTGCCAGAAATGCCTTTCGCTACTGAAGTAGTTGTGGCCCCTACCGTCCGGTTGAACGGAGCGAGGAGTCAGCGGTCAATAACGCTATAAAAGAGTCAATGAAATTGGTTTCTCAAAAATTGTAATATCACAACCAGGAGAGGTCCTTAAGCATTAAGTCGTAAATGAGCACAGTAAAACTATTAGGCTGACGGGTCCAGTAGTATGCGAGATTAGCTTTGGAGAGACCGATACACACAAGGCTTATGCCTGGAGGATAACAAAATGGGATACAACAACAGACGTTAACTCTTGTGAAAGAGTATCCAAATACTTTTTTTTTTAAAAAAGGAGTAAGACCTGTTAATCATACTTACAAAAAATGTTTGTTCCAACGATAAACATCTATAAAAAAAGGCTTTGGGCCTAAATCTAACTTTAAACCCTTAAATGACAGGGTGTTGAGGGTAAAGACACAGAAGTTGTCTCTCCCCAGAAGGATGTTGTTGATTTCCACGTGAAGTTAGATTGCATGTTGTCATGTGTAACTACAGAAGCGCTGTATGTCTGCTTACAGTCACGTGTTTGCTATGACCAAAACAGGAGACCTCGAGCTGCTCTGGAATGTCTTGCCAACATGTATATAGCAACACATCCTCCCATATGCCTGATTTATGCAGCAGCATGAAAGGCAGTGAAAGTACTGTACCTGTTGTCAAGGGCAGTAAGTGATAACAGTTATTGTACAGCATCAGTCCCGCATTCCAGGACCACAGGTACAAACGTAAATCAAGAGATGCCCGTACTTTAAACAAGCGTACAGTATTGTACATCTGTATTGGTGTATGTGTCGACATTGTGCCGATGTGCTTTGCTACTGTATTTCATCTGACAGTGATAAACCAGAAAGGGACTTCATATTTACTTTACAGTGCCTGATAGTGGTGTCACTTGGATATCCCCGCTGAGCATTAATCACTGTTTGTAAAGAATAAGAGGGAAGTGAGAAACATGTGTACGTTCTGTGCGTGCGTGCTCTTTACAGACTGATTTTGATATGTTATATCAAGTAATATATCCTTCAAAATAAAAGCCCTAGAAAAAGCCAGCCGTGCAAGAAAAAAGGATCATTTATCCGTTTTGAGTTTGTCGTACAGTGTGATTAGTATAAACCGTGTTTCCTGTATGTGTTTCAGATTCGTGTGCCTGTGTGTTTTTTTTTTTTGTGTTGGGCTCGTTATCCAGCTTTGGCTTCATACTTTGCATGGCTGTTGTTAATGATGTCGAAATCATCTGTTTTCAAAGAAGTGTGTGTGTGGTTGTGTGTGTGTGTGATAGTTCACGCTTGCATCTATGTATTGCACAAGATGCTTATCAGACAGAGCTGTGTTGTGATCAGTGAGGGAGGCCTTGGCTCGGGATGTTCAGGAGCTCACCGTCGCTTCAGCCTTGGCATGTAGCCGTGTATGCTTGTGTGTATGCTTGTGTGTGTGTGTGTGTGTGTGTTGCTGTTAGTGCCTGCCTTGTTTTTCTATCACGTTGATCAACCACTTCCGAGTAAAACTATACCCTCTTATCAGTCTTACTGCACTGCATCCCTGCTACACTCATTACAATATCAAACTATTGGTATGAACTTTAACACCATAAACGGTTTCTGAACCTTGCTGCAGATTAATTGAATCATTAACTCGAATGTTATGTGAGCTACTTTGCTGCTGATATAGAGGAAAAAAAACTCTGTTACTCTATTTCAGTATCGCTAAAAAGAGTCACTTCAGCTGTGTTTTGCCACCTGCTCTGTCCTTTGCATTTGTCTCAAAATGTGCGTTTATTTAGATTACAGTGCAGCCACCTGTTGCTTGTTGCCCGTTCAGTAATGGATCCTCATGTGAGTCAGGTGCAGAAGATGTGAAGCAGAAAGACAAACAGACAGGCAGAACACCTGGGGACTCTTCTTTGTTGTTCATCTTACCAAGGAAGAAATACAATGAATACAGTAGTGCTAGGGACATATATCATTTAAATTTAAAGCATATACAGTAGGTATTATTCACAGGGAAGCCACGTCCTTACAGGCAAATGTTATAATATATGTATTTGTCTCTACAAACAGAAGTCAGTGGCTGCTACAGTGCTCATGTCTCAGGTAAGTTATAATTCACAAGAAAGTGTGAAGTGGCTGAATGTGTACAGCGGGTCATGAGGGGTGGAAAAATATATATTTTACTGCCCTCTTGCACAACAAAGACAGCTCTCTCCTTCCACATTCTGAAACATCTGAACAGAGCGTTTTCCTTGAACACTGCACACCCTCCCCTTCGTGTCCTCTTGCTCTCCTCAGGCTGAATAATAAAGTGAAACCAAAGACAGAATGTGACATGAGAAGCTGTCAGGCCCAGCTCGGGTCAACAGCGGGGGGTCAAAGCTATGTCTGGAACCATGGAGTCACTGAGTGATGTGTTAAGTGTCTCTGAGGGACACTTTATTACATGACAGCATGGAGAAACGAGAGGACAGTGTTTGTGCGTTTAAGATTTCTCCAAGGTTGAGAAGCGTCCATCAGGAAAGCTGGTCCCTTGAGTACATCTCATCCGCTTGTAGACTTTACTGACCTCCCCTTACCGAGTATCACGCAACATGTCAAAACACGGGCAGGAAGCCTGATACAGCAGTCTAAACCCGTCTTTTGAAAACTACACGCAAACACAGGATATCATAGGAGCGTCGCAACATGGCTAACAGAGAAGAGGGCACACATATTCTTACACCCAGCCGCGAGAGGAACACACACAAAAATGTGCAAACGTATATAAATAAATTCTTTCACACACACACACACACACACACACACACACACACACACACACACATACACACACACACACACACACACACACACACACACACACACACACACACACACACACACACACACACGCGGAGGCAGTGGCTAGAAGACAGCCTGGGAACAGCCAGTCCACTAATGAGGTCTATCCCATGAGGATTTAGTACTGCACAGAGGAATGCAGGCCCTCCGCTCTCATGACTGACCTGACACACACACACACACACACACACACACACACACTTTACTGTCCACAAGCTGCCCTCTTACACATGAATGAGAACTGATAGATAGCATCCAAGAATAGGACACTTATAATTTGGTAGGCACTGCATTAAAAACAAACATAACAAGCACACTGGGGAATTTGACACTAATTTGAGACGAGAGCGGGTAGAGGCAGGAAGAAGGGGGTAACGGGCTGAGAAAACAGAATGAGACGGAGGAATAAATAAACAAGGGCAAAGACGGGTCAGAGAGAGAATGCGATGCAGGGAGAAGGAGTTGTGAGGATATGAATTTCAGAGTTTTATTTGCACTTAACATTTGTTCTCGGGATTGGCTCGTGGTTTGGATGCGAGAGCCAACTTTAGTGAGTTTACTAGAACAGATCTGGTGTCTGAAGCAGACGGACCCCGTCGCTGGTGGCCTGTTGACGGAGCCTGCTGCTAGCTGATAGACGGACAGCATGGGCGTCCGCCTCAGTCACGACTCGCTCAGAGAACACAGTGAGTTCTTCACTCCAGTGAAAGTAGAAGTTTCGGATGAATTACTTTATAAGTGTGTTTCAAAACCTTTTTTGAAACGCCAGTGCACCAGCAGTTGCGTAGCCAACCAAAAGCATTTAGAGTGTGAATACATCATTTGAAGGTATACAAAGTCTACTGTGTTCAACTATGAACATAAACAACGTGACATTTTAGTGCTTAGATTTAGAGATTAAAAACATTACTCATAGGAGAAACCACAGTAGATTTTTTGGGTTTTACGGTTTGAAAATGTAATTCCAAATACTTCCATTATTGTCTTGTGAGATGTTTGGACTTTTCCATAGACCTTAGACTGTTTATATAAGAAACACTAAGAGGCTACGGTCATGCTTGTGGCTGTGTGAGGCTGTATTTAGACACAGGGGTGCTTTTAGCAAAATGCTAGCGTCAACATATTTACATGCTCATGGTGACACTTCTAACATGCTGATATTTAGAAGGTGTAATGTTTACCATGGTCCCTATCTCAGTTTAGCGTGTTAGAATGCTAACATTTGCTAATTACAGCTAAACACAGTCGAGGTTTATGATATTCATTTGAAAAGGTATTTGGTCAAATTTAGAGTTTTGGAAGGCGATCATGAATATCCTTACAAAATGTCATGACAAACCACAAATGCTAATTTCATGGTGGCACTAGAGCAAAAGTCATTAGGATTCAACATCTAGGAACCATGAATATCTGAACGAAATTTCATAGCAATCTATCGAATAGACGGAATAGAATAGATCATGACATATTGCCTATTTTGGTATAATTATCAGCCTATTAATAATTAGGGGTGCTAATTGATTTAACTTTGGATTTTAAGGTCACAACATGATTCAATGATCAGTCGCCGATAAGTAAGACTTGACTAATCAGGTTGGACTATGTAAATTCTCAGTCGGGGGAAACCCCTTCCAAAGTCATGTGGATTCATTTATAGTTGCAGAGATACTTCAGACCAACTGTCCAACACTGCAATGTTGCTTTAAAAAAAGAAGGTATATACTATACACTCGGCCTTTCTGTTTAGTGCAATGATCTGGTTTTTGTTAATTATGACATGTTTCATTAAAGTTATATAGGATTGCCAGTGTGCTGACAACTACCCTAAAAGTGACAGTATGCATCCTCTACGCACCCATCCCTAGAAATAAACACTGGACGCTGCTAATCGTCCCTGTGTCATCCATGCGTAACACCATGTCACAACCGCCGCTCATGCTGAATGCCTCGCAGGCCTTTGTTTTGGAAAATGTGGACGGGGTTGCCATGGAGCTTGTGTTTGATCTATTGTAATTAACCGAGCCCATTGATTGCACAATGCTTCTCCCTGGCTCGTTTCCATCAGCAGGCAGCCCTGACTGGACGTCTAATCAAACACCACGTAAACCACCGTTTATGCAGTCGCCTCCCCACAATGATTTGACCTTACATAGCCTAGCAAGGATGAAAGGAGCACAGGAAGTGGAGGGAAGGCAGAGCAATAAGGATCATTAGAGGATTTAACAAAGCCGAGGTTTACTGTTTGAAATGGGGTTTCATTCTGAGCTCAAGAGAACTGATAAGTGTTAACTGATTACTCGCTGTGTGTGTGTGTGTGTGTGTGTGTGTGCGTGTGTGTTTGAGCTACAGACCAAAGTTGTGAAGCAAAATCAAGTGTCATATTTATAATCTTATTTTGCTGTCAAAAATTAAATGCTTTAAGAAGAACTTTATTTGTTTCTTGATCTGCTGCTACTTTAATCAAAACTTTCTGAGTACATAAAACCAAAATGAATAAAGCTTAAAGTGATAGACATTTTGGGGAAATGCTTTCCTGTCGAGAGTTCAGGGAGATTTGATACCGCTCTCATATTTGTGTGCTAACATGAAGCTACAGCCAGCTTAGTTTAGCACAGCACATAGCTTTAATTTCTCTGAAATCCAGTCATGCTGTATAGTCCCATACTGAGGAAGTTCTACTAGGTGACCACATCCCTCTCTAAATGTGTCCTTTGTTCCTTAGTAGTCCAGTCACTGTGTCCTGATGCGTGTCATGCAGCCTGGTTTAAAGTCAATTAGCCCTTCTTCCCAACCCCAGGGGCTCACATGTCCCGCAAGGGCTGACCTTCACATGAGGGACTGCGCCAACACTCACATATGGCCGAGCCCTGGGGTGGGAAACTGCCTACTCTGGCCAAGGACAGGCCTGTGTGTGAATGGTGGAGGGATGGATATGAGGGTGAGCATGTCATCTCTAGAGAACACACAGATATGCCATCCTTCTATTTTATTTTTGAAAGATATACAGATAGTATTTTCCAATTATTCCTGTTTTTGTTGTTGAAATTAAAAGGAGGTAGGAGGGAATTAAAGCTGCATGTACACAATGTTGTATGGAGTATGGAGTAAATAGTACACAAAGTATTCCTAGGAACTTAATCTGAGAATTATCTGCAGTGCGATTTCCAGTTAAATTGATTTCAAATGTTTCTGGGCTTTTTCTTTGAACTTGCTTGTAAAATGGTGCAATAAGCCTGCAGCTATTTACATCACAACCATGATTAAAGTCATTATATGGAATCCAGATTACATAGATATAATAGGCCCCGTGACTTGAGTCTGGACTTTCCCAGAGACGTTGTGAAAGCAACTTCACTTTTTTTCATTTCTTTCTTAGTAATCCAAGGTGGATCAGGAGGAGTGTATCCCCTGAAGCAACAGCTAAAATCAGCTCCATGTATCTGGAGACTGGGCTTTAAATATGGAATAGAGGACCACCCATCAGTGAGCTACTGGATATAAAGGAGGTCCACCCAAGGAAACTAATCTGGACCAGATTTTCACAAATGCATATTTCAGGATAAATAACAAGAGCTTGTCCATCAGAGGAGATTCTTGTGATGTAAAATAAGAACAACGTTAAGGTGCGTAACACGTCTGAGGACATAATGCATTTTCACAAGTTTTGGGGGTCAGTAAACAGGGGCTTATTATGAAACGTAGGTCTCCCTGTGTAACTGTAAAACGTAATATAAGCATGGGAATAGTAGTGTGAGATGGCTCACTGCAGTAAAACAAGGTGTTTCTAATTTGAGGGTCTGTTAAATTGAACTGAATGGAAAAACAATACTGTAATGCAGCAAATTGGCTTGGCTAGCTTTTCCGCACAGTGTTTACTGCAGTATGTGTGTGCGTCCCAAAGTGTGTGTGTGTGAAGTTTTGAAGCGCTGGTGGCTGTACAGTTGTGCAACTACAGTCCATTTGCCCAAAGCAAATAGCAACATTCTAAGAAAGAGGAAAGGGGGGTTGTGCTTTAGCGAAGGTTTTTCACATGTTTTTTTCCTTTCTATTTTCCACCAATGTCATTCGCTTTTAATCTGCAGGGCTTGCACAATTTTTCTGTTACATTTGATGTTGAGCAACACAATGATAAAAGGTCACAAACTCTCGTGGCACTCCTTTCAAAAACACCTCACTGAAATGCACTGGGGCACGGATATGAATCCTGTGCAGAACCGTTTTAATAGTGTTTTAATCATAGACTAAAATGACAGGCTACCGCTGGTTCGTGTGATATTTAAAAAGGTCATCTGGTTTGCACAAATGCCTTGCTAAATAGGTGTTGGCTCAACTTGTAAGAGCCTGTAAGTCTGCTTGCATTCCTGCATAACCATAACCTCTGGAAGCCACAGGTTGCCAGGTGAAAGCCTCAAGCCTTAGTCTGCTCACATGTATGAAAGGTAAAAATGTAAACTATGGAACAACATGACATCCTAGAAATTCACACTGTGTACAAAATGTTAACCTGTACCAATTAACAATGATAAAAATGCATTCAAATTACCAAATTAAAATGTATAACTAAACTAGATTTAAAAAAAAACTCTAAAGCCCATAGCCGTTTGTTTTGCTTATCGCTAAGGGACTACATGTAAATACATGTATATCACTGAATTTATTTTAACCTGAGGTAAAACCTGACTAAACTACAGCAAACAGGAAAGCGGAACACCTGTGTCGAAAGACAAATATGTAGGATGATGAAACAGATGTTTCGGTAAGGTAACCCTGTCAGCACAGAAGTCGTCAATGAACATATGCACGAGCGTGTGTGTATTTATGTGTGTTTGTGTGCACTCATGAGGGGGTAATATCCTCTCAGCCTTCCTAGTAAATGTGTGTTTACTGACCGGGCCAGAGGGATTTTACCAGAAGGCTAACGGCGGGAGGTGTATGTGTTGGGGAACACCAACCAGATCCTGATTTCAGATGACTTTTTCAATTTCCACTCCTGTTGGGAAAATTTAGTGAGAGCAAGCTGACTTCAGATCTGGGTCAAGAGGGGACATTTTCCCCCTGAGCCACCGTAACTGTTATTACCTTCGCCAATGGGAATCCTGTGTTTACTGACCACACAAACACCAGCCAGTGCCTGGTACCAAGATTGCTTACAGTCACTAAGCACACATATGTCAGCCTGTTAGTCAGTGCACTTCCCCATGCGGTGACATACGGATGTCTGCTCCTCCTATAATCAGGATGTAAGTCGGTCATCTGTTCAGTGGTTCTCCTCTGCCCAGTCTAATGCTGTTGGAAAGTCGTCCTGTTTAATCGCCACATGTCCATAATTACGGTCCCATGGCGACAAATAAGGATGGCTTCGAGAGCGAATGAGTGCAGAAATGAGCGATGGTGGTTTTGCAATGTAATTATAGAATTTGGCTTTGAAAGCAGCACTGCCTTTTTCTGCACGACATAAAACCTAATGTTTGCTATGAGGGAAAGCACAACTTTCTGTTGGTTTACGTCTTTTATCTGCACAGTTGTAATACTTGTAAACCGAGGCATGAATTCCTCCTCATTCATACACATCACTGGCCCTCTAAGTCATTTCAAGTATTGTGTAAAGAGGAAACTCATTTCAATCATATGTTGTGTAACAGTGCAATGAAGAGATGGCTGATTTTGAATATTTGCATGTATATTTGTGTTTATCATAGTTTGCATTATGCCCTTTTCTTTAACTTTCATAAACTTCCTTTTGGTATGCTAATTGTTAGCAAGTAGCTCTTCTCAACTCGGGGTCACCACATTTTCAATTATTCAACATATGATGCAAAATGTGCCTCATGTGTAACCCGTTCCAACACTGAAAGCCAAGGTCACATTTTAATTGGCTGTAGCAAAGCTGCGATACTCTCATATTCCCAGTAATGATGGGTTTCCAAGCTAAGCAAATTCCTAACCACCCCTTTGTCACTTGAGTCATCTCGCCCTGTGCAATCCTTTGTCTGCCAGCCCTACACAAGGCACAACCCACAGACAGTGGAGCTTTTGAAATGCTGCAAATTTGAAATGTAAAAATGTTCCCTTCTTTTTTTTTTGTTTGATTAATGCCCCAGACCACACACTGTGTGGGGGAGCGGTGGAACTTTTCTCCTTAATAAGCATGTTTCAGGTCAAAACAGGCTTTTTTTCCTTTCATTCATATTCATGTTGCAGTGTCTGTGAAAACAGGCATGTCTGAATCATCATAGCACATCACAAGGCGACTGTGTATGGATGGTTTCTTCAAAAGTGAATGTCATTTACTTCCCAACATCAAAATCACAGAAAATTATATTCATTATCTGACTGTAAGAAGCATTTCGGTTTTCCGAGGCCTCATTACGCTGCCGTGTGAAATCATTCATTTGGCTTTAAGTTACAGCTCAGACAAATCTGTAGCTTAAAAATGTTCCTTTTTTGAACACAAAAAACAAGTCACACAATTATCCACATAGCTAAATGAGTACTTCCCATGAATAAAACAAGGTTTTAGTCGTAAAAACATCCCTTTCAACAATAAAAGCATCGGCTATGTGGCAGACTTTTTTCTATTTTCTTTTTCTTGTCAGACTTTCTTCAGCTCAAACTTTAGCACTTCAGCCACGACTCTTGGACAATAAATGGAAAGTCTTTGGAAACAAATATTAACACAGGGAAGTATGCTCATCCCTTGAATTACACATTCCACCTTCACGTTCAGATATCTTATCTTGACAAATGTGTCATTACAAACATTTTTCTGACAACTCAAGCCTATATTAGGCATGGAATGCTGTCCTGTATACAACAGAGGAGATGGACAGAGGATCTTTAAGTGCTGGGGAAAGACACATTAAACAATAGATTGTTTCAGCTCACCAACAGCTGATTTACTACAGAAGGAGCCCTGAGACTCCTACAGGGTCAACACTGGCAAACGATTCCGTTACAATAATACTTGTCTGCCTCTTTCCTTACCAGAATCACTGTTGTATCTGTATACACCATGTTAACTAAAATGGCGGAAAGCGCAGATCCTCAACCAAGGCCGTTTTCATAAGGGAAAAATAATGCGTGTATCCGTGATATTTCCGCTCCAAAATGGTATGGGTTCTTCCTTGGCCCATGCTACACCCTTCCACCAAGTTTCATGAAATTCAGGTCTATACCTTTTCTGCTTTCCATGGCCTAACATTTCCATCTCAAACTGATAAAAAAAGTCCAGTGCCGGTGTCTGATCTGTTTCCATGTGCGCACAATAGGAGGTAAATAGATCAAATACGAAGTCATCATACTTCTAAAAATAACTGGATGGAAAGATCACCAGAATCTCCAATTGAAACCATAAAAAAAACATTTAATTTTAACCACTATAATATGTACAAAGAAATATTATCAGCCCCAGGAAGTACAGTCACTGCAATCATTGGTTTCATTCTTCAAATGGTTCCTTATTCCTGCCGTGAGAACAGACACAGCATTTCTAAAAAAGTATTAGCCTGTACAGCAAGGCTTCTGTGTTGTTGTGTATGGACACACCAAGACAGGATCAAAGTTAAATGTTTTAATTAAAGACCTGCTCTGTGAATGTTGAGCGACCAGATTCCTCTTCAGTTTTTCTGGAGCTGTGAATCTTGTAAAACGTTCAGCCCTTCAGCACAGCCTCCACTCTACAGGCAGTTAAACCATTTAGGTTAAAGATTTCTGGATGGTTTGCAGGTGATGTCTTTGCACACTTAGCGTGGCACTTTTCTTTGGTCGAGTTCAGCGATTACTTCATCTTGCCTGTATTGTTTCCTCAATAATGTAACACTATATTATGCCCCCGACTCTGAAGGGAGATGCGTGCGTTTGATCTATAGCTGCTTGGAACATGTCCCGTCTACTCAAGGTTAGATTGTTTCATTACACCCCATCAATCATTCAGTGATGTAAACATCCCCTGAGCATAACGTTTTGCCAAATGCCCTTTGCAAAGGGAGCTAACGGAAGGAAGAGAGACAGGATGAGAGCGAGAGAATAAATGCATGAGGAAGAGAGAAGACGGATGATAACCAGAGAGAGAGACAGATGGAGTGAGGAAGAGAGAGACACTGAGTCAGAATGAAATATCCTGACTGAGAAGTAGATGGAGATACGGAGAGCATCCTGTTCTCCCGGTGGGAGAGAATTTGTTTGGGTTGGACAGGATACAGGGGGGGTGCATCTGGACAAATTAATCCCAAATACAGGATACAATATCTCTCCTCCCGTGCTGTGTGGGACAGGTCCTTTTCTCCAGAGGTGATCGTCTCTCTCTCTCTACAACTACAACATTAGTACACGTGTTCATCAACACCAACGATTAACATCTATACGGATATTACATTTCGGCACGCCCTTTGGTCAATAGCGAGATTACCCAATATTTAAAACGGCCAGCCCTACTTCTTATCATCAGTAATATAATTTTAGTCACAAAGTTAATTGCCATAACTTCCCTAAAAAGAAGTCCGACTAGATAAAAAAAATATCAACAGTCATCATAAGTCAAAAGCTGCATTTTCCGAACTGCACAGTAACATGATGTGTCAAACAGAATCACGACAAACTGCCAACGACTGAAAACCATCATGATGTTATACAGAATCATATATTTACTGATCAGCATAGCTCGTAAAAGCTCGCAGATATGATACACAGCCAACTCCAAACACAGTCAGACTGAACTGTTTTACCTGCAACCTGCTCTTTTCTACTCACCTTCCTCTGTACAAAAAAAAATAATCCCTGCTTTATTTAAATCAAAGGCTTATTTATTTTCCACATGACCGACATTTCATACAAGACAACTTGAAAAGTCAGCAGTTCGAAGAATGACTAGGTGAGCACAAAACTAAGATTATCACAGTGGCAGATTCATTCGCCTGTTCATAATGAGGTTTTGTGGAAAAGCTTTACTTTCAAATAACTGGTTAAAATAATCTAACCTAAAGCGTTGGCTTGTTCACAACTTTATCAGAAAGGTTGTAAACAAGCCAACCCTTTAGCCAGATTTTCTTAATCACTCGCTTTTTTTGCCCCATTGGATGTCACTGTAGTGATCTCAGCAACTACTGTGGTGAGTGCAAATGTTAACATAACCATTAGTGACCATAACATGAAAAGTATACACAAATTGTAATAATCTGGATCTATCCTTTAAAACATCCCAAACAGTACTGTAGGCCTTTGTTTTAATGTAAAAAGGATTTACTGTGTGCATTAAATGTTAGCAACCATAATGTTGTTGGAGGGACTTACAGTATGACAGAAATTTAGTTTGAGGTTGAGTTGACTGATGCAGGACTAGACGCGTCAAAATGCTTGTAAAACTTGTGAAAATAAAGAGAGTTACGTGAGCGAAGCCCGTGGAGGTAAGATGAGCGATCACGGTGGTCTCATTTTACTATCAGGCTCAATCTTTTATCATGAGCAGGTGAGAAAGTGTCTATTTTCATCTATTTTCTTGTATTCTTATCACCAGGACAATGTCGTTTATACTAAGTTGGCCTTTCTCTCCTCTTCTCCTCTTCTCCTCTATCCGCTTGTTCCCAGTTACCTTTCGACCGGTGAAAAATATTTACTCCTGAAAATGAAGAGGATAACTTTCCATCTCCGACACTGTTTCAGACGACATCTGGCTTGTGTTAGAGGAGCTTCAGTGTGTGTGTGTGGTTTAATAATCATAGGAAGAGTGTATTGTTTCACTGTCTCCCACAGGGGAAGTCAGCTGCGGTGAATCGCACACGCACACAAGCCACAAAGCATCCCAACAAATAGCAGAGAAACATACACACACACACACACACACGCAATGGACATCCCCATTGTGTGTGTACTGTACGTGTAGGAGGAGGTTCTTTCTATACACACACACACACACACACACACACACAGGATCCACCGGTGGAAAACTTCCCATTCATACATGTACATACAGTCTTCCTCCTACTTGTATTGGGGAATTGGCTCTGATCCTTCCCTTGTCTCCTCAGCGAGCCTCTCGCATACTAAACCCAACCTTCGGACCATGAACCAGCTCACAGTATAAACCACATGGTTGAGTAAGTCTTACTGCTGACGGCTTTCAAATAAACAGAGCCCAGTACTGTTAATGATCTGATCGTCTCCTCCAAAAGATTCACATCATGTGTTTATAATCGTCTTTTGTAACACAGATGCGATGCGTTCATTGGTGTCGAAGATAATAAACGCTCAAGATTTTCATAGGCGTCATTGTAAACGGTGCATTTCTCTGTCACAATTTGGATTTAGGTTTACTGCAGGTATTACTCCACAGAGACGTAGTTGCGAAAGATGATGAATATCAAGACTCAGTGTTTTATGAGGCTATTTAAAGGTTTGACATAGTCCGTCATGCCCAGCAGCCACCTGCCAGCTGTAGAGTCCTGAGCAGGTCGCAGGGTTGCCTGTTTGGCACGAATATGTACATACTATATATCAGTCAAGAAAATATTTTGTTTCTGTAAAGTAATCAAATAATTTGTTGGCACTTGTCACTGACCACGCAGCGCCACAAATCCTTAAAGATCCCCTACACTCAAAAATGTGCTTTTCTGATATCACTTTTCACATTCCTCTGTAAAAGGGGGAAATGTCTGTGCACTTCTCTAAAGTCTGAGTAACCCGGGTTTACTAGATTAGGTACGTCAGAAATTCGAAACAGCCAATCGCTGTCTAATACGCAACTGGATACCAGTTAGAAGCCGACAAGCTAACAAAGAACATAAAGAAATAGCTATAAGTGAGCTGAGTCAAACATGTATGGCTGAATCTCTCCAATGTTTTTTTCTTACGGAGAAAATAGACTACACGCCAAAAGTCATTGCGGAGCTCTGTCACTGGCTGCGCACTGCTCAACCTAGCGGGGGCAGCGGTGGCCGGGGCAGGTCTAGAGCCCACATTTCTCAATGGAGGGAAGAAGAGTAGATGTTTTTTTTTTTTTTATTTTTTTTTTTTTTTACTTTTTATATTGAAAAACCATGTATAAACAAAATATTAATCATGGAAATCATGTAAAGAATTTTACATTTACAATTGTCCTGTTTGATACAATAGTCTTATAGGCTGGAAATACAGGAGGGCAGTCAGCCGGGCTCTGTTCAAAGGTAACCAGCATTTCTAAAGGTCACTGATCGCAATATTTCTCATCTGTTGGATTCATACAAAAATTAAAGTGTAGCACAAGAATTTGATAGCTGCCAGCTGAGGCTCCAGGAAGCTACTGGTCCTGGCCAAGACATTTTCCAGTGATGTGCCAGATTGATTGATTTCCATCTGCTTCCAGAGTTAAGCTAACCGGCTGCTGGCAGTAGCTTCATATTTGCCATACATACATACATTAGAGTGGTATTGATCTTCACATCTAACTTAATGCATTTCTCTAAATGTTGAACTATTGCTGGTAGCTTTGCAATCTCACTACAACAACAAGACTCCATGAAGTCGCTGCGCCCAGCCAAAAACGATTACGGCATTAATCTCACCGCAAAACTACAACGTGTCATTTTTTTGTTGTTTTTTTGTTCCTTTGAACAAACCTTTGAACTGTTCCCTCCTTCTAGTATTCACACACCATGAGGCTGTAGCTTCATATTTACCAGATATGAGAGTGATATTGATCTTCTCATCTAACTGCTGGCAACTGCTGCTGGTAAGTGATGACTAAAAAGCACCAATTTTTTTTTTAATCCAGCACAAAAATGGTAATTTTATTGATTTTATGATCTTAAAACTAAGGATTGCTGCTACAGTCAAGCATCTATTCTTTAACAATTATAACAAGCCACTAATACATAGTATCCTCTTCCACAGCTGGAAATCAATTTCTGGTTTGGAGATGGAGCCGTTTATTCTCTCAAACGTTGATTGGACTTTCCTGACATGCAGAAATTGTTCGATTGAATGATAGTCTTCTGAACCCCAGCAGCTACAGGCAAGGTGCACAAATCCCTAAAAAGAGCGGCCCCCTCCTCCTTCTCTCCACACACTGTGAATACTTACTGCCCATCTTTTCCAGGCAGGCCTCCACACAGGTTTTAGCTGTTCTCTCAGATGCACAGCCAGGCGCGGTAAAGTATAACAATATGTCAAAGAAGCTCACGACAGCAAAGACCACTGAGAATGGAACACGCCTGAGGGTGGAAAAACACTTTCTTGCAGTGCTCTTGAATACATTAAGTACCAAGACCCCTGCCTACTGCTCAGGATCAGGGGGACAACAAGTGAAACACAATGAGGCACGACTTTCATAATGACCTTACTATGCTATAAGTTGTATATAAGTGTATATAAGTGCTATAAGTGTTACCAGAAAGAGTTTCATTGCTAGTTAGAAGATGTTGTATAAAAACATCTTTCATTGCTGTCTCAGGCCATAAAAAGTAACATCTGAGTTGCATAACTTTGTAACGAATTTGTTTTTGTTCTCACATACTATGAACAGTTGATAGACGAGTCTGTTAAGTTGTTGTGACAAGGGAAATTATAGTGTTTTTATTTTCAGCAGGTAATAGTGGTTACCTTCTGAAATTCGTTGTCACGTCGAAACAAAAGTTGTGGCCCTACAAAACTAATAACGCAACATTAATTTAACACACTGTGTGATTGACAATGTCACTGCAACACAACACGCAGTTCATAGCAACGGCCAGAGCCTTAATTAACTGCAAAGAAAATGCAGATTTAAATGTGTAAATGAAGTAAGTAAAGTGAGCAGAAAGAAAACTCTGTTCCTGTTCCACTTTTCTTCTTGCACCTTTTTTTCTGTGGCTTTTGGCTTGGTCTATCATCTGTGAAAACAACTTTCCCTAAGCCTTCACTAATCTCTTGTTCCATTTGTTATACCGCTCAACCTGGATTTAACAAAAAAGGACCGGATCAACCTAACCCCATCAGAATTTACCCTGTGGCAAAAATGACATAACACCCTATACTGAGGGGAAATCAACACTAAACATTGAGTCAGAGCCTGGTAACTTGCCTAACACCTAAGCCCTGCCTCAACACTGTAGCACAAACACGCATGGCACCTCTTCAGCCCACTGAGCCACGAATAGAAGATTTCTGTCCTCGTTTGTGTGATTGTGATGTCCCGGTCACGACTACACTCACAGAGTGTTCCTTACAGCATGTTTTTGTTGTGGCTTGAATGGCAAAAATGAAAGAAAAACATGACAGTATCAGAAATGGGACACATACCAATGAAATAGGTCATACAAGCGTTTGGTTTTTCATCCTTAGTGAATCACAGATTGAAGCATATTTTTCATACTTTTTTTTTTTTTCATACATATCTTTCAGACATAACAGCATAAAAATAAACACATCCACAGCAAATAATGTGTTTACGTTTTTCTGGCAGAGGACCCAACTTGCACAAAAACATATGACACGCACGCGCACACACACGCTCACACACACACGCACACACGCTCACACACACACACACACACCCCAGGGCTGCCGGGCATGACAGATCACGTTGCTTCTCCATTATTACGTCGTGTTACGATTAATAATGCATGTTTCCTGACACCTTAATTACCTCCGCTCACACCCTACACACACACACACACACACACACACACAACTTCAGTCGGCACCAGCTCCACCACATCCACACACACACTCTTCTCCCTGCGGAGGGAACCCATCAACAGCACCCATAACACTGGATGAGGTACTTGAAGTAACTGCAGCTGTCTGTCCCTGAACACACACTGCAGGACGTGCTGTTCGCTCAGCTGTCACGCACCCATGGTGATCCTGTCACACTGAGTCAGCGCTCACTGAAATGTGCAGCATTGAAGACAAAACCCGTTTCCTGCAGGTCTGACTGACTGGGTTAAAATTGGTGCAATGAATCACCATTCAACAACTGTGTGCATGACTATAATCTCAATGGGGACTTTTGACCTGGAGGAAGATATCTGCATATACTATATACTGATGACGTGTATAATGATGGCAGTTTGACACGCTTCACTAAATGTTTGTGAGCGTTTGCAATCCTCATGCACCTTGTCCACCTTATCTGACGTTTGACTGATAGTGTTGCCGAGCAAAAAAGAGGAAACACACATTGGTGGGAACTGTTGACATTTTCCTCACTTTGCCCCATTTCAATCCATGCATATAGTTTCAGATTTATTTGGAAAAGTTTTGAGATATATGTCACTCTGACTTAAAGAGAGACTTCACCCCAAAATCCAAAAAACATAGATACGATAATCAAAAGACCCTGTTGTGAGCAGTTTCATGTAGGAAGTATTTTCTTTCTGCTGAACTACACTCGCCCACAGTATCACTCATAGCCATGAGGCTCAGATATCGGGAAGGTGCGGGGGGAGGGGATTTTAGATGCTTTTTAACTATCTGACGAGTGCTTTGGTTTCAGACACCTTCATTCACCCCAATAAAATGAAAGTGAATATAATTTTATTTCAGGTGCTAAAACTATTAAAAAATTACCATTGAAAAACACAACAGCGGCATGTCTTTCCAAATATAAAACGTTTTTACCATCTAATTATCTTGTGTGACCTGGACACTTTCTCTGTCACTGTCGAGTTTTTGAAATGACAGTTTTCACTGCTATGACCACCACAAACAAAAGTCCTTTTATGTGCATTGTATCAGGGAAGTGACTGAAGTCTGAGAAATAGAAACTTAAATCCTTTGCAAATTAAACCAAAAATGTTGAATGTAGTTACATACCACTAAGCATAAGTAGAAAATATTTGAGATTTTTTTTTTTACAATGAAAACTTGAAAAACAGACCACAGGAAAACATGTAAAGTAAAAAGTCTTCAAATATTTGAACAAGTTCTGGATCAACAGTTTCAAGCTTTTCTACAGCTCAAGACGTTTTTGAGAAATAATTTGCCACATTCTGGTCTATTATCTCCCCTTAATTAGGAAGTTATACCATCAGGATTCACCAGGGACAAACATCTATGAATGAATTCCTTTGAAAGAATGTAGTGCCTGTTTCAATAACATCATGTGTACTCCTTTATGATGACATTCTGCTGTTGAAATTCAAACTTCATGAATGTTAACCCACATTTTCCACATCCTTCAAAACTGATGAAACGCCAAGAAACGCAAGGCCTAATTTTGAGCAGCCACGGAGTCTGCAGTTAATGGAGCAACGCTCGGCTTTCATCTTTCTCCCGTGAGTTGTAGTGCAATCATATCATTAAAAGCTCTGCGTTAGGTAATTTGTGAAGAGTGACAGGTTGTTGTTGCTGGCTGAATAGAAAGTGTGTGTGTGTACACACAAACACTTTCTTTTCCTCCTGCTCCTCGCTTCCTCTTTGTCCCGCTGGCCTAGCCCTGATCAGGCAGTGTGTTCCAATGCATGGGAAATAATTGGTCATCCCTTTCATCACGGGATTATGAGAATAAATCTCCTTTTGGAGAGGAGCAGCGCTAACAGACATTGAAATCCTGTTACATGGGGTATTATCCTGCAATTAATTGCTTTTTCCAAACGCTAAGCTCTTCTCTCCCTCTCATGTTCGCACACTTTGATAAATGTACTACCGGTTGACTATCTCCAGAAAGAGGTTGGGGTTTATGGGACTTCTAGAAGGAAGCGGTAACAAATACTTTTTTTTCTCAGTAGATCTTTCTCAGTGTCTCACTCTGAGAGTCATTAATGATGATCCAACCTCTTATGTTTTGGCCGGAGGATGTACTTTGGTTTCTTGCTTATTGAAATGAAGAGACAGAGGATCTGCTCACTTCAGAATATAATTTAGTGTAGGTATGTTGAAGGGGACGCCCCTTTTGAACAGCTGCTGTAGTTTATCTTTCATCAAACAGTGCAGAGGAGATTAATGTTGGATGGCATTTTCACGTGCCACCCTCTAAGGCGCTGTTGGTAAAATAATATTTTTAACGGAGACTGTAAAATAAATCAAAAGGTACTGACAACCGGGGGCAATTGTTGAGAGAACACTAAGAAGAGAACAAAAATAAGCAAGAAAAACTGTTTATGCATTTTTGGCCATGCTAGCAGTGTGGCTCAATAGATGGAAATGTCAGTCAGTGAAAAATCTCAACATTTGTACCGTGACTTTGTTCAGATATTCGTGGTTTGAAGACGATGTAACCTGATGACTTTGGTAACATCTGACATTTACTCTAGCGCCACCGTGAGTGAAACATCTTAACAAGTAGCTGTATTTTGTGTTAAGCGCTAATTAGCCAATGTTAGCATGCTCACACGCTAAAATATAGCGAGGAACATGGTTAAGATTTGACCTGCTACAAAACAGCATGTTAGCATTGAAACTGTACGCATGTTAGCATGTTGATGTTAGCATTGAGCTCACCGCAGCGCTGTGGATAACTGCAGCCATGCAGAACGGCTAGCACTAGCATGGATGGAAATCCTTTTTTTTTTGTGTGGATTATTCACAATATTTCACAGCTTCCTCCATCAAAGTAACTGAACTTATTATCCTCACTTTGATATAAAATAGTTAATCACTACCGCCCTATTTTCCCAGAAAGGTGAATGGTCACCAACAAATGTCCCTCTCCCTCTGAGCACAGCAACAAATGACAATAACTTCTTGTTTCCTTTTGTCAATCAGTGTGTTTTCTCATACCTCTGAGGGTGACATCATGCGCTCGACTTGGCTGAGCGGAGACAGCTAGTGTAACCTCAGTGATGGGCTGGTGACTGTATGGTAGTGACGTGTGTTGTTTTGGCCCCAGCACACACACACGCATGCATTCATACACAATCACTTCCACTTGCCATCCACTTCCCATTAGCAACAGGAAACCCCTTGAGTCATCTTGGAGTCGAGCTCTGAGTTTAAAGAGATTATTTCAGTGAAATCATGTGTTGAAGACTGACTGACAAAGACAGAGTTATGAAATCATGTTCTTGGTACATGAAGGGAAGTGAGCTGATCTTTTCAAGTGAAATTCTGTTGATAAAGGCTTGAGGGGGGTGACCTTTCCAGTGAAATTGTCTATAGGATAGTGGGCCACAATGGAAATTGTTGAACTGTGTTTTTATCTGTGATGGTTGTAAATACTGCTGTGCAGAGTTACAATAGAGAATAATTTCAGTCATTCAATAAAATCAATTACCGGTCAAACTAGCAATTTCTATTAATTAATTTGTTTGTCAAAATAAAATAAAATATCATCAATACTAATACAGATACAGTTGCCTGCACATGTTTGTGTTGGTTTTATTTGTTTTGAGTACAAATCCTATTGATGCTTATATTAATATTCAAAACATGATTTAGCAGCCATAGTGTCAATAATTCATGAATTAATCCACCCTTTACACCTCAACATCCAATGTAATAAAAGACCCTAAGCACGTGCACCATCTCTCTGAACAAGCTGCCATGTGTTTATTTGAAAGTTTTTTGTTTGTGACATCTAGTTCGTGTTCAATAGATCAATGCACTCATTGTAATTCCCTTCGGACAAAAGGGTCTGCAAAAAGAATGTAATGTAATGTTGTCAGTCTTGCACACTAATTATGGACTCTCCAGATTGGTCAAGTAACCTGAATTTTACTGAAATTATCAATTTGACCAATCTGGAGAGTCCATAATTGGACAAAAAAATGTACATGCACACATAGTATATATATATATATATATAGTATATAGTATATATAGTATGTACATACATACAGTATGTATGTACAGTATATACATACAGTATATACATACACACATACATACATACATACATACATATAGTACACACACATACATACATATAGTACACACACACATTAACAAATGTCAGTATGAAGCAACAAACCAGGTAATGTGATCATAAATATATATAATTTCTGAAATATGAATTTTGAAAACACTGGCATTGTCAATAGGACCCAAAAGACTTGTTTAACATCTGAAAAATGTATCATATATACTATGTATATCTCCACCCACAGTAAATGCATTGTTTTCAGTGTGTGACCAAATTGTATATTCATTACAAAATGAAGAATTTTAGTTTCAGCTAAAGCTTTACAACTTCTCAGAAGACCTTTAGGGAAGTCTTTGTGCTGAGCACATGACAACTCGCCCATGTGAGAACAAATGTTTTCAATCAATGAGGAACAATGTGTAGGTGTGTGTTCCAATGTAGAAGCAATTAGTGGTCATGTTCTGTAAAATCAGAGCACAGCATATTGTGCAAATTGAAAGTATGTCTCAACTGGGTTCTGAAATTGAAGTTCACAAATGATTTGTGTTGCCAAGAATCCAGTCTCCAAACTAGCCACCCCTGACTCCGTCTAACAGATCAAAGAAATAGTGATGGACAGATTGGGATAACTAGCAAAGAAAGGCAGACATTTTTGGCCAGACTACAGTCTGGAGTCCATCCACATGAAACAATCCCCCTTCCCAGCTCCTGGTTTGATTGATTGTCCTTGAGGTCAGCCAAGGTTGTGAAAATACAGAGCATATTCAGTAGAGATGGTTATAGCGGGCTGATGACTAATTTTGGATGAGACCTCAACACTTGAGTTCATACAGTTCACAGTGTCCAGGAGCTTGTGTTAAGATATACAGTAGAGCAGAGGAGTGTCGAACTCTTAAAAGACCTGCGTTTTTGTTGTTTTAAAAAGGCAGAATTCATACTATGAAAGAATGGAAATTCAATCATTTTTATTGCTAGCATATAGTTGAACATCTAGAGGCAGAATCCCGTCTCCCACACAATTCTACATTCATAGCAAACTGTCAGCTGTCCAAAGACACAATGATAATGGCAGAAAACCAGACATTTGCAGAAAAGAAGTTCCAGTTTAGAAAATGGATTTAAAAAAAGTGGCAGTATAATTCGAATAGAGGAAGATTGTGTACTTGTAAAAACACTCAGTGTTGACTACAGTATCCTTACTTCCTTATTTTCTCAAATGACCTTTTTTTAGATGTTTAGATATTGGGTCAAAGGTCAGCTGTAATTTAGAATAATACAACAGTATAATAAAACATCTGGAGGTGCAATGTGCCCATGAAACATATATTTATGTTCATGACAATTATTATTCAGTATGATTGAAAAAGAATGACTTAACAAATGTGCATTACATACAACAGCTATGAATTAATATTTGGTTAAAACAAACTCAACTAGCACTGGTTACCATGTCTTCCTCTGAGAATACACAATGGGCTTTTTTTTTTCCGAAATGCCACAGACGGAAAAGCACGGGTGTAAATAATAAAATTAATGTCGGCTGAATTTCATTTAGCTGCTGTTGTTTCAGTGTCCGGGTATTGTGCATACTGGCTCACTGTCCCACTGCCATGGCGACAAATAAAATCATCCGCATCAGCCTGATGGTTGTAACTCAGAGGCAGAGAAACTATGATTTCTCAGAGTAGGTAAATGAGTTTTGGAAAATGTTCATCATAAGGCATCAATAGCCTTTATCAAATATCCACACCAGAAAGACAGATTTGTGAGCAAAGCACTATTAGGCCAATCATCATTTAAAGGTTATTTATTATACAATATATATTATGTTATACATTATTTGGAAAAAAGGCTATATGATAGTACATGGTGTTGTACAATATAGTTTGATAAGTTTAGTGCTAGTCTAATATCGTCCAACCGTACTTAAATGCAGTAGGTCAGTGTTTTGTCCATTGTCATGTATTTGAATGCAAAAACTATCAATAAAAATAAAGAAAAGGTTATTTCACTGGTTTTAGTTCCAACTGATCAAGGTTTTACTTTTAAGTCAAGTCTTGAGGCAAGCAAGTTGCAAGTCTCAATTTAGTCTTGACTAACTGTACATCTGAATCAAGTTCTAGTCTCATACGGCTCTGCTCAGAGCGGATCAAATGAAGAATAATTCACAGCGATGGCTGGCTGTCAGCCAGATCAGATTGAACTATTCTCAGAGCAGATCAATTCCCAGCCTCCCTTTACCGCTGCTGGTGGTGAGTGACTCCGCTAATTATAACAAGGGAGAGCATGCCCTGAATACTGTTTTCTCTTGCAGCTTACTGGCATGGGGACACAGCCACACTCCTACTTAGGCGCTGTACACACTCACACACACACACGCGCACACACACACACACACACACACACACACACACACACACACAGGTTGACCAGCTATATAATGCTACAACCTGCAGTCCAGCAACATAAACTATCCTGCATACGAATAATGTACAGCCTACACATGAAGTACGGTGTGACCTTCAAACATAAACTCTGAATTACGCTGGGACACATCTTTACATCACACGCATGCAAACAGACACTGTGTTCATCACAGCAAACACAAATAAGTCAGCTTTTCCAGTGTATACCTAAACACTGTGTCACACATAAACAAGCAACAAACACGCATCATCACTTTGACGCACTGACACACCAGGTCTGCACTATTGTCACATAACAATAAACCTTTGGGCCTTCCACAGCTCTGCCGCCCATTCCCACAGTGACTTCATCCTGCTTTTTGAACTTCTTAAAAAGAGAGCGACAGACCGCAGAAACAGAGAGGAAACCTGTTCCTGTGCCTGCTTGACGGCATGACAAACACACTTGCTCACAGAGACGCGCGCGCGCACATCAATCATTTGGTGAGTCACCTAATTCATAGGACGACCACTGCACAAAGAAAGAATGCGAGGCCTAAAAATAACAGCCATCATTCCTATGGAATCTGCAGCTCATCTGTGTTTGGACGGCCTGCAGAGACAGGTTCACATGACCTTTTTGAGTCAAGCTGAGCCGAGCTGCTATGACCTGCTTAAGTGTGTGACCTCTTGTGGAAGGAACGGTGTTGGAAATGTGGAAAAGAAATGGTTTGGAACGGCATGCTTCTGTTTGGCAGGAGGGTTTTTGCAAAAGAGGGCAGATCGTGCTCACACACAGGCCAGCTGGTGGTCTGTGTTTTAGTGGACGCTCAGTGAGCGTCTACCACTGTGCTTGTTCGACATCAAGCAGTGGAAAAGGAGAACTCTTGCACAACACGCACATGGTCACGCATGCATGTGTACACATCCCAACAAACCCTACCTCAACACTCATCGCACAAATATTTTTCAAACTGACTACATACTACACTTCACCCTTCAATTTCTGGCTCTTACATTCTTAAGTAACAGTCCGTAGTTCACTGATTATACTTTTTTTTTAAAGAATATTGCATAATTTTCACACTGATTGCACAGTATTGGCTTGCTTGTTTGTGTATACAAGTAGTTATAACTTGAGATCAGTGTCTCTGGGAGCCCAGCTGCTAGGATGTTGTTTATGGAGCCGCGCTGGCATATTTTATGTGAATGCTTATAGCCCAGCACCACGAGAGGCTTTATGGGGGTGAGTCACATCCACATAACAAACAAACCCAGCATGGGAAAATATCATGGCGATGTTAAAGCTAGAGTTAAGGCTCATACACTGGAGCTTTGTACAGGCTAGTTCACACTTGAGGCCTAACATTTGGAGAGCAAACAGCTCAGGTGCCATACAGGAGGTCTGTGGAGAGATTGTTGCAACAACTGGTAATAAATGGCAATAAGAGCTGAACATTAAGGAACAACTGAGTCAGAGAAAGAGTTTTAAAGATAGTTAATTATTGTCTAAAACATGTGCATGCTTGATGAGGCAGCCATGATATGTAGCAGATGATTTCTTCACTCCTCTCACATGGTCGGGGTTTTTTTTTTTTTTTTTTTTTTCTTTCAGTATCAGCAAAATCGTAGAGCAGGAATGCGGAGATTCATGTCACCATAACAAGCACGGGGGGAAATGACATGAATGTTTGCACCATATGCTCACGCAGTCTTCCGTGAAACGTAATACAGCAGTCCGTTTTATCAGAGCTGAGCCAGAGTCGGTGCCGCTACAGGATTGCTCAATGTGGTTGTGTGTCACCAGGAGGCTGGACTGGTCGGGCGGAGTGTTTGAGCTCTGAGCTCAACATCACCGGAGCTCACTCTCCCTCTCTCTCTCCGAGTGTGAGGCGGTCTCTCTATCTCTCTCTCTCTCTCCCTCTCTCTCCCTCTCTCTCTCTCTCTCCCTCTCGTTCTCTATCTCTCCCAGTCTGGACTCTGAGGGATCGGGATATTCTCACCAAAAGTACACAGACCTCAAAGCCACGGGCATTCACTCCAAAAAGGACGTGGGTTGGATTATTACCGGCCGCTGAAGTTTTATTTATATCTCAACTACAATGAATCTCACAAGGAGAAATGGAGCGCACTGTTTGTAGTTTATTTTGAAAGGACACATCCTAAACCAGTCGGGCTCTCGTTTTTGCTTTCATGGTGAATCGGTCTATCAGGATGAACTTGCAGTGGAGCAGCCCGGCACCCTGCATCCGCACCGGGAGAGTCGCGCACAAGCGGCTGGACTCAGACGATCAGCCGCCGGCCAAATGCGCCAGGCTGAGCGCCGAAGCGGGGGACACACAGGGACTCCTCGGCACCTCTCCCGGATCCCCGGTCAGCCCCGTCCCGAGCCTTGTCCCGGCGACCCACCAGGGGCCATCCAGGATAGGACCGTTTCTGCTTCTACCTCTGGCGGACCGGGAGAGCGTGCACAGCGCGATGAACACAGACACTGGCGATGAGCTGCTGTGCAAGGTATGCGCAATCCCGTCATTGTGCAATTTCTTTGAATGAATGGTGTTTCGAGACATCGATGCTCAATAGCCTGTCTGACATGTCATCAGTATTTAGCCGAGCTTTTCACCCAATTGTCATGCTCACGCGAAATGTATCACACTTTGAGTAATAGCAGGAGTGTTGCTTCATTATTTTGAAATCATGACTAGTAATGACTATTTGAAATCTGCTTACAAATACACGAAAGACCGGTCAGCCCCTATAGCCGGTGCAGTGTTGTGGAAACACAGCCTGCCTATTAAAATCCACCGATCCTGGGCACTGTGGCTTCACACCACACTGTGTCTGTCAACTCGGCTATTTGCATACACGTCACTGCAATACGCCACGCCGTGACACACACAAAATGCAAACATGAGAGGCAAAGAAAGACTCGTGATTAGGATCTGCTTTGATAAGGACAGGGTCCTCTACTGTTCCACATCCTTGAGTATATTTTCCATGATAGACCTGCAGGCTATTGGCTTTGTTGATTAATAAAGTTAATCGTGTCATGCTTTGGTGATTCATTTGTCATGCTCTTGCAAAAGCAGGGTATTGAGCTGGAATCAAAGCATATCCTACGCCTCTTTTTTTTTTTTTTTTTAAACTTGCTGCCAAATTTGCATGCTTGTTTCTTCAGATGATCATTGAGAACACACTGACCAATTGCCTCCTCCCCCTCACACACTCTGTCTCCCTCTCCATCTTCCTAATTTCCATCCTGCATCTCTGTCCCTTCTCTTCTTCTACTCTCGTCTCCCTCTCAGGTCTTTGATATGGGGGTGTACCAGGAAAAGATCAGAGCCTACGGGATCCTACCAGCCCACAAGAATGTGGCCGGCTTCAGGGACATCATCCTTGGAGAACGTAAAGCCTACGTGTTCCTGGACAAGGACTTTGGGGACATGCACACCCTGGTAAAGAGCTGTCGCAGGTTGGATGAGCAGCACGCCTGCAGGCTTTTCCGTCAGGTGGCTCTGGCTGTGGCACACTGCCACCAGGCGGGCATCGTGCTGGGTGACCTCAAACTGCGAAAGTTTGTCTTCGCTGATGAGAAAAGGTGAGAAAGCACAGGGCTTTCAAGGAAACAGACTTACAATCTTGGTGCTTTCCTCACATTGTTTAACCATCGACCTGTTCAGTATCACTTCCCCTTCTTCTCAGTTTCGTCCAGCTCTAATAGTATCAGTTAACTTTATTTGGATGCTCTCAGACTTCAATACATGCAGCGTAGTGGGACGAGTCAGTGAAGGCAGCAGCTGATACACACAGGCCATGTGTGCAGATATCGATGTGGGCACACATAGAGTAGGAGGTTCTGTACTTGTGGAGGCAGACTGCATAGATTCCCAGATTTTCGCCCTCTCTGTCTGTCTCCCTTTCTCGATGTGTCTCTTTGTATGCCTGTTGTGTGTTTGCTTTGCATGCGAGTGCGTGCTCGCGTCCGCGCATGCATGTGTGAATGTAGTGGGTGGCAGTTTGGCAGAGCTGCTAGACGAGGCTGGTGAATGAGACAATCGTCCCCTTTCGCAGTCTATATATTTATTCCTCATTATTTATTAATAAATGACATCACAGCTATGTTGCAACAAGGATTCATTCAAATACACTGTCATCCATGCAAGAAGGAGTAGTTCAAAGCGCTCCCACACACAAGCCTGCATCTCTGAGTACTACACATTCTGTCCAGGAAGACACACAAAAACTTCTGCTTACAAAACTATTTGTCGGCTCTTTGCCCTTGCGTCACACTCTTTCCTGTAAGCGCCCGCTGATTTCGCACAACCCCCCACCCCTGGCTTTCCAAAGGCCCTTTTTCATGGAGACTTTTCAACAGTAACATTCTCCAGCCATGACCTCTGGGTTTGCAGGGTCACACTGGATGAATGAGAGCAGACAGCCAGTGAGAGAAGTTGAAGTTGGTTGTGTCCCTCTGATAGCTATACGGCTGCAGAGCGATGAGTCACAGTGTATATGTGCAGAGGGGAAGAGGAGGGGGGGGGGGGGCTGCATAGCTCCTTTTTTTTTTTCTTTGTGTGTGCGTGAGTCTGTCCATACACGCATGTTTGTATGAGCGCTGATTGCACATTCAGAGCAATCGCAAAAGACATTTTTGCCTGTAATTCAGTATTTTGTTAGCTACGTGACAGCGTTGCAACACTGATACTGGTCGACCCACAATGCCCACTTCACCCTGGAGTTGTGGGATGACATCTTCATTTTTAACTTCTCTTTACACTTTGTCCCGCGGCATACCGCAGTGCCACTGCAAATAATGTTATTGTGATGTGACAGTAAAAACAAAAGGTGCAGATTCTCTGATAGCGTGGAATGTGGCTTTAGTACATCCTGAGATTGCTGTCTCTATCCAATCATAGACTTTTTACATACACATGTCTACTTGAAATGTTACCTCATTTGTCCTCAAATTCACAATCAGGCATCTTTCAAACCCTAACAATCATGCTGTGACGCAATGTACCGGCCAACAATGCAGCACTCGAGCCAGAGAGAGAGAAAGTCACAACAATTTGACAAATGCTATCTCTGTACACACACACACACACACACACACACACACAGTGCAGTTGGAAAAGCCAGTTTAGGGAAGGTGACTAGCACTGTGAAGCATGCAGAGCTTCACTGCCGGGCCAGCCTTCCCGTGCGTCACTGATGTGGCAACAGCCATTTGAGGGTAATTATGGGATGGCTGGCGCCGCAAGTGTGGGACCCAGGTGCAGATAGCCGCAGCTCGAGAGAGAAAGAGAGAGAGAGAAGATATGTACTCTCAACAGAAGGATGAGTCACTCTCTCCACCCCTCTAAACTCTCCGTTCTGTTTCCTTTTCTGTCTCCATCTCTCATTCTCCTCTCCTGACTTATCTCCTCCACTATCTCGGTGTTTAAATATCAGTCGCTTTCTATCTTGGTGCTTCTGGCTGTCACTCTTTTCATCCGCTCTCTGGCTGTCTATTTCTCTCTCCAGCCACTCTGTCTGACAGCTGTCAGAAGTGTCTCGCAGAGTCCACCGTCTGAATGAGAGATTAAGCGGCACACTTCTTGCGTGCGTTTCAATTGATAAAACCTCAATCACCGTGTTAGTCTTGGGAGCACATCTCGAGAGGCCCAAATTAAATTTGAATTAAAAACACAGCACGTCTGTTGCTGTAGAAAAATAATCACCCATTTTCCCATTTCCATCAATCATTTTGTAAGAGCGTTTCAGCGGTAAATGTCTCATTCGGCAAATACACATTTTCACAATCTTAGCTGCTCTGGTGCTATCCCGTCATTATTATGGCTAAATATAGCATTGTGTGTGCGAGTAGGGAGGAGGAGGGTGCTAGAGTTGTATATTTATGTGTGTGATTATGTGACCATGTGTGCCAGGAAGTCATTGGAAATGTGCTTAGGCAGCTCTGATTCTCAAACGGGACTCAATTTGGGGGCACTTAGGTCATAGTGAGTTCATCAGTGTGTGTGTGTGTGGGGGGGGGTCTGTGTGTGTGTGTGTGTGTGTGTGTGTGTGTGTGTGTGCGTGTGTGTGTGTGTGTGTGTGTGTGTGTCCATCTGTCTGTCTGCCGTGCAGCTTAAGGCTCAAGGAAGAATTGCTTGTTTTTCCATGATGCACGCAGTGACTTACATTTACCAGATCTCTGAAATGTTTAACAGTGTTGAACAAAGCCACTGTAGAGATAGACTCTCTAGATCAAGGAATGGCTTTTGCTACTATGAGGACATCATTTCAAACATTTGCTTGAGAAATGCAGATTTGGATGGCGGGATGAACATGAACTCACCACAATGTGTATAAGATAACAGTGCAATCTTATACACATTGTATAAAGTACTAAAGCTCTCAGTAGTACCTGCTGTTCTTTTTAGAAGGAGGATTCCCAAAGTTTAACGTGCAGCTAACAGGAAGGAATGTACTTAACAAAACACTTGTCAAATCTCTTAAAGGTCTTTTGAAATGTCCTGACCTTATTTTGACTTTTTTTTCCCACAGGACACAGGTGAGATTAGAAAGCCTCGAGGACTGTCGCGTCCTAGAAGACCCAAACGACGACTCCATGACAGACACCCACGGCTGCCCCGCCTACGTCAGCCCAGAGATCCTAAGCGGCTCCGCGCCTTACTCGGGGAAGATGGCCGACATGTGGAGCCTGGGGGTCATGCTGTACACCATGCTGGTTGGTCGTTACCCCTTCCACGACCCGGACCCGGCCACGCTGTTTTCCAAAATCCGCAGAGGCCAGTGCTGTTTGCCAGAGGGCTTGTCGCCCAGGGCCAAGTGTCTGCTCCAGAGCCTGCTGAGGAAAGAACCCTGGGAGAGACTCGCTGCGAATGAGCTGCTCGCTCACCCATGGTTCCACCAGCCGCCGTCGTCGCAGGAAGTGCCGCTGGGTGAACAGGAAGTGACCTCGGCGGAACAGATGGTGCCATCCTTTGACGTGGAAGAGGATGATGATCTGTTCTGCTGACGGACTCAATTCAGCTGAGTCTGGCAGAGGGACCAAAACAGAGATTGCAATGAGGGATCCATTGTTGTCTTTTTACATTGGCACTTTTTAGAAGACCCATTTGTGTACTGTTGAGTGTACATACACCCTCAAGCTCTCTACAAAAACTTACTGTACTGTATTTTGTTGAGGTATATGTGTTACTTGCTAAGGGCATTGTTCATGATCATCATTCATTGTGTTTCTATATGTACGTTTTTGGAAATATTTGGTGCTAAAAGAAATAACAAGGACTCAGATTATGTTAACAAAATAATCCGTGCAGGCTACTAAGAGTGTATCATAGAAAATTAACCCATGGCAATCAGTAGTCACCAATGCTTGCTCTCAGCCTGGACTGGCAAGGCTTCAGAAAGCATTAGAAGAATCCTGCTGAACGGGAGGAGCGGAGACGTGATGTTGTTCCTCTCACTCTCTGACCAGGCTGGAGGCTCCGCCGCTGACTCACCGACCGGCTCGTGGAAGGCCTAGCACAAGCTTGACGTCTCGCAGCAGGCAGTGTCATAGAGTGAGAAAGATGCTTAGCGGAGGACTGATGTGTCACACTCAGCGGGGAGGCTACGAAGGTGCTTCACTGCCAATCTGGCAACGTCTCAGCAAATGGAGAGCATTTACAAATCTCACACCAAGCGCAGAAGGTTGAGAAAGGCAGGGTGTTACTGGTGTAAAACTCACAGAAGTGTTGTGAGGTTGTCACATAGACACTCAACAATAAGCAGTGGCACTGGGCTAACAACAAGCCTTTGTAAATGGCTAACAGGGAAAGGAAGAAATCTCAGTAATTCGCAATGTTTTAAGTTAAAACTAAAGCGTTTAACTTTTGAAAAACATGTTCTAACCTAAATATATTATATAAAAAGGTTGCATCAGAACGGGAAGTGTCTATTAACAGGGTCTGACCTTGCAAATGTGACCGTGATCAATCAGTTTGGCTCTTCTGAAATGCTGTGTGTGCAATTAGCCACACCGCAGCTAAACCTAACACTAATGCTTCTGAATTCAAATGAAATGCAGAAAGGAACTCTGGTTTTAAAGGCTTGGTCACATGCCTTTGCAGCAACAGAGATGGTTGGATAAATCTTACGCCCGAAGGCATGCTACAGTAGGATTTCAGTGGGAAAAGTAAAAAAAAAAAAAAAATGCACAGAGATTTCAAACGGTACCTCCTACTGACGCAATATGAGTTAACCCTCAATCAAACAATATTTTTATTTTTTCAGAAATGTGTCAAATATCCAGTTAAGGAGCCATCAAGTCAGAAAGAAACACATTACAGAAAAATGAAGCCTTTCTCCGTTGATCCTGTTTTTGTTCATTTCTGTTGGAACATAATGTCAAGCTGTGTTGCTTTTACAAAGCTGAGCTGTGCTGAGTGTTGTGCCCGTATCACTGCGTTTCATAAACTGTATGGCTCTGAATCAGTCGCAGTCAGGCGATATTTGATGTTGGTTGTGTGATGATGACTCAACACTTGAGCGTGTCTGTAGAGAATGGTCCTGACCTTGGCTGGAAGAATCCGTTCTGACTGTTTCACCTCTTTAAATGGTATTTTTCCCCCCTTCCTTTTTATTTTTCCATTGAAAGCTGTGGATCCATGAAGACTAGTCATCATAGTGACATGATGTATCACGTTCTACAAGATTTCTTATCTTGGATTGTGACAGGCGGATGCAGCGCTTCAGTGACGTTTATCCTTACAGGCTACTGTACATCTGCAGCCAGCTACAATCATTTTGACGACGGTAATAAATGTGGCATATCTGAGAAGCGCTGTGCATTACATTTTTGGGTCACGCAGTCGACTAATAAAACGTCTGTTGCAGTTCTTTAATTATTTTCTCTCATTTGCTCGAGATACCAGATGGGAACCGACTTGTGACAATCTGAATTGTTCCTCACAGAAAAGTAATTTAGGAGATTTATGATTTTGTTCCTGGATCATACATTTAAAGTGAGTCACACATTCATGTGATACGTAGAGTAAACTGACACGGGTGCACAAACTTCATATTGCACTGTGAATTATGTATTTGTGACACAACCTAGAGGCTTTTAATGGTCCAGACAAGGTTACACACACGAGATATATTCATTGTACAAAAGATGTAAATATGTATATTTGAAATATATGTGGAGATGTTGAATAAAGATCACATTTTTTCATATTCACATGGCTTGTTTTTTTTTCATTACTGCTGCTCGTCTTTCTCCCACACACACACACACACATGCAAACACCTGCACATTACGCAGCTCGACTGCATGCCTAGAAGGTTTTCCTGCAAGAGTTCTCTCCACACAATTCTTCATCACTGTGAGAAAAAACAATACATTTTCAATTTCCTCCTAGAAAGGGAAAAAAAAAGAACTGTCCCTCTCTCTCCATCTCTGTCTCTAACCGTTTACTCTTCTCTGACCTTTGCGTATTGTAACATTTGACTCCTCAAACACACAAATGTCAATAGTGGGTTAGTGTCTTTTCCTGGAACATGCGAGTGGGAGCATATATCCCATTCACTCTTTTTGTCCTCAGCTTCAGCGTTAACCGGTGGAACTCATCAAACACTGAACACGAGCATTATTTAAACTCAAATATGTATTTTTCTATCTAATCCACTTCTTCATATGAATCATTGTTTGACCTATAAGAGCTTGGCATGTCTCCACCGTCTGTGTGTTATGACTACCTTAGGCATGGCTGGCCGGGGCTTGCGTAAGCCGTGTGCGTGTCTTCATGAGCATACCTGCCCGCATGCCTGTGTGTGTGTGTGTGTGTGTGTGTGTGTGTGTGTGTGTGCAAGAGTCAGATTAGGTATCAACAGGGTAGCTGGTGTGTCTCAGCTGCTGGGAAGCTGCCAAACCAGCGATTGCCTAACACGTCAGAGCCAGGCTCCTCCGGGGATGTCAACAGGGCCCCCAAAAAGAAAGTTAGTATTAGTTCAAGTAATGAATATCTGGAGGTGTGTGTGTGTGTGTGTGTGTGTGTGTGTGTGAGGGTGTGTTTGATAAAGGAGGTGGTTGTGGCAAAGTGTGTGAGGAAATTATGTATACATGAAGAGGTCTGTCATTTAAGGCTTTACAAGTTTAAAAAGGAAAGGAAATTGTTAGACACTTTGGGAAATATGCTCATTGGTTTTCCTGCTGCCAGTTGACACCACTCTACGTTCGTAGCCAAGGCCGAATATGAAGCTGGCAGCTGGTTAGCTTAGATAGCATAAAAACTGGAACCAGCTAGCCCAAAGGTAATGAAATTCACACACCAGCAGCTTTAAAGCAGAGTCGGTCAAGATTACTACTGTATCAAATGCTTTAGAGTTGCTGGTTTGCTCATTTTGTTAACGTCCGACTAAGCAATGGTAGCTTTTTCCCCAGTTTCCAGTCTTTATACTAAGCTAAGCGAAGCAGCTGCTAGGAGAAGCTTCATATTTACGATACAGACGCGAGGGTGGCATCAATCTTTTCATTTAAGTCAGTGAAAGTGAGTAAAATTAAAATGAGTTGTTCTCCATTGTGTGCCTGTGTGATCTCATGCTGTCCCTTGGCCACACGTGTAAACTTTATCCTTCCTTGTGATCCGGGATCATTAAAGTTTCCCAACCACATAAACCTTTACATAACAGGCTTCACAAACTTCCTTGTTGGACAGACACACACACCGGACTGTCAGATATTTCCTTGATCCTCCATTACCTCATTTGATAAAAAAAGAAACTACAGAGGAGGGTGTTTGCTGGTATTTGAGGGCAGATTAAGAATTAGTAATGCTGCGGTCACATACAGTATATCACAATATATCTTTTTCAGATGAAAACTATGTGGGTTGTTTTCCATGTGGACCAAACAAGAAAAGTGCATCACAGTGTCCCCCGGCCCTGCTTTGCACACAAAAGCCACATTAGGAAGTGAAGAAGCAGATCTGAGATTTGACAGTAAAGCACCTGCTTCAGTCTCCACTCTGAGATGATGAAGAGATGAAGTGTTGTGTTTCTTCCTGGAACTCTTTGGCAGCGTCGAGCGCTGATGCAATGGAAACGGCCTCCTTCGTTTAAATAACTCTTTGACCTGATTTATTTTATATTACAATTCCCTGAAGGAATGAGAGCTATTGTTTTGAGGATAGTTTGGTGAGGAGTTTGACTGTGTGTAATAAGGTTAGTATTTTCAACTGTCATGTTATATCGCAAAGGCATACCTGGAATTCATTTGAATGAAGTCAAGTTATGATCTCTGCCGCCATCTTGTGGAGGTATGGCGAACTGCAGCTGTGTGGCAGCAGCATGCTGTGCTGAAATACATGTCCTTGTAGGGTACAATACTCTAATAGTCCGGCTCTGTTGCTCTTCCTGAGGTTTCTTCCATTGCTTTCAACAGTAAAAAGTTTTTTCTTTCTTTTTGTTCTCATCAATTGTTTATTACTAATCTAAAATGCATTAATGAAGATTCTTTTAAGAAACCCTTTTAGAAAGTACAACAGTGTTTTGGACTGTCGGACAGACAAAACAAGACATCTGAAGATCACCTTGGACTCTGGAATATGGCATTGGACCTTTTTTGCTATTTTCTAATGCTTAATAGACCAGCCAATCAATTGATTAAAAAAGTGTTGTTTTCTTGTGAACAAAAGTTGTTTGCTTTCATTGTTTCTTACTAAAACACATTGTGTGAATCCTTGAGATCTAACAAACATGATGATAGCATTTCTAGAAAGCCAATTCATTTGGAAAGTTTTGAAACCTGCATTGTTTGCATCCATGTTCACGAGCTAATGGTCTTCTTCTTCACTGCTTTCGTTGCCACATTGCCGCTTCTTTACAAGCCTGTGAAATAGTGGAATAGTGTGAGACGACTGATAAGAAGGTGCGTTGTGTCACCCACGTGCTCCTGTGTGCGCACAAGAACAATTAGTTCTAGTACCCACTCGTAAAAACATTGCTTTTTAGCACTACAAGTGGTCAAAAAACCCACAGGCTACCTTTAAACGAGAAAATAATCAAAAAATGATTCAGCGATGAACACAATCCTTCATCTTTCTCTGACAGCGTGAGTCTCCACTGGAGGTAAGAGGGAATCTTGAGTGTTGTCTGGATCAACAGGCTCTTACGCACAGACGGGAGGGGAATGGAGAGTGCTTCTCTGATGAGGTTATTTCAAGCAAAGTGGCCTCTCAGGGCTCCGTCTGTAGTATCAACATGATTGTTTTCTATTCGCACAACAAAAAAAAAAAAAAGGGGGGTAACAGAAAAACACTAAGACATTAAAATATGCCAAAGACGTGGCCCTGGGTGGCCCGATTTACAGGGTTTGTTTATCATGACTTCTCCAATAATAGTACAAGCTTGTTCCTCTGTTGGAAAGCTTGTTGCAAAGGTGCACATGGAACAATGCTTAAACTCACTTTATTCTGTGTTTTATGGATTAACCTCACATCAGACTCCTGGCAGCAGAGTGTTATAAGTATAGGATGACCAAGTTATGACAACAAAATCCCAGGAGAGGGCAGTGTTTTCATGCACCTGGCCAGGTTTGCCTTTATGTTACCAATTAAACCAAAATCTTCTTTTGCACAAGAAACAGGTGGTTGAGAGGACTTAGATATGACGGCAGAGGATTAATAGCAGGTAAGCAATGAAATCAAAAAGAATGTATCTTTTGTATAAATTAACATGCACGTGTTATCTGAATAGCAACAACCGCTTCTGATGAAATCTACATAACTAAAGAACATCTGATCACTGAGGTTTTCATCACAATACACCATTTGGCCGTCATTGTTGCCAAAACAATAGACGGACTCATCCTCATTCATTCCCATCTATATTTTTATTTGAGGCGAACAACATATTACAACCTTTATGGGGCTTTAAAACAGCAGCAGACCAAAATTGTTTAAATTATTTGGTTGTAAAATCGTCCATCTGTCTGTGGAACCAATCAGCTTTTCCTGGCCTGAACACAGACTGTTAAAGATGTCGCCAGATTATCCAATCAGAGTAAAAACACTGGAGGGCTCTTAAAAAACATGTGAAACATTTGAAGTATTCTCAGCGGCGCCTAAACGTAACCGCTTTGCACAGAAGTGTGTAGTGCGACTCAAGGCTAATTATACTACAATTATTTTACACGTAAATGTCAGAGTATTTTATTAGCAGTTCCTCAATTTAGCCTTGAAGAAGACTTAAATGTCAGAGGAGTTGAATTTAAGTTCATTGTACAGGAGTAGTTTGCACAGACTGTATTATGACTTATCTCTATTAATGTTCTATGAGATTTTACCTTGACTTGAATATTTACTCTGTGCACACATATATTGAGGATTAAAGATAGACTGAAGGGATAAATACAAAATGTGCCCTCAAATGTGTGATCATATTCTCCACTCGAATGTTAATGTTAATGTTATTCTTATTTATTCAACCTTTCGCATGTCATTGCTAACATACTGGAAATTGGTTTCCTCTATCCACTATAAATAAATATATAAAATGTTACACATTCACATCTAACATGCGATTTAAAAAGCGCAAATTTGCAATTGCTTAGATCCCGTACGTGCATGCATCCACGCCTTCATGCATATATGCACACACACACACACACACACACACACACACACACACACAAAACACACACGACCTCCAAATTTGAGCATCCGAGGGCGAAAACTGTGGGGACATTTTTGTGAACTGACCTACCCACCGAGCTACAGAGCGGCAGGTCTCAACTTTCATTCACAGCCATCTCCCTCCTCTCCTGTCAGTATTATTCAGGTTCTCTCTCGTATCAAAAGGACATTGGGTACTGAGCTTGTTAAATGTCTCTCTTCTCTCTTCCAGGTAAAAAGATACCAAGCAAAGAAAAGTGATCGCATCTAAGTGCCGAACATACAGCATTGCGTTCTACTACATCCCACCCGAGCTCGTCATTACATCCATTTATCTCTAATAGCTGCAGTAGAAGAGGAGACAGGCTGCATGTCATTTCATCCATGAGTACCACTGTATGTTTCGCTGCAGTTTCCTAGAAATGTGTTATTCTGCCACCGGCTTCGTGCACTCGAGCTGCTGTGTTAACACTGACATCACTGACTGCTGCTAATGGGGCCAATGGAGTGTACCAAAGCATTCTCTAAAAGCTTTGTGCCATTCATAAAGCCATACTGACGGACAGTTTTGAATAATAATTTTAATTCAGACATTGTGTACTTATAGTGCCAATTCCTGGTCAAAGTAATGAGGAGGTCAAGCCCATCCCAGCATGCACTCGGTGGAAGGCGAGGAAGGATCAAAAACACGCTGCAAAACCTTTACAAGACTACCACAGACGGACAATCTCACACACTCTGGTATGACTAAACCTGGACACAAAAGTCAAAACTCCCCACAGGTAAAAACCAAGATCACAACCCAAACGCTGTGTATTTTGTTTTTTAAAGCAAATAACTTCAGCAGGAACTCTGTTATGCTCAAATGTGGTGTTGAATATTACGTTTGATTGTTTTGGTTTAATAAAGACTGAAATCAAGACAGAAAACAACAAGGCAAAAACAAAATGTTCAAGTCCTGTCCTAGAGCACGGTGGTATTTTTGTCTTCTGGGAAATATTGAAATGAAGCAGTACTCTGTTGCAATCCTGCGGGGTGTTTTCACTCAAAAACATCCTCGCTTGCATGTCACTCATGCTTCAGGGGGTGCACTGCATCTTGTGCTGCCAGGGCTGCTTTGTTCAAAAGGAACAGTGTCGAGCTACGAATACCTGACTTTTTAGTTTCTTCCTGCAGACTTGAGCGCTTGAACACAATCAACACCGATCTCTCTGTAATTAGACGCGGGTCTGTGGGGAGAATAGAAATTAGGCGGCTTTGTGTTTTAACATTCAAGTTGAGTTGGAATTTGGCCCAGTCAGGAGTTGGCTCTTGTAGGAAGGTAAAACAGATCTTCCAAAAACTGTGTAAATAGTAAATCAGTTGCTGAGACCTGACATTTGTGTTGTTAAGTGTGGGTGTATATACAGTACATGTATAAGCTGCTTAATTCCTAACCCTCCTCTAAAATGATTAATCAGCACTTTTCCTTACTGATGGCAGAGAGAAAATGGTGCAAGAGATTAGCTCAAAATCAAACAAAGAGCACAGTGTAAAAGGATTTGCTCTGCCACACAGGGCCATGTCGTCTAAATGAGTATAGAGTGGCTGTGGCTGCGGCCTTTCATGCCATTGAGCTTTGTAATGATTCCTATTTTTCTAAAAAATGCCCATTAGCCAACTTGCTGCTCACTTCAAGCCTGTGGATAAGATGTTGAGTACATAGGTCCCATTGTACGGAAATACACAGATCAGTCCAGCAGCATTAACCCATGTCCTGTTTGTATAATAACGTCCACAGTTGCATGTTTGAAACCAACAGAGCTGGAATATCACCCATACATTTAACAGTAAATACAGTACATTTACATTTATTTAAGTAAATAAATAGGTGTTTCAGGTATTTGTTAGACTACATTTCAGAGGGCAATATTGTACTTATTGTAGGATTTTCACTCAAAATATTTTAAATCTGCCTTTATGTACAAGTACAATATAAACAATAAGCAAGTGACCTTCTCAACTGTGTACAAAAAAGTTCAAATTAGCTCCATAGTAACCAGTTATGAGTGGTTGATGTGGACCGAATTGTCATACTGCTTATTACACGTGGCTGCATAAATAATAACAATCTAATATTATAACCCTTAATCTTTTAACACTCTGATAGGTACAATTCTGCAAAATAGACGTTTCATTTTTGATATGTTGCTGACAGTAGGCCTACTTTGGGTTATTACTACTTTTACTTAAACTGTTGTTTTGGCTATTGGGGGGGGGGGCAACAAGCTGTAAATAAAACACTGACATTATATCACTATATGAAGTTATATGGTTAACTTGTTTGCAAACAGCATTCGTTCTGAGTCATGTTTCTGGCAAATGTTACTCAATAATCTCCTTTAGACAGGGATGGAGAGAGTCCTAGAATATTGAACTCAAATAATAGTGCGGTTACTTTAAATGTCAACGCAGCTTACACACTGGTGTGAAAACATCAGCAACACGGCCACTGATGTCCAAACCAACAACATGTTCCATTTCTATAGACACACTTTGCAGCCTGTTCATAAAACTGATCAACAATCATAAATATACAACCACTTTCCTGACTTTAGCCTCACTAGAAATACCCAACATAAACAAAACAGACTATGGATGAGTGCACCAAAGCATCATTAGGCCACATAAATTGATAACCTGACACTTCTTGATCAACAGCAGAATGTGCACGCACACACACACACACACACACTCACGCACTTAACACAGCCTGTTAAAGCAAAGAGAGCTGCACAGTGTCGCACACATGGAGTAGCGCGCGCACAAAACTGTCACTAGGCAACGCGGCGGTTGCTGATGCTCTGTACAGTGAGTTACAAAATAAGACAGTGTGTTGTTGTCTGAACTCCTCCACCACCTGCTCCAGGTTCATCTCAGTGCTCCGTCCTCTCACACTCAGCTCTGCAGTCCCTTCAGGTCACAAACTGCAGAAAGTCCTCACACACCTCACTGAAGGTGAAAGTTCCTCAGTGGACGCAGAAGTCACCGCCGGAGGATCCACCGTGATGTGTTAGCATTAGCAATTAGCCAGACACCGCGTGCACCTGTTGATGCGACATCGTAGGTGTGTTTGATTTGGGTAACTGAGCGTGCAATAAATGAGTGATTAATTAAGGTAGATGCAACTTTTTTTAAACTATACCGAGGTAGAATACTGCTTATCATAATCATATCCAATAATGAGGACTTCATAAGCCCCCATACTCCCTTGATACTCGGACAGTGAACGTAACACGTCTCCTCTCTGTGGCTCTGCAGAGAAGCTGATTTATCTCCTTTCTTTTCTTCCTTCTCACAGTTCATCAGGACTTTTTGTTTGAGACTTTTGTTTTCACTCTGCAAGTTATGCAACTTGAAATGTGGCAAACAATATGCTACTTGATGTGAAAGTACTTAAGCAAACGTACAATTAGGCTACTGTTTTTTTAGGACACGAAAACGACTTTTGTAACTGTAACGACAGTAAATGTAATGCATTACTTCCACCCCTGAAAATAGCACTTCGGCCTCATGAACTAACACTCTGATATGGACCATATTCTGCATAATGAGTAATTTAACGTTTTATACTTTAGGTACAACATTGACATATCGTTATCATATAAAGTTGATGAACATGTTAGCAAACGGTTGCCTATTTACACATTAATAAAAAAACAACAGAGCAACATAAGCCTCCATTCATAGGCGTGTGTCTGGCCACCTGGCAATCGTAAGGCAATTTTCACTCTCCTTTTCGCTCTGTATTGGTCTCCTTCCAAAGCAGCTTGCAGAACATTTGTGCCTACCAGTACTGCGCTGCTGAACAAACTGAAACAATAATGACTGAACCTCTCTGTGTGAGAATGCTGCACCTCATGTATGTACATGTAGAGCACTTCAATGATATGTACAGTATATGCCCTTCAAACGTAGTGTAGTGAATGTGTCTATAGTAATGTTGAGGTGTCCTGTTGTTGTTGTCTGTGGTGTTATTGATGCCTGTTAATTTATCTGATGATTGCTGTATATGTATGGCACACAAAGAATTTACGAAAGGACTAATATCTATTTATCTATCTACCAAAGGTTACCACGGTATCTGTCTCTTTTTTCGCCAAATGCTCCACTTTGTTCATCAGCTTTAAATTGTGCTATTCCAACTTTAACTTAAGCAAACAGTACTTCTTCCCCCCATTGAACACTTTATTCTGAGTGTGCTTCATATACTTATACTTAGGACAATATGACAAGCATGCTGCGTGTAATTGAACTAAACTGCATTGATCCTCTGGGGGGGGGATTAAACACACGTTCCCCTGGCATGCTGTCTTCACTCACATTTAATTTGTTGCTGATGCTCGTCTATTGGCTCATCACCATGCCGTGTCCCTGCTCATTAGCTGGGTAGCTTGTCTCTGAGTGGGAGAAATTGTGAGCAATACCTTCTTAAACATCCTTTCATTAATTACAGCATAAAGCATAGACACTAGTCTGTGTACGGTGCCGGAACTGTGTCAAACATGAAAAGGGATTAAGTGACCAATCCACATAGTTGCACAAAGGCCTCCTCCCTTTCTCTCAATTTACTCTGAGCTCCCCACGGGTGAGCCGGGGGTTATGAACAGGGGAGCAGTGAAAGGGGTAATCTTTCACTCTTTTGCATAGCACAAAGGCTTAGCTGGAGATAAGCTCACACTCTGCAGCGTGCATGGCAAGTAATATTAGATAGACACCGCTGGCTTTAGAAGGAAAGTTAGTCACACATCTGAGAGACCTGAAAGGCTGTACATGAGTAAATAAATTATACATGCAGAGATACAGAAATACACATGTGTGCGGACACAAAGAAAGTGTATACCTTGCATTTGATACACATGTCCTTTAAAAGAAGCTTAATGACATACAAAAGTGCACCGTAAAATATAAGCTTCAGGCAAAATCAATTCAACCTGCTCTATTTTGGAATGACCATATGTGTGTGGCGCAGGGTTGAGGGTTGCTGTGTTTCATTTATTCACTGCTTTTGCACATAACAGGTAGCTGCTGCGTTCATGAGTCAGCGGGTGATGGATGGAGAGGAGGAAAAACAGTCACGGGCTGCAGGAATGATGGACAGATGGAGAGAAAAGCCATATCAAGGTGGTGATAGCCGAGGGTTGGGAGGGAGGGAACAGAATAAAATGCAGCAGCAGGATGTGAGAGAAAATGAAACAACAATGAGGAGAGAAAGGAAGAGAATAGAACAGCAAGAAGTCAAGAAAGGGTGTTGCAGCAAACTGGGAGTTCAGTTTGCATGGCTCCACTCTGTGGGTGACTTTAATTACTTTTCAGCGTCGCTGCCTCTCCTGGTCATGAGCTGCATGCTCTGATCACCAGCTTCTGATTATCGGGCCTTTGTGAAGGCTTCTGCCCGCTGTCAGGCCATAATTACGTTTGCACTGGCGAGCATCTCAGCACGTCAAAAAGGTTACAAAGCCATCATCCATGCTCTCTTTCTCGATGGGCTTGCACTGCTGAGTAACTCTAAAGGTTGTTAAATTAGGGAGGTTTTTTTATGTGTAATTATTAGTGTTTTTATCTATTCTCTAGAGGTTAAGGTTCAGGCAAGCCTGTTTTCAAGGTTGATTTGCAAACGGAGGGGTACAAATAAACGTGAACTGATTGCGAAAATAAATGAGGCATAATGAGGCTGCACAAAAACAAAAATCCCATCATCATCATTGTGAAACGCTTACATATCTTCTAATGAAGGGAAGTACTGCCTCGAACACCCAACACCGTCCACTGTTTAGGCAGCGCAGTGGTAACATGATGAATAACAGCCGTAAAGGTGAGAATAAAGCCACGAGTTTCTGTCCCCATGGTCACCATGTCTGGGCCACATGTCTCCCAGGTGCTGCACCGTTACTCATGAACCTTCCTTTCATCCCACCTTTTAGAAACCTCTTCACTTTCTTTTATTCGCCAGCTCAGATTCTCTTCGAGATTTTCTCGATCCTCCAAGCCTGCGGTCATTTAACCACGGACTTTGCAATCTCAAAATTGTCATTTTTATCTGGAGGTCTTCTCACATCTTTTTAGATTTGTGGACACGTTGCAAACAGGGATGCACCACAGTAGTGGGTCAGCTCTTCTGACGGTAACAAATGACTGCTGCTGGTATTAGACTATGGAAATCATGCTATTTTAATTTCGTACATACAGTCAACCATTCCATACTCCTGTATCATCTGAAGAATGTAGTAGGCATTCAGAGTGAGGCTTTAGGGTGCATTATTTCTTATCTACAATACAAACAAATTTCAGTAATGATTAATGATCTGTTTCCTCTTCTGTTACTTGTATAACTTGCGGTGTACCCAAGGTTCCATTTTAGGCCCCGTTTTTATTTGCATTATATGCTTCCATTGGCTTTGTCCTTTGTCCTGTCTAACCTTTCTTTGCATCATTTTGTTCATCTCTCTAGCCACTCCCTACATCCCCTGCCTCTGATCTTTGCTACTCCCCTTTTCCCCCTATACCTACCTTTCCCCCCCACACACACACAATCACTCTCCACTGAAGCAAAAAGGAGGGAATGAGATGGCATGAAGAGAGAACCGCAGGTGGCTATTGAAGTATTGACCAGCCAGGCAGGCCACCCCTGAGCGCCCACATCCCACAAGCCCACCATTGCCTGCTCTTGTCTGAAGGTCGCACCTTTCTGAGCCATCGCATGAAGCTGCTTGGGGCCTCTGAGCTCTTGCAGTCCGGCACTTGCCTGCTGAGCAAAATCAAAAGAGCTGGGACAGACCTTCAATTGCACCAAAGTCGAAAGATTCTCGACTTCCTGTTCATCAGTCAAGAACAGACCTGAGGATCATCTCTGCAGGGAAGAGACCAATCTGTCTGTGATGTTTGCCTTTTTGTGTTAAGGAAGAAAGATTATGATGGGAGCTATGAATAGCAAAGAAAAGTGAAATAACCTGGCAGAGTCCTGCAGAGAGAGGACCGCAAGAGTAATCACCGGAGTTACATGACATTGAAATTGCTCTGTCTGAAAGCAAAGCAGTGTGGAAACTCCCCGACTGTATCAAAATGCTTCTGATTCAGCATTAGCTTACAAAAAAAACAGTTGGATATAGTGAACTTAGATTTAGTGTCAGATTTAGCTGACTCATAATTGGTTATTGAAGACAGGCTGCAGATGACCCCCTCATTGTGGGAGACAGCAGGGATGTGATGATGGAAAATGACAAGAGCCGAGATTGGCCTTTAATTAATAGAGTTATGACTTCAAGGTTTTCCATTTAGGGAAAGTCTTTGTACTGTAGGTCAGTCACCGGCACGTTGTAAAGACAACTTACTTTCCTTTCAGCAGAACTTTAAAAGGCGAATGTGAGTCCCTGTGCACCTTGAAGCCATTTTACTGCTGAGCAAACAACACTGTGAGGATTAAAAGGTTCAGGGCTAAATTGAGGTCTGGCTGAAAAAGTGAGCCACACAGGTTAGTTTATTCTAATAATAACCTATCTTTACAAGCAGTTGTAGACAAAATGTCTTGCACTAGATATTAGAAAATACTTTGATTTGTGAAATTGGCACAATTCCCCATTAAAACAAGACGTGTAAGCTACAAAGGGAACAGGCTTTATAAATGGTCGCATTGTGGCGTTATCTGCACTGAATACTAAACTATTTTGCGTTGGCCAACAACCTTACTTTCCACCACATTTACAAAAATCATTAGTTTCTGATATTTTCTGTTAACTGGCAAGGAAAAATAGCCTCCTTGTCGGAGTTAAAACAGGAGAACTAGAGGGAAGATGGTTAACTAGCTCCCTGATTTTCACTACTTGGCTTAACCATCTTTTCATAAAGCCCCAGTGGAAATACTCTTAATATGAAGGTCTGTATCCTGGCAACCATAGAATTGGCCCTGAAATGTGGTTGGACGTTATCCCTGGCCGGGAGCTCAAACATTGCCAGGGGAGATTTCTAAGACACAAATATGTCACATTCAAACTACCGCTTAAGTCGTTCAAATCCGTTGTTAGGAGAAATAAAACTCCAGGCCTGGCCTTCCTTTAAACACTCTTCATTATACCCACAATTTACCATCGCAAACTGTTGACTTCTCGGGGCGTTTGGGTGCCAGATAAAAGCTGGCCTTTGATTGCTGCCGTGCCCAATAGCGGCTGCGTGTCTCTATCCTGTCGCGTTCAGCGTGTGTTTGCTTTTCCGCATAGCCAGCCATCAGAGGAGCAAGCGCCTCTGCTCACCGAACCAACTTTCCTGACACACGGCAAGATTTTTGTCAAGCTTCTCATCGAAGGCAGCAAGGCTACCAATTACCTCCGCGGAGCCAGCCAGCCGTCTTGCCGGTTTGACAGATGACTTTGACCTCGGCAAACATGAGGACCCTCTCTCGGGTTGACACATACGCCTGCTGTTGAAGGGAGAGGTTGATGGGTTGAGGAGCGGGTATGGAGGATGCAAACCTTATTCTCAGTTTGCATCCTATACAGTACAAGCCTCCGGTGGGCAAGGACAGGTAAGTTATCTTGATGGCATCAATCTGTATGACCCCTGCAAATTCACCTCTATGCAATTTTCCACAGACGCACGTACACACAGTGACATTTTCCCCCTAATGACAGGTTTCATAACCTGCTTCCTGCTGGGCCTGAGAGCTCAAGCATACTCTCACTGAGCTGTGACTGAATGCAGCTTCCTGCGATAAGATTGTTTGAATGTGAAGACTGACTTGTGGCAGATACGTTTGTGCGAGGACAATAATAATACAATAACAATGTCATTTATATGGTAGCAGTTATCAAAACAAACACTGCAAACTGCGTCTCATAAAAGTGAGATAAAATTTTTTTTTAAATGACAGGAATAAAACCAGCAATATCAACAAAGCGAACAATAACAGGACATTTCCTTTTGCTTCCAAACAATGTCGATGACTGAGCATCTAACTCTGTAATCTCGCAGGCTCCCTCGTGTTTTTGATAAAGCAGATATGACTCCGCCAATGTGCGTCCATGAAATGGAGAGTAAATATAAAAAGCTGTATAGCTGTTAAACGTTTACCCTCCTCTACAGCAGAATGGCCTCAGTTTATCAGTTTCATATTAACCTTAAAAGGAAAGTCAAAATAAACTCATATGAAATACAGTACGTGCACTTGTTAATTGGAGCACACTTGTTTTTCAAATTGTGGCGCTGCATGACTCCTCACGCTGTTATTAACATTCCCTCTAATATAACATGCTGCTAAAACACCCTTAATCAGAATAAGGCTCTGTAGCTTTACGCTCCCCACGCAACTGACTTGATCCTTTGTTTTCTGAGCCGCTGTTATTATTGTAATCAAGCCTCTTGACACACTGGAATTTCCTCTGCTTGGGCTGACACACCAGGCAGAGAGTGCACCACATGAGTGTGAGCTCATTATTCTTGGCTTTACACACAGAGGGAACGTACCTGAGTAGTGTACCACTGGTAAATACCAAAGTGACTAATAATTGATTTGCTGGGTTAACACATTCTTATAATTCTCACTTATTATAATCGTCATCTTAGATTCGCCGCTAGAACAAGTTTTGCTGAAAATACAGAACCTTTAAATGAAATATTAGAACATGTTATTTACATAAAATATTAAAAAAAAGGAAAAGTTGGTGTCCATTATGATTATGACGCATAACGGATACTTCACCGCATTATGGGAGACATAGTGTTTCACACAATGCCTTACAATTATTTTATTCTGAATGTGGCATTACTTGACTTTCTTTAAATTTGAGTTTTGGCACTTTGGTGGGTTTCAGGAAACGTTATAACGTGAAAGGCCACATCTAGAGCCAGACTTTGGTTTGTCTGTTCTGGGCCACTGTAGAAACATGGCGGTGCAGCATGGCGGACTCCATGAAGACGACCCGTTCGCTCTGTAGAGATGAAGGGCTCATTCTAAGCTGACGAAGACACAATGACTCTTAGTTACACTCTTGAAGACATAGTAATGAATATTATATTCCATATCTGCCAATAACCCACCCTTAAATCCTGCACACTGGTCTATTAAAGTAAGGGTTTTGAATAAATTCAATTTCATACCAAGAGCCACAATGGAGGTCGGAGTTCACTCACACATGGCGGAGAGGTGACCCAGCCAGCTGTTACCCCGACTTGGCACACTCCTGGCATCTGGAAGCCACACATTTATGCAAATGAGCAGCAATTAGTACGTGGATGCACATTTGGCCTAATGTGCTCCCCAGATGTGACCAGATCAAGGGGGAGAGAGCCAAGGGGTTTAAACAGGAGAGGGTAAAATTTCATGAATACTGAAATGTCATGTAGCACGCCGGCTGACTTCGCTGCTTTCAGCTCTCTTCAGAAGTATGTACCATACCAGAGGAGTCAATTCTCTCTTTTCTCAAAGATGTTAGTGACAGCACATCGACCTCCTGTGGAATCATTAGCGGAGAAAGCTCAGCATACTGACACTATATCTGAGCAAATGGCCTCTCTGAAGAGACAGGTAAGGCAAAGCCCTTAACCCCGCAAGAGAGGCCGGACTGCCAGCTCCTGAAGCTGATTAAGTCACTGGGGGAGCCCAAGTGCCGGCTGTTTATCAACCTCAAAGTTCTCATGCTCCTATTTAGATACATCAGTCTGCCGTCTTGGATCATCTCAGCCTCCTTGTACCTTGACCTCAACCGCTGAAGTGTGAAATGAAAAACAACCCGAGATCAGCTTCCAAGACGGATCGATCGTCGTGCTGCACAAGATGTAGATGACAGTGACTCACATTTTGGAGGAACACCTTGTTCCCCAGATCTCCAGACAGGTGCCAGTGAGAGCAGGCCCTCAGCTGTCGCAGCAGAGAGGGGCTGTCGCTCGTCAATCTGCCCGTCTACTGCACGGGCCATCAAAATGATATGACCAATATGCTCCCTTTTAGCTCATGCCATTATGGCCTATTTGCATCATGTGCTTTTCAAATCCAATAAAAGAGAAAAGAGGAGGGTAATATTTGGGTAATAACCTTGAAAACTCTACATTTGTAGGGGAACAATTTCTCCTTTATGCTATTATGGGAGTGCACTTTCCCATATATCAATAATCTAATCAGTATAGACACATATCCATAATCACTTTCGCAAATGGCCAAATGCCAGCGGATGTAACTAGAAAGATGCGATACACTCAAGTGAACTCCAAAATTACCTTTTGTTTGAAAATAACTGTGAGCGAGCAGATGACAGTCATTAAAAAGTCTCACACGCTTTCATAACTGATGTGAAAATTGGCAATGTGGTGCGGTAAAATGTTCTGTGCTTTCAAGAGCATCACATTTTGAACAAGTAATTACTCAGCCAGCCTCATGAAAGTTGCTGTTAATTTGTTTGTTAAGGGGAAAGCTGCACGAGGAGGAGAGGCAGAATGCAAATTGATTTTGGAGTACCCCTTTCCTGCTCTTTACCCTTTGTTGTAAACTTTCCTCTACTTTACAATGCCTCTAAAGACTATAAATAAAGGCTGTTATTTTGACAGTGGAACAACTGTGGCCAGGAGGGATTCAAATCAACACCGTCTGTGCAGAGGCGGCCACATAATGAGGATGTAAATGGATGTTCAGCTGTAATATGTCCCCAAGATCTGGCAGACACACGAACATATTGCATATTTATACTTAATACACACATTGATAAATACTTTTAGACCACTCTGTTCTGCTCCCTGACATTTCTTTATGTGTAAGAAGGACAGAGACGGCATGCCCAATACACTTCACACAGTCTGGGATTTATGCTAAATATCAGTTACTGACTCAGAGCTTTGATTCATCTTAAGGTGTTATTCAGCAGCATGAAAATGTTTCAGTTTAGACTTCAAGCTTATGCTGGATGAGCTCATACTTACATGTTAGTAGAAGAATTACCGACTAATCTTCATCTGGCACAATTGTGGCACACGCGGCTTGACAGAACTATAGAGACACTTTGAGTGAATGGAGGACTCTGCCAACGAGAATAACTAGAAATAAGGTGAATTGAAGTCTCAATAACTGCAAAGTCAGTAAACCGCAAATAGGAAATGATTGCCAAATGAAATTAACACTAAAGACGTATTTCTTGTGGCAGTCTGCCCTTTCAAAGCTGACCTCTGTCTGCATATACAGCTGTGTCAACAGATAAGGCAGCGATAAAAAGAAATTGTTGGGCTACGGCGTGGTTTGACTCACACACTCTGCTCTTGTCGTGCAATTTAGCAGCGTAATGGTGCGTTAGCCCTGAAGAGAAACGCCTGTACTGTTGTGTTACAGTATGCAATTGTACTCAAGCAGCAAAGTGACTTCTAGTCAAGTGTTCCATGTGATTAATGAATAAAACTGCTGCGATACTGATGCAACTAACGCTGCGGGTTCGTTAAAGGCGTGCAGCTTTAACAAACCTGTTCGATAAAAGCTTTAAATACACATCATTTGAATTGCCTGTGTTTACTTAGCTGATGCAAATGGCCTGAAAGGCATTTGGGATCATTTAAAACAACTCAATTAAAGTGACTTGGGTGCCCTCCGGCAAACACGAAGCTGTATCATCTCAAAATGATCCGTTCAAAGACCCTCTGCCAGTGAGTGCTACCATGGGAAAGACCAGGACAACAGCGAGATAAACAAAAGCTCAGGCAGACAATGAAGCCACCTGCCATCGCAAAGCACTCAGCTGTGCCACTCGACCGAGGACCTCAAATAAAAGACCATAGCTTCGGGCCACGTTTTGGGCAAAAACACTCTGGCAGCCATCCTGGTAATGGGAAATGGAAAAGTTTAGAGGTCGACAAATTTAATCCAAGAATGTGTTGCGAACGTATCAGAGGCTAAAGCCAGCCCATTGTTAAAAAGCACTTTCAGGAATGCTAAACCTGAGCTTGAAAAACAACCATACATGGGAAAGAATGTATAAATTGGAACTAATTATAATTTTCTCTCATATTTTAAGTCTGAGTCTTAAAGTTCAGCTTTAATGCAAGACTATGACCTTTGAAAGAAGAATGACCACAATTGTCCTCTTACAATGAAAAGTCGAATTCATGTTATAAGCAATAAAACGTCACTCAGTTCAATGCACTAACTGCTGCGGCCTTACTTGGTCCGGTATGACCTCTAGCTTATGATGGCTAGCATTAGCCAATGTTAGCAACCTGCAGAGAGATATCGCCGTTTAACAGTCAGAGTCACATCGTTGACTTTTTACAACTGCTCTCTATTTGTGCTACTGTTACAGCTTTTACTTACATCCTGTACAAGCTGCTTGAATAGTCTTGCTCCAATTTCTCATCTCCCGATGACCAGCTCGCAGATTTCTCATTTTTCACCATGCCAGTGTTTTCTGCTAACACAAATCTAACAGTTTAGTCCTCCCTTCAAAGTGTTTCGCACTATGATGTCACAGTATAATAATTGTCCTTGAGGCAATGGGGAGTTCTTCTGGCATAACTCTAACACAGAAAGAGAGGCTTTGTTGATATTGTGGGTGGCTGTTACTCACTCCCAGCAGGGCAGGTGTAATCACATCATTTTTCCCATCATCCTCTCTGTTTGTCCAGACAGGTCATGTCAGGACTTGAATCCTAAAACATTTACAAGCGTTCGAGTGTTTGCATGCAGATCAAACGTTTTAATTATCTAATTCACACTTGATTACTTGTTGGAAGAAAAGAAACCCCGGTGTGGGCCTCCATGTTGTGTCTTAAATTGGGTCTGTTGTTTTTTATTATAGGATTATGATTTGGTGTGTGCATGTGTGTGTACTTGTATTTATGCAAGAATGTGTCTCTTTTTACTGTAGATGCTGCACTGATTCAGACGACTAGTTTCGCTACAGATTTTTCTGTATTTTTACAGCTATATTATGAAATGTATTGGGATTTCATTTTAGTCTTTAATTTTATGGTAAGAAAAAAACAATACAGTAATTGTATTGTGTTCCAGCGCTATTGACATTTTTTATTTATTTATTTTTTTAATCATTAGAGCTTCAGTTCAGCATTTATTATTATTATTTTTTAATATGCTTAGCTGCTTTCTTGCCAGGAGTTTAATGGGACGATCAACCCTCATACCTGTATCGTAAATATGAAGCCAGCAGCTGGTTAGCTTAGCTTAGCATAAATACTGGAAACAGGGGAAGATACCTAGCCTGGCTCCGTCCAAAGGGAATAAAATCCCCCAGCACCTTTGAAGCTCACTAATCAACGCTTTATATCTCCTTTGTTTAATCTAAACTGGAATATTCATTACCCTGAAGCAGTTGCCAAGCAACCAGTGGAAACTTCTGGAAGTTACTGGATCTGTCTCCAGCTTCATATTTAGCATCCACACATGAGAGTGGTATCGATCGCCTCAAAAAGTCACGGAAAGAAAGTGAATAAGCCTATTTCTACTCTTTGCCTGAAAACAATGTCATAATGCACATGAACTAAATCGATATAGAAAACCCTGAGCTCAAAAACTGACAATATATGCAATCTCTATACTCTTGTATCGAAAAAGCCTTTTGGGGCTTTTTGTGAAAACAAAACAATAACTTAAGTATATGTTTTGGTTTCTAAAAGGTGGTAAAGGTGTTTTGTTGGGCTTTGGACAATAGAAATAGCATTTCCTTTTTTTCTCCAAAGCTAAATAACCCATGTGGTGAGAATTGGAAATGGACCACCTGAAGACGAGCGAGGCGAGACGAGGTTTTTAAACTTCTGTTAATGTGCATCCACTGATCTGCATGTAGCTGTGTGGAGGCAGTAAACAGGTGGGAAGCAAATAGTTTGTGGCCGCGAGCGTAAAATGATGAAAACAAGGCTTGTTAAAATGCTACTTTCTATTCCTCTTGCACTCTATACCTCTCACTTGTGCAGCACGTGATCTGATTCCAGCTACAGTGAGACGTGACATCACTTCATCAGCATCCTATATGGAGAAAAAAAAAAGAAGACACAGTTGCAGCAGCAGGCCGTGGCACCTGCAGAAAACATTGACAGTTGCCATGTCCAAGCTTTCACGTCCCATCAAGAGGAATGGCCTGGGAGTTAATGCTGCTTCACTGTAAGAGCTGTGTAGTACACCCTCCCAATGTACTACAGGAGGAATGGTCTGTACAAAAATTGTATACACTTAGTGATAAAAGTAAGTAGACGTCGCTTCATGTTAAAGAAATGCTTTACTCACAAAATGACCATTTATATGTCAATTACTTACCAGTTATCTTGAATTCTTGAAGACATTATTATTAAATTCATTACAGTAAATGGCAGCCGCGTTTAACAACAGCAAGAATAGCAATTTACAAACCCTCACACAACTCGTGCAGAATAATCCAGGCCTCATTTATCCAGTGGTATGCTCACTACTTCCCAAACACATGCATTTGCACTAAAACCTTACTATTTAAAAACCTTCGGATTCGTCCAGAGTCACAAGGACAAATAACACACCTGCCAAAGCGTGAAACTGTTCATGCAAAAGTGTTTTAATAGCAAGGTTTTAGCGAAAATACATGTTTTGGATAAATGGGACCTGGATTATATTGCATAAATTGTGGTCCCCATTTTTTTATCACTTCATCAAGACTTTTCTCCGTTTTTGGATTCTTGGTTCATCGTGGAGGCACGTGAGAGTTTTCTTTAAGAATTCAAGGCAACACAGGACGCGTAGTTGAAATACAAATGATCATTTTGTGGGTGAAGTGTTCCTTTAAAAAAGGAGCTGCAAACAAAATGATTGGGCATCACTGGAAACGAACACCAGCAGCAGGCACCAGAGGTGCCTCCCCGCACTCAAGTTCATCTGTCATGAAGTTCAATTCAAGCCAAAAACCTCCAGAACCAGGACCTGCAACGCAAAGCTCAACTATCTGCACTGCACCTCACATGCAGGATGTTCCCATCTTTGAGGCCATTATGAAGTAACAGCTTTTTCCTGTCTTATTAAAATACATAAATGATATAAAATGTACTTAGGAAAGGCTGAACTTGGCAAGACCCTAAAGAGAGTTAAATGTGTCTCCATTTTATTTTCAGTGCTGCAAGGAACATTAAAGCAACTGGGAAAATGCAGCCAGATACCAGCATACCATACCGTATGTGTCATACTGTAAGTAACATTTACGTCTGATCGCTCCCTGTGGTTATTATAAGAGAATATGTATTGATTGGACAGACGGTTGTAGATCAAGTCAAGTGAAATAGTCTGATTTATCTGAAACTGTATGACAGACAGTTACAGGTTTTAAGCTGTGGGTTAACCACAACCTGTTATTCTGTTGCTACATAGAACAATTTAGGGCAACAAAACACTCGTTCTGCTTTAAAAAGTAATCATTTGAAAAATTGCTGAATATATTTGTATTTTTTTTTTTTCTCCTTCGCTTCAACAAACGAGGTGGAAATTAATGTTAGCCTTGAGAGTAGCATTTGAGTTCTCTCGAAAGGAACACACTCTTAGAATACATTTATATGAGAGAAACAAAACATAACGATTAAAAGTAACTTTCTGATGGGAGAGAATCACTGGTGGAAAACTGCAGATAGCAAAGGCTTCTACAACAGTAACTAAACAAGCTTATCACTGCCATCATCAGGGCACAATGAGCACTCTTTACATTGAACACAATGTTGTTTCCTCACACTGAGGCAGTAAAACACTCTAAATAACAACGTTCCCTCGTGTTCTTCAGGCCTGAAGCGAAAACAAAATAGTCTGGAATCCTACAGAAAACATGCAGTTGAATGTATATGCAACGACAATTTAGTTTATTGATATTATGGTCAATCCTAGTGTAATAATAAAAAAAAAGGTGGCAGATGGTGTAAAAATGCTGCAAACATTCATTGCAGTTCTGGTGTAAACGATGACGGAGGAGCGTTTCTGTCATTCTGTAAAAAGTTTTTCATCCAAACACTCTAGTTGAGTCAGCAAGCTATTTTTTCCTTTACTACTAGTAACTTTCAATTGAATACAATAATTTTTTTTAAATTCATATCTGGAAGCTACAGGGTACTGTACCAACTAGTAATGTTGGGTCCCTGGAGGAATGTAGCTTTAGGCCCCATTTATGATTTTTAATACAATTTGTGATTTAATTAGCTGTAGAGTTCCGTAGGGCTACACCTAGAGTCAGGTCAATTTCCGGTTTTGCCTGCCCGATCCGGTATACAAGCTCAAACCGGTTTGATTTTATGCAAACATGCAGAACCGGCATTTGACATTATGACACATTCTGGCAAGTTCAAAATACTGCCCTACATCAGCAACCTGTGCGCACGGCGCTAAATCCAATTTATATTGTATCGATTAACAGACTAGAGAGCATCTTGCGATGGGATCACACCAGTCGCAACGCCAAACTGGGCCAGGAGCTCAACGGGGGGGGGAGATGGCGCATTCACCACTTCCGTCGCCCTTGCTCAAGCTACACCAATTTTCAACCACACACACCGGTATAGTTTTGGGACTGTATCTTGTACAATTGTGACAAAATCTGTCCACAGACGTATAAACGAATGATTAAAACTGCCTCTGTGGTAGTTCCCTCTACAGTAGGTGGCTCCAGGAGCACAAAGGCCACGTGTAATTTACTGCCGAGCCAAGGCCTCCAACATGAAGGAGATACCATTTCAGTAGTGGGGGTGGGGGATGTGCGTGCCACACGTTGTGTTTGTTTACTAGCACGTTCATGTGTTTTTTGTCTGCCCAGCAAATTAAAATACACTTTTTAAGAAACACTCCGAGATCACGTGAAGATGACGGAACAAGCATTTGTAAACACACAGCACATATAGTCAGTGTTACTTGGCCAAACAGAAATGGGTGAAATTCTTGTTCTTGTGCATGTAAGTAAAACAATATGACAAAAGAGCCATTTCAAAAAGAGTCAAGGGGTCATGGTTTACTTGAACTTTGGGTACAGTAAAGACATACTTTGATCAGTGTAACACAAGAGCAGCTCCACAACATTTTCTCCAACATGTGCTGGTGTGAGAATTACCCTTAAAAAAGAAAAAAAGGCAGAAAGAGTCCTTCTTGTATTCAGCAGCTCTGACACGCAAGGATCAAGTAACAGGACACACTATAAATAGAGAAACATTCACTCTACTTGCAGAATCATGACAGTTTGAGACAAATGTGTAAAGATTTTATAAAAACTATACATTCTGTGTGGTGGGGCAGAGCTACAAACAAGCCTATTAACAAATTCAAATCCATTCAATGTTTCCAAGATAATTGAACTCATAATTGCTAAGGCCATTACGCATCTGAGGATGTCGATGAATGTGGCTTTAAGGCATTAACATTTGTATAGACTAAAATGACCCGAGTAGAAATGACGACATGTGTGCTCCCATTCAAAAAATAAAATAAAGTGAAGGCTTGCTATAGATTAAAGCGGGGTGTAACAGTTTATGTTTGGTCAAAGCTACTCTACTTGCAAAGCAATTATTTTTTGAAGAGCATTCAAAAAAAGGGCAGCCAGGCATCAGTCAGCGCCTGGCTCACTTTTTATCTCCTCCACGCTGCTGAAGTGAGTGGCCAGCTCCTGCAACACGGCTGACCTGCCCAGATGATCGTTCCTCCTCTTCTCCATGATCATGTCCTCCAAACTCTGAAACTCCAACACGTGCGAATGTGTCTCAGACATGAATATTTTCAACCTGTAGGGCTGCTTGCCTATCCGTATCTCCCCACCCGTTTTAAACTCCCTCTTGCCGAACCTGCACCAGGCGGCAAAGCCCTCGGAGTTCCTCCAGCTCAGCTCTCGGTCCTTTAAGCCCACCTGCTCCATCGCGTTCTGCACCACCATGTCCGGACCCAGAGTTTTGAATTTATACAAGTCGTTCACAATCCTACACCTCCTACCTTGACTTGCATCTGTCAAAAAGCTGTTTTTCACCTCGGCTCTGTGCAGGTGCACCACCTGGAAGTCCCCCACGTACACAGCCCAGTGCGGGAACTGCCCGGTGGCCACAAACTCCACCAGGTCACCTGCTTTACATTTGTTTAGTAGATTCTCCGGGGAGTAAACCTCCAGGTTGGCAGACTTGGCGCTCTTCTCGTAAATGCACTCATCTCTGTTGTAGACGGCGCACTCCACCTCGTCGCGCTGATCGTATTGTTTCTCTTCCTTATTCGCGTCCTTGTGCGAGCCATCGACCGCGCAGCCATCCTCCAGCTCGTCGTCATCGTTAGAAAATATGTAAGAGACGCCGATCCGTGGACCGTCCTCCGTGTCCACGCCGTTCGGGTCCACTGTGGGAACTTCTGCGTAACTTAAATGTGACAGCTTGTCCATCTGGTTCCCCATGCCGCTCCTCACCCGGTAGCAGCCTGTGTAATACGATCTGATGTTAGGCTACCGGTCGCCAAACATCACCACCATCTGCGACAAAACCTCAAAGGTTAAAACTTCATCGCCCTGCCGTCGGACAGGGTTTTATCCAGATTACGCATCAGTATATCTCCGTTGGGCGAGTGCCGGAGTAGCTTGTTAGTGCCCCATCAACAAGTGGAGTTGGGAGGAGAAAACAAACTGTTTTCAAATTCAGCGAGGAGAATTATCCGTCAGGTGAAGCCTCGCACACTCACCTGCTGTTCCCCTGCGTAAAGTTCCGTCTGCCGACTTCTACATAGGAAACAATGAGAGTTCAAATCCAAAGTGTGTTTGTCTACACTGCAGGTGAACGAGTCCGCTGTGATGACGGCGCATACACTGCGCACTGTGCAGCAGAAACACGGCCGGCGGTGGACTGGAGGCAGATCTGGGGCTCGGCATCGCCACAGAGACTCTCTCCAGCTACAGCTTCGCTTTTAAAGCGGAAGTGCGCGTACTTGTCTTCACTGCACCTTTAAAATCCACTCCTAAAGATTTAAATGCTTTTTATAGATGTTGTGCCTTTGTCTGAACTGAGCATAACACTTTTTGTATTTGGCTTTAATTCAAATTAAATACAAAGTTGATTATTTTTGGATACATTTATGTTCGCCTACTTTCTGTGCTCTAATGTATATTTTTACCGTAGGTCTATAGGATTTTATTCATAAATGATTAAATATGTTTTAGTTTATTCTTATTATTTTAGTTAGTTAGTTATTGTATTGTATTTAGTTAGCTATCTATGTGTTGTTGTATTTTATTTATTTATTACGTTTATTCATTTAAAAAAATGTTTTAATTCATTTGAAGTTCATAAAATGTTTTCTTTGTGAGTTATTTTTTACACAACTTTTTGTATTGTGTTGTTTTTTTATTTATTACAATTATTCATGGGGTCATTTTTATTGTTTTGAAAAAATATTTATTTTATTCACACCATCTATCTACTCATCTATTTCATTTGGAAATGCTCTTTTTTTTCAAATTGATATTTGTCTTCATTTTAATTTTGTTGTTTTTATTTGTTTATTTGTTTGTAGGCACCCCTCCATGCTTGGTTTCATGCAGAATGTATAACCCTTCACAGTGAGCGGTGCAACGTCTGCCATATTTGACTGTTTTGACTACCTGCGAGTCCTTGAATGAACTGAAGCTGCACTGTCATTTGCTCCCTCTCCATCTCCTGGTGGGATCATAATGTCTCTATTACACTTGTAGTGGTTTGTGGCCTGCCTAGACTTGCTCTCAGTTATTGGCCATTTTCTCACCACTGTATCCCAGAGGTGAGGGGAATGTGCTCTGCCCCAACAATGGCACACGCCGCGGCAGCCTTCATGTGAAAACACTTGGAAATGGTAGGCTGTGAGTGAGAGACTCAAAGGGTGTGTTCATGTTTGACAGGTTGTAAATTGAAACAAATGCTCAAGTCTGTGAAGAAGAGAGACACAAACCACAAAGCGGATGAACCTGAGATTGACCCAGGGACTGAGCTAAGTACCCACTGGAGGGACCGATTACACACTGACTGCAGGAGTTATCCAGTACAGTTGATATGATATGTCTCAACAGAAGGGAAACAAACTCCATCTGATCCATTCATCCCGTTTAAACAGGCAGAATGGCCTCATGGGCCTCAGTGGACTCAGCAGATTAGCATGGAGGCTTTTGAGCAGCACTCCTTAAGACTATCAGGTTAATTAAGAGAATGGGCTTTCTTAGAGCTGCACAGGATCACGCTATGTGATTTCCAACTCTGACTAATCCAGATTAAATGTTTTCCCTGGTTAGTAAGATTCAACCTGGTTCACAGGGTTCAAAATCAGGGTTGAAATACAGTATCTTCATGCAGGATTCCAGGTCAAGCTGAAGCAACGTTTAACGATCTTAGTCCCACGAGCTGCGTGGCACTGAGTCGAGGTCCGTACATGTCAGTCCACCACTAGTGAATGGATACCAATGAATTGTTTTGCAGGCATTTATGGTCCCCAGAGGATGACTCCCGATGACTTTGGTGATCCCAAACGTTTCTTCTTGCATGGTGGTGCAAGAGGAAAAGTAGTTCTGACATTGACAGTGACATTTCTATTGGATAGATAAGAATGAATTTAAATAACTTTGGTGATTCTGGGTCTTTAACTCATAATCACAATGTTGACAAAATGCCTACAAATGGAATCCCCTTCCCCTCAGCTGTACCTTGTAATTAGTGCTAATAGGCAAATGTGAGGCTAACGTGCTAAACTAAGATGGTGAATATGGTAAACACCCCTTTTTTAAAGAACCCGATTATGTGCTTTTGTGTGTTTGAAGTGTGTGAATTACGTATTACACCTCTGTGCACAGAGTGAACTATTTGATCATTTCAGATTTAGTATGACTGTATGAATTTATTTTTACTATTTTTGCTATTATATTGTTCTCTCTTTAACAGAAAGCAGTGCCCCTGTATTAAGTCATTTAATGTTAAAGCCTTTTATCTAAAGTAAACGTTCAGTTTCGATAGTCTAAATAGAGTGCTTGCATTTTGCCAAATTGAATAAAAAAATCTTAATTAATAGTTAAATCCGCTCCAAGCAATTTATGCTACAGATGGAAGTCAAAAATAACAAATCTGCAGAATGAATTCAGCAGATGTATAACATTTTCCCCGAGCGAGAATCAGTACGGTGTTCGGAGAGAAACTGTTGGAGTGGTGACATGCGGCCCATTTGACCACTTCTTTCTTGGAGCTTCCCATCCTCGGGTGGCATGACCCAGTTTACGCCCCTGGTGCCCCCCAGTGACACACTGTAATTTGTGGTGCTGGTAAATTACTGGAGCAGGGAGGCCTGGGAGACAAAGTCAATTAGGTGGGGCTACACCTCTCCGGTGGGGACACAGGCAGCCACAAACTGACACCTTAATGTTCCTCCAAAAAATGTGGGTTTTTTGTAGTTCTTCAAAAGGTTTCGCATCCATGTATCAGACGTTGTTTTTTAGCTAAGTGTTCATTTAAATCTACAAGGATGGGTGAACAAGTGTGTACTTGAGGCAGATGGACAGAGCATCCGGACCGCTGCGTCCTGCACGCCATCTGTTCCACCGGGCTCGGAAAACATCAACCGAGTACGGCTCAATATCATGCAATGTGATTGGCTACAATTCAGAGCCAGTAGAGGCTGAAATCAGTGATACAAAACCTCAAAGTATAGATCAGGAAAAATGTCACAGAGATACATTTTCAGGGAGGAAAAAGAGTTTGTTCTTATTACATATTTATTTATATTTTCATATACTTTTTACATATTTATTTGTAATAATAACATGTATCTGGAGCAGAGGGGAGATGGAGCAAGGATGGAGGAAGTGCATGTTGAAGGAATGTCACTTTCTGTTTTTTATTTTTTTTTTTTATCCCATTTAATTACAAGAGCATCATCATTATTAACTCAGTCAATGATATTCACAGTCCCATTAAACAAGCTACAACAAAGATTTCCTAAAATATAGGCTGACATATAAAACTAGCATATTTTTTTTTTTTTTTTTTAAACACTGTGGTGGACCTGGGGGAGGATGGGGGATATCTGGGATGACCGAGCACTGCAACTAGACCTGTGAAAGGTAGGCGTGTATGAAAACACACCAAGAGTGAGGTGTACAATACACACGCATACACAACACACACACACAACAGTTTCTACACAGCCATCATGCTTCAACGGGACCTCATGTTAGTCTTTTTTTTTTCTTTTCTATTTCCGCGTCATGTTATTAGAAACAACAACCACAAGTGGGTCAAAAACTGCAAGAGACAGATTCCTTGAAAAAAAAAAAAAGAAAGAAAAAAAAAAAAAAAAAAAAGAACGAAAAGAAATACACAACAAAATAGGTTAGTATTCTAAACGCAATAAAATGTCATCCATATTCTTGGAGCCACACTGAAAACTCATGACAGACTTCAGACACTTTTTTGGGCCATCACATCTCTGAAACACTGGGCAAAGCATTAGCATTTCCATCCCATGGGTCTGTGACAGCCTTCACAGCAAAGTTGCCTTCTCCTCTACACTACAAACCTCATTTTTCAACATGGTGTAAACAGAATCCCTTGGAGAGTGTGGTGCGCTGGCCAAGAGTGCACTGCACTGCACACAAACTGGAGTCGATCCAGGGGGAGATACTGGCCGGCAACGGGCCTGGGTCGGACACACAGACATGACTGTTCGCGTTCTTTGAAATTAGGTACACTTGGTTAATCTTTTCGGATTCATCAACGGTTTGGTTGTTTGTGGCTCAATGTTGTTGATTATATCGGTTATAGACACACTCATTCAAATGTGCATTAATCATTTGTAAAATAAAACAAAAAAAAGGCAAAAAAAAATAAACATAAGCTAAATCAAATCTAGAGATTTGATTAAAGACCTGGTAGTGTTTGATCGGCTGACAGCGATAAGGCAGCGAAATAAAAAGGAAGGACAGTAAGACAAAAGATTTTTTTTTTTTTTTTTTTAAAAGAAAAAAAAATCATTATACAGTAAAAGAAAATGGTCTTTGGTGTTCTTTTGTACTGAGAAAGAATGATGAGAAAGAATGAAAAACTGCAGTCTCTCTGTTGCCCAGTCAATTTCCAAGAGGGAAAACTTTCTTGTGGTTAACGTCTAAAACCATGTGCGCAATACAAGGGATCCAACGTTAAAAAAATTAATTTACATGACAATACTTCATCCACAGGTTTGGAAAAAAAATCCTGCACAGTGCAAATAATAAATGCCCCCAATATTGATTACAAGTATAGAGGAAAGTATTCTTTTATGAGTTGTGCAACAGTATCATGCATCAGATCACTTAACGTGAGACAACAGGGGGAGGCAGCGGGGTCTGTATCTGGACTCCATCAGGTTAGTCCAAAAACTTGGTCCTAGAATATGCATATTGTCAAATGATTCCTGAAGAGGTCACACTTCATCGTTTATTTTGTGGGTCATTTCTAGAACATCTATACAATTATTAACCACTTTACACTCCGCTCTCACAGAACATCCATTGATTGGAGAAGGGTGGGGTGGGGTGGGGTGGGGGGGCTGGTCAGTGGAGAACAGCGTGTGTGTTTCCACTTAAATGGTCTTCCAGGTTAATGCTGTTTACCTGCATCAGTTGTATACTGTGATAATAGCACCACTCCAACAGGTAACACTGCCTTGCTATAAATATGAGGAATCAAGAGGGGAACAGCGCGGGGGGGGGGGGGGGGGGGGGGTCGACTAGTGTTGGCAGCACTGTCAGAAGGACGATTCCTCATACAGTGGGTGAATGAAGTGCTGGCGGGGCTAATTTTCCCATGACAGGAGACTGATGGACACGATGCAGGGTTGGACCTCGAATAACAATTTCCTCAGTGAAAGGATGAGCCTTTTTGATGACGTGCTTTTCCTTGTGGCCAAATCTGGAAGTTTGTTTTAGGGTGGGGTGGGGGGTGGGGGTGGTGGCTTATGTGGGTTGGTCCTTCTGCAGAGCTGAGATGTCGAGAGGAGGAGGGGCCCGCCCGCTCCACTCCTTCAGCTGCCCGTCCTTGAAGATGAGGTTGAGGGCGGGCAGGGGGACACCGGACTCCGCCGGGGGCTGACTGAGAGGGTTCGACACGCCGCTGTCCAGGTCAGAGGGCTGGGTGGTGTCCTGCCAACACAGGGCGAATGTCACGGATCAGAACAACCAGGTATACGGGGACACAAGGATACATTTCTCTGGGACGAAAAAAAAAAGTTGGGAAAGGCCAAGCAGAAATGGCTCCTGTCTGATAAGACACTCTGCGGCCCCTTTGTAAAACATCCAATCCCTCCAGGACACTTTAAAATGTGTGTATAAAATATGCAGAAAGGGTTCAGAGGCTCAGTTACATCTGGAAGGTCTGCGAGACAGAGGAGACGACTACTAAAACTACATGTTAACCATGGCTTCCCGTTGTTTTTTCTTCTTATTCTTTTCCTTTTATATCTCAATATGTCAAGGTAACAAATATCCACTGTATAAGGATCATTGTAAATTATAGACGGGTGGTTTCCCTATAAGCCCTTTGGGGTTTCTTACCTCTCCTGGGGTTTGTTGTTATATACTTTTGTTTTTATCATTTCCTGTGTACTAATAAACTAAACTAATTTAAACTTTTCTATTAAATTGTTTTTCTATTCCATTTTCCTTTCTGCTTAATATTGTCTTGTTTTTTTCCTCTTCTCTCTCTCTCTCCTCTCCATTACACACACATCCTCTCTGAGATGGAAACAGGAACCAAAACATTTGCAAATCAACAGAATACCGCACTTCTATCTCAACCCGGCTCTCATATAACCTTGTGTTACTGCACTCAATTTCAACTATGATAATTGTCTTGCACTTTTGTTTTGTTTGTTTGCTTTCTCCCATGTCTTTATTTAGTTTGTTGCTTCGACTTTCGGGACAATGTATGTACAACACACACTTTATGTTTGGCTTGTTCATGCTTTGTCTTTCATCTTTAAATAAAATTAAATAAAACACTTTAGTCGATATATTTACCTTCGATTAGAAGTCAATTCTCAAACTGGCTGTGGGCGATTTCATGATAAAAAAAAATTATCTTTATGGGTTTTTGCAAATGTACAGTATGAAAATGGCAGCTAAATAAAGATTAACTGAGAAGAATAATATACTTTATTATTTCGCCAATACTGATTCAAAACAAAAAGGTTTCATGAAATAGCTCATAGCACTCATTGGTAATTGTTTTTAGCCCGTTGTATCAAAATCATGACTTAACTATCTCATTATCGCAAGATTAAAAAGTAAACTTTAGTGCTGCCCCTCTTTAGTCCTTGAGCGTGTTTCTACAAATGAAAGATTTAATCATCATGTTTTGTCATGTGAAGCGTGTTAAATATCTCATATAACTGAAGATGGTTTTTTCCCCTCATTGTAAAAAAACCTTCCATTCTCTTACAACACCGCGCACGTTGTTTCTAAACCAGATTAAACCGGGAGCTCAGTTAGACACATGAATAAATTATTAATCAGTCTTTAATCTTGATTAATTCTAACAGACTCATTTTGAAACATGAAATTCCCGACTGCTGATATTGTCACTGGACATTGTTATTTCATTTCCTTTCATTTCTTTTCTGAGAGTATCCTCAAGTGGCCACCTGAAGAGAGAGCAGAGTGTGTTTACCTGGAATGACTGAACGAAGCTCAACACCTTCAGCGATAGCTTCCGGCTCGAGTAAAGTAGCTCTTGAAGGCTGAAATCACAACAAAGTCACAACGAGTCTCGCACCGCTACAGCGCACCTCGCTTACACTTTTGTTTCTAAAGTTAAATCTTTGAGGGTGTTTTGCTTTTCCACGTACCTTTCATTGTTGCACAGTTTGTGCGAGGCGATTTTTCGACACACTTTGCGGTTTAGCTCGGAGCTGAAGAGGGGCATGCCGAAGCACAGTTCAAGAGGGACCCACTCGTCTTCAGAATAAAGGCCTGAAGGGAAGGAGTTGGCAGAAGAGGAGCGGGACGGTGAACACGTACATCACAACACTAGAAACATACCATTACCACCGTCTCTTCCAGCTCTCAAACATAAGATAAGGTAACTTAAAAGGTATTCTAATAGAAAAATAAATAAATGTATACATTAAAAAGGGACAGTTCACTCCAAAAATACACATGGTGTGAGTTGTTGGAGATATTTGGTAGAAAAATGTTTTACTACGACGTGAAACTGCTCACAACACGGTTTTGTGGATTATCTTGAGCAACCGTTTCATGATTTCTGGAAAGATTTCTGTTTAGTTTTTCAATTCGATTTTTCCAGCGCTTTGAGCCCCACAAGCCGAGAGCCACTGAGTTCCATTATATTCAAGAGGAGGCACACCAAAACATCTAGATTGATAAAAAGCACCACGGGTGAGAGGAAAAACATGTATTCGCCCTACTTTCTGTCTTTCCTTTGCTTTCCCCGTTGTTTTCTTCTGTCACGAGCTCAAAAGACTCGGTGCTGCCGTTGGTGTCCAGGCCTCCACCTAGATGGGTGTCCCCTTGGAGCAAAGCAACAAATCTCCATCAGCATTAAGGCCCAGAAAGGTTGTTTCACAGCTACATTACAGCTTGAACGCCTTTTCGCTAAGAAGCGTTATTAAATGCACTTCAAAATAAATATCAGAGGTCTGTCAATATTTTTTTTTTTTTAAGTGCAAAACCGTTCGCATGTGCGTGAATATCTATGTTAAACAAAATCTGTGATCAATAATGTCAGCAATATTCAATCAGTGAATCTCAAGGTAAAGGCTAATGCTGTTCGATCCGCGTCCATTAGCAAAGGCTATCACAATAAGGGACACAATTATGCAGACAAACAGAATAATTAAACTGGACTGTGGGCAATCTTTATCTGATTAGCGCCATCAGAGCCAATGGCCATCAGAGGCAAGGTTATTGTTACTAATTCAACTACACGTCTCGTCTCTCACATACAATCATCTGCGTGTCCTACCTCTGCACTCAGCACTGTCGCTGGGTCTGCGGCGGTGCCTGTTGTTGGAGTTGAGCATCGTGATGTAGCCACACTGGTGCTCCAGGTCCACCTTCTCCTTCAGCGTCTGCAGGGCCTTGTGCACGCACATGTTGGAGTAGGAGAAGTCTGCACAGCAAGGAGAGACGACACAAACAATGCTCACTCAAAGTGACAAACAGGACTCCATCGATACTTCTATTAATATCTGCGCAGCATGGCATTCATATAAAATCCATTTCTACAAAGGATGTGATATTGTGACAGAAAATGTATTAAGGGGATCAGTGTTAAGAGTTAAGCTTCACACACAAAATCACAAGAGACGGATTTCAGAGGATTCAAATCCTTTTCATGATGTTTGACGTGTTAAAACTCTCAGAGCCAAAACCTGAATATGTGAGTCACCAGAGAAAGGAGAAAAGCTTGACTGCCATGTTGTGCGTAAATGATTGACATAACACCAGTGACAGCACACTAATACGGATATTACTCGTGTATAATTATTCTTTGCTTGGTGTACACCCAATGAAAAAGTGTCTTTTACCTCCTCGACCTCGAAGTGAATGGCAAGTGAAGCGAATGACGAAGTCTGACATTTCTTTCTAAGACAGTGAATTCTGATCTTCATTCTGTGCTTTTGAGCTTTTTGTCTTTTGAGAGAATAGTTCCTGCTCAAAAATAGTACTGTGAAACTGTGTGTGCAAAATCACTGCTTAACATTCTCTTATAAAAAGGAAAATACATTTCTTCCTTTTGTTATAGCATCAATTTACGTAAACGTCCATTAAAAATTGTTTGGTAAAATGATGTTCTTTATCACACTTTGCAAATAAATGTAGCTTTAAGACTTGCACTGCATTACGTTGATTAAATCATTCTTGGATCAGCATAAGATATAGGCTGTATAATGTCCAAGTGATTATAAAGACACAGATAATAACTCACCTCCTTTCAGATCCTCTGCATCAAAGGGGAACGGGATGTGAACGGTTTCTCCGTGGCCGTGCATACCGTGACCCTGAGGGTTACACACACACATACAGCGCAGTTTATACATCCACACAGTGGCACCAACTGTGTTATTATTGAAAACACACAAAGAGTAGATACACAACATGAGACGATGCAATGTTCACAAGTTCAAATTCAAGCAATTAAGCCAAAAATCCTGAAACGACCTCAATGTTAAATTGGAGCTCGTGTGTGTGCGTTTACCTGGATTAGTACAGCAGAGTGTGTGAGGGCATCGTTCAGCATGGTCAGCACATTGGATGTTGGCACGACTCCGGGGTCGTGACCCCAGGAGGTGATCAACAACCTGTCGTAGACCTGGACACAGAAAGACGGGTCAAGAAAAGGTTTCTCATCTCAGCTCATCTCTCACCATACTGAGTAATGACGCATATCAACAAGAATGATTTTCATATAATATGACATTTAAAAGAGTCTTAAGGCAGGGTAGAGGGAAATGTTGCAGTCCCTCTCAATAACATTTAGTTATCTACATGTAATACATAATCTCTGAAGGAGGAAACATCACTCCTCCGTTCATACTGACATATGTTCAACTGAATATAACAAAATCAAACTGATTATATAATAATATATAATAATTAAACTTCCACCCTGTGGCTAATTTTAAATGTCATGACACTTGCATGGCCTTCCCCCTAATGAGTCAGAGCCATGAAATTAAGGTGCAAGTCTTTTGTGTTTCACGAGGAGTAAATCCTGAAGAAAAACTGTTAAATTTGATAAAATGCAAAGTAGAAAAATACATGCTGCTATGTTCCAATAAAGTGACCCATTTGCATGATATTACCTGTCCTCCCCTGAGAATTTACTTCATCAAATTCTCTTTTGTTCCCTGTCTCACATTCCCAGGATAGTTAAAAAAAAATTCCAAGACCATCATGAAGCCTTGGGAAGGGAAACGCAGGTGCACGGTGTGGTATTACTGCGAGTGTGATGTGCCAGGTTAAAAAAAATGAAGGTGGACGGGGACGAAAGAAACATCCTATAATTTGACCTCCAGCGCTCTGATTGCCAACTGAAAGTGCAAAGTCAAAACTTAAAAGGGGAAGGAGTCAAAGACGAATGAAAAAGTCTCCAATCACATCTTCGATTGGGCTCAAAAATTAGTTTTTCTTATCACATCACGTCTGGCTTTTCTTATCCGACTTTAAAGAGATTTCTTTAGCTTACACAGACTCTTTATGAGCATACATTTACTTACTTAACTGTGAACTTATCTGATTAATTATTAGTTTGGACTTACCTGGAATATGTCCGGCAGTTTGCGGAGCCTGGAGCCTTTGGAGAGCAGCAGGGACGGCGGGCCCTGGCCGGTCACATGATACAGGTATAACTTGAACCAGATGGAGCTCACCTCGGGGATGGCCGGGCCAATGTGCTGCAGGGAGAAACAAACGAGTGTGCAGAAACAGAAATAATACATGCACATCCTCAGACTGTTTTTTACATTTCAATTCTTACACGAACACATACTTTAAATGGACAAAAAAAGTAATCGAGACAAAGGAGAATAATTGTGCCGTGTTGCTCTGTCGGAGAAGCTGAAATTGAAGCTGCTATTGAGGAAGTGAGCAGAAAGCAAAGAAGAGAATTCATTGAATTCCACTTCACTGAGTCCCAGCAGTGTGAGAATAAAAAGCAGCGTGAATGGCACAACAAGAGTTTAACTTCTTTCCCTCCGTCTCTCTGAGCTCATCTAGAAAGCTGGAGTGTAGCCAGGCAGAGGAATTACTCATGAGCCTTGCCTCCCTTCCTTCCTCCCTCTCTCTTTGTGTAGCCCTGTTGTTGGGGCAACTGCAGGCTGAGTGCAGACAAAGCATACACACACACAAATCATTCCGGGCACACAAGTGTGTACACACAGCGAGAGGGCAAACACAACTAAACAGAGCACACACGCACAAACGCACAAACTGTCGACTAAAAGACACGCACACACAACTCTCAGACAGTCAACATTTGATGCAACATCCCAGCGGGACACACAGTATCCCTTCTTCTGTCCCTCCCTCCAGGCGTCATACCTGAGGCGTGCAGCTGCTGATGGGTCTGATCTCGTTGCTGAGCGGGGCCATCGAGACCAGCAGCTTGTAGTTTTTGTTGAGGACACGGCTGCAGGTGGCCCGGTCCAGACCCAGCAGGCTCTCACACCGCAACATGTCCAAGGGGAAACCTAGTTGGAGAAAAACCAGGGACCGTTAGAACTCCGATACAAAAGCAGGCCGGGAGTCATTAGGGGTGTGCATGTAGTTTGCTGTATTGTGTCTTCTTTGACGTGACTGAAGTAACTGTATGTAGAATAAAAGAATAAAGAATAAAACATTTAAATTAAAATAGAACATTTTTGCTAGCTGTTTCCACCCGTTTCCAGTCGTAATGCTAAGCTAAGCTAACTAGCTGCTGGTTGTACATACTGTATATACCAGACAGGCACGAGACAAGTATTCCTTTAAATCTGGGGAGGCCAAACTTCCTGCCCGCGGGACAACTGCAGCTCGCAGCCCGTTTTTAAAAAGGCCTTTGGGGAATTTTTTACTTTACATGTTTTTTAATAACTACAAAATGGCATATTTCTCATAAATTGCACTGACTGTATTGCATATCCGAGTTTAAACACTAGATATCGACTACATTAAATGATCTCCATCTTAACCTCTTGGCACAGAAACTAATATTTTACCATTTCTTCCTGTTCCGTTTGTTACGTCCTAATATTAGCCTTACGGATTTACATCGTAGTCTTTAAAGTATTGAATTCATTTGAAATAAAGTTACGAGCAGCAGGTACAGAAATACTTTTTTGTAATATGTGTGCGCACCAATTAAATACTGTAATGTCAAACGTTAAAGAGTTTAGAGGTGTTGCAGTTATTTTGATAGAAATACCTTCTCTATGGCACATGGGGGTTTTCTGGTGTAGAAACACTGATTTTCTTGCTGGTAACAGGTAGGAAAATACACATTTACTATTTACCTATTCTCTCTTTACAGCCGTGGTGTTAAGAAAAGTCTTCCCTCCGAGAAGACTTGTAAAGAACATCTTCTCAAAAAGGACAAAGTGTGAACTTGGCATTCTTAGGATTTAATTATCACCTCTGGCCCCCTAGATATAAATCTAAGAGGCCAGAGGTGTCTATGAAGTGCTATTGGTGATAATTAAAGATAAATCAGTGCTAGAGTCGAGTTTCCACGACGCAAAGACTGGAACTCAAGTCAACACGTCAAGGATCTAATGTTTAAATTTATTTCACAACACAGAGTAGGATAAAAGCCTTACCGAAAGCCGATTACAATAGATTTTTGTAATGCGATAATAATTTATTATTCATTCTTATTATAATTTGTATCATTGTGGGCTTAGTTTAGCTTCAGCCAGCGGGCTCTCAGCGCACTCGCTCCTCAGCAGACGCCTGGAGCAGCAGCCGAGTACGACTGAGAGATAAGACAATCAGAAGCGAGGCACGCTGCCAAACCAAACAAACAGCATCTGGTGGCACAACGGCTGCTACATAGAAACTCAGATTTACTTTGTCTTCGTTGGAGGACTCGCTCTCTCCTGCTCCCCCTAGAGACACCAGCAGAACAAGGCAGCTTCAGTCTGGACGGACATTTACAGTATATATATATATATATATTCAAGAGAAACTATTCAGACACAGTTGAGTGACACAAGATTGCCAAAAGCAGCACAACTAGAAGCTCCACTTCCTCTTTGTTGCTCTTTCCAGTCTTATGCAGAACTCTCACTTGAACATATATTTTAAATGCTTCATTACTTATTGATTTATTTAGTTTATTTTTATTTATATATTCAGTTTAGATTTATTTAAGTAGTTTAATATGAGTCTTTTACAAGGTTTGTTTGACGCTATTGTGGTCACGATATCTAGAGGTCAAGATGAAAATTGGGAGAAAGTGTTAAACAGCTGATTATTTGTTGATAATTAGCGTCAGTAGACCCCCCAAAAATCATCTTTTTAGAGAGATTTTTTAACCTGAATTTCACATGCTTTTTAATACTTACATGTATTACATTTCTGTTTGTCACTGAAAAGAAATGATGAGACATTCGTGCTTTGAATCAAACACAAACACAGCACCAAGTTCACTCTGCACGCTCTCATCCTTTAATTTCTGGTTGATTGATATTTGCAAATTTGCAAATGATTTCGAAACAACCATTACACAATGTTGGCTGTATTTGTATCACAGATGATTTTAACCGTAGGCAACAAACTTACTGCACAGCACAGAGGGAACTGTGTGCAGACAGCAGACCAAATGATGAGTTTCTATTTTATTTTCTTAAAACCAAAACCAGCATGCTAGTTGCGTAATAATACACAAAAACAACTCAGGCCTCGAAGCTGCCGATTTACCACATGTATAGACATGTATAGGTGAATGACGCCTGCATGTATTGAGCCATCAACGCAAAGAGGGTGAATCTGTGTAATTACCTATATTTGGGATATCAGGTCCCTGGTCCTGAGTGAGCTCTTTGTTGTAACGCAAGAAAAGGATGGTGTTCTTCAGGGTCAGCGCGTGGTCAAAGTAACGCTGAGCCTCGCCCTCTGCTGTGCTCTCCACCTGGAGACAGAGAAACCAGGGTTTGTAAGCATGTACACACAGCTATAATACATTTCTCTACATTGATCCAGCATCCTCTGGTGTTTCATGACAGAGGCTCTACTAGATACACTCGCGAGTATTTATTGTATTCATTTCCATTGCTGGTCTCACCTTCTCTAACTCAGCCAGGAAGCTGTCCAGAGTCTCATCAGACAGCTTACCCACCTCAAACATGGTCACTGCATGACTCTTCAGGTTCTAGTAGAAGAGCGCAGACACAGAGCAATCAAGACGCACAGTCCATGTCTAATTTTGAGGACATCATTTTGTCTCCATTAAGCCTTTTAACGTTGAGAATCTGTGTGTGTTTTCTCATGTCCACATTCAGTCACTAACCGGAGACAGGTTGCCCATCATGAGGAAGGCTGTGAGAGTAGAGTCAAAGAGGAAGGCAATCCTCTTCGTCGGTGCAGCTGGGATGCTCAGGCTGCTTACGCTTCCAGTGTCTGCTGCAGAGACACAAAAAAAACAGACATACAGTATAACACGTGCAATAACTCTGTGCAGGAACAATAATGCATGTGACAGCACAACTGCTTTGTCTGTATCATTCACAACTTGAGGAAATGAGTTTGTGCTTTTCTAAAAATAAAAAGTGTTACAAGGAACAACCCAAACCATGTCTCCTTCTCAAGTATGTTTCATTTTAACACATAAATGTGGTTGATGAACAGCCACTTTGATAATACCAAATGTGTTAGTCTGAGCAACCCAATGTTGCCGCCTTAGCAGGAATAACAAAGTTAAAATCAAACCAGAAATTGAAACTTTTTTAGACAAACACCTATTAATGTGAGAGTTCAGAAGCATGACTGAGCTTTCTGAGGGAGTCATTAGCACTGCTGCTTCAAAACGTCTGAAGCAACATTCAGAAAGTGCTTTTTGTGCATACATCAAGACGCGTATTTATTTGCATACACTGCGGCATGCGTGCGCTTGTGTGGCCACACAGACCTTCTTCCAGACTGGTGGTGTCGGTGTCGGTGGCCGAGGAGCCTCCCTCCATGACAGGACTGCCCTGGTCCCAGGACAGCAGCATCTTCTGAGGGTCCACGGTGCTCCTAGCACAGAGGAGAGAGCCACAGTGAGTGAACAAGAGAACACTCCCACCACAATCCAACCAAGTGCCGTGGTTTATTCAATTAAAACTAATGAAATAGTTTAACATTTATAGAAATGTATTTTTGCTGATGGGGAGCTTAAACGCTTGATATGTCATTTTCTGCCACTAGGGTTCTCTCAATCAAAACAACAACAAAACTCGGAGATGGGTCATGAAGTAGTGAGGGATCATGGGAGTTTGTCATGCTGTCAGCTTCTCCTGGTTAGAATTCCTTCATTGTTCAGGAGATTTTTCCCGGGAATCGAACTATCTGCAGACGTCTCCTTCTCAACAACTAAACCAGGTGATTAAAAACCGGTGAAAAGGCAACAAAAATAAATAAATCTGCTTTTATGTTAAAATTGTGTTTCTCCGACGCTGTTTGGCTGCCGCTAGCGTTTGCTCAGTTTATAAGATCCTAAATGTAGTACGATGACTACAATCATTCACCCTGTTGAAATATATAGTTAAAAACGACCAAGATCTAAAAAGCGTATCGTAAAAAATGTCTGGATAAAAAATACATTTATGACAACCTCTGGCAGGATACGATGCCATGAGGCGACCGAATGAAACGAACCCTTACCTTGATTAAAATTACGGATTTCTCTAGGTTTGAAAATAGTTTGAAGCATTTGGGATATTGTAAGTACACAACTAAACTACATAACATAGGTTAGTTACATATTATACCTTGAAAGGATTTACTAGGTGGATGTAGATGGACAACAATGTCATTTTCTTTGTCAGTAAGTATCCTAACATACCAGAATGTAAAAGGGCGACTCTTTAATATTGTTCACAAAATGATGACGGGGGAAAAAAGTGGATGGTTGATATTGGCAGCCTGTACATACTTGAGTCTGTTGACAGATGGAGCGTTCTTCCAGGTCGGGTGGAGCTGTTCTGAGCTGATCACCTGACCTTTCTTTACAGCGAAGCCGAGGCGACAGTACATGGAAACTGCATTCTGATAGAAACACAGTAAAAACAGTCAAAAGACGTTTGATCCACAGAAGCCTGATGCTCGTTCACTGTCATTAACTTCAGACCTGGACTTTTACTATCGAGGTCAGTTACGCAGGGTTTGTACAGGTTTTTTAAGAATAAAATTCAAGTACTTTTCAAGCACTTTGAAGGTACCTAAACCAAAAAGACTTTGTACGAGCCCTGTTTACTATGGGTGGGGAAAGACAAGGAGAAAGTGGAATGAAAAACCGAGAGAGAGAAAGTGGATCGCGCCACTTACTCACAGTAAAATGTCTTGGTATTGTGGGTGGAAAAAAAAGATTTCTTCCCTGTATGATTGCTGGTGTAACTACATCTCAAAATGGTGAGTGGTTTAAAAGATATATCCACTTTGATGGAGCTTCCTGGTTATAAGAACTGTGCTTCTGTATTACATGGTCAAATTCTACTGACATCAATGTTGACTTGCGAGGCTCTTAAAGAAACTAAACATTACCGGTATACTCTGTTGGGCGATGCTCTCTGAATGCCCCAAAGGATCTACAATAAAAAGTCATTACTTTATGTCTGGTGACTCAAACCGACTGAAAAAAGGTAACACTGTGTAGTTTCCACCACAAAGTTGGCTGGATTCTTCCTCTTTTCATTAATTCATACAGTAGTCAACTTGCCTCGCCGTTACAGACTACGTTCAGGCTGAACAGGCCACGTCAGTCAAGTTAGGGGCTTGATTGCTTTTAACAACTCAACACCCAGAGGTGCAAGCTGGGGTCAACTCTTAGCTGTCCTCTTAACATATCAAAAGAGACTGAGGATTTTTTTTTTTTTCCCCCGAGTGACTCAGGCCATGAGGCAGTAATTACACAAAAGATAGTTAAATTTAAGTCACAATGGGAAAAGTTCTGCACAAAGGAGACCTCTCAGACATCTCTCAAGTTACAGAGTTCCTCCTGGAGAATTCTGCCCCAGCCTTCGGGCCACTTCTCTTAAGTGCTACTTTTTCAGCGGCAGGAATGAATTGAGACCGAGGGACAGAGGAGGTCAGCTCCTCAGACTGGAGGTCACAAACACTGAGCGGGAGTTTGGCTCAGTGTCTGATCGAGAGTGAATAGGAAACTGGGGAAAACTGGGTCAAACCTCGAGCACCAATTCAACTGGAATGGTGCTGCTCAGCCCTCTGGTAGAGTCATGGGGCATGACGGATCTAACCTGAAACATCTAGTTGCTAGGCTACATAATATCTCCACTTCTCTCACCCGTTTGCACACTTTTTCATTTGAAATGCCAACAACAACAAAAACAGGCAGCAATGCCAATGTACTACTGTGAGAAAATGATCATACAACAAATTGCCAGTAGGCTAATTTGATAAAAGTTCAAAGGAATAAGGAAGAAACATTAGTGAAAAATGGTTTTTAATCAGATTTGATGCCAAATTCAAATCTCAATACCCGTCTTAAAAAAGTCAATTAGAAAAATGTGAAAAAAGCAGCTCACTTTATTTATTTCTACTGCTACACTGTGTCCTTCCAAACATACAAAGAGGTAGAAGCATGTCTCAAAATCTGTTGAAAACCACAGTGGAACCAGGGGGGGAATTACCTCCATGTTTTGTCAGTGTCAATTTTAGAAAGTGGGGCCAAAGTCCCCAGATTCACTGCTTTTCCTTCCTCTTGTGAAAAACAGTATTTTAGTCTGTACATTATAATAAGACTCTCACAATCTGCAGCAAGTGGATACCAACCTTCACTAAGTCCAAGTCGATCTCCAACACATTCGCCAGCTGAGAGGCACAGGGGGGAAAAATAGGACTCGGTTGAAAAGTTGATAAACACACACACAGTCATATTACATTCAATAAGCACAGCAGGCGAGAACACTAAAGCCTACCTCGGCTACGTTTGTCTGTTCATCGATGGACACAAAGATTTTGTAGAGAAGCGTTTCAAAGTAATCGCCCTGGACGCGGTTCATGACAAAGCCTTCCAGCGGGGGCACTGAAAGACACAAACATTTCCACAAATCTTTTGTATGTCTGTATGTATCTCAAATGACACGATTAGGCATCGTTTCAGATCAGCCCATCACACATAAAGCTTATGTACCACAGTGGTAATTTAGGTACAAACAGTGTTTAGAAAAGGGGAGAACAATGTCAGGATGTTCTCACACTCACACTCACTCTCACACTCACTCTCACACTCACTCCCTCTCACACTCACCACACTCTCTCACTCTCACACTCACACTCACTCTCTCTCACTCTCACACTCTCTCTCACTCACTCTCACTCACTCACTCTCTCTCTCACACTCTCTCTCACTCTCTCTCTCACTCTCTCTCTCACTCTCTCTCACACTCACACACACTCTCTCTCACACACTCTCTCTTACACTCACACTCACTCTCACACTCACTCTCACACTCACACTCACACTCTCTCTCACACTCACACACACTCTCTCTCACACTCTCTCTCACACTCACTCTCACACACTCTCTCTTACACTCACACTCACTCTCACACTCACTCTCACACTCACTCTCACACTCACTCTCACACTCACTCTCACACTCACTCTCACACTCACTCTCACACTCACTCTCACACACCTGAGATGCAGCTGTCATCAGATATGGGAACATCCACGTAGATGAAGCCCCGGTTGTACAAGCCTGGAGTAAAAAAATATTTTTTTTTACAATAATCGTCTTTTAGCATAATTGTAAAAGACAGTATCCATTAATGTCGTTGTTGCCACATTCAGAAAAAACTCATATGATCATATGTAGACATTTCTGTTCTGCGTAGAGCAGAAAATTGCACATATGAGAAAAAATTATTCCAAGTCCATAATTCTCATTTGAACAGCTACTTGTATTCAAATTGCCCCACGTCTCCAGTATCTAATTGTTTTTGTTCCCACTCATTCACCAGCACTTCAGTCGGCGAGGTTCATGACTGTCTAATTAACATTTATGCTGCACGAACACAACCTCAGTCCCTGTGCTTCATCTTTGAAATTCACACCAGCACACTGATGAAAGACCTTGAACTGCAACATTAGTATCCGCCATTATATATGTGTTCACACACTATAAATTAATTTTTGACCCTTGCTAGCTGAATTTTAAAGATGCAAACTCATTTATTCATTAATTCCAACAAATGTATTTTTTTCAAATCAAAGCTGTACCAGCAGGCAGATATAAAACCAATAAACTCTTTCTGTCCCCAACTGCTATTGCACTTTTTAATTATCCTGCCTACACTAATCTACTGTTTAAACAGCACATATTTCCAATAATACTAAATCTCTGTGTTGCTGCAAAAGGATTGAAAAGCTATAAAGAAAACAGCCCTTTTGAGGCAACTTGTTTCCATAATTCCTGTTGAAACAGGATGTAAGGGCGGGACAGGAGACTTGACAAAATCAAATTTGGAAAAAGGAAGAGAGTGAAGCAATGTTCTGTGAAAGGCTTCGTCACAAGTGGTGTTTTCATTTTTATTGTTGATTATTCTTTGTTACTTTCTAGATTAATCGATAAGTTGTTTGCTCTATAAAATATAGTGAAACATTTCTATCAGGGGTTTCCCAAATCTCATGATGACGTAAAAGTGAGAAAATGTTTTAATTCATTCCATACATTAATTGGAATATGGATTTTTATTCCGGAAAACATGGACTATTTATTAAAGTATGAAAATGTTAAATATATAAGTAATAGCAACACTGTTCTAATTGAGCTGAACATTTTGATGTTGGAAAATAAAGTTTCTACACCAAAAAAATGTGGAAAGAGTTGAAGGACAAAAAACGTGGCAGAATAATAATATAACAAGTTAATAAAACCCCCAACAAGTCCAATACAACACCTTCTATTAACTTTGGCCTCAATTTCACCATAGTTGATTTAAGTGGTATTACAACTGATAGGATTTTGAAGGAATGTATTTTCTTTTTACCAGACTGAGGGTGAAAAAAGTTGTGTGTGTCATTAAAATGAAAACTATAAAACACAGAATAAACATCTAAAAAAAAAAAAAAACAATGAATTGAAGTTTGCTTTAAAATGTTAATGTTTTTCTAAAAGTAAATAAATAAATAAGTCTTGAGTCTTAAGTCTAAGGTCTTGCTAAATAGGCATAGAGTATTAAAATGAATTAAAGTTGTATTATTAAGATGATTAGAAAACCAGGTGTTAACTATTCACTTTGATTTTGATGTATGCAGGTGCAGCTGTACTCACTTAAGACCACATTGTACTCCATTGATCCGGCCAGCTGAGGACCAGCATCTATCATCTTATCAATGGCTTTCTTCTCTGCTGTAGAGCAGATCTGTAATTACACACAACGTTAGAGCGTACCTGTACGTGTAGCTCCGTTTGTCACACATCTCCTCCAGTGAACAACCGTAGTAGTGCAGTCTCTGGTGGGATGCATTTGCATATGATAACTGTGTGGATTCCTGGACTGTTCCAGTGTTAGCTTTTTCTTCTTGTGGAGGGGAGAAGAACTGCTGGGAATTTGGCAGATATTTATTTTTAGTGAAGTGAAATCTCCACATGCAGTGCAGGGGCTCATGGGATGAACCAGTGTAGGTGGTGGGTAACGTGTATGAATCATCTCACCCTGATATCGTCCTCAGTGATGTAGCCTGTCTGTGCCGTCCACCACGGCTCCACAGAGATTTCCACTGGTTTGGACGGCAGCAGGTCCCGCGCTGATTTCCTGCGGAAGAATTTCTGACAAAGTGCAGAACGGCGGGAAGCACAGATGAGGTGAGATCAAATCTAATAAACATTAATAAATATTGTAGTTTTGTAGGAAAGATATTTCCAAAATATGCGGGAAATGTTAATGGTGTTTTAGCTTGAGTGTGCTACATCTACTGGCTTTTATAGTTACATTTATGAGGCTGTGTCTGCATATTGAGAATTGCTATGCAGTTTGTTGTTGACCACTCAATCAGGGGAGATACAGCTGGATTAAATATTCAGTGTTCCCATATGCATTATACATTAAATGTGCCAACACGAACAAATCTATGGGTTTAATGTATGAGGTTTTGTTCTATGAATAATCATTTTAAAGACTGTATTAGAAACATTCTTTACTTTGGAAGACCTGCACTGGTTCATTAAGTCAATGTACTGGTTTCTCCCGATGCCAAGCAGCCGCAGACCTGGGGAAGGATGAGAGAGGAGCAAGTCAGTAAAACTCAATCATGCCTCAGTAAATGGCCATGAACTTGTCTGTACGTACACTGAGGCAAATAAATCTGGCTGCAGTGCAGCTGCAAAAAAAAGTGTCTCTACCATTTTTCAATTACAGGCTCTGAGGCTTTACAAAACAAATTACAGTAGGGAATTACAGCAAGAAGCAAGAAGTTTGAGAATTAGTTTTTCTGGGTATTTCTAACATATTGGAGAGTTACTTCGGAGAAAGAAGGAGCTTGACGAGTGGCGGCAGTGACTCATCCAAACTCTGCTCAGGGGGTACGTTCAGACAAGACGAGACACTCTGTCTCCCGACACAAACAGACACATGAGAGCACTAATCCATCTACCAACGTACATGTAGGGATCTCTGAAGTTAATAAAAGTGAGCATGTGCATGCATTTCTATTTTATCTGTAATTAAATTAAGGCGTATAGTCTGTGTCTGAGAAAACACTGGCCCATAAAGCCAAAACGTTTTATGGCCGGTACAGTGTTAGAGGTATGCAAATGTTGGCTCTAAATCCCACCTTGTCCCCTCGTCAAGCCTATGATGCACATGCCTGGAAGGGGCAGAGCAAAATGTGCTGGGACGGCTGCCAATGCAAACAGGGACCAGTCAGGGATGTTCGCATTTCAGCATCCTAACGCAGCAGAATCCTTTACGCATATCCTGCTGTTTCACCAAGACACAAACATCCGCCCACGTAAAACTCTCTCACACACTCTCACTGCCTCTCCATCTACCCACGTCTGTATGACACACTTCCAAAGCTCCTCCAGGGAGATTAGAGGAGAGAAGCCCCTGCAAGCACAGCTCCGACAGCCTGCTGGCCGCCTTCTGTCTCCACAGCGTGAAGGTCCTGTACAGCCAGGACTCACTCACAGGCCAATGCCAAAGCTCCTTACACTTAACAGCAGAAAGTCAAAGGATGATACAACTGCCTGTACACTTGACTTTCAGCTTTGACACAATCTTTATCCGATTGTACAATCATTTGTGAAAACCACAGCTCCTCTGTGATGTAGTAACATATCACCATGAAATAGAATTTATATCAGTCAATCCAAAAGCCAATTGGTCAGTGCTCTGGTTTGTTGTGGAGATGCAAAGAAATGCTTTAGGTTGATTAAAGCTTGTTAGTGGGTTGTGACAAACCATTACGCTCATAAACCATTAAAACCAGTGTTTGTTTGTTATTCAGTAGAAGTAGTAGAAGACTTTATAAGAAAATTCATGCTTCTACAACAGAGAGGCATATTAAAAAAACATGGAAAATGTATCTGTCAAGGAAACTGACTAAGAGACATATGCTACTTCTGCCATGAGGCTGGTATCTAGCTACCAAACCTCATCTTCATCAACAAAAAATACATTAAAAAAAATCCTAAAAAAGATTTAGATTAGCTTAATTTACTTGCTCTGTGTTAGAAAACCTGTTTCACAAAAACAGAAGGAGAAAAAAATCTTAAAGTTGAAGGAAACGTCTTTAAATTGCTAAATTTTTCCGACCAACAGTTGAAAACCCGAAGATATTCACCTTATAATGATACAAAACACAGAAAAACAGTGAATTCTCACAATTGAGAAGCTTGAACCAATAAATATTTTGCTTTTTGGACAAAAAAAAAGAAGAACAAAAAAGACAAACAATTTATCAAAACTGTTAACTTTGGGTCAATCAATTGTTCCAGCTCTAGTTTCATTACAGGCGCTGAATATGCACGATGAATAATGCAACAATGTCAGAAACCCTTGAAGATCTTCAGTTTTATGTAAAAGTTTAAAGTGTCACTGCAATGACCTCATGATACGCATTCAAATCCTTTAGCTTCATGAAAACTTTACATCTTGCCACTGCGACTGTTCTCCCACCTCTTACACTGACTGACAGACCTTCAAATACAAGAACTGGAAAGTATGTAAACAAAGAGAGCAAGAGTGGGAGGTACACAGAACCCCAGTAAAGTCATTTCAACAGTGGGAGAGAAGCGGGGAAACTCAGAAGAACATAGGGTGAGAAAAACTCACAGTCAGCAGCAGTGAAGTTGGGCAAGGAGTCGTAACTCTTCTCACTGTTCATAATGTCCTGGAGGTGCAAAAGGAGAAAAGAGAAAGAAGTTAGGGAAGGAGGCGACCGAAAGGAGACAAGGAAAAGAAGAATTAAACCAATTTTCCTATTCTCCTTTCTATGTCCCTCTGCATTTGGTTAATAACAGGATTAGCAGATCTGGGCGGCCGTGCTAATTTCGACACCCCATTTTCATTAAGTGCTTAAGGCGGATTATCGGAATATGACAGCCTTCCGCAATTTTGTGGCCACAATTAAAAGCTCAGTCAAGTTTAGTTTAGCATGCATAGGAAAGTGGGTGAAGCCTTTTTGAGTTAATTCATAAGAAAAAGCACCGGGGACCCACCCTCTTCTGTGTACACACATGGTGGGGAAGTTATGGAAATATGTCTGGAACATTACACTATACATATATCTGTAATCAGCTTAGGGTGCAACAAAACATTTGGTAACTACAGGTGCATTACTTTCATTAAGAAATTGTAATTATTATATATATATATATATATATATATACATATACATGGATTACTTCTCAAGGGCGACACTCCCAGCCGTGTGAACGCCTGGGTTCAGTCTTTGTAATCTAATAATGTCAGAAGACAAGGAGAACCCGTCTGGTGAAAGTCTCAGAGAGAGCGGTGCTCTGGGAGCTCGACTCTACCAGCTTTGACAGACTGAGCGTTATCACAGAGAGTGAGCCGTCATGCAGACAAAGCCCAAACTGCCTGCAGAGCAAACAGCAAAGATTTTCTCTGTGTGCGTTTGTCCTGGGATCAGTCCTCTGTGTCTCCCTCAGCCTGTACATGAGGCTTCACTAGACACTGACTGACACCTAGTGCCTGACTGATGCCAAGTCTATCAACATAGGAAATACATTATTCAACTTTTAGATTTATTGTATTTTACATTCAGAGCTTCTATTAAGGGTTTCGAATGAAGCTTCAAATGTCTGTTGTCATGTTTTATGATCATCACACTAAAAAAAAATCTATGTCAAAAAAGTGATTTGCCTTTTTTTTGTTTTATTAAGTAAACTTTCTTTAGTGAATATCGCTCGTCAGTGTGTGACTCCCTTTGACAGCGGCAAGTGGGAAAGAAAACAGTTTTTTGACCGCAGTTTATAATATAATAATTCATATTTAATTAAAAATTAGTATCTAATATTTCGTCAGTTAAAAATATGTTGTGAATTTTGGAATCTATCTTTTTTCAATAAATTTCGACTTTTGGGCGCTCTGGAGTTTTTGGAAATTTTTGGATCAACTACCACCGGAATCTTATTCTACAAATAGTATAATACTAATAATATTACTGTAGCCTCATCTTAATCTGCAACTGTGCAGAAATAACGGGATTAAACAGAATGAATAGACATGAAAAAAACTAAATGAGATGTCAGCAGCACTCATGGACTTAGACTTTGAAGGTAATGTTCAACGTTATTAATGAAGCTTCGAACTATTCGGTCCAGCCCTATCATGTTAAAACGTTTTTTACATTACATTACAGGGAGCAGCGAGCCGATTGGCCGATGCAGAGCGAAGTGAGCGAGCTGGTGTGTGCGTTTGTTTTTTTACATGCAATTGAAATGTAATTTCACGTACGTGCCGCACTGATGCTAGCGCCGCGATACATACTGTGACTTTACAACAAATGTGTAGCTGAACAAAGGGTACCTTTCTAGTAGATCTATTCAGGTTTAGCATATATTATAGCTTATTTCCAAGTAACAAATAACTAATTACACATGGCTGCAGGGGGTTGTAAAAAGCTTGGATCCTTCTTATTATAATGGATTCTTAGATTCCCTGTTTGGTCTGAAACTGCTATTTTCACAGCAAAAATTGAAGACATTGTTCAATTTAAATTAAAGAGACTGGTTGTTTCCAAACCAATTAGAGAATCATTGCTGCTGCACAATAGGAATCCCTGCTCTTCGCCTTTGAGTTTACCCAGCTCATTGTTCTGAAACCGCAGATGAAAATCACCTTTGTTATTGTCTGGTTTCAGAAGAAAGCAATGCTCGATGACTGAATCAGCCAGAGGTTTACACATACTGTGTGTACAAAGATAGATGTTCAGGTGTATGAGAAGCTGAACAGAAAAGAGGGATGAAGCTTAGCCTTCCCACATCAAACACCCGTCTTCCCTTCACTGTTCTGGAATGCAGCAGAAGTGGCTTACCTCCATGATTCCTATGTAATATGAGAACGGAGTGACTCGCAGCCCTTTGACCATGATGTCGGACAGGTGGTAGGGATACAGCATCAGGTGGTCTCGGCTGTACTTCAGGAGCTCCTCATAATACTTGCGCTCATCCTTCCTCACGTGGCGCACTGCTCATAAAACACACACAGCAGTCGGGTCACCGCTAGGGGTGAGTTCTCAAACAGTAAGACTTCTAGTTAATCTAAACTGAGTCAATACAGGTTAAAAAGGGAGTATTGGTCAAATGCTAAACAAGCTTTAGAAGGTCACAAGAGAAATAAGACAACTTATTACATAAAGTGTTTTTAGAGTCTATTACACATTATAATTTATACAACAATATAATATAACAGAACAATAATGTGTCAATATCACTGTATCTGTATTACCTGTTCATACACATGCAAGTGTACCAAGAGGGGAATCAAGTATAACTGTGAGTCCAGGTAATGGACCTGTGATATAATGTGTTTGTTTACAATATGATCAGGCCTGGTGCAGTGCAATTATCACTAAACTGACAGTTTTTAAGATACCTCAAGTCAAACCTATTGCAGTCTAAATAATAAGATTTATGTTTTTGCAGGGCTTTTTTATTAGGATGCATTCCTTTTAGCTTAATGTACCTAGTAAACTGGGCCTAACTTTGGCCGGTCCATAAACTTACTCACATGCTCATTCTTGAGCTATTTAATGCAAGAGGATTTGTTAGCTCTTTGTCTTTTAATCTCACAACTAATCATGATGTGTCCCACAGAACAAGCTGTCTGTTTAGCACTGGCATCAGGGACTTAACTCACCTAGGTTATTGCGGAATCGCAGCTGGTTGCGGATGCTGTACAGCAGCACATGTTTCTCATACTCTCGCTGAGAGTTCCCCAAACTCTGCAGAGCAAAATCACAGCACACAGGTTATGATCATGGCTTCATTAACATGCTAGGTGGCAAAATTAGCATCTGTGGCCCTTTTAACCACAATGTCCTCCCATTGTCCCCTCACACTGTCTGTGCAATGTGTATAATTTTCCCATGCTGGAATATTTCATGGTCCATATCTTCACATCCACATTAAATTCAGATTCTTTGTCAGTATCATGTCAAAATGATTTGCTATCTTTAACTGTACAACAGCAGGCCACCCGCTCCCTTAGGGCCTCAGTGATCTCTGGCCTCTAGAAGTTATAGCCATGCAGTGAGGGATACAGATTAAACATTGAAGAGAAAGCAAACACACTGAATTAAAATGCCTGAATCTCCATCGGGAGAGAAAAACTTAGAAACTCATCCCTGCATCCCTAAAACTTTCAATTATATTAGCACAAACCAGTTGACACACAACAAGCCTTCAGGTATAAGGCCTCTGGGCAGTTGAGCACAGTTGTGTACAGCAATTCCACTCAATATTTCTTTGATCAAACACCCATCCTATTGGGCAATGGAATGTGTGTTTTTATTATCGTGCCTCTGGGCAGTTGCACACTTTCTGCTTGGTAATCCATCTTTGGGCGGCAGTAGCTCAGTCTGCAGGGACTTGGCTTGGGAATCGGGGAATAGCTAGTTCAAGGCCCTGCACAGATCAAGAACTGAGTGTGGACTGGTATCTGGAGAGGTGCCAATTTACCTCGTGGGCACTGCCGAGGTGCCCTTGGGCAAGGCTAACTGCTCGGGGCGCTGTGCTCCAGCGACCCATCACTCTGACATCTCTCCACATTGATGCGTGTGCGTGTGCACGTGTGTTCCACAAGGAGACAACTAAAGTGCATCATCTTTGGAGACGATGCACAGGGATGCAGGCTGCTCCAACAGCACAAAAGCTGCTGTATGTACATACACTCGTAATGGCTGAACATATATGCAGGAGGAGGGATTTATGCAAACTATTAATAGTAAAAACAACCTGCGTAATATTCAACATTGCAAGTCTATAGTTAACACATCACGCACAAAAGGTGTGAATGCAATACTTGAAGTTGACATCCACGCGCTAAAATCATGTGACGCCACCTATTAAACTGTCCGTCATGTGACGCCAGCTCCAGTGTAATGTAAAGATGGCCAGCTGTGGCTCCGGCTGAATGGTGAAATTCTGCAGAGGTTAGCGAGCCGTGTGACACTGACAGCTGCTCGTGTGACACAGAGCACCGCGGTGACATTGACAGGTTCACCTCCCGGGTCACAGCGGTGTCCCCCTCTCACCTTACCCCGTGGAAACGTTAAAAACACGGTACCTGTTTGACATTAGCTGGGAGCTTGGTCCACGGATAATTCTGCCTGATGTGAAATTCCACGTCCGTGTTCATCGCTAGCTAGCTAGCTGGCTACAAGCAGAATCCCTCGAGACGATCAGAAACGGGCTCTCGGGCAAGTCCACGGTGACTTTACCCCCCCGACACCCAACAACCGAGCCAAGCGACCCCCGACTCGAAGAGAGGGTTTATCCGGTGATTATTTTCCTTTACAATAAACGGTCACTTCCTTGTTGTATTTTCGAACAAGCCGTTCGTCACGCTCGTGGCTACATTCGTCACTTCCTGTCGAGGCGTGACCGTGGATGTGAATGGAGCTTGAGAGCACGGTGACAGAGGAGAGTTGATGGGATTATATAACCTCATTAGTGCCATGAAATAGTGTTTCACCTCAGAAACGTGCGTCAAAGGATATGCATTATTCTGTTTTCTTATTATTATATCATAGATCATGTGTTGGTCCATCTCTCAGTACTTTCAGTTAGTCTCCTAACACCAAACCCATCAATTCATAAAGATGTAAAGATGTAAACAGATGATGAATATGTACTTTAATTTCAATAAAAGCCTGTAGAACCTCCTTAAACGTCAGGTCATTGTTGATTGTAGCAAACATTACTCAAACAGCAATGAATAGTGTGTTTGTTGGGGACTATTTTCAGACAGAGATTATTACACATTTGAATTACTGCTCTAGTGAGTATTTACAACAGAAGGATGCACTCAAAATAAACTACAGTGCCCATCATCATGTCACCCAGGGTGCCTCATTGATGTGTTTTTAATAGCTTTAGGATAACAATGGCGGTCTATACTCTCAGAGGAATAAGATATATCAGGCTTGTCTGCCACTTTAGAATAACATTAAATAGACAATGAGCATAATGCCTGTCCATGCTCTTAACTGATCCATATTTCTCATGCATTCTTACTATAATAAAGCCTCAAACATAACAAACATAGACCATTAATAAATATTTAAGACAGTATTTTTACAATTGGCTTTTCAAATTGCTTCCAAAAAAAATCTGATTTTAAAAATGGTGCTTAATAAACATTAACCACTGCACACCTTCAATGAGCTCTGTCAGTGGATTTTAATAAATGTCTCCAAAGCCATTATTAGATTTTCTGCAGCAGGAATATCAGTGGATCTAGAATGTGAGGTTTTAAGCCAGTAAGATGAAGCGAAAGTGGGAAATTATAACCTTCATCTTGCACCTCAACCTGCATCTATTAAAAAGCTATTCTTTGTCAGGTTTTGAGCTTCGCCCCTGAAGGAGTTTGTTGTACACGCCATGACTTCGAGCATGAAGCTGTCACTCGGTAACTGGTAACAGAGTGTAGGATTTCACAGGATTGCTGACAGCCCACTTTATGCAGCTTTGTCATTCAATCAGTCCACATGTAACTCCAGTTCCTGGTCATGTGCCGCTAAACAAACATCACAATATTTCATATCACTGCCTCAGGAGCTGCAAAAAGAGCAAGAAAGAGGGGGGAAGATAAAGCGTCCTTGTGAGATAAAGAAATGACAACCTAGAAATATCAACTGTGAGGAAAAGGAGCTTAAAAAGCCTCCCAACCATATCTCTCTCTGGGAAGTATAAAGCACGAGGTTATGACATCAAAGGAGAATATATATTTAATTTCTCTTTTAATCTTGACCATCAGTGACTTCAAATAATGTCACAAGAGATTCTGTCCTGATTCATTTTTATCTTTACACAATATGAGCGTATTCTCCTTGTTCGTCTGTATCACTGTTTCCCAGCGTCTTTGACTCCTGACCTCTTAAAATGAAGCAACGTCTGCTGGTGACCTCTCATCCGTGGTTCTGTTTTCACTGTGGATATGAGCCGGATGCAGCTTTTCTTCTTAGACTGTCTAATTTGAAGGATGTTTAGAGGCCTTAAGAGGTTAATTTAAACTGTATAAGACAAAAAAAGCTAAATTAGAAAATAAGTCTGCATCAAAAAACATAATTCTGTTAACTTAAAACTGTTAAACATTTATATAATATCAAAGCATTTAAACCTGTTCCCAATAGAAAGCAAATTGTTTCAAGAATTTTCTAGAAATTAGATTCTGTGTCTTGAAACAAGAAAGAAGGCATTTTATTCATTTTATTCATTTTATTCTTGCTTGCTTCTATTTTTCAAATGGAGTAAAAATATCACAAGGATTATCAAACAATGGACTCATGAACAATCACAACTAGATGTCATTGGCCAAATATGCCACTGAGACCACAGTATGTATCTCTCAACCACATCCAGGATTGAGGTCAATGGATGCTTTTTGGCAACGTGACACATGCATTGCTACAGGGTAACTGACACCTGGTGAGTAGTAGTGGTAGTAACAGCACTCGTCTCCAGTTGCGCATGAAGAAGAAACAGCACCACATCTTGACGCAAACTGGGCCCAGTTCTTACAGCTGTTTATCCTGATCAAGCTGCCCATCAGCGCTGCTCTATATTTACCTTCATCCTGGGTTACACATGACAGAGGAGGAGGAGGAGGAGGAGGAGGGGAGGGGAGGACTTAAACAGCACAGGAAGATGGACAAGGGTTTGGGGACTCTTTGATTAAACACCAGCTTGGGTGGGCTCGATGGCTGAGTCAGGACCCTGTGATGATTCTCCCTCCCCTGGCCATTGTAAACACTCTCTCCACTGGACCCTGGCAGAGCCGTTAAGCCGGCAACCGGGTACCAAACAGCTCTGTGTCACATGAGAGGCCTGGCTGGGCTGGAGTCACGGTGGCCCGGGATACTATTCTTAGCTGCAGGAATGTACACAGTGGCCTCATGGCGAGCTCCACAGCGCCTAACTGGAAAGCTTTTTCGTTTCTCTGTGTCATGCTCTTTTTCTCTCCTTGACTACTCTACATTTTCTGTCTGGGTAATGTTTTGGTTCTCTTTTGATTGGAACTGATCATTTTTTCTGACCAGACCAACCAGAGGTTTTGGATATTATTCATTTTCTGAGGGCAGGAGGTAAGGATTCACTCAGTCACAGATGTTCACTGATGAACTGGCAACAGGTTCATCAGAAACTTATATGATGTTTAAATGCTCGTATTTATCAATTATTATCAGTTTAAGGAAGTCAGAAAGTGTTCATTTAATCCACCTGTGCCACATTTACAACAACTTGAATAAACATTACTGGAGTATTTTTTATTGATAATATATTTATAAATCATTTTTGGCATTTGGTTACAGTATTAGCAGTTAAAAAAGAATTTAAAAATATATATATATATACAGTATATATAAATATATATATATATATATATATATACAGTATATATATATATATATATATATATATAAAAATATGTCACAAATGAGCACACATAGTCATATTACTTACTGTACATGATAAATGTTCAGAAACATTATTGATGACTTATTAGAAAGTATCCCAAATGATTGAATATATATTTTGCACACTGGTGGAAGAAATACTCTATACTTGTGATTAGAAATACTAATACTTGTGATACCAGTGTTACAAGTAAAAGTCCTGCATTGAAAATGTTACTTAAGTGAAAGTACAGAAGTATTAGCATCAAAATATACTTAGAGTTCCAAATGTAAAAGTACTCTGAATATATAGTATTGTGATTATAATTATAGTTGAACTAATGTGTTCAACGCTTTAATGTTGCAGCTAGTAGCTAAATGTGGAGCTAATTTGACTTTATTCATATTTTATAAAGTAATTGACATACTGCTGTGTAGCTTATTAATATCCCCTTGAGGACCAATGAAGACCAATTATTATTGATGTAATAATATCATAATTTATTTATTGTAGTAATGTAGTGGAGTAAAAACTATTTGCCAATGAGATGTAGAGGAGTAAAAGTATAAAGTAGCAAAACATAGAGATACTCAAGTAAAGTACAAGCACCCTCAATGTGTACTTAAGTACAGTACTTAAGTAAATGTACTTAAATGTACTTAGTGTGACAAAGTGTTTTATTTCTGATGCAATTTATCTGAAGACTCTGCGTCTCTGCCAGCAGGTCTTGTTTAAGATCTGAGGGGAAACCGTGAGTTGTGAAATGTCCCTCACAGTCATTTAATGAAATACAGTAATGATCAGAGGTCCAAATATATCAGACACGCTGGCAGGCCTCGTAAGTGGAAGTAAATCAGTAGCTGTCGCTCGGGGTGATTAGAAGACTCAGTGTTGCTAATAGCACAATGAAATTCCCGCTCTTTAAACTGCAGGATCGTCACAAACCCTCTTACCAGGGAGAGACAGTGTGACACTTTGAGAGAGGAGGAATATGGCAACAGAGATAGTGAGGCAGAGAGGCCCAGAGAGACAAACACAGATGTCTGTTGACACAGCTCTGTTAATGTTAGCGGTGATGAGCTGCTTGATACGGAGACATGGCCTAATGCTACATGGATGCATCGAGATCATTTAGAGAGGGTAAAAATAGAAATATGTGAGTCAGTAATCGTCACTTTAAGGACATCTGCTCAGCAGGAGTTTTAAAAGTTTTAGAGTAGGCTGATAAAGCCAGATACACATGTGAAATAAAGATGTGATCCCTACATTCCTTGAAAGCATAATACATAAGACACTAAATATCTAACATATCCTATATGGATGAAACACTTCTACCATGGAAAATTAAGATGGAGCAAAAACTGTTTTACTTCAATGTCTGGAAGAGCCCAGTAATACGATTATCAATTCATATTTTAGATTGTTTTTTGTGATTCGATATAAATGTAACTGAATGTGATAAATGGGCATATGATATTATTGTCTCATATTGATCGCAGGTCCCTCAATTGAATTGAATCTAATCAAAATCGTACCGTGGACTTTGTGCAAATATTGTATTGCTATATATAACCTCCTGTAAAAGCCCTGTTTCCAGTCTTTATGCTAAGCTAAGCTAACTGTCTCTTAGCTGTATCCTCATACGTAACATACAGACAAGAGAGTGTCTGGATCTATGGTTATCACCATACTTTCATAGAGCTGTGTAATGTCAGTGTATGCCTATGTTTTGGTCAACCATCTCTTTCCAATGGACGATACAAATACAAATACTCTCTCTTTTCCCTTTCCACAGAATGGCCTTAAAACCACAGGAAGTTTTCTCTTTCAAAGACTCAGAACTTCCCTCCCACATCCATGCCCAGCTCAACATCCTCCGCCAGGAGCGTATCCTGACAGACGTCCTGCTCTGCACGGAGCACCAGGAGATCCCCTGCCACAGGAACGTCCTGGTGTCCAGCAGCCCGTACTTCCGCGCCATGTTCTGCAGCAACTTTCTGGAGAGCAGTCAGGCCCGAGTGAATCTGAAGGGAATCTCTTCAAATGTCCTCAGTGGCATCGTGGACTACGTCTACACAGGCTGCATCACTATCACCATGGAGATTGTGCTGCCACTCATGCAGGCGGCCTCCATGCTTCACTATGGAGGTCTCTTTGAGGCCTGTTCCATATTCCTCCAGAAGCAGCTGAGTCCAGAAAACTGCCTGAGCATGATACGGCTCTCTGAGATCCTTCACTGTGAGAGCTTGAGGGAGAGGGCGAAGGAGATGGCTGTGAGGTGTTTCTCTGACGTAGCTGCCACAGAGGACTTCTGTGAGTTGTCTCTTCCTGAGCTCATGTGTTACCTAGAGGACGACAGACTTTGTGCTGAGGAAGAGCAAGTGTTTGAGACCCTCCTCGCGTGGATCCACCATGACCCGTTCTCACGACGCGGCGCTATCCATGATCTCTTCAAGAAAGTCCGCCTTCGCTACATCCATCCGACTTACCTCTTCCAGTTCATCGCCAATGACCCACTGGTGCAGTCCTCCACCCTCTGCACTGAGATAATCGAGTCAGTGCGCCGCCTCATGCTCACAGTCAGCACCAAGTGTGGCCGAGAGCTCAAGCCGCTTTGGACCACGCCTCGACGTTACACCTGCAGAGAAACCCTGGTGGTGGTTGGAGGACGCAAAAACAATGAACAGACCTCACGGGAAGCCCTACTATATGATGAAAGGACTCATCGTTGGCAGTGGTTGGCCAAGCTCCCCCTGCGCCTCTACAAAGCTGCATATGTGTGTATTCATAGCATCCTCTATGTGCTCGGTGGGCTCAGCCTCTGTATGACATCAGGTGACAGCTCAGTCAGCGCCACAGTTTACACTCTCTCCCTGAAGACCAACCAGTGGCGGACTGCTGAGCCCATGTTGGAGCCACGATATGCCCACCAAAGTGTGTCCTATCTGCACTTTATTTTTGTGTTAGGAGGCATCGGGGTGGACAAGAAGATCTCTCAGTCTGTGGAGAGATATAACAGTATGTTTAATCAATGGGAGGCCATGGCACCAATGCCCACAGCGGCGCTGCATCCAGCTGTTGCAGCCAGTGATCAGCGGATCTATGTTTTCGGAGGGGAAGACGCCATGCAGAATCCAGTCAGGCTGATTCAGGTAGTCAGACTACACATTTTTGCAGCATTAAAGTCCAATTCCTGCATTGTTGCCACTCAAATGCCGACAAATGCTTCAACAGAAATCATTGTAAATATTTGCAGATTGGGATGTCACACGCAAGCGGACAGCAAACTGCTTTGATGCTGCATTAAACAGGTTGACTGTTAATGTGTGTGGTGTGTCAACAGGTGTATCACATCTCTCGCAACTTGTGGTCCAGGCTAGAAACAAGGACGGTGAAAAATGTTTGTGCTCCTGCTGCTGTCATTGAAGACAAGATCTACATCATAGGAGGTGAGCTCAATGAATGCATGCCCTGGCCTTACATCGTTTTAAAGTGCATATGTAACCTTTTTTAAGTGATTGGACAATAACATCTTTACAGTAGGTGGGAATTTAATAGATTTTTAAGGCGATACTTTTTGATTTCCCTACTCTGTGGCTCCCAGCCCCAAGCCCATTCCTCCCTACTGAAGATGTAAATCTTAAAAAAAAAATTAATAAATAAAAAAAAAAACACCTCACAAGTACAGTATATAGTTTATTTTTTCTTTAAAGGCTACGTACATACTTAAAACACCAGGGCAGTTCTTTTAGCAAACGTTACTCAAACAGGAGTAAATATTGCATTTGTTTTGGACTATTTCCAGCTGCACAATAATACACGTTTGGTGCTCTAGTATTTCCAGCAGCAGGACAGTGTACAGTATGTGGGAGTGACTCAAAATAAACTACAGTGCCCACGTTAATGATAGAACATGTCTCCCAGTTCAACAGTGTGGCTCAGTGACGTGTTTTTAATAGTTTTCGGACAACATCGGAGCTCTGCAGCACAGAGGAATAAACTAAATCAGGCTTCAGAGACACATAAAATACTTCATTGGTGTTTCCATTGGATTTTGTTGATTGTTAAAAAAAAAAAATTATAAAACATCACCAGACTTATTCTTTAAAGTGTACTCATTGAACATCTAATTTCCAGGATACACTAGGCGAATGATCGCCTACGACACCAAAGCCAACAAATTTGTCAAGTGTGAGAACCTAAAGGAGCGGCGGATGCATCACAGCGCTACGGTGATCAACAACAAGCTCTATGTCACCGGGGGACGCATCCTCAACGGCCACGATGTCATCGAGGACTCAGACTGCTTCGAGTGTTACGACCCCAAGACGGACGTTTGGACCTCAAAAGGTTCTTTGCCCTACAAGCTATTTGACCACGGCTCCCTGCCTCTGGTTTGTGTTTCCAACAGACCCAACCCACCATGACCCACTTTCCAACATGCCACTTGGTCAAATGCTTTGCTGCATGCTCCTCACCTCCCCTTTGCCATGATTTATTGGCCTCTAACATCACAAATAGGAAACCATTTCAACCTGACTGCATTCCTTCACGCAGCTCGGTCACAACTTAGCAGCACGTTAGACCAGACTGACTTTCATCTGAATCAAAAGGGAGCTCAGCTGACGTGGAGGTGTCACTCCTAATGCACCTGGGGGGGAACTGAGAACCCGCGAGATGACGGGAGGCAGACGTGGTTACATAACAAGCAGCTGTTACAGACTCGTACGTAATCCAAAAAGCACTTTCTGCAGATGGCTGCGTTCGTTTCATGGTAACTAAAAGTGTTAATGCTTTAATTTCCCAGACATTTATACACAGCATATCACTGCCCGGCAGCTGCAGTTGTCTTGCCTGTAACAATTAACGCCATTGGGAATTACATGTCTGGCTGCTTGGTAACTCTATGAGCTCTGCTTCTCGTGTAAAACTGAAAATAACAGATCAGACAGCTAATATAATTTGCACTTTATAGAAAATACATTCCTCCTTGACCCACATGCTCGTATCAGAGTGCACTTGTCGATGAGTTGATGAATTGTGACAGAACGTGGACAAGTGCCACCTGCAAAGTACAGTAGTTTGTCTTATTTGATGAAATGTCGATAAGAAGCACAATTTTACATTAAACAAAATGATCTGGGCCAACTTTATTCCAGACAATAACTGCTATATTAAAAAAATTTAATTGATGTCAAGTTAATAAAACACATAATATAATTGGGTAAATAATCCAGAGCCTCTTAAATCACGCTGTTGGGCAGTTATTACAGACTCTCTCTACACCTCCTTACACTCACATTTTGAGTGTAATTCAATTGCCAAAAAAAAGAGACAAAATGCACAATAAACAATTATTATTATTATTTTGAATTTTTTATTGATATATCGATAATATCGTTAAGGTGAAATCTTTAGGCCACGACAATCGTGTAGTGAAAATCTGATACGTGACAGCCCTTCAGTGGTGGTTTACTTTTAATTTCACCATTGCACAGTTGTTGGATACCGACTCTGGCTTCACAGGCAGCTACTGATGTGAGGACTTGTGACAATGCTGCCTTTGAGGCAAGCAAGTGACCCGGTGTAGGGCAACTATGAGGCGGAGATGTTCAGGGTTTGTACAGCAGGCTCGTGTAAACAATGTAAACTGTAGGTGGTTTCTCACAGACGTGAATCTGAATCAATCTTCTATTCGTCTGTGAACAAAAGCTGTAATGTATGTGAGGCAGGTGTGAGACATGAGACCTGCACTCTCACTGTTGTGCTCCAGCTCCTGCCCCTGGTTACAGTTGCCGTGGAAACCCTGTTTTCACCCTGTAGAGTAGTCTCATTAAGATTACGTCACTAATCAGCTGTGTTGCTGTTACTTGCACAATTGACTTTCTTTCTTTAAATTGTTTTATTTACTGTACAATATGCTTATATTTTGGATATTGATTTCCCTGTTTGTGACTCGGTTTATTTCTGTTATTTATGTACATGTACGCAGGTGGTGACACTGCAAAGACAATTTCTAATGTATTGCTTTGAATTTCTCTGCACACGAGAACAAATAAAAGAATCTGTTTTGGACAGCGGTACAAATGTTGCTATTGTTTTACTGCACTTGAACTTGGTGGAGATTGAAATGATTCTACATTTGACTCCGGCTGAGTCATGTTGCCTTCATACTCAGGGGAACATTGTTGACACGGACACAGAAACATGTTCGCTGGCTATCCGGTGACACATTTGTTCTCCATACATCATCGAGTATCACTGCAACGTCAATTATATTTAACTTTGGTGTGTTGTTTTAGGAATTATGATAGAAAGATAAAACAGTTTAACTGGCATGAAATGAATACATTGCTTTATGTGACAGTATGACTGCCAACCTCTGGACCCTTCAGGACAAATTCCCATCATAAAGATTGCCAAGTAGAGTTCCACATGTAGGCTAAATATCTAGTTACCAGTTTCCCCCCCGAGAGGCTCACTGTTTGCATGGTATGGCCTATTTGTATGCAGCCCCCTGGTGTAGCCGACCTTAGAGGAAGAGATGCAGGATCATATTTCATTCTTACATTTTAATCCCTGCCCATTAGTGGGGAAACATTGAAACTTGCCCAGGAGCGGCAACCAAAAGGGAATTTCATTACACTCCACATTAGCAAGCCCAGACTGTCATTGAGTTAAATGGCTCCTTGTTAGCCCGGTCACTCTGAATGCCTCACAATAGCCCTGTGTGTGTCTGTGTGTGTGTGTGTGTGTGTGTGTGTGTGTGTCTGTGTGTGTGTGTGTGTGTGTGTGTGTGTGTGTCTGTGTGTGTGTGTGTGTGTGTGTGTGTGTGTGTGTGTGTGTGTGTAATTGATGGCCGATGCTGTGCAGGATGATACACAGCGTTGTCTCACACCTTCTTAAACATCAAATTCAAGACCTTTTTAAGGACTTTCCAGGCCCAATTCCATTAAATTCAAGGACCCAACACGGCTCAGTTAGAGACGCGGATCAAGGTTAATTACAACACTGATAAATAGTATATAAGAACTATCAGGCTTTACAGAAGCTCACAGACAACAATGAAAAAGAGAGAGAGAGGCGAGAATGTGTCTAACAGACTCTAACACAGCACAGAGCAAAACAAGTAAAAAATAACCCAAATTTCTATTCTTGCATAGAATATATAAATAAATTAAAAAACACGAGACGTTTGCTCGTCTGCTCGTGCCACAGTGAACACACAGATATCTAAGCTCCGCGATATTTAGACCGACTCTCAGAGTTTCAGCAGTCTGGTCTAATGAACTGACAGACAGACAGACAGACAGACAGACAGACAGACAGACAGACAGACAGACAGACAGACAGACAGACAGACAGTAAATATATCAACACTAGAAGAGAGAGAGGTAGCTGTAGAATACAATACACAACATAAAGAATAAATGGGAATACTCTAAAACTTTGAATACAATAAATATGACAAACTACTACAACTATAATATAAACAGGTTAACATACTATAGTTATCTTTTTTAATAACTGATAGTTTTGACGATTGATGAATTTAGATTGTATGGATTCAGTAGTAGGGGTGAAATACTGCCTCCTATTTCTTTGGAGCCGATGCCTCAGAATTACACTTTGAACTGACCCATGTCAATTTATGTCAATTTTCAAGGCCTTGATTTTATGCCCTCAAATTCACAAGCTTTCACTGATTTCAAGGACCTGTGGCTGCCATGGATACATAACAACCAGCAAGATGTCACTCAACACTCAGGAGACCTCTACTTGCAAATAGTACTGCTTTAACTTCATCAAATAGTCTTTTGTTTGTTAAATGTATATACTTCATCTTTTATTCTTTTACATGATTTCTTGTTTTCCATATCGGTATTAATCAAAACCTAAAATGTTTAAAGATTAAACCCTAAAAGTTGAAATCAACAGAGACCATGTGCCTTATGAACTTGCCATCAGCTGAGTCGGATGTCATCCGCTCGACTCAGTTAGCCAGAGCAGCATTTGATAACAACACCCTGTGAAACTTTTTATTGAGCTGCTGCTAAATACACAGTCTATTCACACTGTTTATGGACTGTGTGTTTGCTTGCTCTCTTTCCATAGAAACCAGCGTGTGAGGGTCACCCTTCAGCCAGGTTATTTTCAGTGTCTGTTACTAACCCATCAAGGGATAGCATTTCATTGCTAGCTTATTCTGTGTGTGTGTGCGTGTGTGTGTGTGTGTGTGGACAATTGTGGTTAGAAGAACTATATGCATATGTAGGAGCGGCATGCTGCCATCAATATCCACCAGTATATAACTTACCCTATCAGTAGAATGTAACATTTACAGAAGTACTGTACACTTTTGAGGAACTTGTACTTTACTTCAGTATTTCCATTTCATGCAACTTTATACTTCTACTCCACTACATCTCAGAGGCACATATTATACTGTTTATTCCACTTCATTTATTTGACAGCTTTACTAGTTACTTTGCAGATCTAGATTATTAAAACAAAAATATAAATCAACTGGTTAATTGTGATGTATTATTATATATTAAACTACCCAGCAGTATATAAAGTAAAACAAGCGCCACCTTCACCAGCTGCAACATTAAAGCGACGAACACAGTAATATAATATATATTATTTTGAATTGGACCATTTTGCATAATGAGTACTTTTACTTTTGATTTTTTATTATATTTTAAAGATAATACTTTTGTACTTTTACATAATAATTTGATGAACACAGTAATATAATATGTATTATTTTGAATTGGACCATTTTGCATGAGTACTGCAAAGATAATACTTTTGTACTTTTACATAATAATTTGAATGCAGGACTTTTACTTTTAATTTTACTAAAATTTTGTATTGCTACTTTTACTGAAGTAAAATATCTGAGTACTTGTTCCACCACTGTCTTACATAACACATGTAAATGACATATTGTATGAAGAAATGTTGAAATATAACCAAAAATCAGTCAGTAACATCCCATTGGTCCTTTTTTAAACAGCAAGACCCTTTAGCTCTTCATTATAGACTCAGATCTCTACAACTAGAAACATACAGATCTTCTTCTTGTTTGAAAGAAACCACAGCAAGTCTTTTTAAATACTAATTGAGGGGTTTCCCTGTTGTGTCATGTGAGATGACCTATTCTCAGTCTGTAATTGTATCTGTGTTGATGTGATGGAGGGGGATTAAAAAGGTTTACTCCACACAGAACACCACAAACATCGTCCTCTTCAGATACAGCAGGACTTTCATTTCAAAATTAGGTGCAAGCTACAATTTAAGGTTTTGTTTGATATTGTTTAGGCTACGAAGCTAGATGAAACATACAATAGCATTTTAGTGAAAATAAGTAACTGAATCAATTTCATCGTGATTTCGATTTGATTAATACAAATATGAAAAACAAGAAATCATGTAAAAGAATAAAAGATGAAGTATACATATTAAAAAAACAAGACTATTTGCAAGTAGGTCTCCATGTAAAGTGTTTGAATTTATTGTTCTTTTTGCCATTTTAAAAATGCCATCTATTGCAGCAGGTTAATTACAAAGACAATCTTTGTATGACACTCAATCAGCATAATCAGGTGCATCAATTCTGAATATGGCAATAACTTAAAATGCCTGTAATACACACCTCCCACCACACGATGTCCCTATGACCACAGGGTGGTGTGCAGTGCAACAGAAAGATTTGCTTTCATTGTACCTCCATCGCCCTCTGCTGTTTAATATAACTCTGTAATATTACACCTTCCTGAAACCAAATTTAACATCAGGCTTTAAGCTATACATCAAATAAAGAGGATCATTGAGTTGAAGTAAGAATCATGATTTTATTAGAACTTCTGATAAAAACAAACAGATCACAGTACAGCATGCATACATTCCTTACAGAGGTCTAAAATAAAACTCGTCAGATGTTTCACTGGAACATGGCATCATTATTGAACAGGCTGGTTAGGCTTCATGTTCATCTGGTAACAACAGTCACAAAACACACTGTGTGTGTGTGTGTGTGTGTGTGTGTGTGTGTGTGTGTGTGTGTGT
>CALSBV010012213.1:8992634-9052009 GCA_943590825.1 Bovichtus diacanthus
TGTGTGTGTGTGTGTGTGTGTGTGTGTGTGTGTGTGTGTGTGTGTGTTCAATGACAGTTCAGTTACACACTTGCCTACATTCAATTAAATAGAGTGTTTTGTTTTAGCCATTATTCTCACAGACAACTTGCAGCCATTCACACACATTTTCATTCATGAGGAACTCTGGGAAATGGCACAATGGACCCCCCCAAGAGGTGAAAAATAAAATATTTTAATAATTATTAATTAAGACAAAAACCCAACATAAACAACAACATATAAAAGTGCAATTTGCAATTTAGAGTATTTTAACACTGAGGAGTTTATAAACTATATAATAGAAATAAAATCTTATTACACATAACTAATAATGTTTTCAGAGAAGAATTTCAAATAAAGAAACTCGAGGCAGAAATCTTAACATGGTAAAATTATACTTCTACTTAGTTAAATTTTTATATTAAATTTGGAACAATTAAGATATACAGCATGTACACATTCATAACCCTACAATTCTGTGCTTCTGTTGCCCAGCTTGTTGATGATGGAAAGGGCAGGAAACTAAACCTTGGATTGCCCTAAAAATGTCGGCCATTTAGTTTTATAACACATATGTACAATAGGTCCGTAACTACAAAGGCATTCAAAGAAAGAAATTACATTTTGGCACCAGGCACAGAATTGAATATACTTTAAAACTAATAGCTAAAAACCCACCCAGAAAAATAATCTATGACTATTTTCACCCTTCAATGTATCGTCCCTACAAAATGAGAGCAGTATGCATTTAAACTGGCTAAAAAAAATTAATGATGTAACATTTGGCATAATTGTTGCTGGAAGAATAAGAGAGAGGGGGCAGGGGAGCGGCAGAGGGTCTACAGTGCATTTCTGTCAAAAGACAATCTGTTGTTCATCCTGAGCGCTAGAAGTAAACAGGAACTGGAAAACTTATTTATCAGCCAAGATTAGGGACGGGCCTTTTGTACTATTTACACATTATCACTGCAGCTTTTGGCTTTCTGTATCATCTGATCCCGCTCTCATGTCAAATATACATTATTTTACCTGATACACAATAGCGACATCATCAACTCAATTAAACCCCCCCCGTGTCCTGAATTATCACCGACTTGTAGAAACATGGCTCTCCTTTGTTTTCTGGCATTCATGACCAATCATAGCATGCCAACTTTTCCTGAGACGGGTAAGGTTCAACTTTGGGGTGAGATGGACTGGCTTCATTAAGGGGATTTCTTTCTTCTTTTTCTTTTCCATTGAACGACTAAGCTCTGGCAGAGGAGAAGAGGGAAAAGGTGAAGAAAAGTGCACACAGGGCAGTCCCGCCTTCTACACCTCCTTGATGGTGCGCTCAGTGGGCCTGAAGTTGACCGAGTTAGACGATGACATGTAGAAGGATTGGGTTTTGCGATTGAGACGGGCACGTTTGGAGGCCACGCACAGGCTGCGCTTGCTGGAGGAGATGATCTCGATGATGAACTTTTTGCAGTCTACGCAGATCTCCATGGTGACCCAGTCCTCTGTAAGCTCCTTGGGCAGCTCCGGCTCGTCCTGCGACCAGCCGCCCTTGCTGCTGCTGCCGCTGCTGCTCTTAGACAACCTGAGGACAGAAAGATAGAGTCAGAAATGTACTGGTGACATGATCACCGTAGATATTATGTGAAAGGTTATTCCATCAGTTTAGCACAATTATCAAACTCGATATGCGTGGAGACAGAAATTATTAAATTTGGAAGAGGTGGATTTCAGACTGCAAAATAATAAGACGGATCATGCTAAAAGATGGGCAAAAGTGGAAAAGTACTTAATGTCACAAAAAAAATAAAAATAAAAGAGAAAGAAAACAGTTACGGTAACGGTGCTGTTAAATTAAAGTACAGTACTATAGTGAAAATTGAGGGAAAGTAATAATGTTGACTGAAAGTGTTTAAGGGGTGCACTAAAAGTAAAAGTCCCCCTTGGCAGAGAATAAGAAATGTACTTTAATACCCCATTCTCTAGGAATGAAATGTGTAAAAGCTATGTTTATTAAGAATTACTATTTATTGGCTATGAATTCTTGAGGAATTGTGATTGCTTTATAATTTTGCATTTGACTTGATGTTTGGTAAAATGATGACGATCTTATTTGTCATCAGTGCTTGATTGAGATTAGCGGCTTGTTTGTTGTGTTTATGTGGCTGTAGTGTGTATACTGCGAGTGACTGCATGTGTGTGGACCCAGAGAAGAATAGCCAATGCTGATGCTAGTGCTAAAGGAGATCCTTAAAAAACAAAAAAAAAAAAGAAAGAAATAATGGGCTAATCTGACAAAGCATGGACATTTTCACCACATTTCCTCAGTATATAAAAAGAAATGAGTTCTACAGTAACATACTTATAAACACTTCTGCGTAGGCTGTGTCGGCTGTGTCCAGAACCAAATGGGTGCTTTTCTGGCTCCGCAGCGGCAGATGCTCCACCTGGCTCTTCTTTAGCAGCAGTACTGGGGCCCAAAGAATAAATGGGCAGGGTGGAGTAGGGCTTAGAGGGCAGCCGCATCTGAGGTAAAAAACAATAGTTTAAAAAAAATTATAATAATAATAATTTCATGGATCTTATGGTGACCTATTAGTGCCAACAAGCGTCAACAAAGTGAGTGTTCAAAAGTGTGTTAAATATTATTCAACAGCAGTCTACCTTTTTAGAGCACTGGGAACACACGGGCCTGGGGAAGATAAAAAAAAATTTGCCGTTATGTTGGACATTACTGCACGGATGCCACTAAAATCAGCACTCCACCAATTTACTCCTTAAATATTGTCAGAATCAGTAAAAGATCAAAATTGATGCAGCAGAATCAGAGATATAGTCCTTTTTTTTTTCCCCACACGTTCTTCTTCATTACGTGCAACTTGACCAGAGACAGATTCAGGTGTTTATGCTAATACTGGCTAGTGTAGCCTCGAGATGATAAGTAGCTACAGAGGTCTGGAAGCTCACTTCTTTCTAACTCTTGACCCCTAAACATTATTCCTTTTCCCAAACGTGAAGAGTTCAGACCCAACCGATGCTCAAGGGAATTGAAATTGAATCTAACATTTTTATTTATCAGATTGCACACACGTGTAAACAGTCTTTGATGTGTAAGATTGGTGGAGTAGTTCTAGTAATAGTAATTAAATGTACCTTTTGCAGAACTGGCAGGTGTAGGACCAGGTGAAGAGAGAGAACCTCTTTGTCCGACATGAAAAGCAAACCTAGAGAGGAAAGTATCAAGTGAGATGAAGGAGGTACATAGTATGTGTTGCATTTAAATGATGACAGGAAAAGTATCACTCCGACAATAAACTCTACATGCGGCGTCTACCTTTCCCTTCTTGAGGGCAGTGTAGATTTCTTTGTACTGCTGAAACTTCTCCAGCTCGGCCTTGACCAGAACCTGTCTGATGTGCATCACCTCCTCCACCGTCAGAGCCAGACACTCCACCGGGTAGCAGAACTCCTCCTAGAGGTAAAACACACATCACATCAGCAAACTAACCTTACATTTGCAGATCACCCCAAACATCAAACAGCCAGACGTGATGGCATCTGCTGCCAATGAGAATGACACCCATTGCACACCATTAAAGGGATTGTTCACCCACAGAATGATCATTTGTATATGATCTCCTCGTGTTACCTTGAAGAAAACAGTTTCTCACATGGCTCCACGGTGAACGAAGAACCAAAAAACGAAGAAAAGTGTTGATGAATTGAAGTAAATGGGGACCGCGTTTAACAAAACCATATCAGAACATCCGTTTACAAACTCATTAATCCAGACGTAAACTAACTACTTCACAAACGCATGGATTTTCCCTAAAGCCTTACCATTTAAAAACAATTCTGCATTAACAGTCTCACGCTTGTGCAGGCGTAGTACTTGTCCGTTTGAGTGGTTTGTAAACGGGTGTTTTGATAAAGTTTTGCGGTTGTAAAACGCTTCCTCCATTTACCTGAATTCATCAAGACGTTTCTCCGTTTTTGGGTTCTTACAGCGTTGAGGTATGCAACAAAAACAAAGTTTTGTTCAAGAATTCAAGGTAAGGCGGAATTAATTGATATACAAATGTTCATTTTGTGGGTGAAGTATTCCTTTAAACAAAATACCAAATCATGCAATGAGATGGTGAAAGTGAAAAACACCAATCTTACCCTCTGAACCACAAATGATGTTTCTACAGTGTGTCAATGAACAGAAAACACAGAGCATGCTGGTGATGGAACAATCCCGTCATGTTGGCGGTCCACAGCTTTTTGGCCATCAATTATTTTATTTACTTAATTCCCTACTTAAACTAACAAAAACATATCCGATAAGATTTTTTTAATTTAGAAGTCAGCAAGTTCAACATGGTGAATTTTCCTTTTTTTTTTTTGCACCATGCGTTTACTTACTCAATGGACCTATAACTATACTATATTACTTATTATATATTACTACTGTTTTATAACCATTATTCCCAAGCAACCAATTTGCAAGTGGATCCCCATCATGGAGCAAGCGGTTGTCAACAGGAGATGTGTGACATAGCTGGGAGCCTATTTAACATTTTCAACATATCCATCCAGCTTGTCTGAACTTAATAGCTTCATGCACCCAAAGTCGAATTGAAAATTCCTCGGGGAACTTCTTCACCAATCATTTACCCTCTCCGTCCTTCATTTGGCTTGGATTAGAAAAAGGTGAGACTCTGCTGTAAATGTTTACAGATCATTTCTCAACATCTTTTTCAACCCCCCCCCCCCCCCCGAGCTATTTTAAGTATGCCGCAGATCTCCCATTCACACAAATGGTGATGACTCAAGCTCTCCTTCAACTAAAAACAAGTCTATTGAAATACACGACATTCTGGATAGGTTCCAAACAGTTTTATGTGCCTTTAATGACATGCAGTAACAGTCACATACCGTGCCCCGAGCACCACTGGCGGCTTCCACCTGACCAGCAGACAGAGGGAACATGATGTTCAAACAGAAGCAGGACCTTATATTTCGACCGGCTAATCACATACAGCATTCTTAATAAAATGTAAAACAAGATTAATCTATTGGAGGATATTTTGAGAGGCTGCCAGTTACACCATTATTTACAGCCAACTTCCCCGTAAATACAATATTTCACAATCTCTCCTTACAAGAGCTCGAACCATTAACATACTGCATCATCTCGTGTGGCATGAAATATCCATTACAGAAAACTCATCAGACAGCAACCTTCTCAAAATGAGAAAAGTTCAACAAGGATCACAGATGGAGTCTAGTTATGATGGTGCAGACCTACATCTTACACACCCCTACTAGTCTTGTTGCTCCCTAGACTGTATAAAAGAAGATGACGTAGCCAGAAGTGACAAATGGGTGGAGCTGGGGAGGCATAGGCATTTCTAAGCCGCTATTCTGATCGACAGGTTGCTGTGGTAGTAACTTGTCAATCATAACGTAGCCACGCCCAAAAGCATACCGTGCTTTACAGTCTATGTTACTTTAAATGAGATCATAATTTACTAAATGAACATCATGCTGTAATGAAGAAGACTGGAAACTAGCGATTGAGACTAAACTTGTCAGGAAAATGTTTACTGAGGTAATAAATCAAGTGAGAAGTAGAGTCATTTTCTATACAATCAGACTTCTTTTTGAAACCAGTGGAGTCGCCCCCTGTTGGCCATTAGAAAAGAAAATGCAAGTTTAAAGCAATTTCTAATCTGTCCCACTGTCTGTTTTCAACAGTTGTCATATAGAAAAAATGCTTTTGTGGAGCAATATTTAAAAACGGGGGTGATGGTGATGGATAGACAGAAGTTTGACCTGGTTACCTTGGCACTGGGATCCGCCATCAGCTGCAGCATTATATAAAATAGGAAATGACTGCAAGTTAGATTTAGATAACGGATAGGATGGGAGACAGACAACCAGGGTAAATATTTTAGTGAGATACGAGTTCCAAAAAGGGAGGGGAACCGCAACCAAGATATTCTTGTTTTACATCTACGAGAGAAACTCAACTCCTAGGTGGTCACGTGACAGACAAAGCATGTTTGAGCATTTGCTTGTACCAAAGACGAAAAAGTAACATTGCTTCTGAAAATGGAAATTACTCTTAGATTTGAGTAAGACCATAAAACTGTACATTTATGGCTTTTGTTTACCTCAATCTGTCACAAAGAAGCTTAATTATTCTAATTTTTAAAAAGAGGCAAAACAGGATTTAATAATTAACATAGAAAAAAGGCATAATTGTATGACAAAATGGTGTGATAACTATCAGAATAAATGAAACTAAAACTATAGGTTTAATTTGTTCTGATTTGATAATGGTTGAAACCATGGGCTCCGTTTTGGCACCAGAAGTCTGCCATTAAACTAACAAGTGGTGAGAATGAACCAATTCCATCTAAATCCCCTTCATGCAGCGTCTGTCCTGTGGTTTCAATTACATCCATCAACCTCACTGAAATCATACGACCGGCACAGAGTTACTCAGAAAGAATGACCTCATGGCAAATGAATGACCGGTCACAGGACGGGAGGAAATTCAACAGATATATTGTATATATCCAGTGTTGTTGGTAGATTAGAGGTATATTGTATAACTGAGCAGACTGATTTACATGTTCCTGATAAGAGATGCTGAGAGCAGTGACATTTAAGGAGAATAATATAGCAATAAAGAATAATTTAGCATCATAAGCCATATTACCAGGGGACCTCATGTGATTTAGAAATAACACCTCCACGTTTGTGTTTCGTGCAGCACATTTGCACAGGATAAGCAAAGTCTGTATTTGACTTGAATTTACTGACATTTTCTAATGTCACCTAATACAAGTGTATTTGCAACTGATGCAGTAAGATCGGTCACTAATGCAAGCTCTGTAATCAACCTCAGACGCTTCATTTCTTAGTTGATTAATTAATACATCCCACAGTTGTACATACCAAAGACTTGGAGCTCTGTCTGGATGGAGGTATGAAGGGGCAGACACTGGTGGGGGCCTCCTTCTCAATAGAGTGCCTCCTCTGTGGAGACTGACGCTTGTCTGGCTGTGGGATGGCAGAGACGGGCAGGAACTTTGGAGGAGCTGGAGTCATGGGACAAAAAAGAACAACATGTGAAAAGACTGCTGAAGAGTGAAAGCTATGAAGACAGCTTATGTTTGTAGTGGTCAAAAAGCAGAATGTAATACATTACAATATGTTACAAGTAAGCTCTTACCTTTCCTCCCTGTTACAGACTCGGGTGACGTGTCCTCCATCAAAGACGTGGACATACTGGAGGTGCTCCGTGTGGGCTCCTCCTGTCAAAAAGAAGATTACACTTATTTAGTCACGGGATACTGATAGCTTTACCTTGATATTGCAATTAGGTTTGGATTTCCTTCCTGTGGAAACACAGATACTAAAGTTTCACGATACTGCGTCGACATTTTTCACGCTGCTAGATTAGAACTGGATTAAGGAGTTGATGAGGAAAGCAGTGCAAAGATGGAGTACAAAAAACTAAGAATGCTTGTTTTAATTATTTATTATTACTGAATTAATTTCTATGTCCTTAACTGCTCACTGCATGAGAGTAGGATTCTTGTTGTTTTTGTTGTGAGCTCACCAATTCCATCAACCATGTTGAAATGGCAATAAAGTATTATCATGTTACAGGCACAGACAATAAGAGTCCGAAATCTTACATCAGATTCGGAGCTGTCCAGCTCAGCCAGCGTGGGCGCTCGGAGCAGCCTCTTCCTCTGGCTAAGGGGCTGCACTCCACCTTGACTGGGTCCCAGGGTGCCACTGGCCAGAGACTGGGTGCTGACAGCCAATTTCCTGGGTGCATCAGGAGTGTCTGCGGGTGAAAGATACAATTCAACTTTTATTACAAGTGAACCATAAATTCTCAGGAATCGTCTCCTTATCTTCACAGCTGGCCATCACGCCTCCAGTGTAAACTATGGGAGTCTTTATACTGTCATGACATGATGCCACGGTCAGTACAAACAGGCCACATGGTGACCAAGGTAAGCCCCCACCATATGCTTATATTACAGAGTTTCTTCTCAAATCATTTTATCTAAATGAAACTGCCTTAAAATTCTTCAATGTCTTTTGTTATAAAAGGCCAAAAGACACAGCACTGGTGCTGGCTTCATACCCATAAGACATTGCTTCTTTACCTGAGCTGCGGAACAAGTCCTGAGGAGTGCTGATGCTTTTCCCAGCACCTGTAAAGGAATCGAAAAAAGAATATGTAACCTTTAGTAGGCAAACACACACACACACATTTTCATTCCTGACACTAAACTAATTCCAGTGAGGACATGACAGCAACAAGCATCTGTCAGATGGGTGTGAATTGAGGAGATGCTGTGTAGTTGGGGGCGTCGCTCACAAAAATATATTGTGCACAGCTGGAAAGCACAGAGGGAGAGTGATGGGGAAGTGCCAGGGGAAGCAGAGGAAGGCTGCGTTCCAAATCGCAAACTAACATACTATATACTCAATCTGTATGTACTGCTTACTGCCTACTAAATGAATGACCAAGTATGTGATTAATAGCAGAATGTTCACACTGAGACTCAAGCAATCAGAGCTACCGTTGAATGAAAATAGTTCATCTCAAATGTACGTCAACATTACCTCTTCCACTCAATTTAGTATTTTCCAGTACTATTTTAAAGGCAAATTAGATTTAATAAATATTTTATTGTGAAACATGTTTTCTACAGTACATTATATATGTGAGCTCTAGCGCTTTTCCTCTTAACCGTAGCTTAACGTCGCTCGCCATCACTCGTGATTATTTTAAAATCGCAGTCCGCCGTTGGAAAGTCTGAAAAGCTGCAATGCATTTTGGGGTGGTACAAGCATGTCCAGTAAACTGACCTCTCACTCAGAAATGTTTGCTAATCTAGTATACATCCGGGCATTTCTTGCATACACAAAAGCTAAACACTATGCAGTCGGAATGCAGTACACACTCAATTTTACGTCTTACTTAGTATGAATAGTATGTCAGTGTGCGATTTAGAACACAGCCACAGACAATGAGTGCAGCCACCGCACAAAAAGGTTATTCCCATACATTCATCTGGATTATGGTCATCCTGCGAAACTGTAGCGAGACATTATGACGGTCATCTGCCGTTAAACTAGAGGTAGGCTGCTGCTACAGTGTTACGCAATTTGTCACAGTCCTCAGTGAGAGCGGATTAGGGTGACTGGCAGGGCAGACTGGCTGCAGGGGCAGAGTGACGATCTGTAATCTCACCCTACTGGCTCGGGCTCAATGGCTATCCCTCATCACCTAGACTACAGATGGTCCCGTGTGAGTAACTACTATATCCAGGGCACTCTGTCAAACTTATATCATTCATATCATGCCTAAAATAAAAGGATTCCTGCTCTGGACGCTGTATGCTTTTATTCTACCAAAGAGCATTTATTCTTGCAAAGAGCAAAGTGACCATTTCACAAAGTGTGAGATTTAGCTGCCCTGTGTTGATGACCCATCTTTTCCTTAGCAACAATAAGTGACAGATAATTAACACACAAGCACAACATACAGTAAATAAAGAAAAGGGTGTGTGTCCATTTAAAGCAGGAGCTAACCCTAAAATAGCCTGGAATGAAACAACAGGTCCAGCAAGAGGAACACAATAGGTGACGTGAATCTTTACCTGATGAGTCAAAGCTGTAAGACATGCTAAGAGGTCGCATGACTGACAGACATGCCCATGTTTGAAATAAAGAAAATGGGAGTAAATAGGAGAAAAAAAGAAATCCATGAGTTAAAATGGATGGTGAAGTTAATGAATCATCCACGGTTTATATATAAAAAAAAAATAAAATAAAAATACGGTTGCTGAAAATCTAACATAATAAATAAAATCCATATTATGTTCAGGATCAACCTGTAGATCCTCCCATATGTACGATTATGCAACCACTGCTCAATATTACCCTCCTAAATCCCCTTACAAAAGGAGTCTTGTTTAGTTTACAACAGTGACAACACATTGTTGCCGTTTTTATCTGATCAAAGCCTTAAAATGGTTTGAAACATTAAATACGATTGGCCAATTATGACGACTGCATACCAATAGAGTTATCTACATCCTTATGCAATGCCAACGTATCAGATCACATCTGTCAGTAACCACAGCTGTTTCTTTAGCAGTGCAGGTCTAGCAAACAACTCAAGTCTCACAGCAGCAGTCAAAGTGATTCTTGTTTAAACATTAGGACACTTGTGATTAAGTGAACAGATCAATGTAGGCAGACGGATGTTAGAGTAATCATAATGGATGTGCTTAGTCATAGTTAATGGTTTTTGTCCTGAGTGGAGGGGGTTAGGCTCGTAAAGCAGTAAGTAAGCAGATAAACTCTCACTGATAAGAAACAATTAAGGGGTTTCTTCAGATAAAACAAAAAGGTTTAGTTTGAACAGAATGTTGCACATTAGTAGTGTCAAAATGTGCAATTGTTGGCGGCTTACCGAGGCGGCTTCTGCGGATCATGTCCGGCGAGACCGGCCTGAGCTTCCTTTCAGATTTGATGCCCTCCAGCAGGCGCTCGTGGAGGCTCCGGGGACGTTGCGGGTGGGGTTTCAGTTTACGGGAAGCGACCTGTCATGACAACCACACAAGTGAGCCCTCAACTGCCACCATGGACACCAAAGTGAGATTTTCCAGCTCACACCTCCCAAGAAAGAGTTTTGTAATAGCGTTAAGTCATCTAACTATTCTGTTAGTCAAAGTCTATCACTTTGTTACCAATAGCAACATGTCATCACGATCAATCAAGAAAACTTTTTAATATAGCACCTCTTAAACTAATCAAATGTATATCAAAGTGCTTTACAACCGATTGACAAAACTAAGGATGTTAAAAGTCGTAACATATTTATAAAATAAAACTAAAATCATAATGATCGACAGCAAAATGATAAAACAAAATAAAGTAAAATGAATAGTAAAGATGATAATAGAATAAGTATAGATAATAAAACGTGATGATGGCGGTACATGTGAAATTATGTTCCCGTCATTCACACCCAGTCATTTGGCATCTACTGTGCATTCCAGTGTGCTTGTATTAAAAACAAACAAAATATTTATTGCCAAGTGTTCAGAACCGGGTTGAACACAGATGATAATTATCATACGAGTCACTTTTAAATGTTGCCATACCATGTTGTGTACTACTCACAGGGTTGAGAGGAGGTCGCGACCTGATGAATTCAAGAATGATCTCATGAGCACTCTTCTTTAATCTCGGTGGGATGTTTCCATTCACCTGGAATGACATTGTTCAATTTGATGAGGATAATCATTATATATTTTTTTTAAATACCTGCAATGAAGGAGGTTGTCAAAACCTGCATTGAGAAATGACCATTGCCACGTGAGAACATTAAGAAGTTTGACTATTATTAAAAACACAAATGAAAAAGAAAACATGCAAAAAAAACATTTTCATTGTAATGTGTAGGTTTTACAACCGCGAATCAACCATTCTATTAAAGAAAATGAGCCATTTCCAAGATTAAAGTCGTAAAATTTACACAAAAAAAAAAACAAACTTGTATATTCTCTGAGATTATATAGTTAGAAAATGTGCAGCTTTTCCCTTACCATTACTTTCCGCAGCTTGTAGCGCTTGGAGCGGATGTCGTCCATCAGCATTTCGTACGGTGTGAGCTGGTATTCAATGGGTAATGGGTTATACTGACGCTCCTGAACCTTCTTCAATTTAACGCCATCTCGTAGATCTCGCATCACCTGCACCCAGAACCGTGCCTAGTGGGGATAAAAAGTAATGTGATATGATAATTACTGCAGTACATAAATTATTTTAAATCACCAAGACATGGTCACAGGGTTAAATCTATCAGTGCTTGGAGTAGAAAAAAACAAAACAATTCTTACCCAATCTGCATTTTGCAGCTCATCGAGGTCTTTAACACGTTCCTCCCGAGTCTCGCCTTCCATTCTCCGAAGGTTCTAGCCAAAAAAAGGAAAAAAAAAAAAAAAAAAAAAAACACAGAAAAAAGGGGAGGAAAAAACGAAAGAAATTGAATGTTTTCTATTGTCTTGATATTCAAAAAAGGTGTAGCATTGCATTCACAGTACTGGCTGAATTTAAGTTGAGGTCACTGCAGTCAAAGCAGTCTGGTTAATTAACCAATGGCTGTTTCACATGAATGTGTCGATGCCCCTCTCATGCTATATTGACAATCTACCAGAGGGAGGAAAAAACAAGCCGATAGTAAACTAATGGCTGCTATTAATGTCCGTCTGCTGAATCCCACTAGCTGGTTATTGGAAGTTCTGGGTGACCAGTTCAAATGTCAAACTGGGTAAGTAAATGATCGCTATCATTGGTTTCAGCAGCATGTGGCAAGTCTAGATAATGTAAATAGTTACTCTGCAGTCACACTATTCTTTCAGTGGATTTGTGTTCCACTGAGGGCATGACAGACAAACAAGGTGCCCAGATTTGGTGGATAGGGGACAGGGAGCTTGCTTTTGATTTTCCTCTATCATAAAACAGTCAAATACTCTACTCGTAATAAATACAAATCTATATTAGGTTTGTCAAAAGTAGTTTCAGGCCAGATGAATCCTACATGATCTACGATCTCACTTAAGTAAAGCTTGAAGCGTCCTCCGTTGACAGCTGCTCTTCTTATCATCCACACATTCCTTCGTCCTAAACCTAATCTTGGTTTCTGCTGACCTGACTTCTATTCCAAAACCATTTGTGTATGTATATGCATTTCTGCTGCCAATTTACCTTCCACCCATTTTTACCCAGGAAAAAAATCCTTCCCTTTTTAAGCCATGACAACATTTATTTATTATTTTTGTTCTATACTGGCAGAACAAACAGGAATCCAAGAAGAAGCAGGTAGATACTAACAGAGAAAAGAGAAAAACAACAACAGTGAGAGAAACTGAAAGAAAGATTCATTGACTAGCCTCCTAATTTGTAAGCATGTGTGACACTGTATGGTTACTTATTAGCAACTATCCAGTGACATTCAGTGCTACAGAGAATGCAAAGCAGCCCCTATAGCGTGGCGGCCCCCTCCTGTAAGCTCCTTAAATTGCTGTAATAAGGTTAAACTTGATTCTATAACCATATATTACATAAGTTGTTTACATGACTCGCGCGTCCTGCAGAAGACACATTTCACATGTGTGTACATACTGTACAGCAAAGCTACGTAGTCTGACAGGCAATAGAATAAGTCATGTGGCTACATCTTCTCTAAACCTCAACTCACTCAGGGAACACAATGTTGTACTAGTAATTGTACAAGAGCTGCGTTCTATTTTGAATGCTCGAGTTGGATAGGGCAAATGTCCCGTCCCCCCCCCTCCAGCTGTGTACAAGCAAAAAGGGATGACTCTCTACCACTTTTTCATGTCCGATGCCGCAACCTTGAGTAGCTGCCGATACCGTTACGTGTATATATGTGAAACAAATATTGGACTCTCCTAAAGGAAGAAATACATAACCCACAACATGACTTAGTTATGCAATAATGCTGCTTCTTTTTAAATAACTTTTTTTATACAGAACATTTTGCAGCATTCATTGATTGGTCAGCATCATTCAAACATTCAAAATTTATTTTAAAAGTATAAAAAGATTAACAAAAAGGAATAATTCCAGTGTTAAATACTGGATAGACACTTTTTAAATATTTCTTTCCCTGCGATATTTGAGAGTGATTTTGGTTGCTATCGGACTCCCTACTTTATACATGTTGTCCAGTATCATGTTTCTTATGAGACACATTGCAACTGTCTTTTTAAGAACGTACACTCCATGTACACTTTTACATCATCCAGAATTTAAGTAATTACAAAAAACAAATTGTGATAACAAGCGTTCTTTTCTGAAATTAGACTACATGTACACACTAGTCTGTAATATCTGGGTCTGCTCATGCTGCTTATGACATCTTCTATGATTTCTTCAATAGTTTTTTTTTTTTTTTTTTTTTTACAATGACATTTTTATGAACTATTAATGGTTTCAATTAAAAGAATGAATTCCAGCACATCTTGCTTAACAGTTATGCAATAGTCTAAAACACACCGTCTCAATAGGGAATCCCTCACTAATCAGATTCAATTACTCCAGTACAAATACTTTATGTAGATAAATAAAATCAGAAATAAATGATAAACAGGATGCCAGATCACGTCCAAGAGGTAAGTCATGCCAAGTAGTGGAAGCGAAGATGAACTTGCCTGACAAGGAGGTCAGACAGAGACACACAGTCTCAATCCTTCTGGGCCATTACAAACTTTGTGGGCCGTTTTGTTGTAATTGTGCAGTTTCTGGGCACCACTGTGGTATTTTTTCCCCTGCATGACAAAGTCTGTTGCCCTTACAGATCCTAATTCGACCAATTGAATTGTACACAGTAAATCCACATACCAAAAGCAGCAGAGTGGTAACCCCCAGAGACAAGAGAGTTTGGTACTTTTCTCATGTCCTCTCATCAGTTCTGTGCCATTACTTTCATATTTTGATAGATTTGTGACACGCAAATGAGTCAAATGTTCTTGGACCGAATTTTCCGATTTTGGGAATTGGGATGAGTGACAATTAATAAAAGTGTAGCGGTTATCATTTCTGAAATAGTTTTAGGTGAGCAGATGGCATAATTTGTGTATCCACTTGACTGTGACTTATCCTCACCAGATTTATTAATAACTCGCAGAGTTTCTTACCTCCTTGGCACTCTTGATTTTGTCCAGAAAGGTGTGTAGTTCCCTGGTTTCGGCATAGAGAGCACGACACACGGCCTGGTAATGGCTGGGGGCGTCTGATGGGCTGGGCAGGTGGGAAGAACATAGCTGTAGAAGGAAAGAAAGGCAGGAATTTGTTACATATAGTGGTTCTTTAAAGCCACCCTAAAGCTCCTTTGAGGGAAATATTGTGATAATGAGCTGTATGAATAAAAAGGAACTTGACTTTTAGTAATGTAAAAGTCCTCAATTAAACATGGCCAACATAAAGTTCAGTTTGATTAGTATCCCACATACATGCATACATAGAGCCCTTACATAGTTAAATCAAGGAGAGTATTTTTGTGACCAAATATGTATTATATTTTAAAACAAGAACATGCACATCAAGAAATCTTGTACAGAGGCCGGTTATCACAAATATTCTTATACAGACAGACAAACCGAGCTGAAAACATATCCTTATCGGCAGAGGTAACGAGTCTAAGATTGTACAACTAGCAGCTTAAGGGTGATGGGAAAGTTATTAGTTAGAAAGATATTTGTTTAAAATGTTGGCCTGATGATTGAACTAAATGGTAAGTGGAAATGGAATATACAAGTTTCAAATTTTGTCAATCCAACTTCAAAAACAAAACAAATATGTCTGGCTCAGGGTGGCTCTAGAGTAAACATCAGGGGATCACGATGTACCAGAGCTTGAACCTGATTGTCCAGTCTGAGCGACACTGCCTGACTAGCATCAGCTCTGCACCATTTCATGTCTGAAGCTTGTGGAATTTGGCTCGGATTGTTAAAAATAATGAAAGCTCAGAGTAATGAACGTGCTGTCAAATGATCTCCAGTGACACAAGGAAGAAACAAGACAGGTGACATATTCTCATGTTTTCCTAATGGGTTTGGCCAGCCACAGGAATGTCTGCGTCAGCAGAAAGTGTCTTCTTCCTTGTTCGTTGAAGGGACATTTACAGGTAAGATGACACTTGAGCAGTGAGAGGCTGTAGGCCCATGATCAAAAACACAGCTGCATCTGCGGTTTCCACTGTTTATGCTAAAAACAAAAAGATCTGTATCAAGCACGAAACCTTGAAAAACTGAAAGAAAACTGTAGGTTAACAGTATGTGCTAAATGTCATAGATTGGAAACTTTGTGTTAAATTGATGGCCTGATCGCAATAATAAAAAAGGTGGAATACAATCCAAACTCAAGAAAATGAAAGCTTTGGTAAGAAGACGACCGCCCATGCAGCCACTCCTCAGTTCACTCATTTTCGCCTAAGCAAGGAGGAAATCCAGTCATCACATTCAACATCTAACTATTCCCGTCTTAGAGGGACGCTTCACTAGCCAACCCTCTCATCTTTGGTCAGCTTCTCCTCTCGCTTAACCCTAAAAATCAACCCGACCTACCTCTGCCTGACAGAGCAGCAGAGTAAAAGTGAAGGAAGGAGGTCAGCCAGGAATGTGCAGTCATCTACTCCAGCCAAGTCATGCCAATATATTGCAGTTTACACTCAAGAGAGTGATTGTTGAAAGAATTAGGAGCATGCACTGGCAGCAAACAGACCTAATGTGTTCTACACCGGGTTAATTATATGGAAGGAACGGGCTGTCAAAGTTTCCATTTCCCCAATTACCAGCATGTTTACACGGCTATAATTGCCAGTCTCATATTCAGAAGCTAATTGGGGAATTTACAGCGTGACATGATGAGACGCCGCCGTCTCATCATGCCCCCCCCTCCCCCCCCATCAGGGGAATTTGTTTGGAGCTGGAGGGATGATGACGTGTGGATGCACTGCTCTGTTAATAGACCTGCTGTAAAAAATAGGATGAAATATTCAAAGCGAAAGAAGAGTCTGTACATTTAATACAACTATAATGACTTCGATCAGTCGCGGTTCTTAAAATCAGCCTGATCCCCTAAACCATGACTGATCGAAATGTTGCAGTAAAGGATTAGAGTTATTATGGGAGTGTTCCAGAGTATGAGGATTATACTTTTGTTTTGAACAGATCTGATGCATCTCAGATTGCATCTTACTGAATTTTTTCCATCTGCACTGATCACATGCAGCTGAGATATTGATGCATCTCTCATCTGCTTCTAAAGCTACGTTCAGACTGCAGGTAGAAAGAGGCAGATGATTTATTGTTTTTGGTTTTGTGTTACGAACACAAATCACATGAAATCGGATCTTTTAAGATTCTGATTTGGGCCACTTTCATACTTCAGTGTCCTCCATGTTTACTTCTGTACGACAGCGTGCTGCGTGTGACATCCTTGTTATTGTTCTTAAGGGCGTGCGGGTCAGTTCAGAACCGTGACTAGTTCACACTGGAATCTGATAATGGCCACATTAAAAAAAATTATGTGAACAGCCAGACAAAAGAAATCTGATCTGAGCAATAAATCCAAATTGAGCAGTAAGGCTTGTTGTGTGAACGTAGCCTAAGAAGAAAAAATAAAAATAAAAATCTAAATCCTACCCACAACCTACCGTGATGAGATCTCGATAGCTGCGAATGCTGCTGACTGAGCCTGTGGGGGCAGAGACGGGCTCCTCTTCCTCCTCTTCTTCTTGTTCTTCCTCCTCCTCCTCGCACTCCTCCTCCTCTGTAGCTTCATAGCCCTCGTCAGGACAGGGGTCACTCTCTGTTTCTTCAGTGTTGGTCATCATGTCGATGAGGCGCTCGAGCGGCGGGCTGAGTTCACGCTCCTCGTTTTCTTTGAGTCCATAGTCCAGAGCTTTGTAAATCATGACACCTAGTGAGTCTATAATCTGTGGGACAATGGACAAATGGGATGGTGTAAATTATTATTATGTACTGGAAAAAGGAATGGAAAAATCAATTTTACAGACTTTGATCAAAAAAATAAAAATAAATTTAAAGTTCCTTTCAATTGAGTTTCTACAGAGAGAAAGAAAAAAAAAAAAAAAACATCGACATCCACAATATCAGATCTTTAACTTCTAAGATAGAAATGAAAGACAAAAAGAATAAATACGATATGAACAGAATACGAGAAGCTGAGAGACATTTCTAATTTAGCAAGGGTAATACAATTATCTTTACTTGCCGTTGTGTGCCAATATTATGTTCTTTCCAGCTGACAGACTACACTGTGTTTTATTAGATTAAACGAATAAACATTAACACGTAGGCATGTTTTTAAAATTGCTACTGTGACTAAATAAGAGTTATTAAAAGGGTTTTTAAAAACCACTACCCTCGAGTGACTCGTATTTCTTAGACAACTCGACACTCACTTTTATGTTACCCCTACTGCTGTATTATTAAATGGCACTTTAGCACATCCTCATGAACAGATAATTTCTTTGCACCCCTGTCTTAGTTAGATAAACAACTCCATCTACAACAAACTCAATTCACCTGAACAAAGACCGTTCATGTCCTCAAACCAGATGCGAAACGAGGCCACAGTGTTCCTCCAAACAGCGTGATTATTACCATAATCTGGGGATGATTTCATTTCATTGCTGCTTCCCCTCATTAACAAGCAGGGGATGACCTATCTTTTTCTTTTTTCTTTTTTTGCAGCATGTTCCAAAATGTCTCAAACAACCACCGGGCTACGATGAGACAAAGTTGTTCTTTCAATGCAGCACGACACGTTCCCTCTGCTGTCCTGACAACTTAAATCAAACCATTGCTCTCAGTTCAACAAGTGTTTGGAAGTTTATTCACTTAGTTCATGCATCAGTCGTTCATTCATAAAGTTGTTTTGTTTTTGTTTTTTTTTTACAAAGTTTAGTTTTTTTGATTACATGGGGACATTTATTTAGTTGATACTTTTTTAAATTTAAAATAAGTGCATTGCAGACGGAGTGCAGATCTATTTAAGCAAACAGAGATAATACGGACTATGAGTGTTAAATAAATGTTAAAGTTCAGCAAGTCTGTGTCTTTATCATTATTTTATATTGTATTTTATCAGAAGCAAAAAAACAACAATATATCGGCATTATTGATCCGCCATCAGCCATTGAAAAGCCCATATCTGTCGACTACTAGTCTTTGCTTTTGTTGACTAAAAAAGTTTAGTTAATAATAAAAGTTAAAAACCATCTTCTTTTGGTTTCTACACTTGAACTAATTGAACTTCCAATCCCAATATTAGTGAAGTAATATTCAGTATCTGGATCCCTTTACCTAGTTTCCAGGGATAACGTGCTACATGGTTTGCACAGGATTTGGATGTGGATAGAAACTGCTGGCTGCAATGTACACGTTTGTGCACAAGCATCAACATCAAAGCATTTGCTGTGTTGCGATAATAAAAAATATGAATATAATTGTTCCTTTAAGTGATGCATGCTGTTGCTCATTACTGTACTGTATGTTCTTATCCAGAAAGGAATGGAGAGACATTGTTGAAAAAGGGAGGTGTCCAGATATAGAGTGGTGCTGTCGGGCATGGCGGGCTATGCTTGGGTGAGGTGCCAGAGAACAGCACCAGGCTGTGACGTCTGGTAGTGTAGCGCACAGAAGGGATGGGTGTTGACTGAGCAGGTATGGCATCATTGACTTAAATCAACAGGAAGTTAAATCATAACATGACCTGTCAGAGTCAAAGTTTCGACCAAACACAAAGATAATTGCAATAATTGCATATGATCAGTGGTGGAATGTAAAAAATGTTTTTTGAAAATAATAAAAGTAAAATGATGTCAGACTTGTTCTTGAGTGTTTTAATGTTATGCTACTTTATACTTCTACTCCACTACATTTCAGAGGCAATTATTGTACTTTTTAAGCCACCATATTAATTTAACAGCTTTCAAATCCCTGAACTTTAAGTGCAACTCAGCTCCTTATTAATTTTCTCTCTGTAAATAAAAGAAATATGAGTACAACAGCCTCCATTCTGAATCTTCGCACATTTGACCTATTGAGCCAATTATTTCCTGGAGAAAGAGCAGGTTTATGGTCTTGTACGGTTATCATTTATCAACCATCTCTGTGAGCAGCCGATAATGATGCCAAGGCTAAAATAAATATCCTATTCCTTAGTGTCTCATTATGTAACCTTATAATCCATCTGTTGGACGACATGCGCTGTGTGCTGACATACTAGGAAATGCTGGAGTGACAGACAGGAAAAGGGTGTCACTGCTGGGCCAGTAAAGTGTATGAACATTTACATTACACCACCTGTAGCAGGGTAGTGCTGGTACCGAATTTTGATACTTTTAGGCATTGACCGAATTGCTTCATTATCATTGGAGTATCGAAAAATGCCTCGTTATTCAATGCCAAATTTCAATACACAAGCGGTAAATCTCATTAGGGTTTAGTGAGCCAATAAGCATGCTTGTACCAAGATCTAATAATGCTGGTGATTGGCTGTCTAACGTTACACATCATAGTGCCATGCAGGAAGAACACAACGTTATGCCTAGAGACAGGGCTTACGTGTGTGTGCGTGTGTGCGTGCGTGCGTGCGTGCGTGCGTGTGTTATTTTGAGAGGCTTGACTAAAGTGTAAGTCGCATTGATGTAAAGGAGTTTTGTACCGAAATGTGAAATGTTTCTTGTTTTTGTTAAATAGATTTTATAATATTGGTATCGAACGCATATCAAAATCAAGGAATATATATCGGTATCAACATTTTTTTTTTTTACATTACCTGGCCCGCCAACCACTTTCTAATTCATAATAAAAAAATAAAATAGATTCACAATAGGGATTTTTTTTTTTTTGACTTTCACTTTAAAATGTAAATATGTTGCAAATTAAGTTGAGTGAATTAAAAAAAAAAGCTTAAAGAGTAAAATATCCATCATAAATGTTGATTTAGTTCATAAGTTAAGTCATTTGAAAATAAAGAATTTCAAAGAAAGATGTTAATTCATTTTATCTGATAAATATATTTATAAAATATAATCTGTTTATTAACTAGCCCTTGGCCTCCTATCATTTTGCAAAAGTGGGCCCCGGGCATGTTGACTATCCCTGACATATTAGTAACATCAATAAATCAAGTGTGGTAAAAACTTCTTGTATCCAGGTATAATTTAAGCAATTGCAATAGATTTCCAATTGAGAAACATTTGCTATACTAGAAAGGAATACAATTTGAATCAAATTCCCATGCCCACTCAAAATGACTTATTAATAACTGGTAAGTGGTTTAACAGTGGCTAGTACAGAATGTCTCACTATTCAATACATCACTAGGCTAATTAAAGCACTCTGTACAATAATCTGGTTTATGTGGTCCAAGGTTTATGCGCCCCAGAGCATAAATAATGACAGCATGGACACAATTCCCGCAAATACAGTTAAGTCCAGACATAAATAGCTAGAAAAAAATAACTCCACCATGTCACTTATGATTTCTTATCAAAGAACAACATCCAGTTCCCCATTAGTTTGTGTCAGATGGAATGGGGAAGAGGCATCTAAAGTATCGATGGCAAGCACACAGCTAGGTTTTCAGTAATGAGACAAGGATCCAAAAGCAGAGTATGAAGGAGGAAGAAGGAGAAACAAGTATGCAGATAAACAGTTGGGAAAGACAGTCAGAAATCTGCTGGGTTTCAGGCATGGGCAGAAATGTTTTAGAGCAAACCACTAATTGAAACCAGGCTCCGCCTAGGATAGGTGGCTGATACATTCATATGTTCTCATCGTGTGGTCTTGGCCAACCACAAGTAACACAGGAACTCGCCTACAATTTCAAATGCTTCTTGGGAAATGAAGTGGGATGAGTAATCTGGGTGTCAAAGAAAAAATAGTATTGCGTGTGTGCGTTATAAAACTTGCTTCATGCTCATGTTTTCTGACTATGACTAGTTTTATACTGCATAATTCCCTCCTCGCATGAAGGCCGGTGTCAGAGGCATTATCTTGGGAATTAATGATGAATAGGATAGGAATTTCTGTACTCAAGAATAAGTTAACCTTTGTCTCTTGAAGGAATGCTGAATTTCACATCAAATCTTCATTGCTAGAAGATCTTTTTGTGTCCACTTAACACAATTAAGCAGTTGTTCCACTTAACCGCTTGGGACAAGCTATATATTTTTGCAAACACTGGCCTTTTGACGACCAGAAAAAAAAAAAAAAAAAAAGGCACATAATCAAAAACATCTGTTTGGTCTGCTTTTTGGCCAAACAGCTCAGACAGGCAAGCAAGTTTGGTCACTCATGACTATAAATGCCACCTCTGGTGAGGCTCAAACTCATGCATTTACTGCGTGTGCGGTTTGCTTGGCCAGAACTTGCTTGGAAAAGTGATTATTTCTAAAAATGTGACTACCCCCGGGTAGATGATGGTTAAGTAAATGAAGTAAAGCTCTGATAAACTGCAAGATTAATTCATATGGGACAAAATATAAAAGGACAAATAACCCCCCCAGAAAAAAAAAAACATGACTACGTTGAAAAAATAGGCACATACATATCGTATGTGCCTATTTTTTCAACGTAGTCATGTTTTTTTTTTCTGGGTCGTATAAACTGGCTAGAAAAGCAGTGCAAGAAGAGCAACCATGACGGGGAAAGCATCAGTGAGTCAACCAGTATGCAGATGGACAAAGAATGAGCAGTTTGTGTGAACGTAAATGGTGCCCTTTAAGACAAACACGGGAGAATGGAAAAAGTCAGACTAATGTGCTGCAGCAATATATAACTACTTCTAGTTTTCCATTAATGAACTGTCAATTCCTATCAGCGGATGAATTGACATTCTGATTTGCATTATCGCAGGTGACTTCACATTTAAGACTGAGTTAAAGCCAGGGCAGGTCTTGGAGAGAAGGAGTGCTATAGTGTCAGTGTAAACATATGTCCTGTTCATAAAAACGGATGAAAGCCCTTTTGTAGCCCTGCTTTTCAAATATATATGACAAGCGTAACAGTACCAACACCTTTCATTTGAAAGCAAAAGTCTGTATTCTTGCATACTACAGCAACCGGCCTGACATCACATCCTTGCCCTTGCAGCCCAAGGCAACACTGACCATCAGAGTTCACAAAACGGCCAGCTAAGCAGCCATCAGCATTTGCTGCAGTAGTAGAGCAAAGCCATCACAACACAGACAGTTACATAACCAGAGCTAAATCTAGAGGTCTTTCACTGCAGGAGTGGATGCTCGGCCTCCTCCAGTCTGAAGCATCACTATTCATAGTGGGACAGAACAGGATGCTGCTCTTTCAAATCTCCTGGTCAAAAACTGCCCAGTTTGCATTCATATATAAAGTCAGCTGGAAATAGCAGAGGACTGACAAAATCTCCCTCTGGATCAAACAGTCATTACTGACATCATTGCAAGCAATTAGGGTGGCATAAAAGCCGATACTGAGATGCAGGTAAGAAAATTATTTCAAACAAAAGCACTTTCAGAGAAAAACGCACTGCCTTAGCAATACATGGTGCACACAGCAGTAATTGTATGTGCCAAAAACATCCTCCCAAAACGGCAAACCCACAGAGTCTACTTTATTTCACTACAGCCATTATTCATCAGCTGCTAAAGCAAACAGTTTGACCTAAAATGTTGTCAGAATCCCCACAGTGGCTCTAAAACGCCACACAAATCGGATAGGCAGCTTCTGTGACAAATCAAGAAAAGAAAATCCCCACACAAAACCTTTTTTTTTTTTTTTTTTAGGCCTGTCTGGAACAGAAGAAAATGAGAAATAGATTTCTTCTGTGGTGGATACAAATAGAATACTCCGACTCAAATAGCTTAGACTATTCAATTAATTGCATTCCTGTGGTTTTGTGCTTGCTGTAAATATCCCTGTATAGGCTCATAAGTCTGAGGGCTGTAATATGAGCCACATGGGTGCTTTTAAGTGAAGCCGTCAATGTAAAAAAAAGAAATCAATTGATTGATTAGGATAAAAGCAGGATATAACAATTAGGTCACTAGTAAATTTCAGGTAAAGAGGGATCAAACTGGGTGCCAGTCACTCCAGGGGACTGGACTCAAATGCCGTCAGACTGACTCAGAAGAGCCGCAGTTGTCTGTTGCCTAATATACAAAGACCTGTACTCATTTATATCAAATTTGCACACACATTCAAAAGAATCTTCACTAAAACTCTACAGCCATCTTCAAAAATGATGAAAAAGAAAAGAAATGACGTCTTTCACTCTAAAATTGTGCAGTTTGACGTCAGAGCTGACAAGAGTAAGACACAGCCTTTGAAGAGACAGATCTCATTGCCTGCAGTGACTGGTAAAAGGGGGGTGGGATATAGAGACATGGACGCACAAGTCTCACATGCAGTCCCTGTTCAACCAGCTGCAGTGTGGAAGCCAGTACTGTTAACATGCACTGCTCCGCTGCATCGGAGCCAAACAACTAAATAAATCTAACATCTGGAAAGAGGATAAATGAGTGTTTACCTAAAGTTGAATCTGGAATTTGACACAAGAAAAAAATGAGTAAACAAAACTTCAAACTTGGGGGGGGGTTCTGTATTATTTTGAGAATGAGAAAAGTAATTTACAGACTTCTCACATTAACTTCCATTTACTACCTCACTGACGGCTGACACCATTAGGATTCATTTCAAAATCCAGGGCTTTACCTCGTGCATTATGGTGGCAAACTAATTGTATTTTCCCCAAAATTTACCTACAAGGACACGAGCAGACCTGGCAAACCTGTAATAGGATACTACAACTAATCTCACCTTAAATCTTCAACTTAGGACAAACTGGGTTAAGCTTGTCATGAAGGCTACAACAGAAGCTGCAAATCTCATACACATTTATTTTCCACAAGGAAATATTTACTACTAGCCATAAAAGGTGACAAGAGAGCACCATAAGAGAAAAGCTTACTTTTGAAGTAACAAAAACTTGTTTGACATTATTTGTGATTATCCCAACACGGGTTCTATGGTGAGGGAACACCAAAACATGAGGAACGCAGGATGATGGACAAAATGAGACCAAATGTGACAGCACTGCTGTGTATTATCAATCAAAAAGTTAAAACTGTGTTTGTGAGTCGCTGTGTGCACTAAATCTAATTTTCCAGAATGATCTGAAAATAATTAGGTCATGGAAAAGGACCAGGGCGAATTTATAGTTCCCTCTGATGTTCTCTCAGAACTAAACTATATTGAACAGCGATGCCATCGGCTCTTCTGTGTGGCAGCTGTGCTTTGAGCTAAATGCTAACTTTAGCAGTAAATGCAAAGTACAGCTGAGGCTGAATGTCATTAGTTTGGCAGGTTTTTGATCATGTTAACATTAAATGTTATTAAAAATAATCAAAAGTTAAATAAAAGTGGACAGGAATGTCATCCGTCATGGCAATCCATCCAATAGTTGTTGAGATATTTCAGTCTGGACCAAAATGGGGGACGGACTGACAGGCCAACAATGCCATTTGTTTAGCATGCGCGACTAAAAACAAAAAAAATAATAATAATCAAGCCACTCACACTAACAGAGAGCTCACACAAGTGACAAATTAATAATTATATCTATGCTTAAGTTATCAATTCATAAAAAATAAAAAAAAGTAATAAAAAATTAAACTCAGCCTTCATTTTGATCTCAACTACACACCTCTAAAGTTGTGCAACTGCTTCTTGCACAGTTGCAACACTATCCGCTTCTGTGTTAGTTCAAGCTAAAGTAGGTGTCACTACGAGCACATTTTGCCATCACACAAACAAACACAAGGTGAAAACAATGCAAGTGACTCTGTTGCAGCTGGTAAAAACAAGGTGTGTCCTCAAGGTTTGGTCACCTGATCAATTCTTTGAGATTGTCAGGCTGATGTACAAATGGCTATTGTGCAAGACGTTATGAATTTTAACAAAATGACATGGCAAACACACCGCGTTTATAGTCAAAGTAATATGATATAAGCAAAGCTAATGATGCAAGGAACCACCCAGTATCAACTACAAAAATATAGTGTAGTACAAGAAGAAGGAGGCGGAGGAGAGGGAAGAGACCGTCAGCTGAGGGAAATAATTCTATTTCCAACAAAGTATGCAAAAACACATACTGTGCATACCTGTGATCACATGAACGACAAAGCAAACATGAAGGAGAGCAGACTGCTCTGAGTTGACAGACGCGACAGACTCGATGACTTCTCCTCCCTGGATCAAACAGTGTACCTTGCTTGGCCAAACAGACACAGGACACGTGTCCTCTTCACATGGTTTTGATGAAGAGTGTACAATAGTGTAGAAAGTAATGCATTTGATGAACAGAAAGAGAAGAAGACGTTGTCTCCTTAAAGTGCTCTTCTGCATCAGAGTGCAGCAAACACAATAAGTACAGAACAAAGTAGATAGTACTATTCGTACAGAGCTCACTCACACTCATGTTTAGCGCACCACAGGTCAGGGGCTCAAATGCTAGGACAAATGCTTGAAAGGCTGTCATGCTTACATGTTATTACATTTAGATAGGTAACTATTAATTTCTGTGTTGCTGCTGAGCAGTGCCATATCTACATTTTGACTGAACTGATGGGACACAACTGGTTGATTTCTACCAGTTCCAAAGAGAAAATAGGCCCTACACACAAGAAAATACCACCACTTTTCACCAGCATCGATAATCAGTTAATGTTCATTTAAAATGTCTTTTTACATTGGCTCGATATAGTGGAAATATCTTTCTCAAGGCCAATGTCAATAATATTGCAACAAAGTGGCCTCACCAGCGTACTTGTGGTGCAATTGCTCACTTAATTTCCCTCGGGATCAATAAAAGTAAGTATCTATACATCTAGTAGATTCAGTGGTGGGCAAGCTGTGAAAATGGTTTCTGAAATCGTTTTGTCATAAGTGAACTAAATAATGCATGACGGTAGCGGAATGAAACGCATCTGATGACTGAATTAACATTCAAGTTTTTTTTGTTTTGTTTCTTTAAAACAGCATATTCTATCTTGAGAGTAATAAAACTAATGGACCACGACTAATAAAAAAAAAAAATAAAAAATGCTCTACCAGCACTAAAACTGAACTTGGAGTGAGTAAGGAGACTGTGATGTGAAACTCACCTCTAATGACGTGGGAGCCAGTTGGTATTTATCTGTAATGACAGAACATGGAGTTATTAATTGTGCAAACACATCCTCTGAATTATTTGTGCAGATGTTCTTTATAATTATGCTAGACATCTTTAAAAAAGACAGAGCAAAAACACATCTCACACAGTGTAACATACCATAGAATATTAAACTTGAGAATGGAGATGAGACTTATTGTAAGAGGAGCTGAGAAGCAGGATTGCTTGATAGTGCTGCAGACGACTGAATAAATGATTATGTTTTCTGTGCAGTCACTGCACACTGCCTGAGACGAAATTGAGGTGTCAAAACACACACACCTGCATCTCTGCAAGAGCTCAAAAGTACAGTTTTCTTAGCTTTTTTTTTGAGTTTTAAAAAAAATAAAAGAAATTTAAAAAAATTTAAAAAATTTAATTGAAAGAGAATGATTAGAAAACTGACATTTTTTTAAATTTATTTATTTTAATTGGTGACTTTCATGTTCAGTTCAATGTTTGATTTGTTCAATAACAGAATGTTGGAAAAAAGTTTATTGAAAAAGCAATTTGTTGTATTTTAACAGTATACTGAAAGCAGCAGAAAGGCAGAACAGAGTACACTTTTCTCATCACAAGTAATATCGTGATCCTAATATTGAACAGCGTTCTATCGCATATTTTCCTCATATAGACCTCATTGGAACCACGGGTAACTGCCAGTGAGAGTAACGTCAGCGGTGAAAGTACAAATAGAGCGATAGATCTGCAGACCTTGAAACCAGTCCAGAGGGTAAAATTATGTCATTGCATATAAATGAGAAACTTTGGCCAGATGCGTCCTCTCTCTGAATGCTAATATAAGTGCCATTTCAGTTTAAATTGAGGAAGGGATCGAGTAATTTCCAATCAAATGAGACTATTCACACTTGCTGTGGCTGCATACTATGATATTTTATATTTTTTCTATACAGAGCTTAAGGAGACATTCACGGAAAATGCTTGTTTCTTAGTGTAGCCCAGTTCTGCACAGGTCACTATAAAGCACACCTAACAAACGGGTGGAAAAAATAAACAGTCATCCACCAACGCTCATTTGGTAAACACTAGGTCCTCTGTTTGTCGCCAGCCAAGGAGAGATGGCTTGGCCAGGGCCCTCGTCTCTCCTAGAGTGAGTAAATCACAGTGGGCATATTTGGAGCAGTGTGCAGTGTCACCCAGACTATCCCATTCAGAGAAATAACAACCCCTGTGCTGCTGAAATAAGGGGTTCATAGAGAATGGAATACAGATGGGTAGATGTAAGACTTTTCTACCAGATTTAAGTTTTATCTTTTACCCGTAACCTAATCAATAAATACAGAAGATACATTAAATCCTTATTTAAACGTCTTCAATGACATAATTAACCAGATCAACTGTATGAGTAACAGTCCAGTTAAAATACTGCTCAATGATCAACAAAACAAAACCGTTCCTCTATAGTGTAGGTATGAATCAGAGCATTTTAGGGTAAACAAGATTCATGCATCTCATATTCATGCAGCATTTAGGCCTTCTCCGGGCAACGTCGAGTGGGAGAGAATATAGTCTTCCCGATGCTCCATGTGAATTGATCGGACTGCAGCAGGATCAAGATGCATCTCACATCAATTGAGCCTATATAAAACACTTGAAATCGACTTTGTGCTGCTTATTAGTCCGATTCAGTAGTCCATGCATCACAAGAATACACACTTCCTGCAGCGTTTGGCTCTAAATTACATCTTGGTACAAGCACTAAGATAGAAAGAATGAGCTTAAGGCCTCAGCGGTCTGGGTGCTGGCTAAATAATACCTCCTTGTCACTGACTCATGTACAGGCCAGAACGTAGATTGCGTAAGCACTGACTTTCTGCTGCAACCTCTGAAACTGGCAACAGAGCTACTGAAAGCTTAATAGGTCTCACATCTCTCTCATCAACAGGCCTAATAAGAATCAGGACAGGGACGAGCTGTCCCAAAATACCTCCCGCCAGAGGAACAGCAAAAAGACTCTCCCATAATCTCCAAAACTCATCTGCAGTCAGATTTCTAAAGTCTGTGCATCTAATCATCACATTTATTCTATTTTTAGCCATGTCGAGACTCTCAGCAGCACTGGTGGAATCTGTTTATACCGAGTGTGATTTACACACACAGCAAACATTACTGGTTGGTTGAATGTGCTGAGATGAGGAAGAGCTGAACTGAGGGGTTAGCTCAAGGGAGAGATCGCATGTGGGGGGGTGGGGCTATACACAAGGGAAGGGAAAATAAGAAGAAAGGTGGCTAATAAGTTCCCAGGAGAGATAGGATATAACCTCAGTGCCTCTGGCTATGTTGACCGCCACACCTCCTCCCACACCCAAATCTCTCACATATTAATGGAATGCAGTTTAAAAGGTTTCATGACGCTCTGTACACCTCAAATGGTTTACTGGAGGAAGCCTTGCTGCAAGCCCCTTTGAATTAATTACCATGTGGTCTTTGATCATTTAAATATATTTTTCAATAAAAAGAAGAATAATGGTGCAAAAATGATCATTCCCTCCAATAGTCCGGTGGAACACAAACCTCTACTCTGAGGCCTAGGTGCATGCACGCTTCGTCCTTACTATGGTTTACCAAACTAGATTAAATAGTAAATATAGTTTAAAATCTCCCTCAGGTGCTTGCAGCCAACACCAAGCACCTGCTGTGATCCCCCCCTCTAGTGTGTGCCTTCACCCGACTGTCACAACACAAATTATGGAGCAGTTAGCAGCAATGAGTCATCGGTGTTTGGATTTTTGCCAGTTTTTTTCCCCCCGTAGCTTTGATGCTGGCTATATTGCTTTGCTCTGGACTGGGCCCAAGGTGCTCTGCAGTTTGAATCCATCACATGGTTCATTGTTTACTGTAGCCAACTGACCGCTGCAGGAGCATCATTTCAAACACAACCCCGACCAAGCAGCCATTGCGAGCCAGCCCTGCGAACACACCCGCCTAAATAAAGCAATAATATGAGCCATGTTTATAATGTAAATATTGGATTATGTTGCGAGAACAAACCCTGTCTGTCAATACTTGATAATACGGCGTCCTTTGTCTTTATGGCTCCCAGCAGCTATGCAGTGATGTGTGATGCATTTTTAATAACCGCATCGGGCTGCCTGTAAACAAATTCACCACATGGCTGGAAGCGGACAGCCACAACAATATGGCCTCTTTGTAGGGATGCTCGGATCGTTTGGCCTGCGAGTGAAGGGAAAAAGGCTTCATTGTTGGCAGCCTGGGAGCGGTTACTCACACCCGACACAAGTAAACCCCGACACCTGGCCAGTCTCGGTTCGTTTACCTGTGCTATGTTCAAACTGCAGTTTCACAGTCCCGTCTCTCCGGATCCTCACATCCCCGGGTCCCTCAATCCTCCTCGGATAGTTGACGGCTGAAGCACCGGCAGACTTGAAGCTTTTCCTCCGGTGTTTCTGCGCTAAAGTCCGACCACACTGATAAAACACCGCCCATGCCTGTTCCTCGTTTATCGGCTGGCTGTACAGTTTCAGGATTTCTTCCAGGGAGACATCCTCGTCTCCGTCTCCGTCGCCGCAATCCATGTTCACGTCCCCGGCGGCGAAATCCCGGAGAATGTTCGGCGAAGTCAACATCCCGTCGTCAGTCCCCGGTCGCTTGGCCATCCTCACCTCATTATAACCACATCACTTAAAGAGAAACAAAAACGAAAGGGAATTATGAATTAATATCTCAGCTACGCAGTCAGACGTTAATCAGCGGTTATCTATCCGGTGTGAACGACGAGCACGAGCACCAACGGTTCACCGCGACCGCGCTGTCAGCACGTTCCGCGTGGTCTCAGTGCCCGACGTCTTACTGCGCATGACTCGTGGCGGAAATCGTCATTTTGTAGGCCAACACAGAGCTTCCGTCATCAGGTGTGTAGTTCAAAATCCATATAAAAAAATCAGAAAAATTTTGAAGATTAAAGGGTACATTATGATTGTGAGTTGTAATGGTTAATTAGCTCATGAAGTGCAAAGCAACTAAGTACATGGAGTTCATTTTCAAAAATAGATAAACGGAATAAACAAAACCTTAAAAATGGGCGACCATACTCTGCAATTTATTCAAATAACCTGAAGCATGCTTTGTTTTATGTTTAAATGTATTGCTGCTTTAATGTATTCCATGTGTCATGTTAGCAGTCATTACAGCAGCCCAGGGACTGCAGTTAAAAAAGCCAAGATGGCTGATAGAAATGGCTATTAATGTGTCCCTGTAACTCTAAACTGTATGAAAAAATATTAAAACATAGAGTATCTGTTTTTAAATGAGGCCTGTATAAAAGTTTGAGATTCTTTATTTGAGTAATTCTACTGTATGTTACCTTAAACTTCTACTCCACTACGTTTATTTGACAGCTGTACTGTAGATACTTGATTTGTTGTTTTTTTTCCCCTGTTTATTAATGCTAACGCTTTGATTTCATTCTTTTTTTAATTTTCATTCAAATACATTTTTATCTGTTTTTCTTACGCTTTGGCCTGTCTCTTATGCTGCTGTGAGATTTTCCTCCTGGGGAGCAATGAAGTCTCATCTTATCTTATTTTACTAAACTTTGCAGATATATGTTTAGGCCTACTAGACATGAAATGATGTTATGAAAATATAGTGCACAGGGCGAGATCTGTATATCTTAAAGTATTAAACTTGGTCTATCCAAACATAATTATTTCTTATATTCTTATATTTCTTTTCCTAGAAATGACGGCACATCTCACGTAGTTCTGGGTTTCACAATTTAAGGAGCTGATAACAATTATAATTCAAAGAAGAAAAAATCTGGTAGTGTTTAAATGTTATTTTCCATCACAAAAGTTGGCCTGTACACATTTCAACATTATCATCTCAGTAAACCTTCAAAAACTCTTGATCATCAACAGTTATCACAAGCAGAAAATGTTAAGACATGGCATTTCTCAGAGAGCTCAGCTGGTCAGAAGCCGCCATCTGCTGGCCATAGCTCTCACTTTCCCGATTACCCATCCTGAATCACCTCCTGAAAGAACAACTTAGTGTAGTTTTTCTATATTCACGTGTACCAAATAACCAAAACGTCATATTTCAGACAATTTGGGAAGAGACACTTTGCCACCATTTCTGAATCCATTTGAGATTGGTTTAAACATGCAGATCAGTGAATAAGCCATACAAATGACTTATCATTACCAAACATAATAATAGTAAATAATAAAGTGTACCATATAACATAAAATGAGATGCAAGAGAACACATAATACTAAGAAAACGAACTCTCAAAGTGAAAACAGGAGCAGTTCATATCAAGATGAATTGTAGGCACATGCGGTTGTGTTAGTTTCTTTATCTTGCAAAGGCTGGAAAAGACAGTCTTCAGCCTTCAGGCATCAAACCTCCAAATCTCAGTTTCTAAACAGCACTTCAGGGTCTTTTACATGAAAATCATTTACAGCATTGACTGAGGGTTAAACAGCATCATCATTGTTTTTCATTCACAACAAAAGGAATATACTTGCACAAAGAACTGAAGCAATTTCTTAAGGAAGGCCCCACACAGAAAACATTTGATGTGCAGATTGTGATTATCATGTGCATATGGTACGGTCTGTTCTTGTTTTCTTTAAAAGTGGCTTAACACAGTGACTCATTCCCTGACCGGCACCATAAGCATGGAAGAAAAGCATGGTGGAGAGTGTCAGCACAGTTTGTGATCCACTCTCTTGCCTCACTTCATGCATGCATTTGCAATGGCACAACAAAGATGCAGCATCCCGAGATCTTTGGATGGAGACATTATGCAGGTGCTTATGTTGTAAATCACTGAGATCGACAGCCAACGTCTCACAAAGTCACTAGCAAACATCATCCACACACTTCTGTAAACCACCGTCCCGTCTTCTGGTGAACTTCTCACAGCTCCGGCCATCTTCCTCTTCGCAGAGTCTTGGCTTTTCTTCATCTTTCATCACACACGTTCCCAGGTTCAGCGTCTCCACTACTGTTGATATTGACGGGCTGCCCATCCTTAGACAACGCACTGGCCTCTTTTGATGCCCTTCTTTTGGAGTCACGGGTGGTTTGCTGTGAAAACATGTAAGAGATTGAATGTCACGTCATTTAAATGTCACTACTTCGGACAGCGAGGGAGTCGGCAACGGTAGCCCGCTGAGACCTGAGTCACTGCAGCTCTGCCCGTAAGTGGAAGGTTAAATAAATAAAACACAACGGTCTATGTTTCTGCATTTGTCAGGTCTGAGGAATTGATTTTTCAGATCTTTTTGAAATGTTAAATGAATTTCGTACAGAACAGAAAAACATTTGCAACTCAGTCCTCAATAACGACAATGGATTTAAAAACATGCAGAATAAAAGCGTCCATACGGTATTAACTGTCCGTCTCTTTCTATCTGCTATTCGTGAGTATTAAAGCCGATACATTTGCATTGAGAGCAGATAACAGCATCTGCACTTTTCTTTTGTGCATTAGCTCTCACGATAAAAGATTAAGACAACAGATGGTTGAAAGAAAATGCTATGGCAGGCCACATTCCTAAGAATCCAGAATATTTTTATACAATTTATCATTCTCAATACTTGTACAGCTACAGGTGCCCAAAAGACACTCAAACATACATATTTAAGATATTTAGGAACATATGGTGTAAATATACTATATCTATCAATAAATACACATAAAACCTCTGTAGGTCTGCAACTAATTCTTATTCTCACAGTTGATTAATAGTATTGTCTGAATTAATGGTTTAATAACCTTCTTTTTTTTTATTTTACAATTACAATTCCCCAGAGCCTATCTTCTAATCCTTGTTTTATCTAATAGTCTAATTGACTGAGAATGGACAGCCCACACACCCCGTTGGAATGCAACAAATCCTTTTTGTCATTATTGATCAATCTACTGTTTATTCTAGCATTTAATCGTTAAGAAAAAAAAAAAAAGATGTCAAAAAATAGTGCATCACAAGTTCAAAGTTCCTTCAGTTTACTTACATTAATTTTCTTTTTTTTGTCTGCTTTAAACTTTTTGTTTCACATCTTCACCTCTGTGTGTTAACTTATTATCCATCCATGTATTTAACTTGTACCCCAAACCTACAGTGACACTGTATATACTGTAGATACTGTGTGGTTGTTGTTGTTGTTGTTGTGTATGTCTACATTTGCATCTTCCTGAAAATGTTGCCTGTTCATTTTATGAAGCCATTCTAGGCAAACTTCAATAATACCTCTACAAACTTATTTCACAGAGTTCATCTTGCAACCACTATCTCATATCACAAGATGTATATCTGCCGTCTGTCCTTCAGATTTAAATGACTTTCTTGTCCATTTGATGTGCAAAACATGGAAATGTGTCTTTGGCACTGGCAGTTACGACAATACTGAATACTGAACATACATAACAATACACGGTAATTATGCATATTCCTTCCCTAAAGACTTCATGTTTTCTGCTTCAGTCACTTGGAATAGTCCATAAAGGAAGTAAAATAAAAACGATTGATGGCCAAATTCATTGTAAAATTGATATACATATATTGAAAGAAGGACTTTAAAACACGCATATGAGAAGACATTTCAGAAGACTGGCACAGCAGTGCTGCTGCGTCTCACATCCTGTAACGTCCCCATGTGTGCAAACAGAGGCTGTTGGTTCATATCAAGCAGTGGTGCGTGCCAATACCTGCTACCAGTGACACCTACATCACTCAAGGAGCGTCTGGGTCTCCTCTGGTGGTTGGGGCCAGTGGATGCGAGGGCCTGCTTCCCACACTGGGTGCCTGTGTTCACCATCCTCTTCTCCCTCAGACTGGCCTCCAGAGCTTTACCTTTGGACAACAGTTAAAGGGGCATCATGTCAAACACATCCAGATTCTTGTCCTGGCTTCTATCAACATTTGTTGTGATCCTCATTTGTATTATTTTCAATTTTTTTTTTTTTGTGGCTGTAATGTGGCCTTCGTGCAATGAGGTGATGTTGCAGTTAAACAGATAACACGGAGGTGGAGGCTCTTACTGTTTGCTACTGGTAGAGAGGTCTCTACGTCCGTGTTGGTAAGCCACGTCGATTCCGTTTCTCTGGTCCAGCTCTCATGGTACCTCGGCTCGATGATCGCGTCCGCCCGACTCCCTCCACAACCCATCGGGGAAAATCATCCACGGTAGGTGCAGCTGACACGTGGACTAAACACTCACAACAGCCGCAGCATCCTCCCCGGATCTCTACTGCAGCTGCATCCGTGTTTCCGTCTCCATCATCGGTTTGCTGTTGGTTGATGCTGCTCTCCACCGACAGCAGCTGACAGCATTAACACACACACACACACACACACACACACACACACACACACACACACTGGAGCTATCTGCGTCATCCAACGGCATCCACTCTGACCGCTGATTGGCTGTGAGAGATATCAACTCCAGCTCGTGTCACCATCATCATCATGCAAATATGCTCTTAAACCAATCATCATGACACGAATAAAAGACATACATATTGTGTAAAACTAGTAAACATTTTTTAAAAATTGTGTAAAATGTCATTGTACATTTGGAAAATGATACATAATAACATTGCACAGTGTAAAGTCAAGTCATCAGTGAAAGTGTAAGACAGAGCATGAACACAAAATGGGAAAAGACTTGTTAGCCTGCAAAAATGATATCATTGGAAAGTGGTTTTCAGAAGAAATAGAAAAGAAGATACTGATTTTGAAAGTTGGAGCCTCAGCATTGTATAAAGGTATTTTACATTATTCATTCCGATCTGCATTTGTAAATGTTAATATGTTGTCAATAAATAGATTTTTGGTCCAGATGCTCCAGAGGTGGTCTGTTTACGGTCCACTGAAGTCTTCCTGATTAATTAGAGTTAACAAACAAATACAAATAAAATAATAATAATAATTAATAACAATTGTTCTTACTAAAGGCTTGTATTAAAGCTTACTGATCTATTATGAATTATTTATTAACAATTAATAGAGCCATTAGTTACAACTTATAAACCCTTTATAAAGGGGTCTTCATTAGAAAGGGATACCAAATTATCTAGTGGAGAAAAACTTTGATCTGCTCTGGTAAACTGTTCGCTTCCAACAAGTTTGCATTATATGTCAATTTAAATGGTGTCCAGTAGAATTGATTTTTCTTTTTCTTATCCTATATAAATGCAGTCCATTTATGTCTTTATTTGCCTCATATGGGACTGATGGTGGTTGTGATGTTGGTTTATATCAGCCTGAGGTTTATAAACATTATTCTGCAGTTAAAAAGGACAGTGAGCCAAAGTCAAATATATTTCACATAGATTATTTATTTTTCACATTTATTTTAAATATGTGGTGTCATTTTCAGGTATACTGACAATACAGTATTTGCACATAGACTTAATAATATTTTTCTCAAACTGCTTAATATACAGAAATTATAGAAGCATACAATCAGCAAACATATTGCTTCATTATACTGTAGAATGATCCGTCTCAGTATTTCACAGGATTATAGCTTTAAGGGGGGAAACTATGGTCAACGTCTACTTGTAAACAGACAGTCCTTACATGGAGCTAAAAACACATCACTTTCAAAAAACTGATCCAACAAAAACATGTTGACTGATTTGAGAGGCTTTAAATAAATATTATATTTAACATACATTTATTTTTCTTCCAATTTTCCCCACAGGTGTACAGTTTTTGTTGCTTCAAATGAAGAAGAGGGACAGGGAGAAGAAGAAATAATGCAGCATTTTATATCTCTTTTAAAGGGGAATGTCAACCATTTTGGTGGGCGTAAACTGGGGAGCAATTCACTTTTACAGCGTGGTGCAAAAGGAAAATCACAAAGAACAAAGAAGATGTCTCACATTTGTCAAGCACATTAGAACAGAAGTTCAACAACTTATTTAATATGGACCCGGGAATGTAACAGCAGCATGAGAGAGGGAAAGAGGAGGGAAAGACAAGAAGTGAAAACAAAAAAAAGAGGAAAAGCAGGGTGGAAATAAATTAAAGCTTGGGCACATGAACATGTCACATCATAATTCTACTGCACAGAGAGTGATGATGATGATGGAGATGTTTCTAGACTTTGAAGTCAAGCAGGTTGCAGTCGATCTTGTAGTAAACATAGGGGTAGTACTCCTGCTGGCTCAAGTTCAGCCCTGGTATGTCCATAGAAGCCTGCAGGCACAAAACAGAATTACACACACACATAGTCCTTCTTTGTATCCATATTTCAATACATTTTTCTTTTATTACAGTTAGTTAATGTGGGAGTTTTACTGATCAATTGTTTTGTTTGTTTGGGCAGCACTTTACATTACAGCTTGGTATTAACATAGTAATAGTTTGATAACAAAGAGGTAGTAATCAAGTAATACCATGTAATTACCAAAGTAATAACCAGGTAGTAGCTTGCTATTAACAATAGATATATCTGGGTAATACAGTATTAGACTGAAATGTGTGCATCAGGGTAGTAAGGGGCCAAAAAAGGGTAATAATGGTGAAACACATTTAAAGATCGCAATGAAGCAAACCTATTTAGCATTAGTATAGTAATGTGTTGGTAACAATATTGACGCCTGCTAACAATAAAATGGTCATAAGGTGACATTAATGGTGTAATAACCTTAAATAATTAAGTAATATAGGTTGAATATATAATAATGATAATAATAATAACATAACACTAAAATTGTTATATTATGGTATGGCATAGTTATATAATGTGTATTTGAAAGTAGTGAGATGTTAGAAATAGATAGAATAGAAACACGTAGTTTAGCATTTTGCAGCCCAGATTCATAGTTGTTAAGCTACTTTTGAAACATAAATGAAACATTAAACATATCATTTGTACAGCATTACCTTGAAGCTGAATGTTTGCAACATTCGAGAGGATGAATTTCAGCATGTTGAAAGTTCATTGTTATCCTAAATTTCAAAGAGCTAGACCTGCCTTCCTCCAATAATTTCTCTTGCCACTTAGACCGTCACAGAGCGTGTGAAGGAGACTCACATCAATGATGGCGGCGCTGCTGTCCAGGTGTTTGTACAAGTCGTTGAGCACCTCTCTCAGCTTCTTCATGTTCTTCTTGTTGGGCTGGAGCAGCATGGCCTGGAAGTTCACTGGCAGCCCATATCTACGAAACACAAGAAGTCTGTCAGCCCATCTCTCACCGTTCAGAAGAAGAAGCACATCTCACATTAAAAAGGAAGGGTGGATGGATTATTAAAGTACGGGAAGAGTAGCCGAGTGAAGAACTTTACGGCTGCGTCTTCACTTGCTTACCTTAATACTGACTCCACAAACACACGCAGGGCTTTTATGTGAATCCACGCGATGAAGGCTTCGCTGAAATTCACTTTCAGCCATCGTACCAAAGGCCCCTGGGTGGATAGAATCAGCATTTTAATAATGTTTAATAAAATATAAAAAAAATACCTGTCAACTTGTTGAAATATAGTTTATGGGATTTCATTTTCCTTATAATTTCCCAGAAAGCATAATGACAGATTTATATAAATGATCACTGGATTCAGCCATTATTTAAGACCGCCTGCAGGGCTTTTTATGCTGAAATTCAACATCAAATAAGAAATAAGCATCTACAGACAAATATGTAATTAACAATTAACAAATGCACCCTCCCTCCTGCATTGATTTTTTCCTTCCCCACTTAGTTCTACGGTTTTGGAAGAAAACGGCATCCGTACAAACTGTTTCTTCTTGTCAGTGGACAAACGTGTCATCTCTTCTTTGTCGGCCTTCATCTCCTCCTCATTGTACTGGAAATCACGCACTGTAAACCTAAGTAAGGACACACAGCAGAGAGCTGGCAATCAGCTGTCAGCCAACACACACACACACACACACACACACACTCAAGTGCACTCCTGAAAATGGGCTGCATACAAACAGACACATGATACATAAACACACACATTGTGATCCCTTTGTCGTGCTTATTGGAGAGACTGTCGAGTGCTGACAAAATCGTGTTTTATTATAGAATGATTGTCTTTTTTTAGAGCATAACAAGCCAGTTCCTGTCTTTACGAATAGGTAACCTACTTCAATAATAAGGTATAATTACTACTATTTATCTGAAAAGAGAAAAACACAATCTGAAATTCAAAACAAAGATCTCTCAAAAGGCTCAAACTGAAACACAGCTTGGGTGGAACTCCTGAAAATAAAAATGAATTTACTTGTTTTCCCTGGCCTTGTGCTTGAAGTCATCTATAGCCTTCCTGAAGAGAGTGACGCTGAACAAACCGCTGTCGTTGTCTTCAAACAGCAGCCTGGAGCGGAGGAGGTGACACATTAACATGGCAGCTGGATGCACACAGTATGTTTGACACATGTCAGCGAATGACATACTTGTAACAAAAAAAGAGGCGCAGTATTACCTTCACACTAGTTTGCACACCAGCCCCACTGTTTGTCTCTACTTGGTGTAAAATATCATTATTGGTTATGTTGCGCTGCATGGGTACGTGTCCACATTCTACTTTAAGGTGATTTCCTTTATTTCATTTCATGCCAACAAACTGAATGACCTGGAGGTTCTGGTTGCTGAGCTTGTAATGTATACAAGTACATTTACTCCAGTACTGTACTTATTTATTTTTATTTAACCATGAGAGTAGATTCTTATTAAGAGTAAGGATCTCTTTTTTCAGACAGACTTAAGTACAATTTTGAGGCACTTAAGTAAAATATTGAATGCAGAACTTTACTCCATTTCGGCTCTCCAGTTGTTTCTGTTCCTTTTTTTATCCACGCCGTCAAGATGGTTGAGGATTGGTCAACAGCACAGCTTGCAATTGATACGGCGAAGATAAACTCAAACAAAGAAAAACGCTGTTTGTGCAGATTCCACTGAAAATGAACCGATTCCCTTTGATACTGCACCGAGTGTCACCAGCTACCTCTGAGTACGAGTCACTAAGGCAGAAAGAAGGACGATCCCTCACTGGCTTCTCACTTATAACAAGAAACACAAACCAATTGTGTTTGCTGGAACCCAATAAATAGATATTGTATAGAAAGTATCTGCAATTAAGGTACAAGTCTGCATTATCAAAGCACTCGATTTGTCCCAGGTTTGAAATGCAGCTGTTGACGACGTATTATCAAAGTAGAGCTTAGAAACAGTCACAAAGAATACCCCTGCCCTCGCTGCTCCAACATGACATGTTTCCCGTCTCCCGCTCACAACGGCAGATAGTGCTCCATCTCAAATACAGGTTGCTAGGTTACCACACTACACTGAGATGCGTCCGCCCGAAAGCCGGAACATAACGCCTCAAATCATCTGGCCTCGTTGGCTAAAGTTCAATTGCTTTCTGCAGGTCAACCATAAAATGTTTCCGATTCTAATCTGAGTCAAGCACGAAACTAAAGCAAGTGTAGAGGACACACGGGTGACAAACTGAGAAAGCACGGCAAAATGTCCGGTCGGAGACATTTTTCAAGAAAATAATATTGTAAAATTACGACTTAATCGGACACAAACTACTGTCTAAAGATGAATAACTATTGGCAACAACAGGGAAACTGTTATATGCGTCTGTGCAGTATTTGGCACTGCATGACGTTAAGGACAAATTCAGATACGTCACAGAGCAACATTTTCTTCTTCCTGTGGTTGATCATTCATAAATCTTTCCAAACATATAACTGAATCATGTAGTTATGCTTACTTTGTGGAGCGGGGCACAACCATTTCTGACAAGGTTTCATACGTCTTCTGCCAGTCAGCATAGCTTATCCTGGTTAAGGTGGAGAGGAAGAGATAACAGCAATGTATTTCACATGGAAAAATTACATTTTAAGGCCGATACCAATACTCATATTCTCAGACCCAAAAAAAATGATTTTGATTTTATTTTGAAATTGCAGGTATTATAATTTGACCATTCCCATGGCCGTCATGTATTCAGTCATGCGGGGGAAGAAGCCTCGAGGACCCCACATCATGTCTGAACAGAAATTATTTTCACTGGGTGACTCCTTAAATGAGTTTGAACTACCCCATGTAACTCACATTATACCTTTAGGAATGTAAAATAAATATCTGATTTATGAATTTAATGCATGTGACATGAACAAATCAATAAATATGGAACAAATGTTTTTTCTTTTATAAAAATGTGAGCTAACTTATAATTTAATCATTTCCATGTCTTCTATGCAACCAGTCACTTTTAAATTATGGAAATAATTCTATTGTAGAAAAACAATATTTTATAATTGGGACGGTCAGCATTTACTTCGGGACGGTACCTCTATTCAGTTTTTACTGAATATATAGATACTGATGTAAGTGTACTTACTTTGGGACAACCACCAGCATGGTAATCAGGTACTCTGAGTCCAGTACAAAGTCCTCTTTCTTGGCTATCTCAGCCAAACTCCTGGTCAACAAGCTCCCCCTACAGGACGACGCATGCAGTTCAGATTGTCAAGCAACTTCAATCTTTTTCACGAAGACATACACATTTCTTTGTTTCAGATGTTCCAAAGTACACAGTGTTTACTGCAGGAGTACTGTTCCCATTTAACCAAACAATTTAAAATCGTTTTAATATTTCCATATCATCTTCCCTTAATGATACCAAGAGGTGTGACATGAGAGGGAGGCTGCAAAATGTTATACGTCTTCATCGAGGTAAGTGTCATAAATTCATGAAGCTTCAGCAGGAAACCAGGTCGAGCTCAGAGAGGGTGATGTCTAAAATGTATAATATTAAGGCAACAATGTAAAGTGATATTTTAAAATGACATATATAGCAAGAAAGAGGAAAACAGAAAAAACCCAAAAAAACGATTTTCTGTGATTTATGTTTGTAACTGCTGTGTGTATGTCATGGACAATGTTCTTTAATTCTAATGAAATCTAATGAATGTCAATAATACACATTGAAACTCATTTTAAGATAATTTTATTGTACGGGAATTATAAGATAAAAACACAAGCTAACTATGTGTAATCAAACTAAAAAAGTGCCACAGTATTTGGCTTTAGACAGTGCTTCTGTTATCAAATGACAGACTTTATATACAGTATATTATTATTATTATTATTATTATTATACAACTTACGCATTCTTTCTCTCCAGGTTTTGCAGGTTTCCCTTCAGGTTGTTGTAGGCTGAAGCTCTAGCCTTCAGGTCATTGTCTATCTGAGACGCTTGCTAGAGAAAAAGAAGAAGAAGAAGAAGAAGAAGAAGAAGTAGAAGAAGAAGAAGAAGAAGAAGAAGAGGATGATGATGATAGATTACTTCAGTGAGGATCATTTCTTGCACCAAACATATGATAGATAATAATCCTTTTTGGATCACAGGAGTGGGAGAAATCTAACTATGTCTACATGTGATAGTTTATGTTGCTACTTGTTCCCTGTAGTTGTTTATTCTGTTCTCAGGTCTTTCTTATAAAAGTGACAATATGCCTTAATGATATTGCCCGATTAAAAATAAAAATACATACACAAAGCACAACAGTTTGGATAATAATCAAACATTATGTCTACAAGTGAGCAGATTTCTTTTACCTTGGAGATGATCTCAGAGATGTTTTTCAGCGACTGTTTGATTGGATACTTAGCCATGTCCCACTGAAATCTGGTGATATAGGTGACCAGGTCAACTGGAGAGAGAATACAAAATAAAAAGATTAAAGTCATCAGCATTAAACACCTGGATTGTATATATATATATATATATATATATATATATATATATCTGAAAACCAATGTTGTAGTATTTTTTTTGTTGTAGTATTTTTTTATTTGTTTTTATTACCATAATAACCATGAACACACAGTAGTCTAAATCAACAACATCATGCTGGCTTTTGCTTTCTACCACCTTATGTCTGTCAACTACTGTCAACCAGCCTGAGGATTCACGGCCATTACCTCCATTAGCAAGCAGGTTCTCCTGCACTTTGTCTCGGCTGTCCTCCAGGACATCGGCCATGTACTGAGCGACCTTCTTCACCACACTGAAACACAACACGGGGTGAGGACAACAACACAAGGGGTCACAAATAAAGACAAGAGAAGCAATAGATGACAACAAGGGGCAGAACTGTAGCAAAATGTGACATTTTACCATGTTTTTTGGCAATGCCAAAACATAGATTTACTGGAAAGAAATACATAAGGAAATACAAAGTGTATTTTAGAAGCAATCAAGATATAACTGGTAGGAGTTTACCTTTCCACAAAAGTGTCCAGTTTAGCCAGTTCATCTGACAGACCCACTAAGACATCTAGTGTTCCCACCTGTTAGAGACAAAACACACACAAATATTAATAAAAAAAACACTACTTGTGGGGGGATTTTCTGTTAGGGGGGAGGGGGGCACATGACTGCTGTGTTTGACCTTGAGATCAGGGATGTTGAACTTGTTGTTAACAGAGAGGTTGTTGGTGCGTGTGGTGGCCACCATCAGCTTGTCCCAGGTCTGCTGGCACGTCTTCTCCCCCGGAGCGGAGATCAACCAGAATTCTGTCATAGCTGCTGGTAAGAGGTTTGTCTACCGGGCCTTTTGATGAGAGGAAGTTACTGAGGGTGGAGGAAGAAAAAGAGTATTAGTAAAGCTCTGTTGTTTTTGCATAAAATAAAAAAACAAATAAACATAAAATACTTTGATTTGTCAGCCATTTAATTTGCTGGATTGGCACAAACAGTCATTTGTGTAATGTTGTTTTGTAATTAAACAGTTTCTGATTTTCCACAAATATTACAGTATCACAACAAAATAATACACACTCACTTTTTTAGTACATAAACACAATGAGACGATGTTAAGGCAAAAATAAGTGGCTTCAATAATTCCTTCCCAGGAACTAATTAAATCAATTTTATAAAATAATGTGACATCCTAGAAAATATTTGTTGTTTTTTTTAATGACATGATGTCAATTTTGTCAAAGATGTTTTTTGGCCACATGTATGTTAATCATATGCAGCATATTTCATAATGTAAAAGAAAAGAAAATTAGGCTTTTATGTAAAGCATAGATGTTCAACTTATTTATACTGTATATCTATAATAATATGACATGTGAAAAATTATAATAAAATGACATATGGCATCAAAATTGATGGGAAACAGATACAGTTCCTCTGTAAAAAAGAAAGCAGAGAACTTTGGAGATTAGATCATTTTAACAAGGAAGCTCTAACTTCGCATTTGGAGATATACTGCAGCTCCCTTGAATTAAAGCCAAATGTGGCAGTTCACACATGCAGGCTACACATCTTCAGTTTTAAAAGCTGTCATATGTAGGCCTACATTCACCCAAATACTGTGAAGTATTTGTACTTTACAGTTTTATTTTACTGAATACTTCCACTCCACTACATTTCAGAGGAAAATATTGTACTTTTTACTGCACTACACATCTGACATTTGTTGCTAGTTACTTTGGATGTTGAGATGTTTAAGCTAAACACATGATCGACATATAAAATGAATAACTTGGTACATATTAAAATGCTGCTTACATGTTAATGCATCAGTTATAATATTCCAATAACATAATATAAGTTATACTACTGTCCTGCATAAAGAGTGCTTTCACTTTTGATACTTTAATTTTAAAAGCATGACCTGTATTTGTGTATGTTCACATTCTAACTACCTTTGCTTGCTAAAGTTAAGGGCATAAATAATTTTCCATCACTGTACAGAAGACAGATATAAAGACGTGTAAGTATCCCTCCATGAATAAGAGTCATATTGTGAAACAGCTCTTTGTTCCTCTTTTGCTTCTGATTCATGACCTTCCTCACATTTATTTCTCCCATAATTGTAAAACGGACACTGCACACACACCGGTTGATTGCAGCAGTAAAGCTCAGTAGAGACAGACAGCTCTTCAAGTTTGCAGATTGACTGTCATATGATCAGTCTCTGTTCAGCGGAGGACATGCTAAATAATGATCCTCCTCTTCATCAAACACCATGAACACCACACGACTAAGAACTGCTGCTCTTTAGGTTTGATTTGTTGACCATTCTCACAAAAAAAATCACTGATCTTATTAGAAAAATACACCAGGTTGCTGTGTGGTTGAATTCAGTGTTAGCTCGCAGCTGACACTAGCTTGTTTGCATCGCAGTCTCGCGCTGTCACGACGTCATTAATCGGTGTATTTCCCTACTTACCGGTGTGATTAATGGCTTCAGTGTTTGGTCCACACGCTGTAATTCAGTTAAACAGTCGCAGCTTCCCATACATACCACAGATAATAACAGCTTTTCGACTCAAAGGTGCTTCAACACAGCATCTCACTCACAGTCAGCTGATCAGGGCAGTCGTTGTGCGTCTGCGCAAAGGCTGCTGCGCACTATACTGCCTTCACGTGACTGACAAGTCCTCGTGAGGTTCAGTGTCTGAATATAAAGTCAGAAATAGCACATGTTCAGCGGCGCGAAGTCGATAAAAAAACATAAACAGATTTTACATAATTATAAATTATATAAACATATATCTGGAGTAATTATAAAGCAGTAATATTACCAAACTGTCCAACATGTAAAACTCAAGTAGGTCGTAGCCTGCTAGGTAGTGTTGCTCGTTGGAATGCAACACAATTCAGTTTATCTGGAGGAAAATATGCCCAAACATAAGTACATCAATATGTCAGCAATATGTCAGCAGGTGTCAGCAAATACAGTTTTATGCCCACTTAGAAATGTACCTGTCACCTGCATCATTATTTTTATAAAATAGTAATTCAAGTATTTCCAATAGTCCTTAAAGGCAGCCTGAGTGTTTGTTTTGACTGCACAGTGGCTAGCGCTCAATATCGCCCTCTTCTGGTGAGATGTAACTACTCCATTACTTAAAAGTCACTGCCTGTTCCAATATCCATACTGCCTTACTACTGTGTATTTAGGATGCCAGAAGAATATTGAGTAAGTCCCAATACATAATATGTCAAATACAGTATGCCAAAAATATCAGGATGTGTTACTGCATCCTGTCGCATTTTGCATTAAAAAAATAGAGTAAAAAGTAACTACAGTAAGAATGTGCATGATGAAGACATATTAACATGGTCCATTTCTTTACATACAACACAGATAAAAACAGACAACACAAGAGAAGCAGAGCAGAGAAGCTCTTTCCATCCACACATGGAAGCCAGCATGCTGTTCTGGTTATTCTGACCCACAATTCTTTGCGCAGGGGAAAACGATTTTGAGCAAGAGGGTAAAAGTTCAAGACGCAATGTTATGAGTAATGAGTGCTGATTTTTTAGGCTGACAGCAATATCAATATTTGAGAGTTTAAAATGTAGAATAGGCCTTACTCACAGAAGACAAATTGAGATGTAAAAGTAAGAAACCACATGTGTAAATAATTTCCGTTAATGTAATTTCCCACTGTGATAAGTCCAAGTGTATGCTGTAAAAAAGGCCTATTGTGAACAGCATACAGTACATACAGTACAATATCATAATTGAAGAAATAGTAATAGTCACTGATATAGTGACTATTACTAGTAACTAATAGTAGACTATTCCTGGATGACAAACTATGTATTAACTATGTTTTGGGCATTCTTTACTGATATTTCCTTGTTACTATCAGCTGTCATATATACATATACCAATACATATGCAGTGTGCTGATACTTGTGGATGTATCTGCACAGCCACTCAAACATCCCTTACACTTAAATAAGTTGTGATAACAAACTCTTCATAGTTTAGAAAAAGGTTTTATTTTAGATTTGTTTTTATGCTGTAAGTATTGAGAATTAATTATTTATGCAGTTGTTTGTTCATATCTTTTACTTCTGGCCGCAAATCAAGTTTCCTTCCTGATGACAGTCAAGGCATTTAACTGAAATCAGCGGAACCGAAGCACAAAATCGATTTCACTCCCTGATGTGAACCTTGAAGCACATACTTTACTTAGTTTTTTTTACTTGATTTTATACTTTGTTGCATTTTTGAAGATGGTGGTGTATATTATTATTAAGAAACAACATTATACCCATTTAAAACAATAATAAAGCTTTAGTTTTGACCAATCTTGATTATTTTTATTGCGCAGTCATTATCCAATCATGTGTTATCTGTTAACTAAAACTGGAAAGAATGCAATATTACTCATTAAAAGACACATTAAAATATCGTTATTATATAATAATAATAATTTTAATTGACAAAATATTACTGTTACTGTAATTTTTCCATGATTTGTGGCTCTGTTAAGCATTTTATCTTGTATATATATTACATTGCACACGATTACTTTTACAAATAAGCCTTGAATTGAATGTTCCACTTCCCAAATCGATTTAGAAGCCAGTTGTAACTAATATCTTCTTTCTCAGAAATGTGAACTGTATGGCCAATTTGATTAGCTATTTCTGTAGTATGTGCCTCAGGGCCATTAGCATGACTGTGCTGCATGAATCCATACATTTAATCCAGTCAATTGGCCTCTAAATATAGAAGGCCGGCCAACTGAGAGCCTTTAAAACACCAGTGTGTCAGAGTGCTTTCATAGAGGACTTTCCTTGTTGTTTTGACTGAAAGGTTTTCTAAGCCATGTTGTTTTGTGAACACAGTGTCTCTCGGAGTGACTGTCATAAAACGAAGATACGAGCTATAGGACACCACCACAGACAAAAACGAAGCCATGCAGTGTGTTGCTCCAGTGTCACAGAAATACAAGTCATACGACTAATATGGTGGCTGCAGGCTGAGATTTTGTGCCAGTCATTCATTGTTGTACTGAACTCCTGACCACCATGCTTGATGAGACAAATTTCTCAAAATGAATTTCTTCCGATTAAACTGAATTGACATTCATGAACACGAACAAAACATTAAATTACCACTGTTGAGAAAGTGTGGCTTAAGGACTAATCAACAAAATATTCAAAAGCTCTTGAATCTTAATAATCCCCCAGATTCCATGAAGCAATAGTAAATGTCAAATTATCCACCACCTAGACAAAAGCATATTTTGTATGTTTTGTCTTTTTATGTGTTGTGAAAGTTTGTCAGTGCCACACTATTGTTTAAAAATCGATTATATTTTCATACCAATCCAAAGAAACACATGATCATTCATAAAATATGATGCAGTTCTATAGCTTAAACTATCCAACAGTATAGTTAAATGTGCTCCACTTCCACCAGCTATAACATTAGAATGTTGCTCGAATGTCAAAGCATAAGTAAGACTATGTTTTCTACACACTGATAAATTGTGCAATTGTGAATATATCTTATACAGTAGTGAAAGAACTCATATCTTTTACTTATATGATATAAAAATTGTATAACTCCCGCAAAGGGCCCATTGTGCCCAACAAGTAGGCCTATTTTTACTTTGATATGAGGATTTGAATGAGGGACTTTTACTTGTACCTGAGTATTTTTATGGATCAGTATTGCTACTTTTACTTATGCAAAAGAGTAGTTTTTTTAATAAAAAAATAATTCCAAAAGGGTAGTGTACAACGTATCTTACAGTATACTTTGCACATTTTCCAAAATTACAGAGAGTTGTATGCAACAATAAGATAGAAGCAACAAAAATAGTAATACAGTCACATTAATAACCAAAATAATATGTATTTAGAATACAAATTAGAGTGCAAAATAGATGATAACAAGTTAAAACCCCAACCTCCCAACCTCCCAACCTCCCCGCCCCACGCACCCACGCACACACGCACGCACTTAACTGGATTTTCCACTAACAAACAAGAGCAGCAGAGGACTTGGACTGATTGACTGTAACGAGTGGCCATCTACGGAAAGTTTACGGTTATGTAACCAGAATAAACATCACAGATCTACGGCGGCCTGTAAGATATTCGGAAATACATATTTGGTATGGTCTCAAAAACGCAGAAAGCTCATTGGTGGAACTGAAGGCGAGGCCCCGCCCCCTGCCGTTGATTACCTTTTCCACTTCCTCCTCTGTGCTCCAGTCCTCCTCCGCCCATCAACCGATAGAGAAGACGCCACTCAACCAACGCTCGTCCGTCATCTAAACATATGGCAGCAACCGCCCTCTTTCTTTCTTATATCGTTGTGCCCACTACTCTTTAAAAATTCCGCCGAAAAAGAGAAGACGATTTTCCAAAACATTCTGGCCGTTATCTCACGTAAGTAAAGCGGAACACTTTCGGTTGAGTTCCTTGGATTCAGCGGGCGGACGTAACATGGCGGGCTGGTCTTTCTGCCTTTTAGCCACACATGACAGACCGATTCATTGGATTTTGTGATCATTGAGATGTCTTAATGTTACATTTTAAAGCGTTAATACATTGTAAAGCTATCTTAGCACGTCAGTGTAATGTTGACTCCTGTATTGTGTCAGTGTTTGGGTTTCCACGGGGGGTTATTCACAAAATGCAGTGCTAACCTGAGCTTGCTTCGACGTGCTCAACATTAGCAGCTCTCTCGGTGCCAAGAATATATCAGCAGCGCGTTTCCTCGCGATGGCGTTTCCTATGTTCAATACAGCTGGTTTTATATGTCTTGAATGTAAATGTTGATGACATTTGTGTGACGTATGTTTTATTTTGGTGGCTCATTGCAAAAATAATATCCAATTTGTCAAGGTGTGACACCATTTGCACTAGAACACATGCGCGTGTTTTATTTATAGACAAGTATCGGATAATGTGGACTAGTAGTGATTTAAAAACAGTTGACCGGGATAAGGATTTAGTAAGGAACAATATACTAGTTGTGTATTTGGTTAAAATAAATAAGCCACATAAACGGTCGCGAGAGTTGCTTAACGAGTTGATTTGACCAAAGTGACAACAAATGTGAATCCATAGAAAACAGCGGTAATGACATAATATTCAAAATATCGCACCACTGGCCAAGGAGCTTGCATTTAACGTGATGTCGCGTGTGCTAAATGCACGTCATTTCCTGTGTGTTTACATCTAATATCATGTGTGTTTGTTCTTCAGGGCTCCCCTGTCTCTGTACAGGTGTATGAGCGCTACCCAGAGGGCCTAGGGGCCGCTCTTTACCGGGAGCACTTTGACTTCAACGCTGAGCCACCTTGGGATCCTAGCTGATAGCGGGACAGGTCCATCTCCTGACTTGTCCATGTGAGTGACTCAGTGTATTTCACACACCAAAGAGGCATGCTCACCTACACACCTGTAGCAAAGTCCAGTAGCATTGTGTTCTGGGTGGAATTTGCCATACAAACAGAAACATGTATGGGTTTTTTTTTTTTTACAGTCAATAGAGTTTGATAAAAGCTCAATGAGGTGTGTGGATTCTAAACATTTACTAATTATGCAAGACATAATGTAGAGTTCATAAAGCACATGTAATGGGATATGTGTGCCCAAAAGTTCATCATCAGCCATATGTATGCCTGTGTATTTAATTTGTGTGGTTTTTAAATTGCTGTAAAAAAAAAACGTATTGTGGTGATTTAACAGTTTTTTTTTTTCTTCCCCCCGCCCTCTCTTTCCAGTTTGTTGCATACCGGCAGGACCCCATTGGCTCAGTCGTGACCCCTTGACTTGCTTATCTGTTCTTTATGATTGTCGGCTTAGCGGAATACGGTTGAGATGAAAGGACTCGCTGACAAACCCAGCTACATCATTGAACTCCTGGAGGGAGGAGTGACCCTTGAAGATGTCATTGACGGACACATCTGCGAGCAGGCTCTGGTCAGTTCAGTTTGCCGGCATTTTAATGTCTTCAGGTTGCGGTGGAAGAAAGTCCCCAAATTCTTCAAATAGCCTCCATGACACTGTCTTCAGTACATAGCATGTTTATCCCTTCTTGATGTTATTTTAGTGGTTTGACCAGTTGCTTTTTGTAATCAAATCAGCCCTCATCTCCTCTTTGTGTTCACAGGTGGAGAAGAGTGCGTTTGTGGTGGGTGACCTCGGTGCCCTGATGCGGCAGCATGTGTGCTGGCAGAGCGCAGTGCCACAACTACAGCCCTACTACCCAGTCAAGTGCAACAGCAGCCCTGCAGTCATCGAGGTCCTGGCCTCCTTGGGCCTTGGCTTCGTTTGTGCCAACAAGGTAAGCTTTGAACATCACAGAATCAAAGTCGGGTAGCTTTATTTGTATTTTCGTGCCTCATCCTCTAATGAAAGCATCTGACCTTTTTGGGACAATTGCATTACAAGCACTCAATTGATTACTAGTCAGCTGATTACTTTTAACCTTTCAACTTATGCAACACACTTAGTACCTTTTCATTGTTTTGATGGGGTTGTTACACTTTGTTGCTTTAATTTCTTTAACGTGTGTCCTCTTTCCCGCAGACTGAAGTGAGCCTGGTGCTGGAGCACGGCGTGCCACCAGAAAGCATCATTCTGTCAGCCGTTTGCAAGCAGCTGGCACACATCAAGCACGCTGCCAAGAACAACATCCAGCATCTTGTGTGCGAAAATGAGGCAGAGTTGTCCAAGATTTCCCGCCTGCACCCAAGTGCAAAGTAAGTGATCCTATTAAGCAGCAAACCCTTTTCCTTTAGCTTTTAATCCCCCTGCACTTAAAACTAAAGGCCGTGTCTTGGGCTGAAAATAAACAAAAAATTGGGAAGCTGTTGCTAGTGTCAAACATTTATTTTGCTTAGATTGGTGTGTTTTTTTCTTCCTGTTTTTATTTGCGTCTGGGGTTCTTTTTTGTCTCTTCTAGGTTGCTGCTGCAGTTGACCACCAAGGCACATGCAGCTGAGACCAGTATGGCCTTTGGCTTCTCTCTTAAGAGCTGCCGACACCTGCTGGAAGCAGCCAAGGACCTTGGAGTCCAGGTGGTGGGTGTGACCTTCCACATCCCCAGCTCTTGCCAAGACTTGCAGCAGGCCTACACCCATGCACTGTCAGATGCCCGCTGTGTGTTTGACATGGGGGTGAGTACCATCTGGGGGAAAAGTGTAATTTATAAAATTATAAATCTGTTGGAATTTAGTAGATATTGGTCAACTCAAGACTGCCCCCCCGTATCCTAAATGCCTTTTTAACCCATGGAATTTCCTTTTTTATTAAGGGTAACAACTGACTGTTTGCTGTTTCTGTTCAGGTGGATCTGGGCTTTAACATGAACATCCTGGACATTGGTGGCGGATTTACTGGCTCAGAGTTTCAGCTCAAACAGGTAAGTTGTAAAAAGTTGTGATATTTTTGGGGATGCTTTAATGAAACTGTCAAATGACTAACAATGTACATGTTCTGGAAAGACTTGGCCCAAACCATAAAACCTAACTGAAGGACACAAAAGTGAAAATACAACAATAAAAAAAATTTGATATGTAGACATAAACAAGTTGGTGTGAAATCTTTGCTAAAATATTGCAAAATCTTCACCATCCCATGCTAGTTTATTCTCTTTGGCCATCAACATATTATTGAAAACATGGCTAGTTTACTCGAGGATAATTTCATTCATCTAGACGGTCGTTTACACACAGCAGTGATGGCAGAGCATCCAGAGTTGAACATGCATCTTACATCTATTTGTAGCTCAAACATCACATCAGTTGTCTCTCACTAACAACATGCAGAAAGTAATGGATTTCAGCACATGTGGGTTTTTATCTAGAAACGCCCACTGAATCTAATTTGCTGTAACTTTTGTGTGTGCAGGTTGAGTCTGCAGTCAGGCCGCTGCTGGATGCTTACTTCCCCCCACTGTCTGGAGTGCAAGTGTTGGCCCAGCCAGGCAGCTTCTACGTGGCCTCTGCTTTCAGCCTGGCTGTCAACGTGATCGGCAAAAATGTGGTAACCCGCCACTGGGACAGCCTCGCTCAAGGTGAGTTACTTAATCCTCTGAGGTCGTCTTGAAACAATCTTTTACACGTGTAAAAAAGTTACGTGTTGCGTAATCATAACAAAACCTTCAGAGGTCAAGTCGTCAGTTCATAGATAATTCACTATGTTCCATATTTTAGACTTTGTCGCCCGCTGTGTTTCCACAGGTGTGAACAATGAAGATACCGAGTTCCTGTACTACATGAATGAGGGTGTTTATGGCCCATTCAGTCGCAAGCTGCTGGGAAAGTCCATCGCTGCCCCGTCAGTGCACAAGGTTAGTATGCCTCCATCCAAGAGAGTCAACCCCATTCAAGACTGAATGGAGAATCTACTAGCAGCTCTTGTTGATTTAGAGAAGATGGTCATGCATTATGAGTATTTAAGGAAGTGGGATCAGAATTGCTTTAGATTGTGAATTATTTTTGACCTAATATAAAGACCCTACAGTGGTTCTGGGGGTTTCATACAAAGCTGAGGTAATTAAACATGCAGTCCGAAGTGGAATATTGGTCAAAAAGGTTAATGGTGACCTAAAAGTGACATCGCAGTATAAAAGTATATTAACTAATAATGTTGGGAAAAATATACTGACAAAGATGGCTTGTGATGTAGAAATTGTGTTCTGGGGCTTCAGGGCCGTTTCAATTAATTTCATACACCCCTGGTGCTAACAAGCAGTTATAGTCTGCTAGATATAGATGTATATCTATATATAGATCGATCTCTCTCTCTCTCCCTCGAAAGCTAGATAGAGAGATAGATATCTATCGAGATATGGATAGATATCTATCGAGATATGGATAGATATCTATCGAGATATGGATAGATATCTATCGAGATATGGATAGATATCTATCGAGATATGGATAGATATCTATCGAGATATGGATAGATATCTATATATAGAGAGATGTATATGAGGGAGTACTGGCCATGTTTCTTTATGTACATTAGCTTTTTGATAATAGCTATCAAGTTTTAGGTTGCTTGCTAGCTAATAAGCTATGGTTGGGATGTCAAGAATAACATATTTTAGATAGCACAGGAATATAGTTTGCAAATGGTGATTCATCAGTTATTGGTTTTGGTTGTTTTCCTGCAGATTATTCTCTTCTGCTTTGCATTAGATAATGTATACTTTTATATAACATGCATTATTTTACATGTGCAGTTGAGATGTCATTAACTATGACAGAAAGGAAGAGCAATTGTTGACCTTTCTGATTGTTGCCTGTTTTGACGACACAGTTTCCTTCTCTGCAGCATGTGCTGTGTGCTGAGGAGGGAGTGTATCCCAGCAGCCTCTGGGGGCCGTCACTGGACCAGCTGGACCAGGTGGTGGAGCGCTGCCTGCTGCCTCAGCTCAGTGTGGGGGACTGGCTTTGCTTCTCCAACATGGGAGTGTGTGGCCTGGAGGAGTTCAGCGGCCTCTCCAGCTCCCCCCAGCTGCCCGTCTACTACACTGTCTCCACCTGTGACTGGTGAGTTAGCATGTGAAAGCTCACTGCTCATACAGATGTATTAAGAATATGATGCATTTGCAGAGAACTGATACTTGGTGTTTCCCACAGGTACGAAATGCAAGAGGCCGGTGTGACACTGGACAGTGACATGAAGAATTTCTCCATGGTCCAGTACAGTGTGTAACTACCCTCTGCCCCTGTCCCATAATATATTGCACAGATCCTCCTTAGCCTCTGCTTTCACCATGTGAGAGGAGGGGTCAGCGAGGTGTTTGGGACAAGGGGCTAAATGTGGTCAACATTCCAGCCACCTTGGAAAATGCAGTGTCCAATTATTTCTTCCAGGAATTTGACTTTTTTTACCTCTCGAAATGGGAAACAATTGGTTGTTTGATACCTCAATTTTCTAAAATTTTGATCTGGAAGATAATCTTCTCATTCTCGCTCCTCCCTCTGATGGACTCTAAAAATCTATCAGCTAAAAGAACGCAAGCTCAAAAGACATTATGCAACAAAATGGACGACTCTTTGGAGATGGGACCCCCCCAACGTGTTTGGGGTGGTTTGTTTCCTAAATCAAATCCAGTTTACAAAATGTACAATTGATTAAAATGATGTTCTCTATTGATTTACCTGTTGACAGTCATGTAAATCCTGTGTCTGTCCAACACCAATACATTTTGTCTGTAGATGATTTTTGAAGTTCTTAAAAGAATCAATGCCTCGTGTGGATTCTGTACTTTAGACCCCTCACTTTGCATAGTTTAAATGAAATTATGACAATGATGTAACCTATTTCTTTATTGCAGCTCACCTCAATGCATTTTTATTTATTGGATTCAGATATTACTGGGGCAAATTTAAAGCTCCATCTTTAAGTGTGTTTTGCTGAGGTATTATGCTGTGGCCCATCTAACAGTGTTTTCCTGATAAGATATTGATGTGTTTTTTAACGCTACATGGATTGTGCTGTGATTGCCATTTGTGACCTCAGTGGTTTCCCTTGACTCAAAAGGCATGAAGGAATTGCTGTGGGAGATACAGAGAAGCTGCAGACACCCTAATGCACTCCTAGCCTCTAAAAGAGAGAGGTTAATCTGCTATAAAATGCACAAAATCTTTTGTACGTTAAATAATTACTGTGACATTTAACAACGCAGTCCTGATTTTTCAGATCTTCATATTAGTGTCTCTATCCAATGGATTGTTCATTGTCTCCTAGGATCTGAAAAACCAGCAAAAGACATTTCTGAAGAGTGCTCAAACATTAATTATCTCTATGTGGCAGATGTAGACTTAACTCTTCTATATCTGTCACATACAAGACATGCTAGCTGTACACAGACCTGAGGCAGTGCAAATGACATAACTTGCCAGACTTATCCTCATGCCTCTCTAAAGTTATGAGGGACACAATGCACATTCTGCTGTACAGCTAAAAGTCTAATATTAAAGGTGACCTGACTTAACTGCAGTCTAAAGAATCCTGCCCTTGTGTGTTACAAATGACTAATGTATTAATTAATTGCTTGTCTAAGGCACTAATGGACCATAGCCTGTTTTTGACTGTAAATTGTGCTTGTTAAAGTAATGAAAGTGATTAATTTAATACATTTCTGACTGAAATAATTGTTCCTGTGTACGTGTGATCTCTTGATGTCGGTGGTGGAACAGTTGAAGGAAAACATTTTTTCGCTGTTGGCTAACAATTCAAAAAAACGTATTTCTGATCTGTTATGGGTCTGGTATATGTTGTGATCGGAAAGTAGAAAATCAAATCCAGATGTAGGGCTGCTTGGGCTCAGTTTTTGCAGCCAGGAATGAGCTCTATGGCGGATTCATCCTAATAGTACACAAATACTAGAATATTTTAATGTGTTTAATGGTTCGTACAAAGTCTTGACAGTTTGGAAAACGCTTCATTTTAGAGTTAAGTTTTCGAGGTTTGGAGTTTGCTTGAATTTGCATATACTTCCAAAGAATGATTGATTTTCAATATAATCTGGTGTTCAATCTATGCAATCGCTCATGTAAAGCAAGTCTTTTTATATTTGGCGGACCGGAGCTAGCTAAGCATCAAATAATTGTGATTTAAAAACATACAAACTTAATGTGAACAGCTGGTAAAATAAACATAGTGACTATATACACTGATTACTGTGACTATAACAGAATTCTCTAAAGTACATTTTATGTGATTGAATTTAAAGTAACCATTTAAATGTGATGGTAAAGGCTTTGAAAAAGTGCTTTACTCTTAAAAAGCTATACGAACCCAGTGATGCTATCTAATCTCTAATAGGGGGAGAAAGTCCGACCAGGTTGTCACTGACCTGCTGTCTAGAGAGGAAAATTTACATTTTTGGTCATTTTCATTACTGCTTGGAAATGTCCTGTCTGTCCCTGAATAAGGCACTCAGCACTCACCTGCTTGTGTAGCTTCAAATAAGATCCTTGCTTAATTGTTTATAAAGCATGATGTACTGCTATTTTTTTATATATCACCAATGCCATATATTGTAGTAGGTGACAAGGACTAATGTGAAGCCATTGATTTCCTCTACTGCAAAATGAATTGCAGCCACTGAAACGGTTCCTTGGTGTTGTATGTGAGAGGATCCCAGCTCAAACATTGCTCTAAGAGGAGCCATTATAGCTCCAATTAAGTGTCTCATCATGTGAAAGTGTTTATTAGAGGTGATGACCGCATGTTAATTAGATTCGAATCATGGTGCATTTGATAGTGGTGGTGAAGATAATAAATAAAATAACAGACAACTAATTAGTCTGCCTTGAACAAAGTCCTGCACACAAGATGACACTGCATAAAAAATAGACTTTATAATTACAAGGGTACAACACAGACATGATAGATTTGAAATTACAACTTGATTCACATCCTATTCACTATGACTGAGCAAGCATGAATGAACTCTTAAGTGGTCGATTCTGATTGGTGGCATAACCTTGTATTGGTATAACAAGAGGGAATCTGACAGTAAAAAATCTCTTTTTCCTTTCTTCTTCACTCTGGGTTTAGAGATGATGTAATTTACCTCAGGTGTCCTTCAGCCGTCTTGCTGCAGTACAGCCATTGTGAATGTTGACACTTTACTCTCTCATACCAAGTCATCCTGGTTTGCATTGCATGACCAGAGAGGGCACAAAGGCAGATGGGATCTTGTTAGTCAAATGTTTCAATTAAGTTGTTATATCACCTTAACACCAAACTGCTTCGTGCCTCAGAACATCAAATAAGATGTCCAGGGGTCAAGTTAAGATTGGACAGATGAGGAATGACAGTTGTCACATGTGAGGGAATTGTAATAGACAACAAGAGAGGGCCGTTTCTGAAGAAATTGCAGTGTGAATGCTGGATGTTGAAAAGCTGACACTACACTGCATTGCTGGCTTTAATCGAGCATTCACACCCAATTACAGCATATTGGTGTTGTTTAAGGACTGTATAATCGCCTGTGTGTGTACTGCAAAATAGCTAATAAAATGATTTAGTCGTAAAGAATGGTACAGAAAATTGGTAACGCCGGAAATTGTAGGTTACGAGTCCACCACGAAGAAGCTTTAGATTGAAGTAACATCACATTGTTGCTTTGATGAATTGACGATTTGTCTCCAAACAAACCAACTTTTCGTTCGAAAAGGTTAATTGGTCGTCCGTTATTCAGGTAGCTTGGGTTTTTCTCAATTTATGCGAGGCGTAAATAAGTCCGAACATAAGATTGTTATGAATTTTCAACTTTTACAAGAACTAAGCATAAAAATCGAAATTGAAGGTTCGCTATTCATATTCATGCCATGGTGGCTAGCCATCTACTTTTTTGGTAAGCTTTAAACACATAAAACATTCCTAAAACTTCATGCTATGCTAGCTAAAAGACATCTAAACTATTCAATTTCACTCCCTGACCAATCAAAAAGAAGTTTCAATTTAATTGGCTAGAAAAAGTAGCATGATGTGACGTCATGAGACGAGGCCCCACCCATTTAGCTCATTTTCTCGACAGCGCATTGGTTAGCCTCTGTCATGTACCACGTGACTGCCATTGGGGGTCGCATAAGCCACGCCCCCCGGCCTAGCTATGTGTTGTAGAATAGAAAAGAAGACTTAACAAGTGAGTTATTACATGAAATTCAAAAACATAAACATAAAATGTATCACCTGGACACCCTGGAACAATGGCTGACAGTCTTGAAGAAGGAATAAAAAGTTATTTAGTTTTCATGCTGAGAAGCCTCCCATTGGTCAGCTTGTGCAGTATGCAAATGAGGAGGACGGCTACGTCAGATCCTGAACTTGAGCGCCATTTTTTCCTCAATAGGGGAAGAAAGGGACAAAAGCTGGATCAAAAATAACTTATCTCTGTCTGGAGGGGGTTCGCAAACATCATCTTTCATATTTGACTTCACTGTTAACACAGCGGTGTGTGTAGACGGAGGATGCAGCTCGGATGAGTATCTGTGTGCAGCGCTGGTAGCAGACGCAGCTCACCGACACACACACACACACACTCACTCTCACACACACACACACACAAACTCACAGCACCGGTGGAAGTGGAAGAGCCCTGCCGGAGGTGGCACAGCGACAACTAACGTCAACCTACACCGAAAATTGGACGAGGTAAATATCTGCGAGGAGGCTGTGGGCATCCTCGAGCAGGAAGAAGCGTGTAGCTGTCAGCGTGCTACCAGAGGCTTTAATGACTCAGTGTGGGCAGCACACACTCAGTGTTAGCATAGGTGGCAAGGTTTGAGTTTGTAGGTGATCTAACGGTAAATCAAACGCTTCCAACTCGCTGGAATAAGTTTTCATTACCCATCATTTATCATTCATATAGAGACTGACAATGTGAAATAGTGCAATCAGCTGTTGCACACTTCGTGTTGTCATCTGTAACACGTATGCAGACATAATATCCATGTGTACAGTCATGTTGTTATTTATTCTGTCATTTTTATAGCTAAGTATCGTTTAGTACAGAGATGTTATCGTTATGCTTCAATTCGTATTTTACTACAGTAATTATCTATACAGTTTAGAGTTACAAGGACAGTGCACATTAATAGACATTTCTGTAAATGTGCCAGTTTAGCCATATTTCTGCAGTCCCTGTGCAGGTGTAATGACAGCTACTTTTGAAGCACACATATCTATCTATCTATATATATATATATATATATATATATATATATATATATATAT
>CALSBV010012213.1:9094951-9135374 GCA_943590825.1 Bovichtus diacanthus
CCGCCCGCCGAGACCTCTGAGATGCAGCCGCCCGCCGAGACCTCTGAGATGCAGCCCGCCGAGACCGCAGCGCAGCCACCCGCCGTAAACATAGAGCAGCCGCCCAGCGCGAACACAGCGCCCCCCGTGAACACAGAGCAGCCGCTTGCTGATTCAACAGAGCAGATGGATAACAGTGAGGATGGACCAGAACCAATGGAGGAAAGTGGAAATGAGAAAGTAACTGATGTGGATGTGTTACCCGAGGTGGAGCTGATGGAAAGTTAAGAAATACAAGTCACTAGAGAAGTTCCTCATGCAGTGCATACAATGTGTTACCTGACATACAAGTTACCTGTAAGTGAGGGTGGTCTCGTAATATAGCCCACATTAGTATTGTTTGTTTCACCTCAGTCTGTTGTCAGTGGTCCATATCCTTATTTCCACATAAACGCAGAGAACATTATAATGAAGATACAGATGTATTGTCTGTGATATAATGGTGTCAAACTGTTGAGCTTGTTACAATCTGTAATTCGACTATGGCTACTGACTTTAACTCAAGCACTGATTTGCTCCTGGTAGCTGCTTTTATTTGCACCCTTTATTTAAGCCCATTTGTACAAAAGTGTGATTCCTATTTCATCATTGCTTGTCTGCTAATATCAAGACTTAAGTGCACACACTTCAACATAGACTTGGTTTATCATTATACTATGCTTTCCTTTTTTAAAAACAAAAAAAACAAAAACATTTGGACCTATTTGTGTCATGTGCACAGCTTAGTTATTTTGTTTTCTCATTTTTTCTTTTTGGATTGTTCACAGCACACCCCACTCTACATTTAAACACATTAAGGGGAAAATGTTTCTTGCTTACCAACTCCTGCTCAAGGTGGACGCTGATCTTGCCGTTTTGAAGCCAAATTCTTAAAAATGTTTAGGTTTCTGAATTCTCAGTGAACTCGTTTATTATACAACTCTGACCATGTTGCTTGCTTGGGCCTAGCTTTTATTGTCAGAGGAAAATATGATTTGTGCCATTGTGAATTCTACATATTTGCATAGAATTGTGGAAAATGTACCTAGAGATTCAACAAAATATAAAACAACTTATTGGGTGTTCACTGTATATCTCCTGTTCTCCTAACAGCTGTTTTTTGTAATACACTTGTATTTTCTATAATTCCTAGAGGATCTAAAATGTTGGGAGAGGTATAAATTATCATTCTGTCCAAGGCCACTAGGTTGTAACAAATAAAGTGGTTTCCTTTTACATAACTGATTCATACGTTTTTTTTTTTTTCTTCATATTTTCATTTCGTAATAAAACGTATTATTTTAAATCAAGCAGTGTTAAAGCAAGCCACGGTATGTTTCTTTCATTGGTAACTGACTGACCTGGAAAATCATTCAAAACATCTTTATTCCTTTATCAGCAGAACATATTGGTTAAAGTCTGAATAAATGCTGACAAGAGTGAAGGCTTTAGGGTGTTTCATCAGTGTTTAATATTCCCCTGAGAAATACTGAAATAAAACAATTTCTGCCCGTTACATACATTTCAGTCTTCCGTTGTGATGGATCTTAAATAAAATACATTAATTGTTTGATAGCAGCGGCTCAAAATAAAAGATAAGGATATTATTGAGTGCATGCATTACCAACTTCTGGCCACATGGTGGTGGCAATTCAATTTCATAACGGAGTCTCAGTTTTGACCTTTAGAAATAGCAGCTTAACAAAGAAAAACTCAAGGTCCAGTTACTAACTTTTTCCACGGTCTGTTAACTGAATCGCAGTCTTCACCATACCATAAGTTATTATCAGTATTATACGTTTATCACTTACATGACTAAGGTAATAAGGGAGACTGTTAAATAGGGTCCAAAGATCCAGAAACTGCTTGCAAGTGAATTTGAGAACTTAAGAACTGATGTTTCCTAAGTCAAGGAGGTGAACTTTCTATCTTTACTTCATGACTGTTCTGATTTGATCAAGGACTGAGGGGCCGCTGTAGTTGTTGGTTTGAATGGCCTCCAGCCCCTTCAGGTACTCCACCGGGAGTCCATTCTGCTCTGCACCCAGACACACCACCTTGTAAGAAACAGAGAGACGCATTCAAATTAACATCTTGATTCTGTCACAAAATCACTGGACTAAGTAAATTGGAATGTGTCATTAATTGCAATGCAAAGGTTTTAGAGCTGAAAGGAATACCCCCCCCCCCCCTCTTTTTTTTTTTTAATAATCATTTGTATATCAATTACTCACTCTGTGTTACCTTGAATTCGATCAAAAAAAACTGAGAAAATTCTTGATGAATTGAAGTAAATTGGGCCAGTCGTATGCTCACTACTTTTCAAAGAAGCGCAACTCGTCCATGTATGTATTGTTTATGCAGAAGTGTATTAAGTAGGAAGGTTTTAGAAAAAATGCTTGTGTTTGGGAAGTAGTGAGCACACGACTGGATAAACGAGATTTGGGATTATACTGCACGAGTTGTGTGAGAGTTTGTAAACGGATGTTTGGATATAGTTCTGCTGTTGTTAAACACTGCCCCCATTTTCTTCAACTCATCAAGAATTTTTGGATTCTTCGTTCACCATGGAGGCATGCGGTAAAAAAACAAAAACGTTTGATTAAATAATTCAAACTAACACGGGGTGAGTAATTGATATACAAATAGTCGTCCTTGTGAAGTATTCCTTTAAGTCAAGTGTGTTGTCTTTGGACCAGTGTTTGTGTTTACATGCACACACCTGTTTGTACTGAGGAGACGGAGGGCAGGCGTGGAAATTGTTCATCTGATAAGTCCTGCAGAGGATGAGTCCTTTGTCACTCTCCACTGAAACCTCCAGCGGAGAGTACATTCCCTGGCTCACCCCTTCCTGGCTGAGGACACAAAGAAAAGAGCCAGGCCGTAGTTGGTTAAAGTGACAACAATTAACTGATAAAAGGCTGTGTTTGTGTGTCTTACTTGTCTAGGCTTGGGAGGTTTTCGTTGCTTAAAGTCCAAATAACCCCCCACACTTCTGCTCCTGGACAGGACTCAATGGTGGCCACTCCACCATGCCAATGGTTTTCCACATATTTCTCATACAGGCCAAAGTTCAATTTATAGTCCTGTGCACACACACAGAGAGGGGTGATGGAAGTAGGAGGTAAAAAGGACAAAAGGCTGTGAACAGTGATGAGCTATTGTGCATTTTAAACAACATGCCTTTTATTTCACTGTGATGTAGAGGTGCTATGTTTTGTTTTCAGCTGTGTCCCCAGTTTGCTGTTGTTCATCACAGCATGGCCTGTTGTTACAGCTGGTGATAAAGCTAGTAATCATTTATGTGGGCTGATGTGAGGAAATAATGGACGAAGTGGTCGAGTCACTACTTTTCCATATAAGTGAAACCATGAAGTACATAATCAGACGATTTTACCAAGAAAGAGAGGAGTTATGTGTTCATTATGCGCTCATTAAACACGGCAATTAAACTGTTACTATTTGAGATGCCCCGAGTTAAACGGGCACCTGTCAACCAACTAAAATAATGATTATAATCTGTGGTAATGTAAGCAGTTAGCTATGAAGTAACCGGGCGTGAGTCTACCAACACTAGCTAAAACAGCATGCTAAATCGTTTCCCCTGTGACACCATGGTACATTCACGGGCATTAAGCTAACTAATGCAAACAAGGCAATGCTGCGTTCAAGTCATATAAGGTTAACGACTATCATTGGTCTCGACTTGCAAGAGTTTACATATTATGGAGAATTAAGTGTAGGCTAATGAATGAATTGTTTTGTACTTGTGTGCATATTGCTGTACAGACACCGCTAAATTTCAGAATAGAAGTTACACATAAGTAGCTCATGACTACTTGCGTGTTTGGTAATTCCCACATGACGTGAACGCGATATCGGTAACGTTAATATCAATAAATAAAGCCATTTTATAGTAAAAACAAACGAGTTACCTTTAGTCGTCCGGTCGTCAAAAATGTTGCAGAGGGGTTTGCCAGTTGCAATCTTTCCCTCAACAAATTACTTCCAAAAGCGAAATACATGAAGAGACCGTTAGAAAGAACTGACATCCTGTAACGAGACAGTTACTATTGTATTTGTATCAGATCAAGAAATGTCGGCGTCCCAAAGCTTCGTCTTTGCCTCGCGCCGTCGACGCAGACTTGCAGGTCAGTGAATGGCTGTGAGCGGCTGCAGCTGCACTATTTAGTTTGAAATCCGAGATATTGATTAACCCGACAAGCATTTGCCCACTGCAACTGTCAGTGTATGAAAACATAGAGGTTGTAAAAAAAAAAAAAAATCAAATAAAATTGTGTGGATTATTTTTCATTTACTTCCGGGTACGATGCCGATCAAGAGCAGCCTCTTCTGGTTCCCAAACAAGCCACAAAGCGTTTGAATTTTTCTCTGAATTAAAAAGGCACATTTAAATTGCAGTCACTATACCACCTAATTAAGTAAATATTTGTATCTACAATAATCACTTATATTCTACTGAATTTTAAATAAATCATATAGTTCAACCCTAGTTTCCTGTATAGGTTTAGTAAGACTTAATTTTATGTAATTTATTTACAGATTTTTACCAAACTGACCGTTTCATGGCTCTCAGGAACTGTAGCACACAGAACACTGCTGCAGTTTAATGACGGGGAAATGAGCACTGTTAATCCATTCCTGGATGTAATTTGACCTTTATACACCATTATTCAAATATAGACATGTTTTAATAATTGTTCAGGTTGTAAGTGCACATAGAAATAAGTTATTAATATTTTTTAGTTATATAAATAATTATTTAAAATAAAATAAAAAAACCTACATAGGCATCATCTTGTAGATCATTTCAGTTTATGCTAAATTCCTTTCTAATTAGCATTTAGGGAATACGCATTTCCATGCAAAGGTACTTTATTCAGCCATGTAAAGATAACAATAATAAGTAGACAAAATAAGTGAAAAACAAAAAAAATGTGTTACCAACGCTGCAATGATACACAGAGTCACAATTATCCTCTCCATAAGGACTTTAATGTACAAAATAAGGAAAAACAAACTGAACAAAAAAACGCATGGAAATTCACAAAATGTTTCCTTTGAGAAAAAAAATCCTGTACAAACAGTGGGGTGTTGGTCAGCAAACGTAGGGCCCGGTGATCATCTCCTTGGGCCGCCCCGGCCTCGCCCCCTTCCTCTGCCGCGGCCTCGTCCTCTGCCTCGTCCCCGTCCAGCCACTGAGAAGACAAACAAATATAGTCAGGAACATTTGTCAAACATTCACTGGCATGTTGGGTATTGCAGTATAGTTGTGAGGGCCACTCAACCTTTAGACCAGTTTAACGTACTAGTGAATTATTTAGTCACTTTCGTTAGCCAAATCACTGATAGGCATGAAGGTGAGGAAACAATTGCAAGAGACAAGCAACCAAAATACAAACCAGTGAATTGGTTATAAAAAAAATTAAAAAGTGGCAGAATTTGTCCTGCACAGATTATTTAAACACAGCAATCTTTGGGCCAGCACTGTAAAGTTTAACAGTGGAGATACTCAAGGTTGGGTTAGATGAAAATACATCTTATAAAAAAAATAAAACAGCAATGATCAAGTTTGCAACCAAACTGTTTAACTTAAGTTGCATAACCACTTCTCTTGTGTTAGCAATAAAGCCAGTAAAAAAACAAAAATAAGCATTCACCAACAGATAGGATTCAGAAAAAAACAAAACAACAAACATCAATGTTAGCCATAGCCTAAGAATAGTGGAGTAGGGAAGAGAAGATCAGCAGTGTGTGGTTTATGAGACGCCCTTTTGTTGAAGCCTGTACAGCATAATCTTATTGGGACGACTGAGACTTATTTAGACACATTCATTATGTGCCCAGAGTAGGTTTAGGCCGGTTTAAAATGTTTTTTTTAATTTTTTTTAAACAGTTTGATATTAATTCAAAACAACAGAGGGGTACACCAATGTTTTACCATTATGCTAATGACTCCATTGGTTTGTTTTATAAACTAACGATAGTGTGAATCACATTGTCATCTTGCTCTTTTAAAAATGCAATAAAAGTTATATTTAGCTTTGTGACATATCTGAACATGTTGCTGGTGTAGGCTACTTTTTTTTTATTAAGACAAATGTCAGTTTAGCCTATGTGCATAAGATCAAACTGGTTTTAAGCGCCTATAGCAAAAGCAGAAATTCCAGGAACTCTAGCCCAGAGCAAACCTTAGTTGTGGAAATGTCATAAAAACAGATTCTGCAAGGTTTGTTTGCAATTGAGCTGGCCTCTACTGAAATCCCCAATAATTCTAGCACAATATAAATACAAGAGGAAGCTACACATCGTGCCCAGTGTGCTGTAATGGCTCTCTCTGACGAACACCTTGATGTTTCGACATTCCTCACCTGCTTCTCTCTTCTTGGACTTTATCTTTGGCTCGATGTCAACCAGCAAGGTGTCCAGTGGGAGGCTGTCGGGAAGGATAAAGTAGCGAATATTGTTGCCACGGATACTCAGTGATTCCAGCTGAGTGGGCTCCCTGTTTTTCAGGGTCATTTTCACCGCCTTCAGGTGGGTGTTCATGCTCACATCAACACCTAAATGGGAAAAGAAAGAAAAAACGGGATGAAGAACTTGAAATGAACATGGACAAGCCAACATCCATTGTTATTTACAAAGCTGAATAGGAAGTAACTTAAGACACCATAGTGTGATAGTCAGAGTATGTCCATAAGGAGATATACACTGTTATAACAATCCAACAGCACCACAACCTGCTGCCCCCAGAAAGAAAGCTAAAGGAATACTTCACTTTCAAAATTACAATTTGTTAATCAATTACTTATTAAATTAAAAAAGAAAATGTGCATAACTCCAGCGAACGAAGATTTTTTTTTTTTGAGAAAATACTTGATATATGTAAGTAGATGGGCGACCATTTAACAACAGCAAAACTATACCACTTGCCATCACCAAAACTTTAGTATTTAGAACACATCCGCCTAAACAGTCTCACGCTTTAGCAAGCGCGGTACTTGTCTGGATGAGTACTGTTTATGCAGAAGTGTTTCAAATAGAAAAAGGTTTTAGCCAAAATGCACAAGTTTGTGAAATAGTAAGCATACAACTGGATAAATGAGACTTTGAAGATTTTCCTGCAGGAGTTGTATGAGAGTTTGTAAACAAATGTTTTGATAACATTTTGCTGTTGTTAAGCCAGGTCCTCATTTGCTTCAATTCATCAAGAATTTTCTCCATTTAAGGATTCTTTGTTCACTGTGGAGGCATGTAAGAAAAACAAAGTTTTCTTCAAGAATTTAAGGTAACACTCGTGAGTAATTGATATGCGAATGATCATTTTGAGGGTGCAGTATTCCTTTAAGTTGAATCAGGACCCATTAAAACCATTTGATTAAATAATTGAATTTCTTGATGATCATGGAGGAATGATTCAATGGACTGTTGTATTAGCCTGCATTAGCTTAATGCTAGGTGAACCTAATAAACTGGTTGTATATTCAGTTGCGGGTGCACTTTGTGATCAAATTAAATCTAAACTTGTGTCATGCCGTCTGAACACATTTCATTGCAGTGCATGTACAGGAGGAAACACATTTTAATAAAGCAGCAGATGGCTCTTACCTGTGATGGTGCCATGGACCTGGGTGCCATTCTTCAGTTCAATGGTAACTGTCTCATGGCTCAGTTTCATCAAAAACCTGTGAGTAGCATTGAACAAGATTACAGTGTGAGCGCAGATCTTTAAACGCAACCTTTTCCAGATTAACACGGACATTAATTTAACATTATACATAGAGGCAAAGATTAGCTTGAAATCAGCTAGCATTATCTAGTCAAAGTTAGCCACCGGCTGTGTAGCTTTCACCACCAAAACAAAAGTACTCTGGCGGGCGAGATTAACATTACAAATACCGTGCATTTACTTTGGGAAGGAATGATACATTACTAAACACCTCTTTGACTGCGGCTACATTTCTTAAATCATATCGGTAAATGCTTTAACATTAACTTTACAAAGACAGACCGCCTGGGCCTGAGAGTGCACTAGCTAACGTTCCTGTTGCTATGGTTGTTAAAGCTAACGTTCATGTTGCTATGGTTGTTAAAGCTAGTTAGCAAACATTGCGGCTATAATACCTGCGTGATATCACAGGTAAATCCACACTTTAACATTTAGCAGGAACACAACATGCGTGTGTATCTGTCGGGTTATTGAAGAGCCTGGAGCCCGCTCATTGTAACACCGGACAGACTCCATTCATTCCGTCCACAGCTTCTTCCCGCCTCATCTGTCTCTCCGTAAAACATCTAACTCCATCCATCAACATCGCGATGTTTTTATCACCTCACATCACAGCATTTAATGAACAATAACTTGTTAAAACCACTTACCTGACTAGTTTCATGATTGTGACGGGCTGTAGAGACAAATCCTCCACAAAAGACAAAAATTGCAGCGCTCGAGTGAAAACACAGGCCGCTGTTGAACGCTTTACGTTTCAGTCGCGCTGATACGACGTCATCAAATGAGCGACAGCAAAGATAGAAGCCACACGTGACAACATCGCCGTCTAACGGTGGAGGAGTGAACGTCATGTACAGCCAGAATAAGCTTTTTTTCAGTGCCACATGATTTCAATTCATGCAGCAACATTTTATTGGAGTAATTGTGTTATTAATATTGTGTGTAAGTTTGGCCCTTACCACAAAAGTTCCTTCAAACAAATAAAAGAGTTGCTCCATAGATTATATCCAGTTAAACAAACAAAACAGATGTAAATAGCTATTCCTGTGAATTACATCCTGAAATATGCTCCCATTTGTTTTAGCATTGTGCTTTTGCATATGAGAGGTAGAAAGATATTAATAACTGTGTAGCTTAGTTGACAACCTTTTCTCAGATTGTTTTTGCTACAGAAATATTATATTTGGTTGATTATCCATTTTCTTTTTTATGTTATTGCACAGTTCAGAACAGAGGAATATCATGAAACAAAAAGGTATGCACAATAAATATACAGCAGCTTCAGATTTGTGACCAGGTACAGCATTACAAAAAGAAAGAAAGTGGTAGTTTCTGTTAGTTATTAAGTCAAATGTAAGTCTAAATTGTTGTTTTTCTTCATTTATGGATGTTATATTTCCCTGATACAATACTTTAGAACAGTATGAGCTGATAAAAAAACTATATGATAAGAAATCACTAAAAACTTCACAAATACATACAGCAATTAAAAACAAAAGCAACGTGTTCACAGCAGCCATTTTGACTCTTCAAAGTAGGAAAAGCACAGGTGTTACTAATAACATTAATGATGGCTCTGTTCTCATAAAGTGTGCCAGGAGCCATCTTTTTTCTTTTTAATCTACACCTGTGCTTTTCCAACTGTTTGTACATCGGCACCATTAAAAATGAGGGTTCAATCTCAATGTTTTTTTCTTGGTATTAAATAAAATAAAGACAGAAAAAGAAGAAAGATTGGTACAGTACAGATTTTGGAAATCACTGTCACATAAAAAAAAACAACTCATAGTGACACACTTTCAGTTGTTTTTTATTGAGAGTAAACTTTGCACTGACACTTTCATTTACAGTTTTGGCCACACATCAAACCTCTTTTATGGACCGACTGGGAATGTATCAAGTATAATCTATGCAAGTGCAATTTCTTTTTTTTTTTCTTCTTTTAAACTCTGAAGTGGTTGGTTGAGGAATCGTTAAAATATAAACATTATATATGGAGTACAAAATGGCACAGGACCATTCCCTTGACACCATAAATCCAATTCTTAATCAAAATAACTGAAAAGGAAATAATAATAATAATAATAATAATAATAAAAGCGTCACTCATCAGCCCTCCACATCTTGCCTGACAGCACTGGATTAGTGCAACACATTAACAGCATGCTTGTGCAAATTAAAAGACCCTGGACCTTTTTTTCCTATTGTATGTCCTGTTGCAACGATGCAACCTAAAATAAATGTTAATTAAACCATTCCTCAGGAAACAATCTCTGAAATGTTATGGGCTGCCCTCACATCTCAGCAGGCTTTAATGAAATGTCTTCGTCAGCACCTTCACAGTTTAATGTTCAATACGGAGAGGAAAAGGTGATATCTTGGGGGTTTTTTTCACTTCGGTGGAGCACTCCAGACCTCACACTTTAAACAACCTTAAAACTCAAACCATCAATTATAAGTGATGCATTTTTGATTGCATATCACATTCTGTATAACTGGCACCTTTTTTTTTAAAGTAGAGGGAGACATTTCAATAAAATCCAGATATCTTTACATCAGTTTGGCCTGCCATGAAATTAAGATTTAAAACACTCCTTTATTCTCATTTCAGTCCCAAAGCACCTGATCGTATCTCATCACAACAGGCAGTGTTTCATTCTCTTGTAAACATTACAGTTGGGCAACAAAGTTTAAAGATAAAGGCTAAAGTGACAACCCAGGACTCAAGAGTGCTACATTGCATTTCAAGAAAAATCAAAAGGCCAACTACATTTGAACAACTTTAAGATAAAATGGTTGTTAATTCACAAAGTGTAAATAACTTACAAATGATTTCTTTCACATAGTTTTCCTCTGGGGATAAGTTAAAATAAAAATTAAAACCGGGGGTGTGAGGACAAACGATACTAATGTGCAGTGTATGGCAACAGCCTCAGTGGTGTGTTCTCCATTATCTTTCTCCAGCAACCGTCTTTAGCATGTTTAAAAAGTAATGACACTAATAAATACCAACAAATGAACAAATACGATTTAAACAAAAAGGCACACAGACCCAACAACTCTGGTCTCAACTGGAAAAAAAAAAATCATCTCTATAATTAGGAATAAAGAAATTAAAAAAAGGATAAATTACAGTAAAAACCCATCTCCCATCTCTCAACAGCACACTGTACTAGCCATCAGTAGTGGGGAAGATATGATGAAAACAAACTATGTGGGTTTCCATGTATAGCATTGTCAGATTGCTTTGGCTCAATGTTCAAAGTGTAGAGCTGCTCTATCTACGTCGACTAAGATTTCTTTAGGCGATTAGTCTTTTTAAGAAAGGCATTCTTCATGCTGAATGACTTATTTACCAAGACACTTATGAGCACATCTCTGGTAAACACAAGATTTAAAGAGGTGCTTTTGCATGATGGATAAACTTTTTACAGATCTGTCGATTAAATCAACTAATCGATTAGTCGACAAAGAATGTCTTTAGTCGAGGAAAGCCCAAACTAAGTGACAAACTGACTTGATACATTCTTACCTTTTAACACAAAAAGGTAAAACTGTTTGAATATAAGACATACTGTAGTGTAAAGTCAGACTCTAGACGTCTTTATCTATATTTACAGTAACACTGTATATCTTATTTTTATCACTTCTATCATACTCATGACTGGATCCAGTTTTATCCATTGAATACTTTATTCTGATGAGAATTTCTGTTTGATAAAAACAATTCAAAATATTATGATGTTGTGATACCTAATGTGATAAAGATGTTTCCATAATGTATCCATGCCAAGTTTGAGGCCAACATCATTATTAGTATAGCATTTTGTGTTAAAGAGTTTTGCACATTGACACTTTTGTGAAAACTGAGCCAAAGCAGGTGTAAAATACAGCAATATGGATGACACTTGAATGAAAGCTGATTTCCAATAAAGACTTTATGGGAAGGGAAGCAGGGTGTTGCAGGGAGCAGGGTTCAATTCCCCCTTGACAACAAGCAGCCATGATGCTGGAGTGCCTTTGAGCAAGATTTAAGACAGGACAATATCTCTTCTGAAGTATTACAAATAATTATTACGGTCATAAAATCCAGATAAGCACGTTGTACTAGCGTGATGTTTACTGAGCACAGTCAAGAGTATCATCGTTCTTTGCAGCCTACCAAAAGGAAACATCAGTAGTGTGTTGGCTCTATAACAAAGCAGGCACAGTGTGCATGAAGGTCCAAAAATCAGAATTAGGCCCTCTGATTGTACAGTACGCTCAACAAGCTCCAAGGTTACATCATATTTGGCTCCAGAAGGCTCGTGGTTGGGTCAGTGTGTTAATAATAAAAGTGAGTATACGAGGCAAGTTTGGATTTCAGCATGATCAGCACCAAAACTTCACCCTGAACAAACGGAGAAGACAACTACGGGGAATAAATAAAATAAGAAAACAAAAACATCTGCAGCATTTTATGCGTTATGATATCAGTAGCTTTCCATTGATGTACTTTGCTTTAAACACTAATAGTTTGTCAGTTTTTAGAGAAGACAAAAGCACTTAAAAAAAAAAAAGAAAGAAAAAAAAAAAAAATCAAAACTGCGTATGACATCATTGTTACTGAAAAAAGTCCACAGGGTTTTATGTCCTCTCTAGATACAGTATAATACATACAGTAAACACTCCAAAGACTATCTTTCGTTGAGGCATCACTGTTATTTCTCATATTTTTCCCCAGTCTTTGATTTTCTTTTTTAACTTTCACGTCTCTCTCTCTCTTGCTGCTCAACCTTCTCTCTCCACGTTGTTCTGTCGCTGTCACACCAGGTGTACTTGTTCCTCCCACTCCTCAGGTGATTGGTCCCCTTCTAACTGAAGGATGAGGTCTAAGTCTCTCTCTGTGGCCGGGGCAGTGTGTGCGGGACTGTTTCCACATTGGAAGTGTGAGCACGGGTGTGTGTGCGCTTCGTCCAGCGACAGGTCAGCCACACACCCGGCGTCCACACCCTCCTCGCCAGCCGTTCTGTTGTCCAGCTCTAGAGTGCTGGGCCTCGACGTCTTTGGGCCCTCCGCTCCCGCAGCACCTAGACGAGGACTCGCCGCCCCTCCGTCTGCGTTTGGCTCGCCCTCCAGGGGCTGCCAGATAGGGGCGGGGGGCACGTCTCTGGAGGCCTCTGACTCAGTCTCAGTGTGCGTGTCAGGGGAGGAGTCAGTTTCTGTGGTGGGCGGGGAGGGGATGAGGGCGAGGCTCTGCGGGTTGTTCTGGGGGTTGATGTTGTTGTTGAACCAGGCCATGATGTTGTCCAGCAGCTGGGCACTGGCTGTGGGGTCCAGCGGTTCCAGACTCTGAGGGTCGCTGGGGGTGAAAGCGCCCCCCGGGGGGATCACCGGTGAGATCGCCGGTGAGAGCAGCAACTCCGGCTCGAGCTCTGGAGACGGGAGGCACAACTGGGCAGGCGGCTGGGGGTCTGACTTGGGCGGGCGTTCGAGAGCGTAGGCGGCAGGACGCTCCTGGGTGTAAGAGCTACTGTGTTCAGGGCCGGGGTTGTAAGAGCTGTCTGGTTTTGGGGCGCTGTCATACGTTGCTGCATGTTCCCGGTTACATGAGCTAGGATGGGCGGGGTTTTGGGCGCGTTCAAGTGCACAGGAGGCAGCATGTTCAGCCTCAGCTAAATATGCACTGGAGTGGCAGTAAGTGGGATCTGTGATGGTGATATGGTCGAGCATGTATGGAGCCGTCTGGTCTGCTCTATGGCTGCAGTCGCTGTAAGCAGGTTCAATGTAGGGAGCAGCGAGCGTACTGTGGTTGTATGTGTGAAGAGCGCAGAGCTGCTCCTGTGTGTGTGTGTCGAGTTCATAAGGAGTGGTTATGTTCCCCAGTTTCATAAGGCTGTCTCCCAGCTCCAGCAGCTCCGCACTGAGGGAGGGAGGTGGGGGAGGGAGGGGGAGGGAGTTTGACATGGGAGGCTGGGTAGTGGAGTCTGTCCTGTTAGGGGGGCGAGGAGGATCCAGGAGAGACGTGGGGAAGCCTCTGGCTCCTGGAGGGCCATCTGTGTTGAGAGAGTGCAAAGCAACATCACCCAGGTCTCCTGCGGGGCCCGGCCTCCTCTCCAGCTCCGCTCTCCCCTCCATCCCTCCCTCCAGGCCTCGCTCTCTGCGCGACTCCTGAAGAGACAGCTGGATGGCCAGCAGGATGTTTGGATCATCTTCATCCAGCGAGCCCAGCGCTCTCCTGCGGCCCTCGCTTCTCTCTGGGGCTTCTGGAACAAAAAAATTCACATTTAGATTAGTGACCAAAATGATCACAGTTATCAATATTATTGCAGTATTGTTCAAATGTGCTGTAAATGTTTAAAAGTAGTGCTATACACACACTGAAGTCATTCAATAAGTTTTATATTGAATTATCCAATTGAAATCTTTAAACGTAAACTTAAAACCTACCTATTCAGCCAGGCCTTTGATTAAGAAAGGTTTATTTATAGACGATAATTTAATCTATTTTATTCACATATATTTTTATTTAGGTTGTGGTATTTTATTCTATTTCTATATCACCTATTTTATCTCTTCTTTAAATTGTACCATTTTTATCTATTTTATTGTTATTCCATTTATCTAGTTTTTATTTCACCCTATTTTACTACTATTACTGTTATTATAGCCTTCAATACTTTTTAAATGCATTGAATCATGTCAATGTCTCACCTGAATTGGTCTCAAGTATAAATTGTTGTCTTTTCTGTTGCCTTTATGGTCGACACTTGTTTTTTCTTATTTTCGGCTCGTCAGTAACAGTAACACAGTAAAGCACTTTGAACTGCACTAACCTGTATGAAACGTTTGATTAATTGATTGATGTAAACATATGAATATGAATTAGTCCTCGTAGAAAGCTGAAAAATCCTCCTTCACATCCTTCCGACATTTTTTCATTGACAAAAAACAAACCCACGTTGCGTGCTGCCCCTGCGTCTGGGAGACTGTTGCTATCTTTGGTTGATGCTGGAAAGTATTTAGTGCAAGTTTTTTAAAGCACAGTAATCAAACACGGTTTTAATGATAATTAAAATTCTAAAATGTAATAGTAATCATTGGGAATTTTATTTTATCACGTTTTATCGCTTCAACCTAAACACATTAAAATACAGACTGCTTTGTGAAGCTCGATTACAAATTGATGCCAGTGGTCAATGCCTCTGTGTGCCTCGACCAGACCAGAGTTATGGAGCAATCATTTAAAATCCCATTTGCTGGTTGTCTGGTGTGGTGACAATTAAAAATGTATAAATGGAGGCAAATGATGGCGCTCGATTAGGGTCCAGAGTTTGTGCACTATAAGTAAATGACAATGGTTGATGATGTAAAAAATAATTTATATTAAGATGCTGCTCACTTACAAAATTGTTAAAAATTTGGTACCAAAGTACTTCATTATTTCTCACTGCTAAAAGAAAATCATAGCTACTTTACAAGAGGGATCTTGACCAGGATTATGATTAACATAATAAGAGCATGTTGACAATCAATCAATCAATCAATCAATCAATCAATCAATCAATCAATCAATCAATGGTACCTATACAGTGCAACAGTGAGGTTATTTCCAAAATGCCCCATACTGTTTTTACACCTTTTTGTAATAAAGAGCTTTTTACAAAGTAAAACCTTTGGCAGACCTGTGTTGTCGCTCCTCCTGCTCGTCTCTGGTGTGTTGCTGCTGCTTCTGAGGTTGTGCAGACTCAGCATGTCTCCTCTGCGCCGTGGTCGGTGTCTGCGACGGTACTGGATGTCAGCATAATCCTGCAAAGAGCAATTCAAGATGGGTTACTACAAAACCAAACTCTAAAAGCTGTGCTGTAAGTTTTAGCAGGTTCATAATCTTCAGCACAGAAAACATAATTTAGCCCATGCATTATGCACAACATACCAGGAACTACTGTATGGTGCATTACCTGTGACTGTCTCTCTCTTTGATCTCCTGCTCCCAGTACAGAGTGACGACTCCCCATCTTAACACACATAAGCAAACTAAGTCAGCTGCAGCCGTGGTCATGCATTTAGATGACCTCAAATCATAGTGAAGTAGGCCACCAAGCACAGGTTTAGGGAATAGCATTAGCTGGGAATGAACCAAATAGTTAGTAGGGCTGTACCGAATGTTCTTTTTTACATTCAAAGCTTCTATTGAGGTTTTCGAATGAAGCTTTGAATGTCTGTTTGATTGTCCCTGAAAATGAATCCTCAAACAAAATCCTGAATTTGAATAACTGGCACTGCGCTTTTTTTTGAGTCGGAAACAATCCTACGCAGCCACCAGTGGAATATAATTATACAAATACTATAATGCTAATAATATTAGTGTATTTATTTGCAACTGAAATACTAAGTTTACACAGAATGAATAGACATGAAAAAAAACAAAGCTGCGTAGCATTCGAATGTTGATTTAGCATACGAATGTGAAAGTTAGGAATGAAGTTTTGAACTATTCGGTACATCCCTAATAGTTAGCGGAACAAAGGTTAGTGTTTCGGTGGGACAGTTTACCTCAGGAGAAGCAAAGCCAAGGTACTCCCAGTCCCATGATCCTCCAGGGTAACTGAAACAAACACACATGAAAAGCAGATATTCAATTTTCAGTTACGATGCAGTTTGTGTGTGTGTGTGTGCGCGTGTGTGTGTTTGTCATTACTTCCTGCGTGGAGGATCAGGAGAATCATTGGGAGCCACGCCTCGGGCCACTGACGCCAGGAATTCTTGCCTCTTCTGCTGCACCAGACGGGCTGCGCTGATTATCTTGTGGCAGGGAGTCCTCAGGTACGGCCGGTTGACCTTCTGGGCCAGATCCTCCACAACCATCTCCAGGTCCGTCTGAGAAGAAACAACATGTTAACTTCCACATGCTCAGAGACTGGAAATCCAAAATTATAAAAAGCGTTTGCCACTGATGTTTAACTCCTACTACAGACAGAACATGAGCGAGTATATTTTGAGTATTCATCATCTCACAGGGGATTTCATCCAGTTTTAAGCCTCGTTAAATCTTTAAAAAAAATGAAGGAAATGGACCCCTGTTGATTCAAATATTTTTTGCAAGGTTCTGATTAACTCTACTTAAAATCAATCACTACAAGCTCAAAATTCTGTATGAAGAAACATTGCACAATTGTGAAGTTACTGCAAGTGAGCCAAGTTATGAGAAAATGTGAGGTAAGTATCTTAATAAACAATAAAAATACTTATTATTTCCTGAACAATGTTGCAAATTAGATTATGGATTTGTAAGGAAATACAAAAAAATAGCTACAAATAAATGAAAAACAATGCACTAAATGTTTTTCTTTTGCACAGGTTATGTTAGAACATCCAAAATACAGATTATAAGCAGCACCAACACTTTAAAATGTCTAGAGCTGCAAAGATTAATCGATTAATAATCGGCAGATTATATCGACAATGAAATTAATTGTTAGTTGTAGCCCTAAATGATTATATAAATACAGTATCTCAACAACTACAGGCTGATTTCCTGTAAATAGTTGTATGGATATTCGTGGTCCTCAGAGGATGAGAACGATTTTGTTGACCCCTTCACCTGTCGTCTAGCATCACCATCAGGCCAAAATACGAATCTGTGTATTAGAAATACAAAACCTTATGGTCACTAACAGCCCTTTGTTTGTCGTAACGAGTTTAGCCAACCTGTCGTCCAAAGAACACACCAGTCTTTAGGGATCACTGGAGGGGCTTTAAAGTTGTTAGTCTTGCTCATGTCACAGATATGTTTTAGATTACCTGCATGAGCTCAAATATCTCTTTCTGGGTGCTGCCTGGCTGCAGGAAGAAGCCGTACGGGTAAGAGCACTTCAGGACACGTCGCGTCTTCAGCAGCTCACACACACCGTCCTCTATGAACCGCGTGTCTGGAGGAGTGCCTTCACCTGGGCGAAACCAGCCAGTATTATAATGCAGATAGGATTAAGGATTAATGTGTTATAATTTAAAAAAAACGCTCTGTACAAATTGTATCATAGAAAAGAGACTTACGGCAAATGAAGGCTCTGCTCAGCTGCTCCATTTTCTCTTTAGCTGTTTTTAGTAGTTTCTGCTCCAACTAACAGATGAGAGGAGAGAGACACATGTCCAATATTTAATGATCATCAGATTTGAATGCATGTCTCAATTCAGCTTTGCATTGTTATGTGGGGAGAGTGTATTACCTTATAACTGTGTTCATGGTTCTTGAAGCGAGTATAATAGTGCATGAAACGATCCAGCTCCTGAAAACTTTTGTGCTTCTTCTCTGCCTGTAACAAAAAGCAACTCGATTTCACTCAAATGGCTTGGTGTGTGCGAGTACAGTAAATGCTGTAGGGCACAAGAACATAAACTTCAATAATGTTTCATCCGACAGGTGTATGAGCAGTTCTTGCAGGTGGAAGTGTGAGCAGGTAAATGTATGTTTGTGTTAATATATTTTGTCAGGGTCTGCAGAGTACAATTCTAGCACTTTTCAAGCAATTTCAAGGTACTTAAACATGAAAATACACAGACAGGCCTTTACCATCACATCTATTTTGTCTAAATGAAATTGCGGAAAAAAATAAAGTTTACAGAATTCCATTATACCCGCAGTAATCAATGATTTGATTAATTTGATGATTGTGTCGATGAAACACCAGATTAAGTTAAAAATCAAGCATTTCTCAAGGAGTATATTAAAATTCAAGCCCATCCCTAATCTTAAAAACATAACTGTTAAAATGAAGCATTTTAAGACTTTGTAGGAACCCTTTGTTGTGTGCATGTTTATATCAGTCAGAGAGGTTGTGTGTGATTCTTTTTGAGTGTGTGTGTTAATACCTCCACAGTCATCTCCTTGGACTGCTCCTCTAGCTGTTGGATGACCTCATAGCGGGTGCAGCGATAGTAGCCTCCTGTCGATGAGCTGTGCTTCTTCCACTCCTCCAGACATATCCAACAGAAGTCATACTTACACTACAGAGAGGGAGCGCAGAGTTAAGTTCATAATTCCAACTAAAATACAGTAAATAATGACATAAAGACATAGAATTATTATTAGTCTGTGACCAGAACTCAGTATCTACACAAATGATGACACACAGATTCATGCGTTTACCTTGGCACACTGCATGTGGTTGCAGCCCTCATTCTTCTGAATGGGCGACTTGCAGTTGGCACACGGTTTTGAGTTGGTCAACAGCCACAGGCAGTTAGCAGCATCCTCATAGGCCTCACTCACACCTGCCACTGTGGAAAACGCACACCACACACACACACACACACACACAAACACACGCACACACACACACACACACAAAAACGCACACACACATTAGCAACAAATGTCCAACACCTGCCCTGCAGATACACCCTCCAGCACACACAAATATCAATGACCTGAACACCTGCCACTCCGTTATAAAAATATATTAGACACATCCTGGTAGGCCGTCCTGACAGCTGCTGTTAACGGCCTTGTTGTGGTGCCAGCGTACTGAGAAGCAGCTAAAATGATCCCCAGTAACACAACGCAGTAAAACTCAAACAACACTGGAACAGACTTACACTCCTCAGGCTTCATCTCTGTGACTTTCTGGAGCCAGTTCCTCCACATCTGACAGTCACATGGCTCATGGGCCTCGCCAAGGCATTCCCTGCAGACAGGGAGGGGGGTAAACAGAGAATTAGCTGCAGTAAAATACAATTGATTGAGACTAAAGCAGCATGACAACTTGTCACTAATTCAAAGAAAAAGAAGAGAAGGAAAAAACTAAAAAGTACAGTACATCATGAAGTGTACCTGCAGTAGTGCTAATTCTGTCAGCTACTTTTTTCTAATTTAGTCTTAGTCCTGTTTGAAATGTCCTTATTAGTTTTTATCACATTTAGTCAACCTAATGTTGTTTTTGTCTCTTTTTAAGTATTAGTTGACTAAAGGTCTGGGCATTTTAGTCTTATCTAAGTCAAAGAAAACAAACTATTTTAATAGTTTTAGTCAATGAAAACTGTTGACATTTTACTCTTTATAAGTAATCAGATTATATTGAACATTTCAATCAATCTAGTCTATTTTTTTAAATTTAGTTTTAGTCAAAAAAACATTTGTCAACAATATTGCATGTTGATATCATCACAGTTAGTGTTTAACAACGTTTGTGCAATCATCTAGTCTTGATAACAGACAGAAAAGTTGTTGACGAACATATTCAGTCATAGTTTTTGTTAACGCAATGAACACTGACCAGCAGAACAGGTGACCCTTGCCACAATCGACAGCTGGGGAGGGCAGCAGGGGGAAACTGTGTGGGTCACTGTCCCCGGGGCCTGGTCGGGTGAGCCGCACCGCCCGCTCACAACGTGCTGCAGGACACCATCGGATGGCAGGATTGTTCTCCACAAATGCCTACAATAGGGACGGAGGGGAGGGTGGGGGGAGATGGGAGATGGGAGAGAGGGTGAGGACACAAATATATAAGAACATAACACAGACAGGAGGAAATGTACAGAGCAGAAATTATGTGGAAATGCCAAAAAACAGGAAGAAACAAAAAGAAACAAAGACTATTTCATACAAATATGCAACAAGAAAATAAACAAGGGTCAAAGACCCACAAAATAAGTTTACATGTGAAGGAAAAACTTTCCTTCAGCTGTGGTGTCTGTATGAGTGGAGTTTTTTTTTTTTACCTTGATATCAAACTGTAGATATCGCTGGTCCATCTCTCTGGAAACTACACTTTCTATCACATGCACCGGCACCAACTGGTAGCACTCATAGGCCGGACAGAAAATATTGTGTGCGTCACCCTCCTGAATCTTCACATTGAGGAACCTGAGAGACGCATACACACACACACGCACGCACGCACGCACGCACGCACACACACACACACAAGAAAATTGATAAATAAATGCTCAAAAGCATTGAAGTATACAGAAACATTTACAAACACACAAAACAGGTCCCTACCCTTCCCAGCATGCTCTGCAGAACTCGTGTCCACAGGACATGTCCACTGGATCCTCAAACACGGAGATAGAGCAGAGACAGATTCCACACTGCAGGAAGACAGAAGATAAACACACCATATTCAGATGTCTGACACTTAATGATATCACAGTGACACCTAACAAATGACTTTATATTCCATTAACTTGAGATTGAATACTTTTTGCTGTGTTGTCTAGGTAATATTACACAGGAAATGGACAAAATAACAGCAACGTCTATAGAATATGATGCAAAGCAATATAACAGACCTGCAGTAAATCCTACCTTCGTTAAGATTGTATTAAATTGTATTATTAACATCATGTTGTGATATTACAGCCATCCAATGTTATTATTCCTATTCCAAAAGTCTGATCTGCCGACTCCGATATTTCTCTTTTTCTAAGAACTATATTTGACAGCATACACAATTTTTTTTATAACTTTCCTTTTATGGAAAATGTAAATTTAATTGTATGTTCATAATATGAACTGTAACATTGACTTATTATTTAACTAACATTTTCTCCAAAACGGCACCAAGTTACATGAGCTTGTTGTAAAAACCTTCTTTTTAAGGTTGTCCCTCCACGGCTTATTTTGGATTTGCAGGTGTTCCAAATTACAAGCTTAATGTCTTCTTCACTCACCCTGAAATTGACGCCCGTGCGTGTAAATTTGTAAAGACCCCCAGATATATGACACTGACCCGTGGCCGATCGGCCAGTATATCTCTGGCCCACATAGCTCCATCATGCTTTTCAAATAATATTGAATCCCATGCGTCACCTAAAATGCACCCAACGTCCTCTTCATGTTGAAGAGTCTAAAAACTTCAGGTCTGAAGCTTGCCTGTCCAACATTTGCAGGCAGACAAGTACTGGATATTTAATAAACACCTCCCTGAACAGAAACAGTGGACAGGAGGCTGATGCTCATGTGCAACTACAAAAAATAATTATTAAACCTCCTTTGCTCTGGTAAGATTAGACATTAACCTTCCAACAGAAGAATGAGGCAGTTCAACTGATAAGACAAGTTTGCAATACCTTTACACACTTTGTGAATATTGTGGTCTAAGGTAGGTTTTATATCAAGTTTTATATTTAGATCCAACAAGAGATTGAAAACTGTGCTGTTTATTACAAATGGCTCCTAGGGGAAATATCAGATTTTTAGTAATCTTGTCAACACAACCTACCTAGTAACCCCTCATTAAGCAACTACATAATGCTATTCACAAAAGTAGGTTAAAACAATTAAAATAAACCACACATTTGCTGCATCTTTAAAAACGTTTAAAGACATCGCTGTGTGTCTCACCGAAGCCAGGCCCTCCTCTCCAGGTGTGAGGCAGCTGTCGGTCGGGGAGGTGAGGGTGAGTGTGAGGGGTGAGCGCGGGGTCCTGGGAGTGCGAGGTGAGGGTAGAGTATCCCAGGCGTTGTACCCGCTGGGTGGTGGGGTGGGCATGGTCACACCTGAGCGTTGGCAGCAGCCCTCAGCGTCTGACATCCAGGCTTCCAGAAGCTTTTCTCTGTCCCAGTCTGAGAAAGAGATTACACACACACATTTAGAGGCAGGAAATATGGATGTAATTCTCTTTGAATATTGCAATCACAATGACAGTGCTGAAAGGGTTTGTGAAGGTCTCATGAATGTCAACTTCCACACACCGTGTGCTCGGAGCAGGGCCTCAGCAGTGAAGAGGGGGGCTTGCAGCATGTCTGCCGTCTCTACGATCAGCATGTCCTTCAGCCTGCGCAGGTCCTGAAGCTTCAGTCCCTCATAAGGCTGAAATGTTAGAGAGATACAGAGAGAAATAAAGGAAGAGGAGGGAGAAATGAAAGAGAGATAGATGAAGCGATGGGAAGAAACAGAAGGCGATGGCGAGAAATGTTAAGATAGCAAAAGAAAGTTATTTAACAAAAACAAAAATAAAGTATGAAATTGAGATACGTTTCAGGAAGTGAAAGAGATAATGCAAGAATCATGAAAAGGACAGGGATACAGGGAAGCACAGCGGTGGTGGCGGTGGGAAAAAGAGATTAAGTATTAGCATAGATTTGGCTGCAGGAAGGAAGATCAAACTGCTATCAGCTGGCAGCAGCCACTGCTAGAAGACTCTGCTGGGGTCCACTGTTTGACTCAGATCCTGACAAACATGAGGCAAGGTGTGTGCATATGCATGTGTTTACTTGTGTTACTATACTAAAAAACTATGAAGAGAGAAAAAGAAGATATTTTGCTGGGTTTTTAAATCACATTTCCTTCTGTAAATGCAAGCTGATGCGTGGCACACATGACTTTTTTTTCTTTCTTGACTTTTAGGGATAACTTCCATGACCAAAAAAGTTTACATTTGAAATGTTATTCATTTGGCTCTTCCTACATGACATTTAAGCACCTAACATAGTTTGTAGTTTTTAGTTTATTTGACATTATGATAGGGTAACATGAACACTAACACAACCACAAAATGTCAAGGATGACACGACCAAGTCCACTGTGGTCCTTTATGTGAAGAGTAAAAGATGCAAAATTCTGCATGACGAAGTGCCTTCATATTAACAAGAAATCAGTATAATAATTATCTATTTCATATCTTTTATCATATAAAAAGTATTTTACGTCATATTGAAAAAAATAGTTCATACCAAAAACATTAAGAGGAAAACACAACGAGATGCGACCACTGTAAGGAACTTCCCGGTGAAACAACACTGACTAAGATTAGAAAGCATAAAAATAACACATTTATTTTAAAAGTCCAGCCGGCAGGAAACCCCAGATCTCTTAACTGTGGTCTCACCTCCTTGTATTGCAGCAGGTTGGTTTCACCATGTGCGTCTGTGTTTGACTGCTGAGCTGAAGAGGAGGAGAAAACCATCTGCGACTCCAGGCTGAGGGCCAGCTCGGTGTGGTGATGCCGCTCAGCGTGGTCACATGGCGTCAACTTGTCCTCATCCTCCACAAAAAGGTCCGCCTCGCTCTGGATTAGCAGCTACAAAGAGGGAAGAGGGGGGTGAAAAGAGAGAACAAAAGGAATGGGAGAAAAGGAAAAGAAATGGATAATGGAGAGGAACAAAAAATTGAAGGAACTTGCAACAAAAGAGAACAAAGAAAGCGAAAGGCAACAGCAAGTGGAGCAGACAAAGAGAAAACAGGAGGAAGGGGACGAGAGAGAAAGATGTGATGGCAGAAAACAGAAAAGAAATACGAGAGGAAAGTAGACAGTGACATGTGAAAAAGGAGGGAGAAAAAAAAGAAGAAAAAAAACAACAAGGAAAGGAAAAGGAACAAATACAACAAAGCGTCAAAAGGAAGTTAAGTAAAATGGAGAAAGATTGAGGTGTAGGCAGACAGTTTATGAAAGAGTGAATAAAAGAAGAGAGGGAATGAAAAGAAATGTGTTCAAACTTTTCATCTTAAAAGGGATAATATCTGGGTTACATTCCCCACAGGCAGCACATATCAGACTCAATTTTCTTTCAATTCAGGAAGTGGATTTTTTCTTAAAAACTCTTGAAAAACAAGGGAGGAAGCAGTGCTTCCATCTGACAGTAATGAAACACAGAGCAGATGCTCCTGATGCAAGGATAATAATATAATAATAATAATACTGCCTTCAGATTTTATTGGCTGTAAAATTTCAATCCAATCACACAGAACACTTAGAAAAGATCTGCCATATAGAAAACAAAGCTCCTCCTCATGCGAGCTACAGGGTTGATGTACACACACATTCTCTCACCTCCACACAGCTCTTCATGCCTGCAGCGGCAGCATAGTGCAGACAGGTGCTGTGGTGATTATCAGTGGCGTTGACATTGGCCTTCTCGTACTGGCCTCCCTCCAGCCTGGCGCCGGTCCAGCTCAGGATCATCTGCCAGCGGGGGAACCAGCAGAGGCACACATAACATTATTTGTAATGTCAACTTTGTCAATACACTTGTGAGTTTGCCCGTGTGTTTGCGTGTTTGCACCTGCAGGCAGTCGGCACGACGCTGCTCGTCCCTCTGGGGTCGGGCCAGTCGTGGCGACAGTGCTCCCTCTGGCAGCAGCAGGATCTGCGGGCCTTGGCACAGCACGTGGAGGCACGTCTCGTTGTGCACATTACGCTTGTTGGGGTTCCCCTCTTTACTGAACAGGAAGGACCTATACGATGCAGGCAAGAAAGAAGGGATTAAATAAAACGGAAGAAGGATTAAGGACAAAACCGAAGACAGGGTTCGTACAGCACTTTTTAAAAGGTACCTAAACCAAAAATTTCCAGACTCTCGAAACATTTATCAGTTTAAAGAAATCCTTTACACCCACAGCAATCAATCTATACGGTCTCTTTGTTTATTTTACCAGGTGTTCATATTAAATGTGTTTGTATGTTGTTTATTTAATGCTTCGCTAGCTCCGGTTTGCTCCGCTTCTGCTGTGGGACGCCAGGAGACAACAAACTAATATGACTGTTTCATTTCAAATATTAAAGGATTTTTGGTTCGCATGAGTGATGGTGTCGATGAAACACCAGATAATGTTGAAAGTCAAGCATTTTTCATGGAGTATACTCAAGTTCAAGCACATCCCCAACCTTGAAAACATAACGGATAAAAATTAAGCATTTTCCAAACTTTCCACGAACCCTGAGAGGACTACAGAATGAGTTGGAAAGAGAAGAAAGAACTGACGGCAACAGAAAGAAAGCTTAAATCAGAGGGTGGAAGAGAAAAGTGAAGCATACTTTTTGTAATTAAAGCTTTCATTACCTTTTTGAATACATGCAAACATAATAGCAAACCTTTTAAAAATGAAAAATAACAAAACAGACGGAAGAAAACTAAATCAATTCATCGATTAATGCATCAATACATGGAGGTAGCATATTTTCTTTAACAGGAAAAAATAAATATTCCTGTGAGGGTCAGAAATGTAGACCAAATCATACAACTTTCCTTGGTAAGTATTAGTCCTTGCTATTAGAGCTTCAAAAGGCACAATGTCGGTCTTCAATTTTAACCATTTAGCAAGACATGGTTTTGTCTGGCTCTTCCAATGATGGAGAATAATCCTTGAAGCAGCAAAAGTCCAACATTTTGTTTGGGTATACCTGGTGGTAGAAGGGACCAGGCTTCTAATAAGCACCGCTGGGGAGATTCTGGCAGTGGCCGATGCAACCACTCACTAATACTTTTAACTGCTAGCTTCCAAAAAAGGGAAAACAAAAGAGCATTCCCACATTAAATGAAGAAAAGTATCAGTTTCACTTTCTCTTCCAACAATAATTGTCAACCATGAGTCCCATTTATTAAAAGTTTAAAGTGTTTATAATGTTACCTGTGGATGATTTTGTAATGTGTAAATTTGCCCACGTCTCTAACCGACCACCGGACATTTGGCACTATATTTTTTTCATTTATCTGCTTTTATGTTTTGAGTTCAGATCTCTTTGTGAAGCATACTAAAGAGAGAGACAGATGTGGAGGAAGCAGTACATGGAGGGATGAATGGAAACATGAGGATGAAGTATGGTAGTGAGATGGATTGTGAGATGAGTAGTAAAGAGAGGGATGAGAAGAAAGATGGCGGAATATTGACTATTTCTGTTTAACATCTCTGAGATAATGGAAATGCTGGCTGGCGGGTACACACACACACACAGCACACACACCACACACACCGACATGATGGATGTGCCAGTTGCACTGAGAGCCAGGCTGTGGTTGCAGTTCTGTTGAGTAAATAGTTTTTATTTGTCCTTTGTCTGTCAAAACCTCCATTTACTAATTAGCTTTCCACCCTTATTTGGCTCCACCTATATTCTGTTTGTTTCCTTTCCAAGTTTTTTTTTCTACATTTCCACTTCCATCTCTCCTTTTCTATTCTGTACTTGCATTTTTCTCCTCTACAGTGCCTTTTTTCATTCTTCCACTTGACATCCCTTTCTACATTATCCTGATGCAGCTGCATGTTAACCTGTAGAGAAAAACCTGTTTCTTTTTCACCAGTGGTATAACACTAACATTTGAAAAGACCTTCTCACTAATGCAAGTTCAACAAAAGAGGAGAAAATAATGCGACGTCATAGAATTTACACTGGTGAAATACATTAAACAAATGTTGTAAAACCTCTTCCTCTGTGCTCCCTCTGCAGTAGCCACTATTAAATTAGTGTTTGAATGTTTCCTTATTGTGAAGCCTTTCAGCCTTTTCATCCACTGCTGCCCTGCTCTTCCACTTCTGACCTTCTTATTCTGTCAGCCCCAAGCCCCTGAAGCCTCCCCCTAATGACAGTCCTCTGCCAATTCACCCACAAAGCAATAATCACTAATTATTCCCCACAACTAAAAGCCATCGCCCCCCACCTCTACACACCACATACACACACAAAGCCCCATGTTCAGGGTGGATGGGCCTAATATCAGTCTATTAGCAAGAACAGGCTTGGGGACGTCACATGTTTAATGCTGCAGTTGTCAACACCAAAGCTGTTCAGACCGTACAGTAATTTGACAAGGGCAGGGCACCTCAGGTGAGAGATAAAAATGTTTAACAATTCCCATTCAAATTCTTAATTTGTTTGCAGTGTGTGACCAAAAAGGAATCGAATAGCTTGAAGACGCACACGAAAATAAAATAAAAAGTTGCTGCGTGTTGACCAATACATATATGCTTTATGTCTGGGCCTTCTGCAAACAACAGGAAATCAATTGTTCCCATTGAAGTCACTGTTGCTATTTACATATTTCTGAGACTGTGTTCTCAGTTGTTGTGGAGGAAGGGTTACACTTCCTGAACTACACCCATTTTCCCAGTAATAGGTCTACTTGTGGTTTCCCAGTTTGCACATCTCGTGGGATTACATCCAATCAGAACCACGGAGACAACCAGAAGAGAGCAAATATACGTGAAGCAAATAGGTAAAAATAATCCAAAAAACAGACCACCAGCCCACGCTTGTCCTCTATGAGTCTTTATTTTGTCTGAGATTTCTCGACCGTCTATCTGCCTGCCTCTGTCCAAACAAGCTGTTGGAACAAAGAAGCATTTCCTCTGATACTTATCATCAGGAGCAGAGCACTGCGTTCAGCACGCCTCTCTGGCCCATTATAGGTTAGTAGGAAGGGACACAAATAGCACACCAATTGATTCACTCTGTTGTATTCATAGAGTCGGACACATTAAGCAGTTTTGGCGTCACAGTTTCCCCCTATAAAAACACACATGCACGTGTGCACACATACAGATGCACAGATAATTGACTGGCCTTTTCAAACAGCTTCCTCTGACCCCCCCTATAATCATGGAAAGAAAGGGCAAGAGAGAGGAAGAGTGCAAGAAGGAGGAGGAGGAGGTGAGGACGGCTATTGAGTCACTGAATCAGCTGTCGTTGTCATGGCCAGCAGCTTGATTATCCCTACAGGGGGTAAAAAGACACACTGGTGTCATGCTCTCTGTATGTTTTTCAAGTTTGACCCCTTTTCTTTTAGGTTCTGTTAGAGTCAGTGACTCCCCTTTATTGTTTCTTTTAAAAGAAAATTTTACCCCTAAAATCAAAAATACATGTTTTTCCTCTTACCTGTATTGCTATTGATTAATCTAGATTGTTTTGGTGAGAGTCGCTGAGCGTTGGAGATATCGGCCGTAGAGATGTCGGCCTTCTCTTCAATATAATGGAACTAGATGGCACTCGGCTTGTGGTGCTCAAAGCGCCAAAAAAATACATTTGATGAACTCCGCAACAATGTCTCTTTGAAGAAATCATGAACCAGTTACTCAAGATAATCCACAGACCTTGTTGTGAGCAGTTTCATGTCAGAATTATTTTCTTTTTACCGTATAACCGCGTAGAAGGAAGCATGCATCTACTCATGGACTAGAGGCTCGTGCTTGTGCCAGCGTGGGACGTAAACATTAATGGTCCTCCTTGGCTGAGCTGTAACGTCTGCTAGCTCAGGTGAGCTCTGGAGAACATCTAGTTCTTATATTATATTACATTATATTCAAGAGAAGGCAGACACAGCTCTCTACGGCCGATATCTCCAACACTGCAGCCAAAACAATCTAGATTAATAAAAAGCACTACAGTTGAGAGAAAATACAAAAGACAGTATCTGAGGGAGTGTGCTAGCGTGTGCGTGTGTGTGTGTGTACACCTGCTTCAAGTATGCATGCAAAGAAACTTCTTACCACACATGCACTAAATACATAACCATGCACTAAATTTAAATCTGATAGCATTCTTTAAAGTAGCACTGCAGCGCTTTAGAATTGCACCTTCATTAAGTTAGGGGACTCACAAGAGTCCCTCGAGTCTCTCGACCTGCTCTGCTTCCTAAATGGCCAAGTCTTTCAAACTCTACGTCCCAAGTTTGTAACACATGCTTTCTGGTATAAATGTGTCTAAATAAAAGTCTAAATCAAGAGGTAACCTTGATGACATCGTGAATTTATTTTCTCAGACTTCTGAATCACAGAAGACCATTATTCAGAGTTTGCTTTTTGTTGAGACTCTCAAAGTTTCTCATTCTAATATTTGCTCTTTTTTGAGACTGTAGTTTGCTGTTTTTAATCAGTGTCTGTGTGGGTTTAATTGTGTCCGATTGCCAGTGTTTCTCATGGCTAATGCACTTCTCCTGTGTCTGGCATATGTCAACATGACTTTTGAGATGTATGTGTATGTATTTGTAACATCATTTACATAGTTTGACACTAAATGGGAGTTTGTAACATAATTTACATCATTTGACAGTATATGGGAGTGGTCACTTCTAAAAAAAAAAAAGAAAGTCCTCTTTCTTGCCCTAAAAACACAATTATGAAAATGGTGACTCTCCGAAATCTATTAAAGCGGACATCCTGCAAATTATTATTCAGTTTAATGTGACTCACTTGCTTAACCTCCTTTGTAACTGAATGTATTGGATAACTTCTTAACAACATTATAAGCTGCAGCCTCTAAAATTACTGTCGAATTCAATCAACACCTCAATCTCAGCATAAAACAAAACATGTTTTTGTTTTTTTACCTGAGCAGACGTGTCATGGCATGGCGGCAGACATAGTGCAGAGGCGTGTTGTGCTGGTACTGCTCTCCATACGATGCATTGGGGTCCAGGCCTTCCCTGAACTGAGGGTTGCCCTCATACAGCTGCCAGGCCAGGGCCTCGTCCCCACCCACCAGGGCCTTGCGGAACTTGGTGGCTGTGTTGCCCATGGCTTCAAGCTTGCAAAGGGCCGCCTTAAAGGGAGCTGTGGCAGATGCCCGTCTGCCTGCCTTCCTGCGCCTCCCTCCTTCTCCTCCTCCTCCTCTTCCTCCTCCCCCGTTCACCACAGGTCACAACTTAGAGCAACATGGTTCAGTGTTTTCCTGCCCTGTAAATAAAGGAGAAAAAGGGGAAGATTGATTAGAGGAAAAGGTTGGCAGAAAGAGGGACATGAGGAGAGAATATTATTCAAATGAGTGGGGGGGAGGCTAGTTAAGGAAGGAAAAAAGAGAGAAAAACAAGACAGAAAGGTAAGAAGTGGGAAGACAGGTGGAAAGGGAGAGAGAGAGAAAGCAGCTCAATCAATCAGTCCATCCATCGATCAGCTGATGTGCAGCAGCGAGGATGTTATCTCACCGGAAATAGAGGGAAAAACAGAGGGACAGAAGAAAGAAGCTAGAAAGACAGAGATAATTATAAAGAGGGCAGGCAAGAGGGGAAGGTTAATGATATCCAAGCCATCGATTTGTTAGTCAGTTGATGAAAGGCACGGTCAATATTACCACAGCTGGCCACTGTGAGTCCAGTTAGCTTGCGTTTGTCAGGAATTTGCATACATTAGGCTGTTTACATGCTTGTCTGTCTGCTCCTGGAGATATGAGAGTCTGAGTGTGTGTTAAACCGTGCAGAACTAATATGCTGGGCCAAAACCAGTTTTACTTTGCCTCTCAGGCGCTAAACCAAAGAATCACAAGAATCACAGCTATGGCTGCTACAGCTGAGTTTACTCTCCCAGGCAGCGACAGCTTATAAAAACCTCCTGTAGATTCAAAAGTTATCAAGATCTTTTCCTCATCTTCCTGTCAATTCTAAATTCACTTTCCTGGCATGACAAGAATTTTTAATATCACATAAAACATAACAACATGCAGTACAAGAGTAATAACAGTGTGGTGCAACAAACCAAACACACTCTTTCTTGTCACATATTGTACATAATCACTATCTTTATCAGAGAGCTCTGCTTCGTTTCCTTCTTCGTCTTCCCCACCTCTCCCTCTTTCTTACTCTCTCTCACACACACACAAACACACACACACACCATTACATCCTGTAATGAGTGGAGTCTGTATGTGTGTATTGGGCCGTTGAGGGTATCATTACAGTCTTCATTCTATGGCCATCTGTCTGGCCCCCACAAAGAGCCTCTTTTAGCGCGGCTACAGTTGGCCGCTGGCTGGCCGGGCTCTGGAACATTTGAATAACGGGGCTGGCTGCCTCCCCTCCTATGCCTCCCATTTCTATGCAGTGACAGAAAGGGAAAACACAGACTGACAGACGGAGGTGACAGACGGAGGCATACGGGCCGCGCAGAAGCTGCAACCACTGGCGAATAAAAGCCAACATCTTTTAAGTTCTGCTCATGTGATGAACGCAGTAGACCGGACCATGTGTGTGTATATCTGAAGGGGTGGTGGGGGGGTTTAACTATAGTTAATAGGTCAGTATGTCTGCTTGGCTCTCTGTTTTGTGCACACTGGTTTACTTCCAGTTCACTTCACCCCTCTGTGTATCTCCGCCAGTCTCTCTCTGTCTCACATACTAAATAAGGACAGGAAGTCTGGACATGGAGGAACTTTGAAATTCCAGGGAACTAAAAGTTTGCGCTTGGCAGTGACAGTGCAATTATATACTATTACGAAAGCTCTTTGAGCCTACATGTCACTCTGTGGTCGGAGGCTGAGAAAGTGTTCACTCCTCGTCGACTGGACACTTGTCATATTAGCCGTAAATGCAGCCAGAAACAAAGGTATGTTTAGAAATTATTTTTTTAAAATGAACAATTTTAAGTTACTCTCATACTACAGATCTACACAGAACAGGCCTCTAGTACATATGGTATTCCCCATTTGAGGTAATGTGATAATCCAGACTTAATGACTCATGAGCTCAGGAATCCCAAACACATGAATGTTGTCTGGAAATGTTTGTCTGTTGATTCCTGCTGACAAGAACTCAAGTCATAGCATTCTTGGTTTCTCAAAAACCCAGCCGGCAATACACACATTGAGTCATCACAATGTTTTACAAGCAATATGGAAATCTATGATTATATCTTGGTTGAGATTGTCTTTGTGCTTTTCATATGAATACACACAAGAGGTTAAAGCTTAAATGGTTAGTCAAATCAATCAACAGAAAATCAATCTGCAAATACTAAATAACTTTCCAAGCATAAACTCCATCCACTTGCTGCTCTTCTCCTTATAAAGAAAATAAATAATTTTATATTGACTATCTTTAAGTTTTTGACTGATGGTTGAACAAAACAAGACATGTGAATACTTCCTTCTGTGCTCTAGAAGAATTAACTATTAATTGATAGATCAGGAAAATAGATTTAGTCAGATTAGTGCTAGTAAATATCCATTATTTCCATTGGTGGACAATATAACAAAATGATTCTCTCGACAAAATGCTCAATTGTTTGTTTGGTCAAATGGTCAAAAATATCAGAAAATGGTATTAAAAAAATGCCAGCAGTCCAAAACTCAAAAATATTCAGTTAGTAGCCAATGTAAAACAAAACGCAGCAACTCCACACTTTTGAAAAGATAAAATTATTATGCAGTTATGCTTGATGAATGACTTTAATAATTGAGATAATACAAAAACATTGTTAGCCAAATAACTTTCTGCCAATCAACTAGCTGACTGATCCTTTCAGATCTAATGAAAACAATGATTGATTGCAGTCCTACCAGGCTTACAGTCTGTCATATCAATATATTAATATTATACTGATATGCATCTCAGCTCTATGATAAGCTTCGACTGAAGTACAATAAGCATTTCAGGCCTACCTGCCATAATCTACATTATCAATTCTACAGTTACTAATCTCTTACTGCCACTATTACATGCCTTTAAAGTACACCCGACCCACTCTGTGGTGCCTTTACAGTTATCACAACTTGCTGTCATCTGATAGACATCAGCACAGACCTCAGTCAAAATATGGGTGGATTATGCTCCTGTATAAACTGACAAAACCAGGTTGTCAAAAAAGACATCAAACTTCTATGGGGGAAGTCAGACAAGAGCTGTATAGTGAGGTACAGTGTAAGTTTCAATATAGCACTTTATCATTTACCAAAATTAGCTAGGTCACCGTCAACCAGCTACATATTGAGGTCAGACCTCGTGTGGTTATCCCTGAAGAAGTGTGTCAGCATGAAATGGAGCACAAAACAAACAGCAGTCGACTTCTCTTTGCATGTTTCTGTCCATGCGGCCCCTCGGTTAAAGCTCCTTTGTTCAACACACTGACTGTGAATTACAAACACAACAGGAAAGCGAGTGTTAGGGTGTCCGAAATACTGCCGATAAAAACGCTTTACCTTGGGTGTTAACGTTTTCCCACAGCTGGAAAGGCGCCGTTGGGAAAACGTTAACACCCAAACCAGCGTACCTTCCTGCCGTTACCGAAGCTAGCAAAGCGTCTCGCTCAGGTTAGCGCGTTATGTTAGCCTCAACTACCTCCAGCAGGACAACATCACATCTTCGCCGTTTTACTTACACAGTCGTTTCACTTGATCACTAGTCGCACATTCGGGAACTTGCATAAATCGGGGGCCATTATCTTATCACTGTCATTCGCATCCCCGGCTGCTTTTCCGCTGAACCATCCTCTCTGCCACCGGACCCGGCGGGGACGATGATGATGCTGCTGAGCGGAGGGGCGAGACTGACTGGACCGCTTCAGTATGTTGTTGTGGCTGCCAAAGAGAAAAGCGCACTGCGCATGCTCGGGACCAACTGTCATTCGGAGAGCTCTCACCTGATTGGTCGGTTGTTTGGGTTCGATGTACTGTTTTCTTTTTGCAACCTTTTTGTAAAATTGTACTTTAGCTGCTAGAACTGGTGACTTTTAATATGTATATATGTATGAACATAAACTTAATCATTTGGCAAATTAATAGCTATCAAGATAATAAAAAAATGTATTTGTTTATGACCCTAACCCTCTTAACAAGCAGCAGCTGGCAATTGAGATGTCAAAAACGGAAATATACATGATACTTTTAGATAGTGTGTATTAAGGCAATTTAAACCAAAGGTTCTCAATTTTGTTTAAGATAAGGAGCCCTTACAAGTTAGATAATATACAGAGGACTCCCTCATATATGTCCCTTGGAATAATTTACGTAGCGGTTTTTTTTTTTACACTTCTATAGTCTTAGTTATGTGAAAGTATGTGAAACACAAGAGAAATGCATTTGAAAGATAATAGACATGTTTTTACCATATTTTCAGATTCTAAGAGTTATACATTTGCTAGATTAAAAAGTAATCTGTGAACTGTTTAAATATTATTTGGGGAACCATGAAGCCTTTTGCAAAAAAAAACAAATGAATACACATTTTTATATACAGATCATTTTTAATGAAGGAATCTGAAACATTTTCATAGGCCATCTGACTTAAATTTAAAAAAAAGCACAAAACTGTATGCTAAGGGGTAAATTAAGGAGGATCTGGTTCTGGAAGTGGTGGAAGAGTATCCAGGTGAGTATTTGAGTTCAAATCAGAGTACCACAATGTTAAAAATATTACATGTAAAAGTCCTGATTTCATTTTTTAAGTATTTTCAGCAAAATGTATCAAGGTCCCAACCCTGAGGTGAGGAACCCCTGTATTATATCATTGGATTGTTAATACTGATGTATTAATTTATAACCAGCGTGTTAATGTTGAACCATATATTTAATAAGATGCTCATTTGTTATACAAATGTACAACTTTATATATTTACTGGAACAATCATATTATTGGTTCTGATGGTAAGAAACAACCATCCCTAACAAAAACCCCATAACACAACAATGACATTTCTACTCAACTTTATGGTTTATGAAAAGGGGGCATGTGCAAACTACAAAGTAATATTTCAACCAATCAGCACAAAGCCTGTTAGTCTCTTTCTGCATCTCTCTCTCTCTGACACACACACGCACGCACGCACACACACACACACACACACACACACACTTCTACTCATCATCCTGACAGCAGATGCCCTGAAGGCAGGCCTCACACAGGGACTTCTCATGCGGTTTGGTCCTGGTAAATCCTGGTTGCGGGCTAGAAGGGCCGTCGTCGTTTTCTCCATAGCAATTCTTCCGGATTTTGGCACAAAGCCTGAGCAAGGCTCTTTCCACCTCTTGCTCGGAAAAACCAGATCGGGCAAACTCATCGTTTTCACAACTGCGACAGGCCTGTCCAAAGGGCCGCATGATCACTGACCCCCGGTCATTCCGCAGCCGGTAACGGAACAACACCACAACCCGAGCTGAAGGCCAGGTCTTGCGGCAGGATGCACACTGAAAACTGTGGGAAAAAGGGAAGACAATAAATTAAAGTCAGAGCTTCTCAGGGTTAGTAAGATTCTACCGTAGGTATTTGAACAATCAGCTTTCTCCATTCAGGGCTCAAAACTCTGTAAAACATTACCAACTGAAATCAAATATTTCCAAATACAAAGTCCTTTACAACAAAGGCTAAGTGCTGGCTAAAAGCAAACCAGAGCGGGACCCATATTTAGCCAATTGTAATGTAAATTGCCACGGTGTATTAGTGTATTGTGCTATGTAGTAAGTGTGATGTGTATTTTATTGTATTTTTATTGTATTATTTTATTTTTTAGAATTGTTAAACAAACATTTCAATTGAAAACAATCAATCTTCCAATAACTTTGTTGGTCAAATCAAATCATATCCTGTGCTCTTCTGAGACACCATAAAGCAGGATAACTTGTGCAATCTTTACCCAGAGTGTAGTACCAGGTCTTTCCACAGAATTATACTTTTTAAAATACTGCACAAAGGATCTTGTCAACAGGAAGTAACAGTCTGATACACCAGAACAACTGCATATTTGAAAAACAAAAACTCTGTCGACAGTTTTCACAGTGTATTAAATGTATCGCCCTTGACCTGAATGCAGTGGTGGATGAAGTACTCAGATCTTTACCTGAAGTAAAAGTAGTAATACCAAAGTGTAGACATGTTCTGTTACAAGTAAAAGTCCTGCATTCAAAATATTACTTAAGTAAAAGCATAAAAGTATTAGCATCAACATATACTTAAAGTGCCAAAAGTAAAAGTACTCATTCTGCACAATGATCAGAATATATTATACTATTGGATATTGTGTTCATCTCTTTAATGTTAAAGATGGTAACGGAGGAGCTTTTTTTTTGTTTTGTTTTTTACAACTAAACCTGTAACATACAGTACAATAGTGCAGAAAAACCTACAATATTTGCCTCTGATAGGTAGTGGTAGAAGTATAAAGTAGCAGGAAATGGAAGCACTCAAGTGAAGTACAAGTGGTAATTAAGTACAGTACTTGAGTAAATGTACTTAGTTATTGTCCAAAACTGCCTGAATGTGTATTTCTGTAGTTTACAGTAATATATGTTGATACTCTGGCAATATAGAACAATACATACTTTCCATTGGCACAGTGGGTGTATATCTTCCAGCCTCTCTTCTTTTCCTCCTTTGTAATTTCTTCTCCCAGGCTGTAGTTGAAGTTGAGATTCCACTCGTCTCCATAGTCCAGCTCATTGTCATCGTTCAGCAATTCCTCAAAAGTTTCTGTCCACAACGAAGGAACCCAGTCTGCACGAGGGATGGAAAAAAAAAAAGCTTTACAATCAATACAATATAGGCCTCTGTGTCACAACACTGACAACATAACGCTATGGGTCACACCCTTATTCCGTCTTTTTCAATCAAAAATCCAGAATTTGTATAACACGAGAATAGTACAAAAATGCTTTAAATGTAGCCGATTATGAACACCTAATATTGGCATTGCATGAAATTCGTCAAATCGACCAAAAACAAAAGATGCACACATTAAAAAAATGTGCAAAAGAAAATGATGCGTTACTTGTAGATCTGCTCATGTTGTTTGATGATCCGATATTGGATGAACTTCTGGTAGATGGAGACGAAACGACGTTTGACTCTAAAATGTCGCTCTGCAGACAGTCTCTGTGTTTATGAACGCTTTGTTGCTGTTACTCTGGAAAACGAAACTTAACATCATGTTTTCATTTTCCCTGTAGTCAGACGGTGTGACGCAGATATGCAACATCCAACCTCAATACATTGCAACACGTGAAAGGGGATTTTCTCTTATATCTATTAATCTATTAATCTGTCTATTAATGAACTATGAATGGCTAAACAGGCATTGCATCATGTATGAAAGCCCTTTACCGCCAATCAATTCTACCTTAAATTAATTTTCCATTCTATTTATCTAAGATCTCTTTTTTTATTCACTTTTTTGCTTTTTAAAAAGTTATTATTATTATTATTATTTATATCCTAGCACACAATGAATAATTTATATATTTCAATTTCCCTCCCCTCAAGCTTGTATCATAATGACATTGGCGTGTTTATCTCTGTCCATGTCGTGTATTGATTTCTGTTGTTTTTGTTTCATTTACAGTAACATCATTGCATGTGTGATGACAGTTGATGACAAGTCCCAGCTGATACACTCAAGTTCAGTTCAGGTCAGTAGGCGGCAGTATAAGACAACATATGGGTGGCACTTTTGGTGCACAGCAGGGAAAAAAAGTATCATGAAGAGTCCTGGGAATTCCCATAAGCCACTGCCCATTTCTCTGAAGTAGGCAAACTGGATCAGCTTTCCACTGATGTAACTCAATTCAATATACTGTTACGACTGATTACTGGAGAGTTTGGTCCTACTGCAACAAAACAATCAAGTTAAAGTTTCACATACTGCACAGTATTTGTCTGTTTGTACCCCCCAGATGTATTTAACTGATAGGAACCTCACAATTCACATCTAAACATAATTTTAAAAAGTGGTAGTCTGCTCCTCGTCGTGATCAGGTATTTATCTGAAACAGGTGCCCCATCAAGCTGATTTTCAACTGCTTTGTTTTGTCCTGTCCTGTTTTGTGATATCCATCGCTGCATGTTTACGCCTCTATCATACCTGTTCACCTTTAGGCCCGCACATGACAGCTTTGCCGGTTTAAAGCCCAAGTTATTGGTGCAAACACTCCTTGTCCCCCTTCTACTTTGAAAGACGGTAGAACTGTTTTTGATCACTTGCTGTAACTCTGAACTGCTTTTCACACCTAAAACTGTTTTAAGCCATCATTAATAACTTAAAAAGCATTTGGGTTCCAACCTCAGCCACACTATAACCTGTCATAGGAAGTCTAAATATAGCTTAAGTTCAAAGGTAAAAGACCTGTAATATGTGGAAGCTAAAATTGTTCAGAAGTTTTTTATTTCTTGTTCAAATATCTTTCTAGGAATCAGTAGCTTTTATTGAAATGTCTGAATATGTTTTTTTTGTGTCAAATTATTATTAGTAGTATTAGTAGTAAAGGAAGTAATCCATGCCAGTCTGATGGTGTCAAGCTGGTTTGATAAATCTGTGTTTACTCAGTCTTTGTATCCAGTCTGTAAAGCTGTGAATGGTGCTTCTGAATAATCATCACCATCATTTCAGGACAATAATGGTGATAATAATAATAGCATTAAAATGGTAACACCTGTCACAGGTATGTAGTGACACACACACACGCACACACAGACACATACACACACACACACACACACACACACACACACACACACTTACCTACTCTAAATGCACAAACTGTGGGGACTTTCCTTCTGTCTGAGTTCCAACAGTTTAGTTGGTACATGATGATGCCCCACCCAGTACTATAACTGAATGTCATGCTTGTGAGAGTCTCCTGACAAGATCTCAAGTAAATGCTCAAACACACACACACACACATGTGCAGGTTTGTCTGGTTCAAAAGAGAAATGTCATTTGGAAGTACTCCTCAGTACTTATGTGGGTGTTATCTAACAACATAATGGAAATTATGTAATCAGGTCCCTTACTTAAACACACACACACACACACACACACAGGATATAGGATTCAAACAGTATTGTTTTACTTTTTGAGGATCATGTTTTACTCTGAGACAAATTATTTTGCAGGATCTTGTTCTGTGGACGGAAAAACAACCTGCACACGATGCAGACTGAAGAAACTAAAAGGGAAATATCATTATATGGTGGGTGGTAATGGGAATGTAGTGTCGTCTCATTGGCATGAGAGTCCATAAAAACACAACACTGCCTCCCTCACACACACACACACACACACACACACACACACACACACACACACACGCAACAGCCCATATACTGTATAGTGTTGAAGTGGATGTGTGTGTACCATTCCTCCCGGCACAATGGTGTAAATATGACCTCAGGGCCCCAGGCTCCAGAAAGTCACCTTATACTCAGGTGTGACATTACAGCGTGAGAAAAGCATGCTGGGAAAGCTCACAGGGCCACAGAGATGCAGCCAGGCTCCAGACAAGACAAGAGCAGACTCACAGCGTAACCTCTTTGTCTTACCTTTCTACACGGTGCTGAAGTAAATTCAAGTGAAGGAAAAAAAATCTACAAATATATTAAAATATCTGACACAAAAGAAGATCTTGCCTGGTCTGAAAAAGAACTGAAATAATAGAGTTGAAACCTGCAAACTGTTGGTGTTGAGTGACTCCTGGTCCACTGAGCTGCTCTCCATTTCCTACAGTTGTTGTGCTTTTGTCTCCCATCTCTCATCTCACTTTGACAACAATGTATTCTCTGAAAAAGGAAGAAGATACCATGTTTCTGTACATCTATTACACGTCTGTCCTTCTTCGGAGAGGGATCCCTCCTCACTTACTGTTGAGTGCCCCCGCACCACAGGAGTTTTTTCCTTATCATATGATCGAAAAGGACAGAGTGTTGTATGCTGTACAGATTGCAAAGCCCCCTCAGGCAAATTTGTGATATTGGGCTATATACATAAAATTGACTTGAGTTGTTTGCTTCTATTATAATACACAAAGTTCCAAGTTTATTAGAAGGAAACACTGAAGCTATTTTGGAGACTTGTGGTGGCCCAACACAATATTAATGCATCATTTAAAAAAATTGTTAAAGGGTAGCTGAAATCTAGGATGTGCTCCCCTTTCACCCAGCAAAAATGATGCTCACTGGCACAACCCACTTTACCAAAATAGACCTTAGTGATCCACTTTCTGTGTTTGTGCTCAGCATAAATATAACTGCATTGTCAACATTGAACTGTAACCGCCCTGTCAATAAAGTTTGTTAGAATTCAAATCGTCCCAGACAAGCAGACTCCTCGGCCGGGCATGTTGAGATGCAGGCCAGGATTTAGCTGCTGCCTGGACTCTGCCTGGACCTGTACACCTGCCAGGTGACTCAGAGACTCAGAGACTCAGAGAGGGAGGACGACAGAGAGAGAGAGAGAGAGAGAGAGAGAGAGAGAGAGAGAGAGAGAGA
>CALSBV010012213.1:9135384-9166882 GCA_943590825.1 Bovichtus diacanthus
AGAGAGAGAGAGAGAGAGAGAGAGAGAGAGAGAGAGAGAGAGAGAGATAGAGAGAGAGAGAGACGTTGGGTGTGGTACGATGCCTTGAGCACATTCCTTGGAGCTGCCGCGCCCTATGTCTCAGTGCCTGTATACCTGCTGATGTTTGCTATCCGAGCATGTTCATGTAAGCGGGCACTTTCTCTCTATTTGCACTCGTACCTCTCCCATCGGATGCAATTTCCCACACACACAGTATTCTTTGTTGTTGCACACAGTCATAGTCTATTTGTAATACTCTGTATTCACACGCTTAAGTCTCATTTCATATCTCTGTCAAGCTGAGAGTTGCACATTTGTATGAATTGGAAAAGAGTTAAGAGGCAGAGTGAGAGCCCAGAAGTATGGCTCCTGCAATTTGAGTGTGTAACTGGCTTACAAGGACATGGTGCATTCAAACAGGAGGCACACCCTTAGGAGCAGGACTGAACACACAGTCATATTCCTAAGTGTGTGAGTTGCTATCAGAGGGCCATGAAACAAGGTGTGTCCTGATAGATACGTTTCAGGACAAAGGATGGACTAATATAACGTGCACACGAAGCACTGTTTTGCCTGTTTTATACCTTGTGTTAATGTCATGTTTGTTGCTGTGTTTGAGGGCAAGTGAGATACAGACAGAGAGGCGGTTTGAGGATCCAAAAGAAAAGTAGTGAAAAGTAGAGAAGAAAAACAAAAAGAAAGAGAGTGAAAGAGATACAGGGTTGAGACTAAAGTTATTTTCTTCGTATCACACAATCAATAAATGTTGGAATTAACTCAGCCAATCAGAAAGTTAAGAAACATTAATCATTCACCTTTTGGCCCAAAGTGTGAGAACATTCTGCCAAATCCAGTATCATGGTTTTATCAGGTTTATATACGTGCATAGATAAGTGGTGTCACTGGATCTGAGTATTACCTGCGCTGTGCGTTTATGGCCTTTCCCATATCCAGCCCATATTAAAGGAGAAGAAACTGAGCGCTGCAGTCTGCAGCAGAGAAAGAGGAATTGTTGAAGTCTGCTGAGTCAGTGTTTAGCTAAAAAGAAAAACAGTAGGTGATTCATTTACACAATGTTTCAGTGGGGAAGATGGTCTCCAAAGAAACCAAAGTGAGCCTATGTAATTTGCTAAAAAGGGGCTAATTAAGACGGGATAATAGAAAATGCTAAAATGTAGTAGCACAAAAAGAGAAGAGTCGTAAAATCAGCAAACTGAAACAGTAATGTTGACTGAACGAATATTTTATTTTCGTGTCTGAACATATACATGACCCATCCCTCATGGAAATATTCAGACATATTTACTAACAACAAACCAAACATATCGGCATGTTAACCGACATCTAACAGCACAATACAGAAATATCAACCAAACATAAACCAAATTGCAAACCTCCCACAAATAACACTCCACTGAGATATCCCACAATGGAAAAACAATATATAAACACACGAACATAGCCTAAGCAACAATACACAAATCCAAACAAAAAGACCAAATCTACCTCTACATCCCTTAGTGCCAACACCGTATATCTGATCCAGTTCATATACTGTGTTTCAAAAAGAAAATGCAAAAACATTACTATTTTTACTTAAGTAATAGATCTGAGTACGTCTTCCACCACTGTCAAGATAACAAATAAGTGCACAAAAGCGCAAAGACATGACGGGAACGGTGTAAAGAGTGAGTGCTACAAGGGTGATTTATTCAGGCACAAATTGGCACATAGGACTACAAAAAAATGTTTGGCCAAAGGTTTGGAGAAACTTAGCAGCCATTTAATAAAGGCCAACACTTTTGAAATACGCCACTGGGAGTGAACTTCCAATGGTTTTCAGTTCCCAGTGATTAGCGGGTCTGGGAGGAGTCACACCGGCGGTGGGAGAGCCCTGCCAAGCAGGAGTTACCCCGCTTCTTCCTCATTTACCGCGCTGCTCTGTGCCGTAGAGGCGGCGGCTCTGGAGGTTCACACCCCGCCGATTGAAGCACTCAGTCCGGGCCTGGATTCCGTGTGGCCCCGCGTCGCCTGTCTGCGCCGGTTCTCAGTGGAGGGTGCACACCGGGGGTTTAGGTGTTGTAGCCCGATGTGTGGAATGTGACACATTTCACTGGGGAGAGCGATATACCGTCGGTACAAAGAGAGGAAAGGAGACAAGTTCTGCTGCAAAGTTAAGAGGTAGGGAGTGGAAATTTAGACGAAGTTTGCAAGTGAAAAATGGAACAAAAGAACCTCTTGTACAGTGGGTCTATTCTATTCTATGCTTTTTCCTTTTGTATTATCATTATTTATCCTATTATGTAGGCCTACTAGGACTATTCTATCCTCTTATATTCTAATTATATCCTACTCTACTTTATTCTGTTTTATTCTGTTCTAGTTGTATCTTGCTTTAAGCCTATGTGTTCTGTCCTCTTTTATTGTCCTCTAACTATGTCCTTATTATTATTATTATTATTTATTACTTATTATTTTTTTATTCTGTGCACATTCTTTTTTTTATTCTAAGGCGTCATGTCCTTGTTTAATATCTAATAACTGTATCATAGTTATTTTATTTTTTTTATGTATAATATTTTTTTCTATTTTCTATTCTTTTCCCTTCATTACTCCATTAATGTGGGTGGAATAAACACAAGTGAAATGCTGGTTACTTTCCTCACCAGCAGCAGTCTGGAGTTTATAGAGGATTAAGTCATCCAGGTAACTGCTGCTGTGCATTGCAAAACCTGAACAGTATTGTTATTATAGTCTAAACACACAAAAAGGCTCTGCAGGCTGGCACTGACAGACTGTGCTGCTCTTTCTCTCGTCCTTTGAAGACATTCAAAAAAGAGAAAAACAGCTACTTTGAGTCAGACTGTGTAGATCTTATGTCTGTAGGGAACTATAGGTGATACATAATGCTTGAACAGACAGAGACACTTTTACAAGCATGTTTAAAGCTTTGCTTGTGCAATGCTACCTAAGGATTGCAGGTCATGGCATCAGGCTAACTCGACATCCCTCTAATTTAAAGGTGATTGGTGACATAATACAAGGTCCTTAGCCTCTAATTATACAGCCTTTTCTTTTTGAGCTAGATGCCTGCCACATGTCGTCTCCTATAGACTTTGATCTATTCTATAAGCTCACATTCATAGTATGTTTATTGCAGACACACAAATCAATTTGTTTGCAGCTTTGACTCTACTCGAAATGCATTGATTCAGACTTCACCTTTACAGGCTTTGCTTCATTTAAAGTGACTCACTGGATAGGAATAATCCAACATGTGTTTATAATTTGAGGGAAACATGTTTGTAGTGCCAGCTTTTTTTTTGTGGCACATTTCTGCATGTGTGGTTCCTATTATAGATTTAATTGTGTCACACTCACCATATGGCCAGAGGTGAATCCCATTCATAGCTTTGTTTGCATTGTGTGTGTTACAAGGGCTCATTGTCTGTGGTTGTATTTCATGTATGAGCAATATCGTGCTTCTGGGGGGAGAGACGAAGCAAAGTAGAAACATTTGAAGGCCTTTCTTGTTGGGTTTTCCACTTGAGATGACCACAGACATTAAGGCAGTTGGAACAGTTGACGAGGACCTCAGTGGACCTGTTTTTCTAGCAGTGCTGCTACGTAAAACACAGTTAGCAAAAGGGAGGGTAGGTGCCGCCAATTGTCCTCACGCACAGTATACATTTACCTGACCTTGAGCTGTCTTTTTGTGGCATTCAACATTCACGCTGAGGTGTGATGATATGTAGAAACAAGCTGTGCTCTGTGTTTGTTCTTACCTATGTTAATCTGCTCAAAGAGGCCCTGAAAGGTGCATCAGGACATTACCGGCTCATCCCTCCAAACCTGTTTTCAGGTATTCGTTTCTCACTCCTTTCACACAGAATTATCGCACAAAATTAATGAGCGGAGAGGTATGCCGGATCAAACATAGTGTTTGTTTAGTGAGGAGTGTTCAGATGCGAGTGTGTGAGAGACAAGGGAGAAAACGGAAAATATATTTTTTTGGAGCTTTCCTCAGGCTTGTTTATCTGGTTCACATGTCGAGACAGATAAACTTTTTCACTCCCTCTGTTCTTCATTTACCGTTTCTCTGCCTCTTCTCGTGGCAGGAATGCTGAAAATGAGCCATTTACACACTTAGGGAGCAAACATTGGACACATCTAATTATTGGGTTTATCCGCCATGAGGAGCTGCAGTCCGTTGCTGCTTGCCCCTGTGGTGGTTTAGCGTTTCAAACTGCCTTTGTCAATGGTGCAGGCTCGTCCTTGTGTGGCTAACAGAAAGTCTTATAACTAAGGGAGGGAGAGGGAGAGGGAGAGAGAGAGAGGGAGAGAGAGGGAGAGAGAGGGAGAGAGAGAGGGAGAGAGAGAGAGAGAGACAGAGAGAGAGAGAGAGAGACAGAGAGAGAGAGAGAGAGAGAGGTTGCTATCACCGTGTCTCTATCTACGGTTTGATGCCTACTGCAGCTGCTATAACAACAAACAAAGCAGCAGTATTTGTTTGAATATCCTGACATCCAGCCAGGTGAGGTGTAGGAAGTCTGCCATGCTTCTTTTTACATTGTGTTGTTCTTCTGTTGCTTCATATTGCAGTGACCCAGAGGTCCCCCCCCCCCCGGGCTCTGTTTAGTGGTACTGTGCTCTTGAGTCACCCAGGTAGCTCATATTCACCTCACTGGTTCGCTGTGTTCCTAACAATTTTGATAATTAAATCAATACATTTTTTGAGTAAAAAGCTGAATATCTCCTGTAGAGCTGCAACGATTGGTTGACAAATTGATTAGTCGATCTTCATAAATATAGTCAGTTGATAATCTATTAATCGTATTATTAATCTATAAAAGTACATTTCATGCAAAAAATGCAGAAAGGGGTGTTTCAGATATTTCCCGCTTCTCTTTCTTTTATATCATATTTAACTGAACCTTTGGGTTTTGGACTGACAAAAAAAGAAATTTCAAGTAATCATCTTAGACCACCTAACTCATAATCTAAATAACTAAATAATCCTTAGTTCCTTCCCTCCCGAAAAGCAACAACACCATTACCAATGATTTCATTTGAAAAGCACTCCGTGTTTTCTTTTTGTTGCCCCACAAGGTAGATGGCTTTTCTGAGATTAAAACATTATGACGAGCACAGGCAGGTGCACGTCTCTAGGTTATGGCTGTTAACAGTCCTCAGGTATGCGCTTTACTGCTTCCTCAGCAAAATTCACTTTATACAGATCAAGCCCCAGGCTGCTAGATTTTTAAAAAATGAAGAACAAAACATAACACGTCAAAGTAGTTGAGATTCTTCCAGTCTAGAAACTTGGCAGAAGTAAAATTATTCCATTCAAACAGTATGAGAGTCTAACGTGCCTCCCTGCCCACTGTGGAACTTTTAAATGGGAACAGCACACCGCAAAGGCCAAACTTCTATGGCTCAAACTGAGAAAGGAAACAGGATGTCAGCCATTTTGCCAGCAGATGAATCACCACAGAGAATTGCAAGTTATCCCCAGGCTGGGCCAGGCCGGGCTACCCGGTGACTCACCAGGCCTTGAATAAACCAACTTCTCCCTCGATTGCGGGTTAGGACTTGGGGCCATTTGCTATCACCAGTAGTCTCTTAAGTGTGTGTGGAAGTTTACAGAAAATATGTCACACACACACTTCGTAAGCAGGTAAAACCTTACAAAAAACAAAACATCACCCTCCCACTCAGACCCCAGGTTACACAACAACCCTGATCATGTACTCTGCCTGTCAATCAAACGTGGTTCCTAAGACTGTACGTTACTGTGGTGATATATCCACACACTCAAAAACACTTCATATTTTGACCAGTTGTCGCAATGTGCAGAAGGAACACTTGTATATTTAATAAGTGTTTAACTAGTTTAATTTGGATAATGGTACTGTTAAGTGGTTGTTAACTCTGATCATCTCTATGGAGCCCGGGAGTGGCCAGAGAGAGACAAAATAATTAAATCGTTCCCATCATTGTTTAATTTGTGTGCACGAGATAAGTGCATGTACAGAGAGCCAGCAGAACAGACCAGTCTTTCTCCCAACACATCCTCATACCTAAATGACAGAATAGGTCATTTGCCAGTGACTCCCAAAAAGACAAACATGACGGTTCTATTTAACATATTGAAATGGTCGCACTGTGGCAGTTTTGAACACGTTGCCATTGTAAAACGGAACTAGTTGGTTATGTTTAGGCAACAAAACTACTGGGTAAGGTTTAGGAAAAGATCACGGCTCGGGTTAAAGTAAGGACCTTTGTTACCTGCCTAACACCGTAATGTACTAAGGTTGTAACGTAGTTAGTGCGTAGGTCTACTTAACCTAAAATAATTATATCTTTGGGTTTCACACAGGACACGAACACTCTCCTGGGTGAAAGTCCTGTGCTTGTTTGACCCAACCATCCACCCCATGCGGACGTTGCTGCTCTTTATGCTACATCACCTGACTTCCTGCCTTGCTCCTGTCTACTACAGCCACTACAAGTTGCCACCTAACAACACATGTAAATAAGCTACTTGCAAAGACATTAATTAAATTGAGGTAACGAATAATATTTTGTGCCGCACATAGCTGTTTATATTTTTCCTTATGGCCACTACCGGCCATACATCTCCACCATTAGATGACTGATGCGGTGTGTAGCCGTCAGGAACACATTAAATATCAATGAGGGGGTGTCCTGGTTGGCTCAGCTGCATAACACGTGATTGTGTTGTGGGTTGGAATCCAGCCTGTGACCTTTTTCAGTGATTGTCTACTAAGCAGATACAGTAAACCACAAAATAATTTACAGACGCCAAATAATGATGGCCAAACGTACACTAAACAAAGTAGATCAAACCTGTTTTTCTTATAACAGCTGAAACTAGTAGTTAAAAGTTAATTGAAAATGAATCAGCAACGTTTGGGGTAATCAACTAATAATTGTTCAAGCAGAAACACATGCAGCCCTAATTAATATTATTATTATGTCCATCCTTGTTGTTGTAAAGTTTCAGTTGACAAAAGGACATTCACAAACTGTTATTAACAATATTCCTACTTCAAATTAAGTCAGTTCAAGTCATGGCACAGCTAATAGCGTACTCACCCTGATCTACTAAATCAATTTGTGTCTTATGAAATATAAAATCTGGTTCAGTTATTTTTTAGGGTGAGATCTGAGTAACAACTTGAAGCATGACGCACCGGCATGAAGATGTACTGAGAGAACCTGTCTATACACCTCTAAATGCCTTTCCCACCTCTCCCTTACACCTCCCTTTTTTCTCTCACTGGACTTTCCCCTTTACTTTACTCCCTTTGTATTTTCCATATCCTGTTGCTTCACTTTGTTCTTACCCTTATGCACAGTTTCTCACAAGCCAGATTGAATTTCAGTTAATTAATCGGTGCTATCACAATCAGGATATTTCGTTGCTGAATACGACCCTAACGTCAAATTAAATGGGTAATTACGCAGTGCATGATGGCATAAATAAGAGCTAAGTTGATCACAGTCTAACTATAACAATGAAGTCTAACGTAAGACAGAAAATTATGATACTTTGGAGTTAGATAAGTAGCAAGCTATATCTTTGTATTGCTCTTTATTAGTGCCTAAGATCATCCAGTCAATTATTATATGATAAATTTTCATGTATATAGTATAATATGAAATCAAACCATTTCATGCAACTTAATTATTAATGATTCATAGAAGAATGTGCACCCTTTTTTCCTCGACTGCATTAATTTGCCTTTTTAACTTAGAAACGTGGCCCTCGGCTGGGAAATAAAATCTGTGAAGTTCTGTCACAACTGTTTACGTACAAGCATGTGGTATTGTGTGCCGGTAAAGGTGTGTTAATATGAAAAGTATACTTGTTAAACTTACTGCACAGGCTTTCTACTCCGCAACAATGGACTCTTTGTGTAAGAAGTTATAGGTAATCTGTCATCTTGTGAATCCTGACACAAAACCACCTTGAGGAATACTTAGTTGACTTATGAGTATTATATAACATGACTGGAGGAGGAGACTTGGTGTGTCATCCAGTTACAACTACAAAAGCAATGTGTCTGAAAACTTGTAAATTGTTGTGTGTACCCGTTTGCTCTGAGATTCTTAGAAACCTGTTATGTTGTTTCTCTAAAACACTATAACAAACTTTACCGACGCCTGAACAAAGAAAAGGGCATTGTGCATCGCATTTAAAATTTACAAACATAATTCTCTCTCACACTGACCTTTTCTTTCTTTCTGCACAGGTTCAAATTCCTCCTCCCTGATCTCTCTTGACCCGAGTCCTGACCTTTGACCCCCACATCTCTCTCCAACCATGGCACACCGATCTCAATGTTCCACGATTGGTGATAACCCCCTCGACCCAAATTTCCTGCACCCACATTACCGTGAGGAGTACCGCCTAGCTATTGATGCCCTGATAGAAAATGACATACAGGTAACACTGCAGTTTTCTATTTGTATGTTTTTATGCATGTATGCAATGAATATTCATTTAAAAAAATTCTCGACAGACATACACATTAGTTTTAAAATGTAATGAATTTGGGTTTTTCTCGTCATACCAGGGTTACCATGAGTTCCTCCAGGCTGAGGATGTGGTCGGTTTCCTGGCACAGTCGGAAATTCAATCGATCAAATCCACGATCCATACGCCCAGCCAGGCTTCCAACGTGCTAGAGCTGACGTACCATGAGGGAGGTCAGGAGCTGGATGGCTCCTCCGACACCTACTGGCCGATGCAGTCCGACATGGCTGCCCCGGGGCTGGACCTGGGCTGGCCGATACCACAGCAAAGCTTCATGGGGCCCACAGAGGTCACCACTCTTGTCAACCCCTCCGACCCAGACATGCCAAGCATCAAGGAGCAGGCCAGGAGACTCATCAAGAATGCACGCCAAGTAAGTAAAAGGGAGGGAGAGGAAACAGTGTTAAACTCGCAGATCCAGTTTGGTTTCACGCGGTATTTCTGAGAAAGAAATGGCATCTTAAGATGAGATCAAAGCATTCCACGTTCATAAATTCCAACGTATTCTGTGTACAACAACAACAACTATGCTACATATGCTTCTGTTACTATGACATACTCTACGTTTTTATTGCTAATCCAAAACCAGAAACAGCTATGATGTATTCAATTAACACACATTTCTTACTACTAGTATCCTCTTTCTCTGTCGTATGCATATGTACTGTACAAATCAAACTTTATCTCTTAAAAAAAAAAAAAAAAAACACTCCACTGCCAGTGACTGTTGGTTTAATCTTACTTTTTATCTGCCACTGCCAACTTTGCCACCACTCCCTTTTAGGTTAATTTATAACTGGCTGGCCTTTGGTTAAATTAAAGTGAAATTAACATAAAGTGTACATGGCAGTCAAACCTGTTCTTGTGGTGGGCCGTGTCAGTATCTGTCCTCCATTTTGGTCTTTTTTACAAGAGACAAAAAAGTGTTTCAACATGCACATAGAAGACAGACAGATTCTGAGACTCAGAATCATTCATCTTTCTATACCATGTTTGTAATGTGCATTTAGTAGAGATTAACGTACATTGTATTGCTGATATACTGACCCTGTTAAATGCCCATTATATCTCAGTCATTTGAGAGGCGTTATTGTCCAATATACATTTATTACATATAGCCTGAAATAGGCTTAGTATTTTTTTGTCACCCAATGCAGTTGAGCGAGGAACACAAACTTAACCTCTGTTCAACTGTGTAATGTCAAACTTCATTGAGGTGTGCACAATTTTTTTATTCATTATTGTTATTTCATAGCAAATATGGATCAGGGTCTGTAAATAATGATAGTACATAGATTAGTCCTAACATACTACTTAATTATCACACTGTCAGGAGAAACCTTTCTGCCATCCTGTTAAAAGTGCCATAAATGTGTACATATTATGTACAGGCCTTTTTCTTAAGGGGCATACTGTTCTATGCTTTATCTTCTATTGCTGTTGAAACCATAGAACATACATCATGGCCAAAGTTTGTTTAAAGTATGTAAATGTTCAGGTGTTTCAAGTTTGAAATGACCAATGATAAAACTAGAATAATAAAGACCATATCATACTGACCAAATCTTGACAAGTGTTCTTGTGTTTGCTTTCTTGCTTCAGGTTATTGCTGTGGTCATGGACAAGTTCTCAGATGTTGACCTTTTTGCGGACCTCTTGGACGCAGCAGCACGCCACGTTCCTGTTTACATTCTACTGGATGAGCAGGAAGCCCATTACTTTATCTCGATGGTCTTCAACTGCAAAGTGAACTTGAATCAACATCCTGTGAGTTTGCCTTTTCATTTCCTCAGAAGACATGAAGTCTAACAAGGCTAACAAGTTGCTGTCCTTTGGCTTTTACTGTGTTATTTACTTATCACACACCTAACCTCCATTAAGGCTTGCGTGTGTCAATTACACGATTGGAATTTGTTTTTACAGATGCTGCGCGTCAGGACTGTGGCAGGAATAACCTATTACTCCCGTTCGGGTAAATCGTTTAAGGGGCAGGTGAAAGATCGTTTCCTACTGGCTGACTGCAGAGCTGTACTCAGTGGCAATTACAGGTGAGTCATTTATTGTGTTTATTATGTTTTCAATCAATTCCCAAGAATCTCTTGCCATTGATTATGTAACTTTAATTGCCTCTACTGTTCTTTATTATTTTCTCACAGTTTCATGTGGTCCTATGAGAAGATCCACCGCTGCATCGCCCACCTCTTCCTCGGGGAACTAGTTGCCACCTTTGATGAAGAGTTTCGAATTCTCTTTGCTCAGTCAGAGCCTCTAGTCATAGAACCATCCAATGGAGCGCTTGCTCTCTCTGAGACCAGCAGCACCAGCAGTTACTTAAACCAGTACGGTTTGAAGAGGACCCAGTCTTTGCGTAACCCCATAGGTTACCGCAGGCATCCTGAGATTCCCTCTGGCTTCCCCTATGGAGACTCTGATCGTAACCTTGCAATTCCTTTCCGGAGGAACGATCCATATCGTCACACCATTGAACCTGGGGCAGGAATTACAATTGGAAAGTATTCCCAGCAACAGTTTCGTCTGCAGCATTCGTTCCTTGAGCAGGGGAGGTCCATCGTTTCCAGGCAGATGGATATGAGTACCAGTGCCTTCCAGAGGCACAGCTATGCAGAGGGAACCCAGGAAAACTACACATCTTCCAGGCAATACATGAAGTCCAGAGTCATGAATAATCTGGATGAGACAGACTTGCACAGGTAGTTAACCCTTTAATACCTACAACTGTTTGGAATCTGAATTATTCAGAATCATCACATGTATCACAAACGTATGTGAGTACATGTATTTACACATAACAATACATTTATAATCAAATACTTAAGAACCACCATATTTTCTTTATAGGGTGCACACCCAAAGTAGCCATTACTACAATGAAGGGCCTGGGCCGGATTCCGGCCACGGACACCACGACAGACTCCAAGGTCGTTCTCCACAACTCTCCATTGACCAGTATTCAGAATCAAGCTTTCGCTCAGATCAGGAGCCTCCACATGCAAACTATGGCGGAGACTATCCTGAGGGGAAACAGGGACCACCATTAGCTGGGAGGTATGGAGGAGATTCCACCAATAAGAGGCCAAGCATAGGTCATGCATATGCCTGCCAGACCTCACCAACGCAGCCCCACCCACCAGAGAAGAAACCGTATGGAAAACAATCTGATCAAGAGCTTGATGACGATACAGATGCTAAGCAAGGCATGAGGAGTTGGAGAATCCACTCCTATCTTAGCACTTATGAGGACGGTGGAGAAGAAGGTCTGACTCAACCTTTGGGGCCAGATGCATTTGAAGATACTGCCTATGAAAATCCAGCTTCCCGCTTTGGAAAAAAGGAGCCACCGAATGTTCCCCCCAAACCCAGACCAGATATCACAAGACCACGCTATGGAAAGCCCATCTTACCTGAGAGCAACAGTAAAGACTCTGCTCCAACAACAACTAAGGATCTGCTTTCGTCAGGCAGTGACTTAAAGCTATTTGAGAGGGAAAGAGAGAGGGGTGTGGATATGGAGGTGAAAGAGACTCCAGATCACTTCCTGTCCAAACATGAATCATTCCATACACGTGTTAACCCACTCCTTCAACGTAGCTCTCGACTGCGCTCCTCGCTTATATTTTCATCTTCCAAGGCAGAGATGCACAGTGGTAGCCTTGGCCTAAAAACAGCCACAGAGGAAGACGAGGAGTTGGACTCAGGGCGCACTTCCTCGATTGTGGCCCAGATCTTGGAGAAGAGGAGGTCATTGTCTCGTGAGCCTTATGAGTGGAGAAAGAAGGCTGAGGAGAGGGAGAAGGAGAAAGAGCAACAGCAAAAGGAGATTCGATTGACAGATGAGATTAAAGCAACGGATCAACCTCAGAAAACCAACGAAGAGGTAAAGACAACACCATCAGTCCAGAAATCTGAAGCAACAACATCAATATCTAAGAACATGAATGACCCAGCCAGTAGACTGCAGTATTTCAAAGACCTAGCTGCTAAGAGAAACGCCTCAAAAATAGAGACAGAGTTGTCGCTGAAAGCCCCAGAGCCTGCTGAAAAAAAGCCAGACCTTTCTGAGAAACCTTCCCTAAAAACTACGACGACTCCAAAGATCCCAGATATCTCTGTTTGTTCAGCAGAACCTGAACCAAAGAAGACAGACATATCTGCAAAACTGGCAGAGCTCACTCGCAGAGCTTCATTTAATTCCTCAAAACCACCAATAACCAAACCTCCTGCGAGGCCTTCAGAGACAACTAAACCTCATAAAGAGGAAAATGCATCAGATGGTCAAAAGAAGGATATATTCAAGACTCTAAAGCCCTTTCCTTCACCTAATATCTTCAGGAGGGATCCGTTGAAGCTCAAAGGACTGAATCCTCGTCGCATCTCTAGTGGTGAAGACATTCTGACCACAGATGCTACAGATGCAGAGAAGAGTGAACTGAAAAAGAGTCGCTCTCATAGTTCGTCAACTCTGCCACGAGAAGTTATGGGATCTAATACATCCATCAACACACTTGGTGAGGCAAAGGGTGATGGCAAGACACTTGACTTCTTGAAGAAGCAGACTCAGAGGCTTAAGGGATTCCTGGGGCCCAAGGATAAAGAAAAGAAATCTTCAGGAGACGATAGGGGCATGAGCACGGTCAAAGAGATCACTGAAGATTTTAACAGAAAGCAGAGTTTGGCAGTTAAAGGATCTACCACTACCGACCTAACTACAACCAATCACAAGTCTTCAACCAGCACAACAGGCCCGTCTCGATACCAAGGTCCGGGCAGCTCCGTCCTGTTCAGTAGCAACCTACGAGATGACACCAAAGTCATTCTAGAGCAGATCTCGGCCAACAGCCAGAAGAACCGACTAGAGCGAGAAGAAACAGGAGGAAACAGAGAGAGCGACGGAGAAAAGGGCCTGGAGAGACAGAACTCCATAAAAAAGAGCCGATTTCTGCGTCCGCCGGGCAACATCCAGGAGCGAGAGGGATTACTGAAGAGGATAGAGAGTTTGAGGAAGGAGAAGAAGGTCTACAGCCGCTTTGAGGTAGTCTATCACTGCAAGGATGATATATGTAGCCTGGATGGGAAAGAGATATGAACAAAAGCAAAAGTAGCGTTAGGTGTATAAAACTAAAGTAGCAAAGTCATGTATTTGTGGAATCAGGGGTTTATATTAAATTACATTACCTTACACAAAGCCAGCGGTTTAAAACACAGGTCCTGTATTGTTTGAGTTAATCCGATGCAGCAATATACAGAACATTTGTGTCAGGAGACACTTATAAGAGTAAAATGTGAAAAGATAATCTCTTTACAACTTTCTGAGCCATAAAAATGATCAGATACGTTTAAAAATGTTTTACAATTTTTTAGTTTTTTTCAGTCATTTTTAATATGGAAATAAGTCTTTGAAATGTACATAAAATATTTTGGGTTTGGGTTTTTTAAATATTTTTTATACATGTTCTACATAATTACAGAAATAATTATGTTGTTTGTATAATTGAAAGTAGTTTTTATTCCCAAACAAAGACATGTCATTATGTTTGACATAATGTCAGCTTTTAAGATGTGAAAATACATTTTGGTGGACAAACTAATGAAAATTGCTTTATACATATATATATACTATATGATTGTTATTGATTATTATTCTGTTTTAAATAGTACTGAATTTGGTTTTTACCTTTACTGGTATACTGTTTAGATTTGTATCTTTAAGACAATCAGAACATACTTAGGACTGTCCCTCATCACAGTTTAGAGGAGGTGGGAGAGGACAGACGAACATGGGTGGGAGTTCATACACTGTTGCATTCACTGTTAACCCTGTTGTTCTGTTAACAGATGGGGAATAGCCTGGGATAACGAAAGATGGAGGAGCCACCTTTTATATGGAAACTATTTATGCGAGATGATCAAAAAGACGCATTGTCCATATGTGCCAATGCCACTATCAAAGTACCTCTTTGGCTCAACACTGCAGCCTTTTCCTGGATTTTCACACAAAGTAATAAAACTTGAAAAGACACTATATAAAAATGCTGAAAACAAACTAAAGTCATTGGGTTTGGAATGTGCCTGTGTGCCAAGACCTGGTACTACTTTGACCTTATATGGTGACAGAGAAAGAAGAGTATCTCCACTTGCATACTGGGTGCCATGAGCTAATGTTTCACCAAACAGAAAAAAGGTAGGGCAATTTACTTATAACTGAACTTGTATGAACAGGACTGAGGGAGTAAGAGAGAGCAAGAGGAAGATAGTACATATTGCACCTGAGGGATAGAAAAGAGATCCATGCCAGTTAAAAAAACATGGCGGTACATGACTGCATGTGTACTATACCAGTGTAGTGTGTTTCTGCAAGTGTCGCTGGGACTTGTTTGAATTGGAGAAAGTGTCCTTGTAGATTTACCGTTTGCCAATGGCCCACCAAGGGCAATACCAACTAGAACCAGAAGCAAAGATGAGAAAATGAAGAGGAATAGAATGAGATGCATGGTGTAATTTTAAGTGCAAATCTGAGATGATAGAGAATGAAGAATGAGACTAAATCAGAAAGTGAGGAAATGTGTTTAGAAAAACTAATTCTAATGTTGAGGCTGAGTTTCGATAGTTAACAGTTGTGTTGACCTTTACCCACTTAAGAGAACGTTATGTACCTTTCTATTAGGGCGTGTACCTACATCTCGGGTAAAAACAACAGATAACCATTCAGAGAGGCCTCCAGCCTTTCATGTTATAGGAAGAAAAAAACAAGGGTTCTAGTCTTGTTCTTATGTAATGTAAATAAAAATGTAAAGCATTTATAGTTGCCCTGAGTCCCTGTAAAAAAATAAAATAAAAAGAAGTGACTCACTCCTTACATAATTCACTTAACTTCAGAGACCTACGCCCTACGCAGGACTGCAAACTCCTTTGTTGGTCTGTAAACACTAGTAAACCAAAGATTTAGTTATATGGCACAGTTCGCAGGCTGCTCGAGAGCTCCACAGTGCATCAAACCATTTAATGTGTTGTTTTTTTTACAGTATATCAAAAGCTTGGAGGATCAATTGTTAAATGGACAATTCAGGGGTTACACTGTTTTCTATACGGGATTATACTGTACATATTTATATAAAAAAAGCTTGTTGATAATCCAAATAACAAATGAGATAATGATCATGCTCACTTGTACTATCAAAGTGCCTCGTCTTTATTTTTTAATTAATATGCAAGTATCTGGTCTTGGCTGTAAAAAATGATTGGCATTAAGCAGGGGGAAATCAGTTGCTCAGGTTAAATGTGTTGTTTTTAAAAAAACAAAAAAAACAACAACCTCAGAGTATTACATTGTAATTGAAATACTGTAAAAAAAATAAATAAATCTAATTCTTTTTAATTAAATTTCTTTAAAACTGAAATTCAACATGGCTGTGTGCACATACTGTATATATAATACATGTGAATATTGTAGGAAATGGTTGTACTGTTTTCATGTATAGGCTCTTTAAGATAAAAAGATAAAATAAACCCATTTAACAACATGTCACAACATTGTTAAAAGCTTTATAATTTTGTTATATAGGAACACTTTTATATTATATCCATACACAATATATGAGTAGGATGAACATAGTACCATATAGAATACTGGCATCTGAGAAAAACCCTAACCAGTCACAGAATGTCAATATTTCAGCTTTCATAAATACATCAAAACAAGTCCATGCATCACATCATTAATGTAAAAAGTACTTAGAGAAAAGTAGCCAAGGAATAAACAGAGTCTGGTAGGCAAACAATTTACTTGACTAAAATTCTGTATCTTTTTTAAGTGACGTTTTCCGTTTTTTGCCCTAAGGGTTTGACAGGAACCTGCATCACGTGCACTGATAAAACCCAGCAACTGACATTTGTTAGATTTAAGTTTTTCACCTGACAAGAAGTGATAAAAGTGCATCCAACTGGGAGGAAAACAAGGGACTATTATTTTTGATTCTTTAAAACTACAAATGCGCAGTTTCACTCGTCCTGAGTCTCTGTAGCTGCGGTCGCTGGCTGCTTCTCTTTCTCTAGCTCCTCATGGAGGCGGTGAAGCTGAGCCAACTTCATTTGTTCTGTAGGAATCACAGAACAAGACCAGATCAAAGGTGTTGGAAATGGAAAAGAAACACTAAACTCATACATGCACAAGAATAAATGTTAAACCGCTTGCGGGCATAAATTATGAGTGGCCACTTACCGGCTGATAACATCTGACTTTTCATATTCTCGGCACTCTTGATTGCATCTGGGAGCCTTTCTGGAGACTAAGTAACAATTTGAAGGTCAACAGTCATGAACAATATCAAAAAGTCACATTTTCATCATTTTGTTTTAGAGATGTGGGAAAAAAATATAGATGTCCAACTCACTTTTATATAAAATAGACAAACTTACAAAGACAGAGTGCAGATTCTTATGCTGCTCTATCAGTTGATGAAGTTGGTTTTCAAACTTCATTCTGCAAAAACAAAGCTGACTTTAGTACATTTATATGACATGTTCAAGGTTGTTCGATACCTTTTTTTTTTTAAAGAAAATTTTATAAATCATTGCACTTTTAATAGGTACCGCTGCTTCCGGTGTTTAAGCTTGAATTCCTGGATTTCACATATGTACTGTTCCAGCAGTTCCTCACTTTTCTTGTTCTGATTTAACTGCCTGCAAAACATCGTTTCATCACTCAGAACAAGATATAAATATGTCTAAACTTACTCACTTAAAACTGGTATGTTCATTTTGCACTGAAGTTCTTAAGATGAGAAGATACTCAAAATACTATAATTATTTATATATTAAATTACAATAAAACATGCTATGTTGTTATATATATAAATATATCGTTAACAAGATATGAAATACCAGGATAGAAGATTTTCAAAAGCTGTGATGGTACCGTCTTCTTAACAAAAACAAAGCAACAAAAACTGCTAATTCAATAATGTGTAGAGTAAGACCCAGGTACATATCTTAATTTTAATATCTTACATCCATCTTGGTGGAGGTGACCAATCAATATATGCCACTGAATAAAAATGTATCATTAAAAATGTATGTTCGTACAACGGAATCAAATTCCTTGTATGTGTACACAAACTTGACAAATAACACTGATTCTGATTAGTTTCAACATTATCAATATGTCAATAGGAAACCAGGGAAACAATGTTCTAATATACAGTAAGTATAGAAGGACTGAAGAAAACAAATCCAATATGTCATATTAAATAAAAAAACAGACAATTTGTCAAAAAAATATCCAGGATTCTGATGAATTGCTGCCATCTAGTGTTACATATCACAAGTACACAATTGAGGTCTCACAATATGGAGAAACGAAACTGTTGTGGGACACTCCAAGCCCACTCCTTACAGCTGAAGACATTCAATATTTTTAATGTGGTAGAGCGGAGCTCACCTGACAGAGTCCTGCTTAGACTCCTCACACTGGAACTGCAGCTTCCTGCACAACTCTGGAGAAAAACATCAACATTCATCAGCTTATTCATGTTTATTGTCCGCGTATTAACAACAGATGAGGAATGTGTTTGCATGTCTGCATTCCATTAAATCTTCATACTTGTTGAGCTATAATCAATTACACATGTACAAATATTTGTGTACCCTCTTTTTCTTTATGGATTCCTTCCAGTTGGTAGGCTTCATTTTGTACTGTAAAAAACAACAACGATGCCTGATTATAATAATAAACATTATATATGGTACATAACACATAAATTGTTGCCCAGAAGATAGCAAATAGAGTTACAAGGTATTTGACTACATCTCAGCAACAGGTACAACAAGTATATTTTATGTGCATCAAATACAATAGTTAGTGATGATTTTGTCTTACAAGTTCCCAGCTCCTTCTGCAAAGAGTCACTGACTGATTTGATCTCCTTAATTTCTTCTTCCAGGACTCTTTTACCTTGAACAAAACACAGTGTAACTGAAACATGATATGATGATGGTGTATTGTAAATATTTTAAAGCTATATTTGGGTCACTTAATAACCTGTAAAACATAATATTCATGGGACAAACTGACACATATCACTATTCACATAACAACACTGTATTCTAACAGTACTACTTTTATCAATCACGTATAACTTCTGAGTATATGTTTCTTATTCTCATAAAAGATCAGAATGGGTCTTAAAGGGTGTTGCTGTTCCCTAAAAGATGGAGATATTAATCATATCTCATGAGTCTCCATTCATCATGTTCTGATACTCCTTGGTGGGAGTAACAGGTAAGGATGTACCTCACTGAAGATAACAGTGACCTGATGTGAGAACTGGTAAGATCAGTACGTACAGCTGTCTTAGTCACGGTTTTAAGTTCCATGATAGTGTTCAGCTGTTACTTGTTACTTGTAGTTAAATGTCGCAGACTCTTACTGTGTTCATTTATAAAGATGTTTGTTCTGTACCTGTGGTAGTGTTCAACGTTTACTTGTTACATATAGTTATGTATGTTTACATCTGGTCACGTGTTTAGTCCACGTCCTGCTCCCGCTAAATTTGTGAATATAATTACAGGATTTATACTGATCAAATGAATGTCTAAAACTAAACTAAAATAATACGCATTTTCTTTCTGGATTCCTTCCAGTTAGTTCGATTTGAACTTTAAAAACAACGACTAGTAATAATATACAATAATAAACATTATATATGGTATATGATACATAAATGGTTACGTAGAGAATAGCAAATACAGTCACTATGTACTTTTAGTAGGTCTTTGATGACATCTCAGCAACAATAAGTATATTGTATGTGGATCAAACCCAATTATTAGTGATGATTTCTTTGTTTTAAAAGTTGCCAACTCTTTCTGAAGTCACTGACTGATTTGATCTACTTCAGTTCATCTTCAAGGGATTTAAAAAATGTTTTTATTTCTTTGAGTAAAATACAGTGTAACTTCAAGATGGCAATTGTAAATACTATTTAATTATAAATGTTTCAAAACTATATTGAGGTGTCACTTAATCTGAGAACGTGACATAACTAGGATTCACAAATAAATACACTCCCTATAATAGGTAACATAGCTTATATTTCTTTCACATCAAGATCAGAATGGGTCTTAAAGGGTGTTGCTGTTCCCTAAAAGATGGAGATATTAATCATATCTCATGAGTCTCCATTCATCATGTTCTGATACTCCTTGGTGGGAGTAACAGGTAAGGATGTACCTCACTGAAGATAACAGTATTAAGCTGCGAGAAATGGTAAGATCAGTACATACAGCTGTCTTACTCACGGTTTTAAATTCCATTATAGTATTCAGCTGTTGATTGCAATATGTAGTTAAGCGGGGTTTTGCTTAAACTCAGACTCTTGTTATGCTCATTTATATAGATTTTGTTTTATATGCTATTCTTTCTGTTAAACCTAAAAGGAAATGCGTGTTCATTAGCATATAGGAAACACAACCAGCCTTCTCATTGGTGCACATTCACAAAGCTTTCTCTCAATCTCAGACTTCCGTGTTGAAAAGTGTTCATATTGTACGATCAGTGTATCTCTAAATGACACACTACACGCGGTTCATATGATTATTTGTTAAATGGTTTTAATGCAATCAAAGAAAAACACAGCGCGACTTACCACAGGAAGCGGAAGTGTAGCATCACCAAGACTAACAAAATGTCAAGATATTTACTCCACATCCTGTTCTCACTAAATTTCAAGTTAAACGTCGTGCTGGCTTCTACAGAATAGCGAATACGTGTTTATAATAACAGGACTCATACTGATGAAATGAATAATATCCTAATACGACAGCTAATTAATGCGCTACACGTCAATTAATCAAAGGACCGCACCAACACGAAGACGGAAGAAAGCGACAGTCACTTCTCTGGCGTCACTTTGTACCTTTTGTTTGACCAAAATGCTTTAAAGTAGATTGAAAATGTGAAACAGTTAGACTCTTGATGTGAAGCCCTTTGCATGGTTTGTTTTCTAAGACCAATTCAATCCAGATGTTAAATGAAAAAAAAAAGTTCCAACATACAATGGATGTCAAGTTTAAACAAGAAACGAAACTCATCCATTTGTCCGAAAGATGTCACTATTGGGTCTAAACAGGCCTATACCACCCATCAACAAACTGCACTCTGAACTATGTCATATAATGTGCACATGAGAATTAAACTATCTGATTTACTACTAGCATTCAAAAACCTTAAGAAGTTAAAGTCAGTGAAACACTACCTTGTTGCAGCCTCCTTAATTTGCCCATCAACTGTTCAACTTTCGGCTCCTGCATTCCCCCACCTGCGGCAGGACAGGGAAATAATATATCAGCCTGGTTTTGGCCATTTTTCAAGATCAGTTTCATTTATATCGTCTCCAACTTTACCTTCTTTCAGTGGTATAACAGTAATCACGTCCTCAATGTTAAATCCTGTTGAAGAAAAATACATTTTAGATAAGGGATACGTTTTTCTTACCTTCCCATCATGTCCAACTCTGCCTATGAGCAAGTGTTAGCTAGCTAAAGGTATCACATGGTGGTGTGTATCTTCAGGTTTCCCTAAATAGCGATCTTACATAGTTAATAGTTAGGTGGGTTAACGTTAACCTACAAGCTTTCTTCAAAAACTATACAGCTATTTTCAAGTTTTGGCTCAGACTGAGATAGCCTCGTTTTTAGCTAACCTAACTATAATGCTAATGGTTCTCATTTAGTTAACGTCAATGACTTCAAAATTAAATTACACCCATTTAACTGTAATTTATTATTTGAGTGATTAGCTAGCTATCCAGGAAGATACTAAACATTAAGCCATTGTTTTTCTACTCTGCATTACTACAATGCTGTTTTACTAAAAGTTAGCTTTAGCTTAATAGTTAAAAAGACAACAACTGGATGTCAGTTGCTACCATTAATAACCGTTATCTAACTTTAGATGATTTCTTGTAGGTTTCTTAAAAACAGTAACGTTATACATGTTCCACTATAGTTACTTAATGTTCAATTCAAATTCACGCCGTCTAACCTGCTGGTTCTGTCATGTTTATCCAGCCAGGGGAATTCTCTTAAATATCCAGCTAGAAGAGTAACGTAAACCACTTTCTACTGCGGAGTTTCTAACCAGGGACGTGCGCACGAGCGGAGGGAACGCGAAGTTTGGCGCCAAAAGAGTGCGTTTAACCACAGCGATTTATATGTACAGTCCCAGTATACAGTATATATATATATATATATATATATATATATATATAGTTACTGGAAATAATTATGGTGGGAAAGTAAACACTGTTATATACTTCCTGTTGCCACTGTTACTGCTCCTATACAAATGTTTTATAAACAATGAATAATGATAACTTCCATATGCACTGAGTGGAACATTTTAAAACCGAAAAATAAAGTTGCAGCTCTGTCTGACATGCAATGGCAACAATGTTTATATATTGGCCAATATTAGTTTCATCAGTAAAAATGTCTCCAGAGGGGCTGAGGTAAATGAACACAGAAAGAGACACCTTTACATTTTTATCACTTTTAATGAAAAGCAAACAGCAGTGTAGAGGAATGCAGTTCCACTTTGATTTAATGAAAATATACAATGCAAACAGACCTACAAAGCCCCAAAATTACTTTATCTATACACATCAAACCACTAAGGAGTTCTATGTACACGTACACAGTCAGTTAGATACAAACACAAGAGTTAAAAAAAAAAAAGAAGAAAAAAAAAAAGAGTCTTAACAGGGCTGCCAAACAACACTGTCTCTCCAAAACAGGAATTCCTGTACAGTGTGCATTATCAGCACATGCAAGTATAAGGAGAAGGTCATGCAAGAGGAGAAAAATCAAAACAGAAGTTACAGAATAAAAAAATGTTAAATATATCATTCGAGTGGTATGAGTTTATGTGCAATGAGTATTTTTGTCTTCCAGTGCATATTGATTCCTTTAGCTTGTGAGTATAACCAGTATGTGATGGTTTCACAATCCCCTTAAGTCAAAAGTATTTTATAAATTTCCAGTCTGACTTCGGTTTTCCTCAACACCAGCTTAACGCAACCTCAAAGCAATCCTGTTATCTACATCAAGCTCAATAAATAGATAAGTTATAAGTCTGTCGTCCATCTACTTTACAATGGTTATGTTATATTTCAGAAGATCTGAAACTTGGATCAGCTTGGTATAGAAGTGGTCAGAAATTCCAATGCTTCAACTTTAGTTCACATTAGTTATGAGAAAAGAATAAATACAGCACTTAATTTTAACTTCACATTAATGACCAGATGAGAGGAAATTAGTGAGGACAGTAAAGAAAAAAAAGGAAGAAGGTGAGGAGACGTCTCAGCTTTGGAATCATAGAAATGATTTCAAAATGTTTTCCATCTCTTGAAAATATATCCCGTAAGAATATATTTTAGTTTATAAATACTGACTTATGTTCATGTTAGTCATATACATCCAACATTGATCTTCATTCTTTTGCCATTAAAATATGTTAGTTACTGTACTGGGTAAGTGAAGTTCTGATATCTGAGTGAGCACATTTTCCCCAAAAAGCAACACATCCAAATTAATCACTCCAGCATGTCTTTCTGGGGGGTTGGGGGGAGTGTCATATACACTAATACACTTAACTATTTACAGCTGTGACAAGCAAGCTAGAGGTATTCCTCTGGTAGCTCTAAAGAATCATAACACAGCTTTAGTTGTTTGTTGTGACATGCAGAGTTACACCAGCGGGCTCAAAGGGAAAGATACGTTTTGGGAAAACAGACAGATCGAAAGAGGAGGGAATTTCTAGCACTAACTTCTTTTCAGGCAAAGCCGGTTTGCATCACTATTAGGCTCTACGGATACCATCCCCACTGTTTAATATCTGCAGCATGGCAAGTGGCGAGTGTCATGCATCCACAGGATAACATGATTTACACTGTAAGAGCCGAGCCACACTGGAAGTTGGGGGATAGGTAATATAGCCATAACCTAGCCATCTGTGTTAGTAGAAGCAGAGGAGAGTTACAGCAAGCAGAGTGGTCAAAATTGAGGGGAAAAAAGACAGTTTTGTCATTAATGGAAAGATTTGTATTAAATAAATAGTGTCCCTCTCAGCTGGATTGTATGACTGGCTGCATCTGTTCCACAGCTGCCAACTGCCTTTTAAAAAAAAAGTGTGTGTGTGTGTGTGTGAGAGAGAGAGATAGGAGAGGAAATTAAGAGTATCATGGAAAAACAAAGTGAAGAAAAAGTTAAAAGGAGTTGAAGAGCATATTAGCAACATTTACAATAAAAGGAGGCATTTTCTATCTCCCTCCTGCTCTCTTTAAGGTGCAGCCTCATTCACGGGAGCGTCCCACAATAGCCAGGATGTAGAGGAAAATGTTGATGATGTCAGTGTAGAGGTTGAGGGCAGCAAAAATGTACTCCTCTGGACTCAGAGCCAGCTTCTTGTTGCCCAGGAGAAGCTGAGTGTCCACAGCCAAAAACTGCAGAGAAGAAACAAGGACAACATTAGTTATTTCAAGAGATTTCTACACTTAGGATCTATTTGAGACCCCACTGGATAGAGTTGGTAACCATCCTTTCACGTTTCATTGGCTTTTCCTATCTTCTCTCACTTATTTCCATACCCTAGTATATTAAAGGTCTATAGAGCCATTTCTTCTGCTAGGCTTCATCAAATGCATCCTATCACATCTTTTCCTTCTTCTACCTACCTCTTCTGTTGGCCCAAAACACGTATTTTACCCTTCAGTGTTTTAACTGCTGTTTTGGTTGAGTTTGGTTCATATATTTAGATTTTAACAAAATTAGCATCACACTTTCCTCTTGCTAAGCATGAATCTTTTTCCTCCCTGGTTTGTGCTTTACTCTTAAACATTCTGCTTATGCAATTATCCCTTATTGAGCAGAATAAAGTTCACTGGAAGGTGGAAAACCGTCTGTATGCCAATGGTGATGACTAGTAACTGTATCCAGACGACTGGACTCAATTTCCCCACATATATCAAATTACCCAACTGGAGAATTAACCTTTAATAAAATGAACTGCCCTTGCTCGAGTAATGACATTCAAGTGATCATTACTGTTGCACTAACATAACGGCAAAAAATAAATATAAACAGCAGCTACTGAAATTATTAATGTGAAAAAGCGCTTTAATTTTTTAAGGACACAAAGAGAGTGTGAAACTTACGCAGGTGAAGAGCAGGGCCCCCATTGAAGCATAGACGATGTGCAGGATCCTGTGGCGGATGAAGATGCAGAGGATGGAGAAGAGCAACAGCACGATCAGGCACACAAACAGCACGCCCCGACAGGAAGTGAAGTCATACTTGCTCTGTGGGGAAGAAGGATAGAAAAGAAAAGACAAGATGTTGGAAAATATGATAAGACATGATAAGTGATAAGACATGAGACTCCCTACTTCGGCTTACACTAATTAATTTCACATGCAGTCTTAACAATTCATAAGACACACACTGCTAGTTGATTATTTCATGTTTTAAACCTCTGGAGAACAGATGATTTTAGTTAATTTCTGTCTTTGTTTAGCACTCTTTAAACTCACCTTAACACACATGCATGGTATTCTTTTTCAGCACAAACTCAGCTATCAGACTGACTTTCTCATTTTGTGAATTGGACAAAGTATAAAGCTGTTAGGAACCCAAAATACAAGAAAAATGACACAGGCACCTATAAAGATGTACAAACAGCCTTTTCTCATCTTGTCCCTACACAATATATAAATAAAGATATTACTGTAAATAAAACACACTGTATATGTGACAAATAGACAAATAGGCTCCAGACTCCAGAGAATTAACAAGCAGCAATAATATGTATAAAGATAGTGATAATCCTGCATAACAGTGTGCCTTCAGTGTGTGGGATTGTTGCACACCTCGCTATAGAAAACTATTACAAGAAATGTTCGCTTTTGAAGCAGAGGGGCGATGTTTGTCTATAGACATTTAAATACAATTATTCAAGCAGCGGTTTGCGTGCGCAGACCTGTAGTGAGAAGAGCACGACCGTGAAGCAGACCACTGCAGTGATGCCCACTGCCATGATGACAGTCTCAGTGTCATAGAAGCTGGCGATCATGCCCACCATGTAGGAGAGGCTCAGTGTCAGGATGGACTGCAAGACACAGAAAACACACGGTCACATTGACATCACTGACGACACACTTTACATGTTGGAGATTCAGGAAAGGAGATGGAAAGGCGGATCATAAGTCCCTCTCAAAAAACTCTCTGGACTCAAGGACAATCTACACACCTTTTATTATAGATGTTTGGAATAACAAAAACTGACTGATGTGGAACTAATTTATTTGACTTAAAGCCACATCACACACACAAGTGAACAGTTTAATTTAATTTGTCGATTATTTTCTCGATTGGTCGATTATTTAGGCTATGAAACATCAGGAAATTGTGAAAACTTAAAAGAGTCAAGTGTCTTATTTTGTCTGACAAACCAAAAGTCAAAAATATTCAGATTACAAAAAGCCAAATTTTACAATATTAATTATTGTAAAATGTTCTGTCGATCAACTAATCGACCAACCTTCGCAGCTCTACAATGGTGCCGACATGAGGATACAAAACAAGCAATCCGAAAATTTGAAGAAGAAACTGACAGAGGAAGCACAGAGCACAGGTGTAAAGCGTGCATAAGGTCTGCGTAAATGCTATTTCAGAATGTAAAAGGTGGGTAAACGGCATTTATATTTAGCTTCCACTGCACCCCTACTTTACATAAGTTTAAGTTTGATTCTCAGGAGCCCATCCACATTTTCGGTCTAAAGATCTTAATCGTTGTACAGTAATATGGCACACACAGTTTATTTATCATGTAAACAGACTTTTACAACGGCTAATCTATATTTTTTAATATTCTTTCGTATTAGGGAAAGTTCTTACTAGTGCAACCAAGTTCCAGGGGTGCTTGCGGCGGAAGTCTCCACAACAGCTGAGGACGATCAGAGACACGAAGAAGACTGCGTAGGACACATAGTATGTCCATGGATTACGTCGCACAAAATACTTGGCCTCATCGACAAAGGTGAAGATGGCCACGAAGGAGAAAGTGACCAGCAGCTGCACTGTGAGAACCATGAAGACCTGGTGGGAAAGAGGAACGAATCAGGTGAGGTTAAAAATTAGATTTTGGTGGTATTTCATATTAATATAAGATGTATTACATGCTATTTTTACTTCTTTGGCAAACCCATTTAATCTATTTGACACAGCAAAGGACCTACTTTTCTAATGAAGGCTTGTCGGATGGTCTTGTCCTCAAAGCCAGAGTTGGTGAATTCCTCATTGTCGTAGTAAGATGGAGGCCCATCACCGTGGTAACCAGGGCTGCCAGCAGGTGCTGGTGAACAAAAAAATAACAGTACGACAGTTTGTTTTTGTTTTTTTAAACAACAGGCAAAAATCTAGGCTAAATAAATGGACATGTGTCTGTGGTGTTTTCAGCAAACTCTGATTGTAGCATTGATAATCTCATTGATTGCCCAGTCATCTGTGTTGAGGCTGATCTAAACTGGAGAGAGAGAGAGAGAGGGAGAGGGAGAGGGAGAGGGAGAGGGAGAGAGAGAGAGAGAGATAGAGATAGAGATAGAGATAGAGAGAGAGACAGATGTGCCGAGTACTCAGAGCCAACAGCTGTTGCATCAGAGGAGCATTTCCTTAAAGCCCAAGTAAAGCTCCAGTGTTGAGCTGCACCTTAAAAGAGAACAGGAGGGAGTTGGGTTTATCTCCTGTCCTCTCTGACGTTAACGAGAGGACTAATCAATTACAAGTATAGGGAAACGCAGCAGTCGTAGGTGATGACGACAGGACATAAATATGTCATGTATAGTTCTTTAGTGCGTTTACATAATTGCAACGTGAAACCAAAACTCACCGGAGCAAATGTGTACAATGTAACAAAAACATGAACCTTGGTTCGGACTTTAAGGTGTGAAAATGCTCGTAGTGTTTTTTATTCATCAGCCTGTTGTTGTCATTGTTAACTTTAACTAAGTGATTAAGTTACTCCGATTCCTCCTGACTGCCCATTGTGTGCTGCTGCAGTAGTCATGATATGGCAGCACAGGAAATGAATCAGACTCAGAAAACCATTATTCCATTATGACATTTACAGCGTTACAACAGCAAAAGGGATAGTGACGATAAAAGGGCATATAAGATAAGTAGATAATAGAATAATAAAAAAAATTAAAAAATAAATAAATCTAATATTTCATCACCTCTTTTTTTGTCAATGTAAATAACAAGATTTTGGTAAAGTTATTATTTTTTTAGTCCAATGTATTTTCTTTAACAGTATTGCATGTTGATATAGTCACAGTTAGTGTTTAAAGCCTTGCTGACATCTTGTAAAAGTCTTGTCTTTGTCATGGAAAACCAGGTTGTATTTGTACCATAGTTTTCATTTCATTTTTTTAACACTGGTGTATAAATCCATTTAAACTAAAAAAAATTAATCGAGAAAAGTGGTGACTTTAAAATGAAGAAATAAAACAACTTTATGGTGCAAAGAGTTAAAGTTTTGGAAAACTAGTAAATGAACACGACCTCATTGACCTCAAATAGTTTTTTGTGGATGGAGCATAAGCAAAGTCAAATGCCATGACATGCTCACTTTCATAGAGGTACAGCCCCACTATTTGGCTATGTCATACATTCAGGTATCTAATAACAAAGACAAAGGTCTATTTATAAATGCCTCACACCTTTGGTTTAACAACTCACCCATGGGGTCACCGGGAAAGCCTGGTTGTGTATGTCCTTGCTGATAAGGCCCCTGAGGGTAGGGTCCCTGTGGGTAGGGCATCTGAGGGTAAGGCATCTGAGGGTAGGGACCAGGGGCGAACCCTGGGCCTGCCTGGGGGAAGGCCGGCTGTCCGTAGCCGGCTGCTGGTGGGTACGGTTCACCTGGGGCTTGGCTGTAGTTGGGAGGGGGCATGCCGAACCCTGGCTGAGGGGGTCCGTAGACATTATTATGTAGGGGGTTGTTCTCACCCATAACAGGGTATCCACTCTTGTCCTGGGACATGGTGCAGGTTTCAAGGCTCACTCAGCTGCTAGAACAACCTATGGGAAGAAGAGAAGTAGAATTAGGATTAGTTTGCTTAAAAAAACATCTATATCCAGCACAAACATACATTAAACAGGTAAGGATTTAAATCTAAATCGTATGTTCGCAGTATGAATATTCATAGAATTTCCACATCTCAATAGTCCCAGAAGTAAGCAGAGAAAAAGTAATGACGACACAGTGTCTAGGCCAAACTGGCAAAGACACAAGCACTGCATATCCCTGATTAAAAAGGTGACTGGCAATCAAACAATGCTGCAGGAAGAGAGGACAGAGGTATTGAGGAGAGCCACAGCCAAACTGATATTCAGTGAGGTCAAATGTAGACAATAAAAATCACACACACACCACACACACAACTAAACACACAACTAAAAATAGAACCATTGAAAGAAATAATAACCAAAGTCCAAGTAAGGCTAAGTCACAAATAAGTGTGTAAACGCTTGAGTCTTTTAAATAAGTTTAGTATTATATTTTTACAACAAACTTTATGAATATGTGATTAGAATAAAAACTTTACAGTAATGTAAGGCTGTTTCTTCTGCCGAAGCAGAGATGAGAGAGAAAATAAGTTATGAGTTATTCATGAGTTTACACTTATCCTGTGGTATTTCACTGAAAAGCAGTGGGCAGCAGCAAGTCATTTAATATCATAAAATAGGCCACAGGTTAGAGAGTCACTATGAACACCAGATGAGACATTTGCGTCACACTGTTCTGAGAACAGTTAGGGGACTTTACTGTTATGGCTGACTATCCAGGCACATCTGCAAGCATATCTCTGGCAACTATGTAATGTTTGCGCTTTAGGCTTAAAATGCGACTTTGACGATTAATAGATTATCAGCAGAGTTGCCAATTAATTTATGATTGATTGTTTTAGTTTAGTTAGTAATTTAGTAATGTCAATGTTACTCAGTCAGGTTGGGGCAGGGATGGTTTTTGGGGAATGTGGTGGCAGAAATGAAACGTTCCCAATAACAACGTTCAACCAGAGGCTTACTGGATCCTTTTTACTGCTGTGAATGACCCTGGTTTCAGTGGAAATGTACACCAGTAATCACAGGCTACATTCATACCTACATAAAACTGCCAATCCCACACACTGCCTTTATGGAATCAGCCAGTAGAGAAAGTGAAGCCGGGATGGATGTTGCAAGAGAAATTGAGGAGACGGCAAAGACTGACCAGTGCAGACAGTGTTACCATGGACGGGAGTGGTGCCTTGGTAACCAAATATATTATTAATCTGCTTTGCTTCAGGAAGAGGCCTGACATATTGGCTATTACTGCAGTGTCCCTCCTCCCACCAAGCCCCTGCACAACCCGGGTCAACACGTTTCTGGGCCATTTACAATGCCATCTATAATGCTAAAGGAGCATCTACACAGAAATCTCTCTGCAAGTGAGGTCAGATTTACAAGGTTTATTAGTACTTTTAAATGTGCTGTGCAAGTTTCATATAAAAGCCTGCAGAAAAACTTCTGCTGAGCAGGACGGGAGCCAAAAGGCATTCTCCTAATTGCTGACTTTAAAAGAAAAGCTTGAGTCTGCAGCGGACGGATTTTAAAGTGGAGCATAGGCCTCTGTTGTTTAAAGGCACAGTGCATATTTTTCCTCTCACCTGTAGTGCCATTTATCAATATAGATTGTTTAGATGTGAGTATTAGAGATATCGATCGTAGAGAGGTCTGTCTTCTCTTGAATATAATGGAACTGGACAGCACCATCTTCTTTCTTTCTTTCTAAACTACACCCGCCAACCATATCACCACGAAGAAGGAAGCATGCATCTTATGAACGAAAGGATTCCTGCACACTCCTTGGTGGGTGTAGTATGAAACTGTTCAAAAAGGTCTATGGATTAACTTGAGTAACCGGGTCATGACTTCTTGACACATTGTTGAGTTTTTCAAATGTATTTTTTAAGTTTTGCAATCTAGAATGATAAATAGCAAAAGAGGTAAGAGGAAATACATGGAATTTTGATTTTGGAGTAAACAGACTCACAGACTACAGATGTGTATACAGTATAATGCATATATATATGCAAACACACTCTCAGTCCCTATGCTATTTCTTTCAAACAGACCACAATCAGTTATATAAATACATAAGAGTACCAAAATATTGATTCAGTGGCAGATTAGAAAGCTAAAAAAATCATGCTTACCGTTTCATACTCCCTCTATCTTCCCCTCTTTCCAGGCCACACAGTAAGCATTATGCAACACTGCTCTATTTCGCTCTAGCAAACGCATCCAGACTCTGGTGTGTGTCTTTATGATCCCTGTCTGTCCATCACTAGGACAGTGCAGTGAGACTGCAGACAAACATTGCGAGTGATGGCTCTGCTTCATACTGACGGTCTCCATTAAGATCATAACGGATTACAATCATTATCTAAGGAGCCAAATCCCTCCCGGATTTCCGGCCAACAATGGTTGTGTAAGGTGGGCATATATTACACTGAGTACAGTTAATTTGATGAATTACTTGAAAAATCAATTTATCCGTCAGTGAAATGGTTGCATTGTAGTCAATATTGGATTATTTTAAAGTATCATTCTCTTGATCTGAAATGACAAACACCCGACTCAATAATTATGTAACACAACTAAAGGTTTTGTTTGCTTGCGTCAGACAAGACATCTGTCGTTGGAACAAACCCGGAGATGTGACTGAAAAACCCAAGAGCCCTTAACTAATCATGACACACACACACACACACACACACACACACACACACACACACACAC
>CALSBV010012213.1:9179004-9196959 GCA_943590825.1 Bovichtus diacanthus
AGGCCTTTTCAGTGCCCAGTTAAACTGATAAGAACCACAGTAGCCTTTACTCTTCCCCATGCTGATGCGTCAAAACTGGTTGACGAATATTTCTTGAAGCTATGCTTGTGTATAAGGACTTCCAAACACTCACCCATATATTCAAAGATGAGGTAAATGTCTTTATCATTTTGCGCTCTGATGACATTTAGAAGTTGGACAATGTTTGGATGATCTCCAAACTCCTGCACACAGAAAGGGGATTTTTAGTAACAGAAGCCACACGCACACAAACAGACAAACAAAATCCTGGCTGCTGTTTGACCCATAATAACTGGCAGGTTGTGTGTAAAGGTTGTGAACACAATAGGGAAAGTTTCAACAGAGGTTACATAATGGTCACTATAAACCCCATTACAACAACACTGGCATTTTACTGGAAGATGAAAACTGCTGATTACGGGTCAGAGGCACAGCTGAAGGTCACATGAATGTAGGTCAGCAGATAAACAGTGTTTGTTACACAAAGATATGAAACAAAGAGGAAGGTAGAAATCAATATTCCTCGACTGCCTTATCTGGCTAGTGTTCCTATTCTTAGATTTAGATACATTGTGTGTCTCTTTTATTAATAGGCTATATACATTTATTTTTTATCAGTGTCTCTTTTTAAAAAAAAATTTAAAGATTTTTTCTTTCTCTTTTTGGTTTACTTCTTTTTTATACTGTTCCAATCCCAAAATACAATCCTGTATCTTTTATATCATCCGTTTCATATCTGTGAATGCACATGAATAACGGTTATTTTGTGTAAATGGAGATGAGAATTTTCTTTGGCTCAATAAATAAGATATTTATAATAAATAAAGATATCTAATAAAACACCCCCTTATGAAATGTAAAAATATATATATATATATCTTAGTGAGACAGGTACATTGTTGCTGTTCATTGACAATAAAGATGCTCATTGCTCAATGGCTTTCACATTGTAAACTGAACAGCTGTAAAATCGGTTTAGAAACCTTTACAACATGTTTCTGCCTATAAAACAATAAATTATGAAGAAACATTTATGGAAAAATAAGCAGTGTTGTGGCAGAGTAGAAAGGACATGATCCAACTACTATAGCAGTATCACTAGAGCACACTTTAAATAAATACAGCAATTTACCTATAAAGGTGTTTATATAATGGAGTATAAAGGGAATTTCCCTGTTGTTGCGTGTGCATGTTTTTGTAGATTTGGCAATGGAGGTTATTCACTGCTCAAGACTAAGGAACAGTATCCTCACACACAACAATCGCTGAATATCATCATATCAAAGTGTCGCCGTTCATGTGTACATTGAATACCTTCATAAAGAGACTGGACAAAGAGAGAAATGATGAAAACAAAATGTAGAGCGTGGGGCCGAGATTAGTAATCTTAAAGTTTTTGGGAGTTAAATTTAAGAGAATGATAGTGTGACAGTCAGTTGACCTTTATTTCACTCAAACACAATTATTATTGTTACCTGGAGGAACATGATTTCCCTGAATGTCCGCTGCAAAAGGAAAGAAAATTAAAATTATGACATGAACTCTACAAGGATCATGCAAGGCCATAAACTTGGCACACAATGTTCTATTTAATCATTACCCAAACTCAGCTTTCTATTAAACAGGTGAGGGAGCCAATGTGGGAACCACTGCGAGACAATTATCAGAATAGGAAAGAAGAAAAACTAATTTGCTGCATAAAATGATGTTCTTTTTTTTTGAGACTTTCCAGTAATTGCTACTTTTTGTCTTGTGAAATGCTGGATAATTGGACCTCTTAAGGCCAAATGTATTCGAATAATCACTTTTTGTCGATTTTGTCATAAACCTTAGTCATATCTGTTGATAGTAGTTTCCAAGTAGAGCTGCAACGAATAGTCGACAAATCAATAAGTTGATTGACAGAAAAATAATCGGCAACTGATAATCGATTCATCGTTAAAAAAGTAATTTCTCATGCTAAAACTGAATATCTTTGGGTTTGTGACTGACAGAACAAGACATTTAAAGACATCACCTTGGACTTTGAGAAACTGGGGTCGACATTTTTTACTATTGTTTGACATTTTATAGACCAAACGATGAATCGATTCATCTAGAAATAATGGGCAGATTAATAGATAATGAAAATAATCGTTAATTACAGTCCTAGTTGCAAAGTTGTCATTGCTTCCTTTTTAATGGGTCACATGCTAAAAAGGTTGGGAACCATAAGACTACGTAGTAGATTTGATATGAAAATATGAATAAAGTTAACAGGTTACAATAATTCACTTCGTTGTAGATCGGACACACCAAGCACACACCTGGGCATCTGTCCTGTTCCTGAAGGCATCAAAGATCTTCTTCACGGCCACGATCTCGCCTGTCTGTCTGTCAACTGCTTTCCATACAATGCCATAAGCCTGAGAGAGAGACAACATACTGGTAACACATCGGGTCTCCATGCAGGAGAAGGCTTATATTCTGTCGAGCATTAATATAGTTTTAACTGCAGGACGTCAACCAATTAGAAATTCTGAGGTATTAAGTCCAAGCAGATTTTTTTTCTTTCTGATCCATTTAAAAACAGTTGTATGTCCAAGAGTTTCTCAATATTGCGTCAGGCTGTACTTAAGTAAGTCATTTTGACATATTTGTACTTTACTTGAGTATTTAAATGTTTTGCTACTTTATACTTCTACTGCACCACATTTCAGAGGCAAATATTGTACTTTATACACTACTAAATTAATTTGACACTTAGTCACTATTAACTTTTTACATTAACTAAACATATGATATGCTAAAAAGATATGATACAGTAATATACTACTATTCTAGCCAGTAGTTTACAAAGTATCTTAAATTAGCTTCACATTGACAAGCTACAACATTAAAATGCTCTTATGTGACAAAAGCAGAATCCTATAATATTTTATAACCTTTTCAAATAAGTAATTCTGTATAGTTAGTACTTTTACTTTTCATTTTTTGAACACATTTTGATGCTAATACTTTTGTACTTTTAAGTAAAATTTTGAATGCAGGACTTTTACTTGGAATAGAGTATTTTTAGACTTTAGTATTTCTAACGTATGCATAAGTAAAGGATCCAAGTGCTTCTTCCACCACGGGTGGCATGTGCATTTTAAAATAGCACAGTGTAACTTTTAATGATAAAAAATGTAAACCGCACTTCCGATCACCATATTCCTAGAGGGAAAGGTGAGGACATGGCATCTGAGTCCTCAATGGACACAAACTACAGCCCTGAATATGGTGAAGGGAGAGTCAAGGTGTTGATGAAGGCGGTGAAGTCAAGCATAACAGAGGCAGCAGTGAGGCAAGTCATTGTCATTGTAAAGACACAAGGAGCAGCACTGTCACTGGAGGCAGTGGATCAGATTCACACAGCCCTGGTGACTCTGGTGGTTTCAAAACCATAGATAGTGATGCACATTTACAGAGGGAATTAGGTTTCAAAACAAAACAGTTTATTCAGAACAATTTAGAGCATTTTTGTTGTTGCTGTTAAAGCACTTTAGGACCTGTTTGAAGCCAATTAGCACAGTGCTGCTCACTATTGTGTGGCTCCCTGAAGCATCACTGCACATGATGCCATTATCCCACCAAATAACTGTAAAAAGGTCGATGTTCCCGGTAACACAGGTCACATCTGCCTTCAGGACAGGTGTGTGCAGCCAATATGACATGTCTACGTGGCAGTCAGCAACTGGTCATTGCAAGCAGCAGAGCAGCAATTTGTGAGTCTCTGCGGACAGTGTATGGAAAGAAATCTTTTTAGTCCTATGGCAACCATACAAGTGGAGAGAAAAACAAAAGGGGTTTGAACTCTAAAGTGTCCTCACACATCAGCTGATCTGCAAAGAAAAAAAGTTTGTCCTGCCAAAGTAAATAAACCCCTTACTTATAACATTACTGAGGACCTTAAGTCTGGGTAATTTTTTAGGAATTTCTCTTAAGTCTAAAGTACAGAGGGGGCTTAAAGATGTGGTAAACATTATGTACAGGTGCGGAGCAGGTTGATGTAAAGAGGGGGGTTTGCCAAAACACCATTGAAAGTGTTTGTCAGAACTCACAAAACTTTTGAAAATGGTCGTGTCAAAGGTGATAAAAAAACAACTTCCATTTCCATTAAATCCAGTAAATTAAGAGACAAAGAAGTCACTCACCCCTTTCCCAAGTCTCTTCTTGATTTCGTACTTCAGAGAAATGTGGTCCTCCACCTCAGACACGTTTGTTGATTCATATTTCTTGCTCATTTTTTAAACAGTTGGTTGCTTTTGCTCATGCAGAAAGCATCGCCATACTCTTTGATGATTCCTGAATGTGAACTTGAATGTCCGGACAGCAGGCGTTAAAACGGTTGGTAGAAATGACTCAACGGTGGAACCAGTTCCGGCAGAGCTGCAGCTTTAAAGTAGGTTAATGTTCATTTCCACAACACATGAAACAGACCTGTCCTCTGTGGGGACACACAGGCGACCCCGTCTGTCCACTAAGTGCAGTCCGACATCGCGTTGCTTGCTGTTCAATCACTCAATGTCGGTTCAGAAGCAGCAGGTTCGTTTTTAACTCAATTTAGTGACGGAGAAATGCACTTTGTTTGACCAGCACTGTGCAGAATCTGTTATTTGTCAAGGTGACAGTCAAGAGTTTGGATACTCCCACACTAACGCACGAGCAGTTGTGTCATTACTTGTCGTCCTGGTAACGAATACGCTGCTGTCTGGCTCTTAAAGGAGCCGCCGCACTAACTGCACTCAGTGCTCAGGAACAGGCCTACTGGGCCCCTGGCCCAGGGGCCTTCACCTACAACATGTCTGTCAAAGAGAAAATGAAAATAATGAAGCCTAAAACGACTACAAAGAGATGAAAAGCAACTGCAGAAATACAACACAACTACAAAAAGGGGGCAGAACAACCACAAAATGATTACGAAGAGACAAAAGCAAAACGCAAAGCATCTGCAAAAGAACACAAAATAACTAGGATGGACAAAACATCCCCAAAGAGACACACAATGACCACAAAGAGACATACAACAACTATGAAGAGACAAAGTGACCACAAAGAGACAACACGACTACAAACAGACACAAAGCATCCACAAAGAGACGCAAAACCACAGAGATGTGTAACGACTACAAAGAGACGCATAACAACAACCACAAGAGGCTAAACTATTAGAGCAAGTCTGTGTGACTTGGGGCCATGGGACATCTGGTGTGGTCGAGGAGATTAGCGCTGTACACGATGGGTGAGGTGCTGGGATTATAGGAAGACCTCCGTTATATTCATACACTTTTTCAAGTTAAATGAAGTTCCTGGTAGAGTCTGTTTGACAGCTGTTCTATTGATTTTAGTTCTGCAGACTAGTCCTCACAAGCATGTAAACAAAAAGGCACGTCAGCTACGGCCTCTCTCAGTGATCAACACTGGCTTACCCATTAATATAACATTTTACTTCAGAGACGAAACAACAGCAAAAGTAAACGATTAAAATCAACAGGCATGCAAAAAAGGCAATTAAAACAGTTCAGATGGTCAAAAATAATTACCATTGTCTACAAGTATGTAAAGTGCAATGAATAGTAAAGCAAGTTGGCTCTTACTTAAGACTGAATGGCCATTTCAACTCGGGTTTAGAGACTACAACTTTATAATAAAAACCCTAAATTGCAAACTGTGGACGCTTTTATTGTTTTAGCAACTACTCAATATTTTTGGACAATGAAAAGACAAAACTTTGAACTTATTTAATAGTATTGAAACAACACAGATGAAGTTGGAGGTAGATTTTTCATCTTTATTTCTAAAAAGGTGTTACATGCTCTTATTTAAAAATCAAAACTATTATTTACAATGATAAATCTTAATAAATATGTTCTCCCTAAAGGGTTGAAACATATTTAGCAAGCAAAATAAGGAGGGCGTGTGTCCACCTCGCTTGTACCCGCTTCATGTGGCCAAGCCCTCGCTTCTAAAGGAAATATGGATTAGGTATGTTAACAGAAACAGGGCTAGAAAATGTACACAAACTACTCCTTCCACCATAGTTCCAATATAATTATCAATCTGAAGTGCAGTTTAATCTTAAAGTCTAAACAATTATTTCAGCTGCATTCAAAACCTATTGCAGGATTCTGCAGTAAAAACGTGTGTGATAGAAAAACAAAACGGTGTACAGAACAGAAAATGCTAATTAGACCCCAAGTGGCAGGTAGTGAATAGAATTAGGGTACCAAAAAGAAAAAAATATATATTTATCTTCCCAATAATACAAAGGCTTTGGCTGTTGCAACCTTTTCTTCATGTGCAGACTTTGCCCAATATAATTGTATCATGCTTCTTTGTTGGTGCTCTGCAAAACTTAAGTATAAAATTAGACCTTTTTGATATTACAGTACAAAGTTAGAAGTAAACTGTTTTGTCAAGGGCAGAATAAACAGCCAATGTTAAAAGATTTATCACACAAGTTTGGCTAGAAAAGAGGCCAATGGAGCATCTCACAGCACAGGGTGAGCCTGATGGGCAAGGCTGCAGGCAGCATGATTTACCAGACCCACAGGAGTATACAAGGCGGTGAAGTTTGAGTTGTACACAACATGAATAAAGGACGTACAAAAAAAATGACAGAATTGGGGGGATATGAGACAGAAAGCCTGTCCAGATATACATCCACTCCCTTCTAATAGACAGAAGTAGAGTGTTTTTTTAAAACTTAATAGATATTAGAGTCAGAATTTCAGACAGATGGATCAATGATGGGCAGAAGTTTTAGGAGGAGTGAAGGAAGCGGTTGAAGGCATTGTAGGCCGACTCCAGATCAAACAGCATCTGTCGCACCTGATTATCGTCCAACTCGTCTGAGGCTGACATGCTGCTGAGGGTGGTCAACCTGATGAGATAAAATAAAAATCCTTTGTCAAAACTTATCACAGACTGGCATACGTTTAGAACTACTGGTCTAATGTATACATGCAGTGAAGGGAATGTTCCACTTCTTGATTTTCATAATATAAAGTTTTATAACTAAGTTCCACGCCTCAAACACATCCCATTAAAGTACACCGGATCTGTTCATTATGCCTTTAACTCAGTTTTCACATCCCTCCCCCACAAACCCCTTTTTCTTTTCTCTCTCCCCTCTCCCTCTCTTGTTTGAATACAGGAACCACCGGGGCTCCATCCAAATCGAGTTTATAAATCCCCCTTCCAGAGTCTCGGCACCCCATGTTACTTCCTGTTTTCCCGCCTTCAGCCGACACCGGTCCATCATTGCTCTCCTCCATCCATCTGTCAACAACCCTATGACCCTTGACCCACATCCCTTTATCCCTCATCCCTCCCTCCGGACCCTTAATCCATCCCTCTTACATAATCATGGCTCACCTTCATCTCCAATATGTAATTAGCTATTCTAAACCCATATCGTTGTTGGCGTGGTCTTGGTTAGTGTATACAAAATATACTTAAAAGGTATCCATCTGAGTTTTTGACCACTAGTAACACTATGGAGCAAAAAAACTGAATACCATAGTAAATATATTGTTACTATTGGTATTAATTAAGTACTAATTCATCTATAGACATACAACGATGGCTGAGCCGTGTTTGCCTTCACATGTTTGTCTCCAAAACTGTCATTAAGCCTGATGTTAATGTTCTGAATGTCATATAAAGAAACCTTTAAGCTATGGACACATTCATTCAGTAAGTATGCTTGTGTCACTGTAATTAAAGTAGAACTTCGCATCCTCCACTAAACTGGCACAAGCCCTAAATATGTCAACACTGTAAACTGGGTGTCCCAGTGTAACTAACCAGAGGCTGACTTTGTCCTTAGCCTCTGAGTCTGGAGGCATGTTGCTCATTCTGTTCATAGTTTCCATCAGTTCCCTCAGGTCTGGCTGGATCTAGATAGAATAGAAAATAATCAGTTATGCAGTTATTTTAAGTCCATCTATTATTAAAGTTTTACACTTTTTTTATTTACCTCATCCATGGCCCTGATCTCCAGTCTCAGCTTGTCCATCACAGTGATGAAGAGCTGAATGAAAAAGTGACAAACAATGAGACGATTTGCACGATTTTACTTTCCAACTTCTACAATAACTAACACGATTTTGATGTTTTTTTGTTTTTTTTACTGTCAGCAACACAAACAGAGCACAGTCTTTGCCGGAATAACACTGTCTGTCCGCTGATTTTATTAGTTTGTCAGATTTTATGTGTTGAGATAAAAGCTGGCAGTGAATACGGCTGGCAACACCCATTCACATTCTTCAATGACTGACCATGACTGGCCAAATTAGTGAAACCACTTCAACCACTAAGTGTTTGAACTGACAACACTAAATAACTTCATAAGAAAAAAAAAAAAAAGACTGCAACAATTTGTATTCTGGCACTCGCTCAAAATAAGCCTCCCGTTTGCGCTGACTGTTTAATATGATGGTGAGTAGAGAGGACGTACAGAAACTATATCTGCAATGCAGCGGTTCAGGTTGCCCTTGTCATCCTTGATGGTGATTGGCCGATCTTCCTTAATCCTTTCCATGGCAAGTGGGCAGTCGAGCTAGGAAGCAAAATCACAAAAGTAACATCCTTACTAAGAGAAACACTAAACTTAAAAAAATTGGTAGAACAATTTCATGGCCAAATTGTGAAAATGTTCACAAACTGCGCTCCAAATAAGAACTCACTCTGTACTTTCTACAGAAATCATCGATGGAGCCCACATCAGAGCCCTGCACCTGTTTGAAAGCAGCCTTATACTGAACCAACAGTCTGGAACAGGAAGCTGTGTACCTAAAACAGACAACTCATGCATGTTAATAAAAACATATAATCAAAGTCACAGCTGGAATTTTCAGTCTTTTAAAACACAAAATATTAGTACTTCACCGAATAGTTCAAAGCTTTGTGTTTCTACACAATTGCAGATAAAGATTAGGCTACACTAAAATTAAAAAGTAGTATAAAAAAGTATTATACTAATTGAAGAATTAGATTCCAGTGGTGGCAGTATAGGATTGATTCCGACTCGTGTGATCCAAATATTTCCAATAACTCCAGAGCGTTGTGAAGTCCAAAAGCCAAATGTTTATTGAAAAAAGATAGATGTAATAATTTCCAAAATTCACAAAATGTGTTTATCCAATGAAATATTCTGCTTCAATCCATAATTGTTGGTGTTGAGCCTTTAAAAAAAAAAAACAATATCTCACTGCAGTCAAAAAACAGTTTGCAGCACACAAAGGGAGGCACGCATCTGTATTAACAGGGCGGTCCATCAGCAATCTAACAGCATCATCAATTCCATTTATATAACCACAAAAACTAAAAATCTAAATCTAATTTTATTTGTTTAGGGTGATGACCTTATAAAATATGACAACCAACATTTGAAAACCTAAATAGAAGCTTTAAATGTAAAAAAAAGAAAAAGACGTTAGGTACAGCGCAACAAAATATAAACTCTAGAAAAACTCACTCATTAGGTGTGACGCAGTCTTTGATATAAGCCTTCTCCAGGGCCTGAAGGGTCTTGACAACAGCAAACAACTCTGCCATGTTATCGTACCTTCAGAAATAGGATTGATGGAATTGAATAGGATGAGAGGTTACAACACTAGTCACATTATGAATCCCTGGGTTGCTCTCTGTTCACATTAGGCTGGAAATTGGTAATATATAGAACACTTACTTCTCTCGTTCTCTTGCATTTTTGTATAATTTCACCTCCTGAAAATACATGGTTTGTGGTGAAGGCCTTTACCATGGCTAACAAGTAAAATATCACTTTTTCAGTTTTTTAAGGAAATATTTCTTGTAGAAGCAACATCCATAAAAATAGTATGTTTGTTTTTTTTCCAGGAACATTTCAAACAATTTGAAAAAATTAAGTAACTGTAACAGATAATTCTAATAACATAAATGATTGTGATACAGTTCATACAGATTAAAAATCATGTTTTCCAAGCCTTATTTAAAGCATAAACAAGTGGTTACATTTACCTCATATAACTCAGGCTTATTGGCCGGAGCTGTGAGGAAAAAAAATAAAGAAATCCTTGTGACATCCACAGTAAATTACTTTTGAAAGGAGGATGATAACAATTTGAATACCTAATTTATAGACATTAGATTTATTTGAATGGTTTACCTCCTCCCACACCTCCTGTAACTGGTATCCCATGGAACATGATGCTGATGTATCAGAACAAGATCTGAAAAAGATTTAAGATACAATGAGTCTGATAACTGACTGATAAATGTGACCAAATCTAACTGGAAAGTAGCAAAGCTCATTCCTATCATAGGAATACATGTTAGCATTTAATATTGACGAGATACTCTACTTTTAGTTATTATGGTTTCTTTCTGATACACTTGTTCTTCAGTCAGTGTCATCCCTCCACTAGCATTATACAAATTAAACACTTTTACAAAATAAAATATCAACCCTTAGGAAAGAATGGCATCGGGGACATTCTACACAGCAAGTAACAAATAAATAATAAGTGTGGCTATTGTTTAGGCCATAGGAGATATATTAGGATTTAGGTGGCTTGTCACCTCAACTAAACAATTTCAACTGAGTGAAACCCAGGCAAGTGTTCAGAGATATTTATAGCACTGTAGCTTAATTAAATCAGTTTGGTTACACAGGTCAACAAATTATGTTTCAATACTTTTAAGAAGGCACATATTATCAGAAATCGTTCTCAACTTTAGTTTCTTTTATGTCCAGCTTTAGAGCGACATGCTGATGTTCGTTATTCTCAATTGAACTGATGAACACAATATAATTGTTGTGCCATATCTATGAAAAGGCAGACTTTGTTCGCTGTTCATAACAATAGTCCGATGAGTACAGGTTGGCTATAGTAGTTACACAATACAAAAGCTTACAATGCAGCCACATTGAGTTGAAAACGTTGTTTCACTCGAAGAAGTTGCTGATCCACGGAGAATTAGAGGAAAACATCCAACCGAATAAAGACGAACATCAGCCTTCAGTATCTTGTTTTGCCGAACTAGCTAGCCTGAAGTTAGCTGTCGAGGCTAGCTCGTAAGCACTTCCTTCATGATTTATTATAATTGGGGAATACAGACAGTTGTTTGTGAACACTAAAGTTTGTATTAGTGACCATTATCGTGGTTTCAAGTCGAACGCCCCCAGTATTTTTCAATATCAGTGTTTAATCAACGAAATTAAAAGACATTTAACTCACCCTTTCGGCAAACTGCTGTGACGTCAATGTAAACACACCCTCCTGCGAAGACCCGCAGACGTCAAAATATGAGGTGTCTATTGTGCCTCACTAAAAATTAATATTTTTTAAGATTAATACTGGCATGTACAACTTAAGTGGTTTATCTTTGGGATATTCCTATCTGTAATTTAAAATGAGCTGTTGAAGTAAAGAACAGATTTTATGGCTCGACCACACTCATCATTTTCACTCAGTCAAATATCAGGCAGCCCATCGCCGGGGCGCGAGACTCAAACAAACAGCAAGAGGACAAATTTCGGAAGAAAACGATAGTGAACTTTAAGTTAGACTCGTCAAATGAAGCACAAACGAAAGCTGAACACATTTATGTACAATTTTATGAGGTCAGTTAAAACAATTATATGATCATTTGTGTTGTTTGGAGAACCTGAGTAAGGCTGTGATTAATAAACACCACTTAACGTTAGCTGTTAGCAAAGCTGGCTAACTGATACTCAACAGTGTAACTTAGTCTGTGTTAAAATGATGGTGTGAATTAGCAAATAATAAGGTAAGTCAACGGAAAATTGCACTTATCGCAAACTGCATATAAACGTTGATGTAAGACAAATATTAGTTGATTAATTCAACAACTTTTGAAACAGTTAGTCACTTTACCTTTTATAACGTCATATGTTTACCATAACTTACTGTTTTACAAACTATTTACACCCCTGTGTGTGTGTGTATATAAATACATATGTTTTCCTTATCATTATGCATAAACATTTACTACATTCCTGTTTACATCTCTGTATATACACAAACAAATCTCAAATATAATACTGCCTCTGATAAATCATGCAGCAAACCTATTTCAACTCAATATCTTATATTATTTAATGTATTGCAGATCTCTCCTTCACTCTCCATCATGAAGACCTCCAAGCCAGCACTGCAGACTTCTTCTCAGGAGGAATGTGGAGTTTGGCTGGACACTGTGCAACTGAAAGGAAAAGCTAAACAGGTGTGTAAACTAGCTTTAAAATCTGACTGAATGGTCATTTTGTTACCTCTCAATAAATCAGTGAATTCAAACATTTAATACTGAGTGTCTTATTAGGATCTTACTTTATTCTGCATATTTTATGTTTCAGAAACGAATCACCCGTCCCATTTCTAAACTACTGAATCCCTTCATTGAGGGCAGGGGATACAGTTTGGCTGTGGCACTCAACTTCACTCAGACTAAAATGGAGATGCCAAAGACCAAACAGAGCTCTATATCAACCTTCTTTGCAGCTCAGCGCAGAGGTACGTTGCAAAATCTCTGTTTCCATTAAGTTGTCAAGATCTTTTATTAGGATTAATATTGCCAAATCAGTCCATTGACTTGCATTGAAACTGCCATTTATTTTTTGCGTCATGTTTATTTAAATTTTTTATACCTTCTGTCTAAAGTTCTCAATAAGATGTCTACTTCTGAAGTGCCAACCATGGATCCACTGCAGCCTTCTTCATCATCGATCTCATCCACACATGCCTTAACTGCACAGACACCTGTAGTATCAGGAACAAAACGAAGACGTGAAATGGATCTTGAAATGTTTGACTTGTATAACTCTGAGCCTGGTGTGGATTATGAGTGGAAAAGCAAAAATGTGACTGAGCCTGAAGCAGCAGAATGGCAGGAAGAGATAGAAAGTCAAACAGCATCTCAAAACATGTACTGTGAATTTCAAAACTATCAGTTGGAGGAGATAAATCCACCACAGAGTAAGAGGAGGCTCACTGCAGCCTCGTCATTGACAGGTGACAGTCAACCTCTACCACAGGCGTGGAGTCAGGATCCATTGCTCACCTGTAGCCCATATTCTGAAGATGAGTTTTACCCGACCAACCAGAAAAACACCACAGCAAAGAACTTAAGCAACTCTGATCCAAGTTACCTTAAAAGTCTACAGAGTGAGGACACCATTGATATTCAGATTGATGTGGAAGGTAGAACCTCAACTCAAAAATCCCTAAAACACTTTCATTCTTCTCAGATGGATGATGAGAAAGAAAACAGCACGTTTCGGTCTTCTAAGTCCCTAAGAAAGCACTCGACTCTCTCTCATATTGAACCTCTTTCAAATCATAAATGGACAGAACCAAAAAGTGCATCACCTCGAAAACATATCCCAGCGCAGCTGTGTAAAAGGGCCGATGAAGAGGAGATCCTTGAGTCACAGTTCAAGTGGACAAAACCGAGCAGCTCTCCTCTAAAAAAACGAGCACCACAGCTGTCCCGCAGAGAGCTCGACGAGGACAGTCTGGCCACGTTGTTCACACAGGACTCTGAAGGCTTCAGGGTGATAGCGCACAGAGGTCTGCAAGCCAGGAGTCCACTTAAGGATCAGAGTAACATAAGCTCTGGGCTGGTGAGGACGAAGGCTTACAAGTGTCTTGTGGAGGAGGAAGACGAGATGCTCTTTACTCAAGACTCTCAGGGAAATATGGTGATCAAACACTGAAAGATCCGTTATAACTCTTTTATATATTAAAGCATGAATGTTTATAATTGATCTCTAGTATTTAGTAAAACATATCTGTTGTCTCCTCCATGCTGCCAGGGCATGAAATCAGTTAAAAACTGAAATATCTTGTTTCTTTCCATAATGACTAGAATGACTTTTAAGTACTTTGAAAATTAAAATACTGATATTTTTGGCGACAATCTTACTTTTTCTTCAGCTGTAAACATTTCGTATATTCCTGAAGTCTTTTCCATATTGGAGTTTTTACTTATACCATTTATTTTTTTCTTGTTTTGGTCTCTGAGGTGCCGCTCTCTTTTGCAATAAAAACAACAAGCAAGAACTGAGGGTTTTGATTTTATTTGAAAAAATGATACACAATTACATCAATTTGGTTTCATGTAAGTTAAATGTTTTGAAAAGCACTAGTGATGTACACTATCGTCTCTAACTTATGCTGGTGCCATGTGATACATCTTAGTACAAAGTAATATAGAGAGTAGGAAGTGTTTCAGTGTGAAAGTTACTACAACTGTTTTTAAAGGTGTACAAATGCAGTACTTGTAACTTGATTTCTAAATATTCAGAGAAAATAGCCAAGTATTTAATTATTTTAGATATATGTAATGCCTCCAGCAAAACATTGTTACATCTGTCTGAGCTGATTGATTATACTGCACATACACTAGCAAGACTGTGACATCTGCCGTAAAGGCAAAATATGGTGAGCAGCGTTAACTTCACTAAGTGCAACAGCACTACATGACTACCATGCACTATACACATTTAAAGTGATAACTAAGATACACTTTGTTAGATATAAAAATATACCAAATCTTCCCACACTTAACTCCAAGTTATTATTGTCTGCTTGGCCACAAAATTTCGTATGTGTACGTTAAGTAATCTTTACTGTAGAATACCGTGTAACTGCTGTGGTCTAAATTGTGCTTCAACTCATACGGTGAATGTAGATGGAGTACAGTCATAATAATGTTGCACTATAATTATTAATATTTCAACAGATACATATTCTTACATAAATGCCTTTATTGCTATCGCACAGAGATGTAAGAACATGCAAATACATTAGGTTTGTGGGACTAAACTGTCCTTTCATTCTGTGGGGATGTGTTTGTTTTGCATTCTACTCACTGGTTCATCTTAAGTGCTAGAGAGACATGAAATCACAAATACAGGAACAACGAGCGAACCAAAAGTTAATCTGTTGCAGTAATCCCTTTTATATCTTGGACAGAGAGATAAAAAAAAAAAAAGACGATGAAGCATCAGCCTGCCATCTCAGTGGGCTCTGTCACCAGTTTGGAGCCGTCCCAAACAGTCTTGAACTGCTCCGGCACTGGAAACTCCCTCTGTGGAACGACCAAGGACATTTTCACCGGTTTTAATAACATTTAAAAAACGTATGGGTATGTGTACATTTACTGCATGTATTTTGGCAGTAGTCAGTTGGTGTTGGTGTGGCTAAGCTTGGGAGAGCTTTTGTCTCTGTGTGTGAGTGTACTTGTGTTGTTTTGTTTTATGTAGAGTATGTTCTGTATATTTGTGATAAGGACCCCCTTAAAAACAGTTCATCTCAAGGGGTTTATCCTTCTAATACAATGTCTATAACAACTGTAAATGCAGCTGTGAAACAAGAACTGCACACAGGGAAGATTCACTGGATTAACACACATTCAGAGACCAGCAGAGAGACCCAACACTCACATAGTCGTCATCTTGTGGTACCAGGATGTTCATCTCAGAGCTCTTGGCGCTGACAATGTCGCAGTTGATGGAGTCTTTACTCAGGTAGACCTGGCAGCCCTCTGTCGTGTTGATGGAAATGGTGGGAACCTTTCCCAACACCTTTAGAAAGACATCTTGCAATTACTGACGTGTGGCACAATTTGCACAAAAAAAACTGATTCCAATGATGTTTTAATGCAGGATAACAATAAAAAATATGGAACACCTGACAATTAAATGAGAATATAACACAGCTGGTGCATATATTCAAAGCAACAAGTCATAAAGTCAGTAAGACAATCCTACATTTTGGACAGTACTTGTATTAAAATGTATAAAGGTAGCCATGAGAGCCAATTAGTATTGCTGTTATGCTGCATTCATGTGGTGCCATTATAATTGTCACTATCCGAGCATGTGAATGCACCATGAATACAATGTTCAAGCAGAGAGGCCCTAGAGCCTACAATCCTTCAGATCTACTGTACTGTGTGTACAACATATCTAACTGACCCTAAATGTGTGTCTTTTGAAGCCAATGTATTCTGTAAAATGTTTTTCTCACCTGTAACTGAATTGCCTTGGAGTTTATGATCTCCACAATCCCAACTACGTTCTCGAAAACCAAACCCAGCTTCTTGCAGTTGTCTGGAGATAATCAATACACGTAAAGAAAGTCATAATCAGTAATAACTAAGTTCATTTTTTTTTTTTAAATGTCAAGTCTGTTTTCAGACGCTCACCAAGGATGATGGAGTTAATTTTGCCCTTAATCTGCAGGGTGGAGTTGTTACAGCCGAAGACGTAGACCACTTGTTTTAGCTCCGTCTCCTCAATCATCAGGTCGTGTCTCTGCTCAAAGTTCTCCTGCAACCACAAGGGAACAGATTCAGTCGATGATACGTGACTTTCCGCCATATAAAAATATAGTATAGTCCTTTGGGAACAATCACTTAAAGAGAAACATTTCACGTACCACCCTCCATTTTTTCCCCTCTAGCTCTAGCAGAGCGGGTCTTTTCTGGACGGCTGCCCTGGGCGAGTTCACAGTCCCTGGGGACTTTGTTTTGGTCGGTGCTGCTTGCGAACGCAGATTGGGGTTCTTATGGGTCATCTTGTCATCTGATATGTGCTTCAGACCTACAGATGAAAAATATGAGCATTTAATATAATAATGTTGGCGAGAATTGACGAAGATATCAATAAAAGGAAATAGACAATAACAAATAAGCAATAAGCTAAGGTAAATCAAAGTAACACAATTAACATGACATGCTAAGTAAATGTGTCAGATAACATACCACAGTTAATTGTCATACTACATTACTTTTAATTTAATGTATTTAGTTGTCAGCCTAAAAACTGTCATATTGTAAGATATTTAGTCCAAGAAATTTCTGAATGGGCCTTAAAAACCCCAACACATTTTATTGTAGAATTTAAATTCCCATTTGTGAGATCAAACATCTCAAAGTCAGAGAAATAACAGCCGACATTATCGCTGTGTCATCAATGGTAGCTACAGTGTTGTTTAGTGTAGTTTTGTATATTCTTCAGCCCACCTTTGGTGATGTCCATGCCCTGGTTGAGCTGGGCAAACAGCGCTGAGTGTTGGGCACGGCCCGGCTGAGGCTGGGAGTCCTCGTCAGTGAAAACCGGAGGAGGGCCGGGGGGAGGAGGGGGAGGTGGAGGAGGTGGAGGAGGACAGGAGGGAGCACTGGGGGCGTCAAAGAGAGAATGAGGAGCAATGGGGCCCTGGAGGGTGGAGAGAGGCAAATGTTAGATAGCAACATTGCATTTTTGGCTTGGTGAGCTATTAATGAGAGAAAACACAGCGGTGCCAGGTGTTTCATAGATAATGGCTGCAGTTACATTTCTCTCCAGCAGAGGGAGTATTGCACAAGAAATATCTACTTTGAACCAGTACATGTAGATGAAAAAAACACTTCTCATCTTTAGTGCCAAGACATACTTTGATGATAGGGAAGCACTTTTATTTCCCTCCAAGCAGCTTTTACTGTCTCTACCTTTTAGTGCCACATATATACATATATATATATATATATATATATATATTCTGTACTAGTATGTTTCAGCTCTTTATTAAAGCTATATGATGTTTTCACTGGGTGAAATATTCAAACCCAGAGAAGATCCAAAGGTCCACACGCTGTATTGAAACCTGGGTGATTTATGTTCTATGATATATATTTGACTACATTTTTGATATGTTGTATTTAATATATGTCGGTTTAATATGGATCTTGATGTTTTCTAGTTCCGTCTCATAGAGGCATGCTCTGTCCCCCGTGTTGGAGCATCAGACAGTGTTCAGCTCGGCTCTGATTGGTCCAAATGCAGAGTAGATTTCAATCAAGCACAATGATCACCTAAGTGATGAATGTGTTTTTGTGTATATATATATATATATATATATA
>CALSBV010012213.1:9196969-9238500 GCA_943590825.1 Bovichtus diacanthus
AAATGTGTATATTCCGCCCTGCTTTAGACTGTGTTAATTACTTTTAGGTCAAAAGAGACCCCAGTTTTCTCGTCCAGAACGTACTTAACTGCTTAGAGGCTGCAACAAACTGCCTACAGGAGCAAAGAGGGGACAGTTTGAACAAATATTTAGCATTTCAGTGACACAAATTAGATTAGATACTTTATTATTGCCACACAACAGTGTTTGTGGTAATTGTTTTTGTACGGCATGGTAGCTCAGTTCCAGTGCAAAAGAGTTTGTTAAAATATGGCATTCAATAAGAATGATCTTGATTTCAGTCTTGTTTTTATGAAATGTTATATTACTTTTCGCCATGAGCCTGATCTAAAGCATAGCAACTAATGTGATCGGCAGTGTGTGTGTGTGTGTGTGTGTGTGTGTGTTTCTGTAAAGCCACCTCCATATGTCAGCCTGTGCATGTCAGAGTATAAGCGTGTCACTAAACCCTTATCTGAGCAGCAGATGACGGCTGTGTTAAAGGGGGACCAGCCCTGCAGTTTATGTTACGGCGCAGGCTGTGTGTGTACACAGACTCTTTGTCGGGGTTCTTCTGTGAAGAAAACCTCCATTCAAGTAAACCCTGAGGACCACCTGTTAGTACCACACACTCCCGTCCTTGTACGCACACACACTTCAGCTCTGTCGTCTGACAGCAGCAGGGACAACAGCTGAAACACACACAGCCACTGCAGGCTCTCAAGTTTCTGAATGCAGAAAACACAGACATGCATGCACAGCTGTTGAGCATTAGCTTCACCTAAGGTTTAACCTAACTTACTTCAACAGTTTAACATCTTGGGGAAATACTGTCATTCACTTTTACACACATTCACTCGTGCCTAGAGTTAGATGACAAGATTGTAAATATGAAGCTGAAGAGGTACTGCACACTTCAAACTAAATGATATGACTGTACTAAGATGAAACACATCAATGCTGGTGTTACCAACTTTATAACGTCGGCAATCTATGGGTTGAAATGGCTCAACACGCCATCTACTGTTTTAAATCAGCCCTGAACCTTACAAGGCCAACGTTGAGAGTCAACCAGTTGGGACTTACGGTATCTCTGTCATGAAATCTATATTAAAAAGAACGCTAATGCTCTCCAATCAGAGGTCACACAGATGTCACTGAGCTCCTGCCTCCCACATCTACATCCTCCATCCCCGCCCTTCCTCTCCCACCTTTTTAGCATTTTTCAAAAATGATGCAGTGGGTGGAGCTAGGCTCAGACTTTGATTAAGCTCAGCATAAAGAATGGAGACAGGGGGAAACAGCGTAAATACGCCTGCCAATATTTCAGGAAGTCACTGTTTCAGGCCAAAAAATTGTCTGGCACCTAATCCCTCGAACAACATTTCCTTTTTAAACTCAAGTTATATGAATCTCACAGAAATGGAAGGAGTCTGTATGCATGTCTTTGATTTTTCTTGGAAACCTTTCTTCCGATCGACTTCACACTTACCGGGTGTATTGTTGAGGACTCAAGGAAGTGCAGCGTTAGGTTGTTATTAGTGGTGCGTTATGTACACACTATTAAGAGGGCATCCCTATTAACTGTTACACCGCCGTACGGCATGCTGGGTACAGCTCGCTCTCCATTGGTCTCTGTGTGAGCTTTTGCACCCAAATGGCGAATATAATCCATCAATGCTAGGGGATAAAACGATATCATGGCAGGTGTACTGCTCAGGACACAAGAATGTGTCCAGTTTGAAGTTCTTTTTATGACTTTATGACTATAAAGCTTTAAGCAGCAATGCCGGAGGCCAAGCATACAATAAATAAAAGTTAATTCAATTTAATGTGTTATTACCTTTGGACATAGCCATGCTCGCTGTTTTCCCCTGTTTCCATTATTTTTGGCATGCTAAGATATGCAAACTGTTTTCTGGTTATAGCTTCAGACTTACCGTACAGACATGAGTGGTATTAGTCTACTCATCTAACTCTCGGCATGAGCAAAATCCAATAAAAGCGCAACTATTCCTTTAAGATGGAAATCGCGCCACAGCTTTCCCTGAGTGAATAAATTTGAGTCTTGCTAACAATAAAAAAAAAAAAAAAAGGGTCAAGTGTGTGTGTGGAAGGATTTGGTTTGGGGCCATCATAATCTCTGGGATCTAGTGAGTGCAGAGGAGTCCCAGAGCAGACATCCATAAACAGAAATGTGTGTGGGAGTGACGGAGGTTTTGGGAGCTCTATGGAGAACCACGGAGTGCAGCTATGGAGGGAAGCTCATTCATTCATTCATGCTCTCTGCAGTGGTTTATGTAACCGGCTGCTCCATAACTAAAAATGGAAGTGTACGCAAAAAGCAGCAGTTAATTTGAGCTCTGATGTAAAAATATTACAGCCTGTGAATGGAAACTAAATGAAAACACAGCTAAGATAATAAACTGGACTAATTCATTGTTTTCAGACAAGTGTACTGTTCCCCTGCAGACACGTTTTAAAGTATGTAAAAAAATACTCTGCTATGATTACAATTTTGTTTAACCTGGATTTCCAACATATAATGTTTTTTTTAAAAAACTAGGGTCTGGAAGCACTTCTACTCTTTCTCTTTCATTGATCTGACATCACCCCGCCCTCGTGCTAGGTTGAGCAGAGCTCTGCTTATTTCGCTCATGACATGTCTTTTAGCATATAAAAAACACATTTTAACCAGGTTAAAAACTCTGATGTTCATTGGACCGTTAGAGAAGAAGTATTTTATACTCACACTCATGCTCCACACCAGTCCTGTAGTGTGGTGCTGTTTGATGAAGGACTGCATCTCGGTCCAGATTGAAAGGTAGGAACGCACCCAGTCCACATGACGCCTGTCGCTGGGAGGAATGAGGAGATTGGTGAGACAAAGATATGATGGTCAGATTAAAACAGAGGGGAGGACGGGGAAATGGGATGTGAGTATGGATTGGAGCAGAACATTATGAACATCAAGAAAGGAAATTGAAGCCTTTTACAGATTCACTTTCTTGGACAGAAGTTGTCTATTGTAGTCTTAAAAATGTAATCCAATGCATCTTTCTGGAATATTGCATATTGTGCTATTTAGTAAACAAAATATCACACAGTGAAGCAGATGTGAAAGGTAACAAAATAAACCTTTACAGCCTAGTTGTTCTTGGAGTCAGTGAGCATATTTTTCATTGATGATGCTTTTTAAACAGCCCTGCACCTACGTACATTTTGCTGTGAGTCAATGTTCTACAAACTATTCAAATCATTCTAGTTTTAAACTGCGTTACTACTTAAAGATGTTGCAACATTCTGCATATTCACTTCCATACTGTGCAGAAACTATTGGAAGCAGTGGCTCCCAGGGACTGAAAAGAAATGAGAAAGTTCTGAATCTCTACTTCAAATTTGTCATCAGTAATGTAAAGTATATATGATCACTAGTACATGGGCTAAAACATGCAAAATCACTGTTATGGTTTTGCCCGAATATTTCAAATTTATTCGTTTACACAAACACATGCACAATTATTGTGTAAGAACTAGAAGACGTAATAGTAGATGTGGCTTACGTTTCCTTGTAGTCCTTCAGCACTCTGTTGGTGTAGAAGGTGGCAGCATCATTCATCTCCTTCACATACGGACCCGGCTTCTGACTCTGAGAGACACGAACATTCAATGCAAACAATTATCTCACTGTCACTGTGGCAGAAGCCCTGTGAGGACCTTTGAGAACGTGTCTGACTATCAGCAGATTTGTCTTAAAAAGAGCTCGTCGTGACATACAGTAGATGTTTGATAAGACCTGCGTGTAAAGGGCCGTCCTGACAGCAGCGAACTCTGAGCAGAGTCAGCTCCAGAGGCTTTTCTTCAACAACTCAAGTGGAAAAGCTTTGATCTTCATCTAAATTATACTCATCACTAAACTCAGAAGACTAATGAGACAGATTGAGGGACAAATACTGTAAAACATGGTCTATTTCTACTTATCTCTCTGCATGCAATACTATTATAGTTTTTATAATATACTTATTGCAGGACTTAACATACATTTGCTTACATATAGCATTTCTACAATGTTTAAATATTTTATAGTGAAAACAAAATAATAGTAGGGAAAAATAAGCAGGCTAATATGAGTATTATAGTTTTATGTATTTCATTTAAATGTATTTATAATTGTACTTTAGGTTTAAACTTGGATTTGTTTTCCTCATGATTAGTATTTTTCAGAAGTAGTTAGTTTTACTTTTTATTCCATCTTAGATTGAATTTAAATTTTACATGTGTACATTAGTGCATCTGTACTTTTTCAAAGCTTTTTTTTTTTCTGTAAATGAATCCCTTCGATTAAGATTGTTTTTTTCATGTAGATTATTTATATTGCAGGACACTTGTATGTGTTTCCATGCTTATGTTTAAGTCAAAGTTATAGTTTCCTTGAGTGAGTTTGTTTTATCCATTTATATACATGTGTTTGTGTGCTTTTCGGCTGATATGCATCTTCTTAGGTGTGTTTTCCTGTACACATTTGTGCGTTTGTATCCATGAGAGTGTGTAATTGTCGTCTTCCCTACCACAGCCACCCAGCCGAGCGCGGGGATGCTCTCGCTGACGGCTGACAGGTGGTTGAAGAAGCTGCTGCCGCGGTTTCGTTCGCGGAAGCTCTGGATCTCCTGGATGTGATCTGAAATCGGCTTTAGCAGGTCTTTCAGCTCCGTCTGCAGAAGAAGAAGAAGAAGAAGAAGAAGAAGAAGAAAGGAAGGAATTAGGATAGGACGGCAGAAGGATGCAGGAGGAACGCAAGAAATGTCAGTTTGAGAGGAGAATGCAGGACGGTGGTAGGATATTGGGACTCGCAAACAACATATTATATTTAAATTAAATTTACAAAAAGCCCTGAGAGCCAGACAACCACAGGTGATAACTTCTTTAGCAAAACGTGGCATCCTCTGTCTTCTTCAACATGTTTCAGATACTTTTGATTTTACAACCACAGCATTGTTTCCCCGCCCACCCATACCCAGCATACTCTCGATGCCAGTCAGTAATTCCTAAACTAGGCGTACAGGACAGTAACTCATTTTATTAGCAAGAGTTTTTTTCCATTGGATCTTCCAGATCTCAGCTGTATAACTCGTCTCTCAGCCCTCGGCTTCCCTCCCCGTCGCTCCGGTCCTACAAACATTCCTCGGTTCATGGGGAGATCCCTCTGGCCTTGTAAGGCATACCGCTTCTCCAGTGTTTACAGTTTACCTTTCACACATGCACCCGCACACACATAGAACCAGGAACACAATGTTTCATTTGGGAAATTGCTGCTAAAGCTTTCTTGTTCTGATCTGCAGTGAACTGGCTGCAATGCGAAACATTTAATGGGCTGTGACAAAAGTGTTTCTTTATTCAGATAAAGATAGAGAAGTTGAAGTAGCTGATTTATTAAATGGATTAAGATAAGCCAGTGTATTTGCTTTGATCATATCAGGATGGTAAAGTATCTCTAGTTATAAGTGTATGGTTAATTCCCTATCTCACAGTTCATGTGTGTGTGTAAGTGAGTGTACATAAAAAATATCTGCTTCTATTGTTGTGTATTTTTGCTGTATAATATACGTAGGTCTGACATGATGCTGTATATGAAAATACAGCTCTTATGCCTGCGTGCAAAGGAGCAATACAAACAGTTAACCTTTTTTTTCCAACTAATTCTTCCCCCGATGAGATGCACATGATCTCCATAAACTGAGAAAGACGCTCCCTTCTCTGCTCCTCCGACTGTTTTTATTCTCACTAAATCCAGCTAATATCTGTGTGAGAACAGCTTTGAAGCAAAAACAGACACCATCCAGATGAACTAGGTTTGCTATGTAAGGATGAACTGAGGTGACATGAATATGAGTCTAACTCATGAACCACAAAAAACATATTAGTGGATTGTTTCATCATCTTTCCCCATCGTTATTCAGTTTATTCTTTCAGTTTTCAGCACTTAATTATTCACCCAGTTCCCTCTTCCTACTACTTCTGCAATTTATAATTATTTTCATCACCGATTATTCTGCCGATTTTTTCAATGAATTGATTCAATGTTTTGTCTATAAAATGTTCAAAAATCATAAAAAAAAAGCCCATCATGGATGTGCAAGCCCTTTAAGTGTCTGACCAACAGAAATCAAGAAATCTGTTTATTATTATACACGACAAATAAAAGCATTCAATCTGCTGGAATCAGCATGTTGGGCAGTTGGTATAAAACCCTTCATAAACCTTTATAAAACCACTTATTTTATTGTTTAAATTGTTTCATTTCATTGTTATTTTTTAAATCTAGTTTTTATTTCATGCTTTTTTACTACAATTATTGTTTAATGTAGCTTTTAATTTTATTTTATTACTTTTTTTTTTATCATGTTATCGTCTCGTGTGACGATTGGTCTTAAATTGTCAAATTGTTGAACTGTTTTTTTCTTTTCTGTTGTTTTCAGTTTATTATTGTTGTTGTTTTATTTATTCAGTCTATTTTCTGCTTGTCAGTCATCTGTGAAGCACTTTGAACTGCACTAACCTGTATGAAAGCTGCTATACAAATAAAGTTTGATTGATTGATTTGTGCTTAAAAAAACAAGACTACAACTAACTAACCGATTACCCAAATAGCTGCAGATTCAATAAATACATTCATCACATGATGGTTTCAGCTCCACTATTTGTGTGAAAATCAATAAAGAGCGAGGACACATTCTGTCAACTGACCGCGTCAATTAGAGCCGTCCGTCCTTTTCTACACAACAACAACGACGTCATCATGGCTCCCACTGAAAGTACGACTTGTATTGTGAGTCAGAGTGTGGACTTCCCCTCACTCATGCTGTAGTGAGACAAATATATTAGCTATATTCCCAAGTGCGCTGTTATCTGAACATGTTCTGGAAGATTTACATGCAGGCAGAGAGTCAGAACAGGACTCAATTTTCCATGTAAGACCCTTCGGCAATTACCAGCTCAGCTATGGTTTCTATAAAACTTCTACTGCAGACTTTGTGGGAACAAACACAGCTACATTCCTTAGAACAGATACATCTACCTAGGTCTTACAGAGCATTTCTTAGAAGGTATGTCTGCTGGTTGGCATAGTTAAAATATGGCCAGAGCCAGGAAAGCTGTTCTCCCCTGCACTGTCTTTGTGCTAAACTAATGGTGTGCTGGCTGTGGCTTCATATCTGTACGCTAGCTAAATATGAAGTAAACGCTGCCCCCATTTACTTCAATTCATCAAGAAGTTTCTCTGTTTTTAAATTCTTTATTCACCATGGAAGCATTCAAGAATTTAACTTAACACTGGAGGAGTAATTGATATACAAAATGATCCTTTTCTGGAGCATTCCTTTAAAGTCATAGCGTTTTGAATTGTGATTGCTCACTGACGTGCGTTTTGAACTGCACGGTCGAAGATAATCTGTGAACTAAACTGAACAAAACAACTTGAATCAGCAAAGTGATTCATAAATTCCACTGCTCCTCAGGCAGATCTCAGGCCACCAAAAAAAATATTTTTTCTTAAATGTAAATGACTGCATGGATATGAGGTCAACTGAGGCAGAGATAGCAACAGACAGAAGGAGAACGAGCAGACAAAAGGATCAAAAACGTCGCCTCAAATTATTTGATGGGCAGTGTGTTACAATAGCACAGCGTCCGAGCCTTGACTTCCTATACAAGCAGTAGATCAAAGGTGGAGAGTGGAGGGCGACAACGGGAGAACAACTGTAACTGTGAAAGTCTGAATGTCTGAAGTACACACACACACACACACACACACACACACACACAAAGTTAACAGGCCAACTTGAGTTCACATGAGAGAGAGGCTTACTTTCTTTCACTCTAACTCTCTCTCTCTCACACACACTGACAACAGACTCAAATATAGAACATGCCCATAAAAAGCCAGAGAGCACAACAGGGACTGCGCTGCAGAGGAAGGCCAGAAGTTTGTAATCTGTGTGTGTGTGTGTGTGTGTGTGTGTGTGTGTGTGTGTGTGTGAAAAGGAAGAGAGGTTGCACTGGTCAGAGTCACATACACTTTGAGGTGAGGTCGACAGATGTGTGTGTTTGTTTGTGAATGTTTTTTAGGAAACAATTTGTACTGGTGGTGGTTGGTGTGTGAATTCAGTGTATGTGTGTGTGTGTGTGTGTGTGTGCATTGGAGGGTTTATTTCGGGTCATGTTGACTGTAAGTAGAGAACTGATTCTTGTCAAGCTACAGCAGCCTCGGCTCCTCTCGCCTTGGCTTAACAATGAGTTTTCTCAGGCTTTTTAGAAATCTGAAACATGACTCTGGTTCTAACATCAGTCTCCTGAGCTAAACCAGTGTATACGACTGTACTGGTGAGTAAATCGGTGAAGATTTAACATTGGTTATTTGTTAGCATTTTTCACAAATTCAGCTCCCATAAGGCTTTGACAGTGCTGCTGGGACTAGTGCCGAAAAAGTCAAAGCGGACGCTCTTATCCAGAGCGACTCACAGTGAACTAACTACAGGGACAGTCCTGGAGCAACTCCGGGTTAAGAGCCTTGCTCAGGAGCTCAATGGTGGCAGCTCACAACCTTCTGGTGTTATATTTGGAAGCCTAACACCACCAACATGAATGCCTCGTCAACCAATGTCTGTGTAGTTAGACCTAAATTTAAAGGATAAAGTGCTATATTGTCAATGCACATAATATTTTAACCCTCAAATGACCCACTCATCATTCATACAACTATCTTGAGTTGTCCGATTATATAAACGTGAGCAAGTCTATAACATAGAAGTCTTCACCATGGCTTCCATGGACATAAAGACGGCATAAGACTGTTGAGAATGCTATCAAATTAAAAATAAAAGATAAAATGTTGAGATTCTCAAATTTGACTACATAGTACAGTCCTATCACAAGATACCAGGGCTGTTTTAAGTCTTTTGGGGCAAGTTGTCAAACAAACTACCAGTCATGGTACACGTTTTTCAGCTTGAATTTGCTGAAAAACCTAAATATTGATCAATAAAATGACATGACATTGAAATATTTCACTTTTAAATGTGTTAGTAGTGGGTGTTTTCAGCTAAGACCTTTCAGTGCATACTCGTAGGCCTACTAATCCAATGTTAAAGGCCGATCTTGAAAGTTTTTGATTTTAATTCTTAAGTCAATTGTTGTGGTCTCACAGCAGCCAAGTGCAAGTTATATCTCAAGTCCTCATTTCTGTGACTTGAGTCCAAGTCTCAAATCTCAAGTGTCTTGATTTGGGCTTGTTTGTCGAACAGTGATGGAGAATTTCATCTCCTCTTCTCTTCCCCTCTCTTGAGTCGCTCCCTCTCTTTCTGTAAAACCCTCAGTTTTACCTTGTTTGCATTTCTGACAATCACTGAATGCTCTTTTCACCGCCTCTTAACTAAAGACTTGATGCGTTTATCTTTCTTCCAACGTACTTTAGATGAAACCATGCCTCCTGCAAAACATGACCTCTACAGTATCTTGGAAAATAGTGACATGGAGCACATATTTTAGGCCCAGTCAACATGTATATGGATATCTTTGAAAACAGATATTTTTGCCCTCCGTTTAAAAAAAAAAAAAGAAAAATTATTCTGTCTTCACAACCTTTGTTTTACGAAATAAATCTTTGCCCCACTAGAATGTAAAATTGCTTATTGCTTAATGCTTATTTTCCAGCTGATATCAACAAATCAAACAGCTGATTATTTCTTTCTTTACACATTACACACACTTTATTTAACATCCTTCTGGTACACGACCCAAGGTGCTATGGCAAAACCAAACTGTGACTCGTGTGTGTGGACAGATTACGAGGTCAACTTGATGTTTAACGTCACCTTACAATACCGGTAGTCCTGCCATTGGTGTTGTTGTTTCTGGCGCATGCGTTTTAAAAAAATATATTTGTATATGTGCAGACAGGGCCTCAGCATGTGTGTTGGGTAACCACGTGAGCGCGGTTTCCATGGGAACTCAGCCGTCGAGCCTTCCGTCATACGAAAGTGGGCGGGGACTCATCTAAAGTAGGTTGGGGTAAGAAAGATAGACGCTGACCCGACAGATATGGAGTAATCACTTCCTGGTGGGCTCTACAGACTATGTAACACACACACACACACACACACACACACACACACACACACAACACAAACAGAAGGCCAATGGGATGATATCATATCAGCTCTCACACTCACACTCACACTCACACTCACACACACACACAAATAGCTTTCTCTCCCACCCCCCTTTCTCTATATGTGAACATGTTGGGAATGTGTTGTATTAGCGTTTTCTTAGTCAAAGAGCAGCGTAATCCCTCTGTGAACAGCCCGGCCTGCTGGGGAACACAGAGGGGAGGACACAGACTGACACACAGCACTCAGATACAGTTCACTCACTTCTACGTTAAACGTGAGACATTTGATGCAATTTGTAACTGAGTGTCACGAGAGTTGCACTGTGCATCACCTGCTGCGGTTAGCTTAGAAACACAAACCACAGCCAATCAAAAGGATGGGATCAAGTCACATGATAAACAACACTTTCAGTTGGGCACTAATAAAAGCAATAATGGCATCCAGACAATAAGTGATGTTACCTTAACTGTTCATGCCATGAAGGTTGGCCCACATCATTTCTGTTGCTAATAATAAACATTAAATGATTTTTGAACTGCTGTTTGCACTGCAGTAAAAGTTGTTTTGGTTTACTTAACAGTGAAGCCAGAAGGGTCCCTCAAACAAAAAAGCATATAGTTTCACAGTCTACCACAAGCCTCAGAGTTAAGGGGAAAGAGTCAAGAAAAAGTACTGCTTTCAAAATCAATGATTTTATTTATTATGAATTATGTAATCAAAGGTCCCGCCAAACTTTGTGATACAAACCTGACAGAAGAGTAGTTGAGTGCACATTCACAAAACCTCTGTGGAATTAGTGCTGGATACCAAAGAATGAAATAATGAATGTCACATCATCAACATGTCTCAGCATTGAGTACCTGTGACGGCTCCTGGTGCGAGGCAGCCATCTTGAGAAAAGTTCTCTGAGTCTGCAGAGCGGTGTTCACCATGTCCGCCTGTCGATCATAAAGAACCGAAGTCAGATCATTTAGGATTATAATACATGTTCGTTATCTATTTAGTCTGGTTTCGTTTCACAGTGCTCAAACAAACTTTGAAATATTGCTGTTGAAGTTTTTTCACTTTGACTGTGACTGGGCACTGAGCTATTGTGCACACTAATCCCTTCCCCTCTAGTTTATCTCCAATGACTTTATTTAGCATATTCAGTATGTTCTTCGACCCCAATGTCAAGCAACATCGGACTTCTGCAGAAGTCTCATGTTAACCTGTCGTTTACCTTTGTCCATCTCAACAATTGCAGCCCATAGTCCCTGCGTTTTGGTTCACTTCCTGCAATTGGGTCGGATTATGTTCTCACTGCTTTGTCATTGCTTGTAAATGGTCTTGGACCGATTGTTTGGGTCAGCACTAGATAATAATAATAATAATAATAAATATTGGCTTGTGAAAGAGACCTGAATTATGGGCGTAAATGAAGTCATTAACTTTTGGTTTTACATGAGACACTAACACCAGTCTCTTGGCTTAAAGTCCTTTGTTTTGTTTAACTCGTCCATCCACCCCAATTTCCTCTGTTTGCGGACTTCCTCTGACTTTGATTGAAAAAGTATTTGTGACATATCAAAAACAAAAATAAACCAGGAGAAAACGTTTCCCTCTAAACGAAATTGACAATGCAGTTTTGTTGGATGGGAACATCATTTTTAGGAAACCAGGCTGATTGTGTATACTGAATATAGACAATGTTACAGAGCATGACATTCTTTCAGTCTCCTTTGTTTACGCTTTGATCGTGCTCTCTCAAACTTATTGAATTTTAGGCTGTGAATCTGTCTGTCTTACACATACAAAAGAAAGAACAGTGACACACACACACACACACACACAAACACACACTTTGGGTTAGTCCCAGCCAACTGTGTCCTGTGTGTGTTTGAGACCTCCAGTTGCGGGCCAAGGGAACCACCAGGGAGGCTTTGTCCATAAAAGGAGCTCTGCAAACTTAAAGAAACTACCTCTGGCTCTCGCTCCCTTTCACCCTGTTCAGTGATGGGACGCAGCAATACAGATTTTCTTTCAGGTCACAGAGGAAGAAATAGAACATTTCGCTGTGATTTCTCCCTGCCTGCCTTTACTCTTCACTCCCTGTTGTTCTGGGTTTATTCAAAGGACAGCTGTTATTGCCAACTGGCTTAGCACAAAACACACAGTCCTCTGATGGGAGTACAGGTCGTTACCAAAAAGGAAAAGGTGCTCCACCAGCGTTTTGATAACTTAAAGTAAGGTCAAAGTCCTTCATACTCCCATCCTTGGCTTTGTAGAGGACATTAAACATTGGGCCATGGACCTGCCATACACAGACATCACTATCCTCCAGCTTTCTAGCGCTGCGTACATCTAAGTGAGATCGGAAGAAGAACAATCCATGTTGGTTTGTCACTGCACTGGTTGCTCCGCTGGTATCCATCTGTGCTCCCTTCAAAACATTTCAAATTTAGGATTTCTCAAAATGGGGGGCAACATCTGGCCTTTTCTAGTTAAGTTAATGATTAGTTGGTTCTGCCAACAGAACAGAATAGATAACGCTCCCATAAACATAGATTTAATCACCACCAGGTGACGTTTTGAGCGTCAAGCTCTTCTTCAGCTTTGCCCCCACCTTCCTCTCAGACTGTATGCAGCCTGTGTGTTGCCTGATAATAATTGAAAGCCACTCATGAGTCTATCAGCATTTTGATTATTTCCTCTCTTCTCCCATCAGATTTCGACAGCAAACAACAAACTACAAAATAAGAGAAGACAGTTTAGTCAGACTTTAGTGGATGAATCAAGCACGACTTACATGTTTCTCCACCACGTTTCCTATGTCTCGGCTGTAGTTCAGGTACTCTGACACTGGGCCTCTCAGTAGGACGTCAAAGGCCTCCACACACTGAGACAAACCTGGAGACACAAGGAGAAATCTCTCATGTTGATCTTTCACTTTAAGTCCCAGTGCCTGTTTAACTTGTTGCTCTGTCTTCCAAAAACCTCTCAGTTGTGTACTGTTGAAGCACAGACTTGCCTGCATCGATGCCATTGGCACAGTCTCCATTAGCCATGCCGCTGGACGCCTGCATCGTGACGGACATCTTCTCCAGGCGAGTCACAGCTCGCTCCAGCCGCTCCATGAAACCATCCATGGTGACAAACCTGGAAACAAAGGAATGGTTTCCTAAACTGTACTGTGAACTTTCTAGTCTCAGTATTAGTGATGGATACTAGTGATTCTGATGATGAGAACACGATCCCCCCCCCCCTTCTCATCACTATTGAGGGCAGAATCACTATTCAACTTTCCCACGCTGCTGCTCCCTGTTTTCAGAAAGCTGTCCCATGTCATTACAGAATGAAACTAAATGTAGCCGATGCAGTGGGGTTTGCCTGGCCCTCTACCACACTCACAACCTCCGCTATGAACACACGAAAGTATCACGAAATTGGATTAGGGAGGGACAAAAACTGGAGTCAGGCAGAGAGGAAAGACAAAGAACTGAGTGCAGTGGGAAAAAATAAAGAAAACCTGTGAAAATACCTGATTAAATATACAGTATCCTGAGATACACACAATAGGAAGACATGTTTTCTGTTTCGGTCAAAGGGAAAACTAATTAAATCCAGAGCCAAATAAATGTATACAGCCAGAATATACAACCACATAATTGTGAAATAATCCACGACACCTTTAAAACAGAGTTTATTTCAATTATATTTAATTTAATAAAATGTTAGTTTAGTCTTGATTGACTTGAATACTTCTTGATGAAAAGTGGCATTATGAAATAAAAACTTGAAAAAGGGACAGGCCTGATGAACATGTTGGTTATCCATGTATCAGGAACAGATTTTTAACTTACAATCAGAGGGAGTCGGATGCTTTTGTGACTGTCAACCAATGTCATGGACTTCTATTAAAGTAAGGTGGACAGTCAGTTTTTATTCTTATTCGACTACTTGTCCTTTAAGAGCAGCGGATTTTTTTTACTTCAACATCACCAACACTTTCTTGACCCAGTGCAACACTCCTTACTCCTTTTTTCATGAAATGAGGACGTTTAAAAAAAAATTAAAAAATGATATAATGAATAGAAATGACTTCTATAAAGTATGTGGGAAAAAAGGATGAAAACATTTTTTATAAAAATAAGCATTAGAATGAATGTCTTATTTATTCATTTAACACTGAACGGCATCAGTGACAATGGTGAAGAAAAGTGTCCTGTCATTTAAAATGCACATTCAACATACATGATTACTGTATACAGACTGACTCAGCTGTAATGTGCAGACAGTATTGACGAGGTTATCTCACTGCTATGAGGTTAAACAAATCTTAAGGTTTAATCAAATGCCACTGAAAGACGGCGCGGACCATATTGTATCTCTTTCTTTAACACTGACCAGCCATATGCCTCATCATGAGGCAATGCAGGCAATTAGTCAACAGAGTGGAATTCAATCCAGCGACCCGCTGCATGTTTACGCATACTACTGCTAAGTAACACGCACGCCCTAAACTGACACCTGCTACCTTCGTGTCCAACACACAATCCAATTGTGTGAGTTATAATCTGTTTATTTGCTTTACAAATGACCTATAAAAAAACACCAGGAGGCTCTGCGTCGCATTCATATGGCAGCTATGACTGGTTTGTTTTTCCTGTCTGTAATCTATGTAATTTATGTCTTGTAATTATGTGCCATGAGCAGCACAATTGTCCTGATGGGCATCATCGAGTCTTCTCTCTGGAGGAGCCGCTCAGCGGTGCCAGATGCCTGTTCCAGGACTCAGCTGCTATTTCTGCTCTCTGGGTCACAACAGCTCTGAAACCTGGAGAGCTCGATGTAGGCTGATCAGGACATGAACCAACACTGTCAAACTCTGCTCCGACACATTTGCTCGGATTGAGTGGGCTCAAGTTTTATTTCTTGAGTTTGGGCAGGGATAAACTTATTTCTTTAAATTATTTAGTATTCACATTTTTGGTAGCATTTTCTTTTTCGGCCTTCTATACAAGATCTATAGTTAGTCTAAATGGCCAATTAGAAAGCGAGAAACCTGTGACCCTTTATTAATGACTTTCTCACTTTTATAGGCCCTTTATAATAAAGTGTACCTTATTAGTGTTACTCTGCAGTACTTTTGGACTCAGATTAATCTGTATTCTTGAGATATGAGATATGGGATGGGCAGTTTTCATTTCCTTATGTTTTATAAATAATAAACAATGAAAGCTAAAGACTATCCAATCATGCTGGGGGTGTTAAGTGTGGGTGACCAATGGCCCCTTCCCCACTTTCTACCCCCCTACTTCCGGTAGCCGTGCACAGACCATGCACATATTCGAACCTGGCCTTTATTTTGATCTAAATTATACACCTGTAAAGTTTTGTGACTGCATCTTTCACGGTTGTGACAAAAAGGTAAAAATATTACCAGCCACACAATCTGTTGCAGCCCCATTGTTCCAGCTTTAAATTTTATACATTAAATTGAGAAGACTCAACTTGTGTATTTGCTGAAGTCCCAAACACTTCACTTAATCACTGTCTCGCTAAATAATAATGTGTTTAAAAGCCAAGAGACAGAAACAGCCAGCATCTGCACTGATTGCATTGTCAACCAGCCAAATTCTCCATGGCAATGCAACGACATAGCCAATGATGCTCTCTAAGCTTTTCACACACTTAATACATTCAGCCCATCATGGAAACTGAATGAGGAACAGTCAGACGTTCAAACCATTAAGGATACAAAGACTGTAAAACACCAGACAAACCACTAAATGTTGCAGACAATGGAGTTCATATATCAGTAAGTTCCAGCTGTTGTATTAAGTAGACATTAGTGAACTTCAGCCCCAAGTGAATGAACACATTCCTCCCTCTGTTCCAGCTGACAGGTGGGCAGCAGCGTCTGTCACATGAAGACCCCGACCAACAGCTGAGAAAGCAAATGTTCCTGCAGTGGAAAGATATTACTGACGTCACCCAGACCGGCGTGTGTCTCCTAAACCCTCTGGCCTGGTATCTGATCTTTGGGGCTATATTGGGCCACAGCCTGCGGCTATGGGCCGACTGTCTGACTATAAGCTATTCTCTCAACATTCTGCAAAGTCAATTTTAGTAAATACAGCAAGTAACGGTTTTATCAGTCATGTTTTATCGATAGTGTTTATGCTACAGGCAAGGTAGAAATTACAACATTTTTCACTGGCTCATCTTGGACAATTTTTGCCCCCGATGTTTGAAATTTGAAGCGTTTACATACACAATAATCCTTTGTACGCCCTTGATTGTGTTTTATGGTGTAAAAAAACTCAAATTGAGGACAATTTTGCTCTTTGCGATTATTTATGTAGGTGCTCCAGCTGCTTATACAGCAACTAAAACAGGAAGCTGTGATGTCATCAGTATGAGCTGTTTGTGAAAGTCTTGGTATTTGTATCCACTTACAAAAGACTTCTGTGGCATCTTGTTGTTGTTGTTGATTTATTTTGAATATAGCTGATAATAGGCATCGTGATTTAATTTAACAACTAAAACAGCGTTTTAGTTGTACTGTAACCATATCTATATAGATGATCTACTGGATGTACTGTGGGTAATAGAAAAGCTATGAAATCAATATAATATGAGCCTAATGATAAAGAGACAATGTCACCTGGAGAGGCATTTAATAGCTGTCCTGGACATTTCAATCATATCACATGGCCTTCATCAGCAGACTTCTGAACACTTAAGTAAAAAAAGTAAAAGTTTAGTTTAACCAAAGTTTAACTCAACCTTTAAACCAACATGGAGATGTGATACCATCAAAAGCTCCAAAAAGAAATCAACCTTGAGGTGAGATTGTTTTGTCAAAAAGGAACTTCCAAACTCAAAACATCTACAACCTGTAATGTGTAATGTACACCATTAATAGGCTGCGTAAAACTCATATTGTCTGATTGCAGGTGTCCATCACGCAGGCACTCACAGGCCAAAGATGACGCTTCATAATAAAACATGACATGGCACAAAGCTGGCCTGCTGACAGGACTCTCACCGCCCCTCCAATCTGATGCTCCACGCCACAACACCACCGTTACTCCAAAAGACAAACGAGATGAACGAAAACCAAGATCAACACAGTGTGCTCTTATACTGCGTGCTGGCTGTAAGGAACCATGGCGCGCGGTTGGCAGGTGAAGATGACTGTGTTTGGAAATGTCTGCGACACCCCGTTATCCCCTCCGCCCCACCCCGAGCATTAAGCAAAACACCACACTCTGTTATAAACTCGTCAGTATAGAAACTACTTACCTCCCTGCTCTGGTCCGCAGTAAATTTCTCCTGTTTTTTTTTTGTTGGGACTGTCAATATCCCGGGACGGATTCGTGGCTGTGTGCTGCGGTCCCCTCCTGCCTCCCTGCCCCGTCACTCAGCTGCGCACAGCACCGCGACTCTTCCGGGAAGTCCTAATTAAGCAACACTGTGAACCTGAGAGAGAAGCAGAGAAGGACCGTGACTCAGTGCCGCAGTATCTTCTCTCTCTGGGGCGGACAAGCTTTTACCTCGCAGGCAACATGGCAGCCCCAGACAGCCCTGCTAAAAATAGACGAGTTATTGACGCTGTGGCGAAGTCTGCACCAGGGAATTGACCTGAATTTAGAGGGACTTGACCTGAATTTACAGGGAAGTCACCATCATCCTCATCCAGTGAAGTTGGGTCAAGGTTTGATCCCCCTTTTAAAACCCCCCCTTCATCATGAGAACTGCAGTATTATATCAGCTGCTAGGTCCAAGGTAGGTTTTACATCCTGGATACTTAGAGCCTTTAATAAGTCAACAGGTAACCCAAGCAATATACCCTTTGCACAGCAGACATGTTGTCTTGTAGTAGGAAATACAGGTGAATTTAATACCATTAGTGATGGCTGCATTCCACTTAGGGGACGTCCTGGTATGGTGCATGCTGGCTCATTGGATTACTTTACTGGGACACTAAATGGAAGTGAGCTATCGTTAACACAACCACCATCACCAACACGCTCATCATCAAAGGGCAACAACACTATATTACGTGCCACCTGGCCGTAATGCAACACGATTGCATCTTTTGTTGTACTGCATTCACGTATTATTTTCAAGATAGTTACCGCCACTGCTCTTCTTGTCAATCACACCAGATAATTAGCCGTATTAGCTTTCTTAAAAGACCGTGTGGGTATATTGTGCATTAAGGGCACGGTCACACATGCACAAATGCAGGCAAAGTGGCCATCGTCTGCCGAGGTGATACATTTGCCTGAAAGTTTACCAAAGTTGGACAGAGATGCAAATTTGCTTCGTCCCTGGAAGCAAATGTGTTTTTGCCCTTTCGCTCGCATAGAATGGAAGTGAGCGGGAGGCGAATGATAATTTAGTGCTCATGTGTGACCGTGCCCTTTGTCGACAACCGCAGTAGAGAGGAAATGAGATCATCAGCATGTATTTGTAGTGCGTTATTAACAAGTAAACCTAGATACAAACAAACATTAGCTGAGGGTTTTTTTTATTTATTTTTTATTTATATAGATCAAAACCAATGGCACCAAAAAATACGATATTTTAGAGCTGCCCTAAATTTCTCAAATGAGGCTTTCTAGGAGGCTAAATCCCAAGTTTGTCTTAAAACTGATAACAGTTCTTATTATTCGTCTTAGTGGTTTATAACTGATCCGTAGAGCTTTATCAGATTATTCACTTTTCATTAACAAAACCACTAGTTACGTAGTACTGACTTCAGAAAGCATCTCCAGAGGTCAGAAGACATTATAGCCTACAAATGTTTTCAAAGAGTAAACTGACCCTGGCTGCCCCCTTTAAAGTCTCATCAGAACTTCATCACAGCTCGACATCAGGAGTAAAGTAACAGCTTTCATTTTATTCTATCATGAGCTCAGATGCTATGATAGCACCTGCTTTTACCCATAAGGCCTTGCTGCGTCCATGCTGTGTCATGATCAGCCGTCTACAGTTACATGTTTCACCAGGGACCAAAATACTCCCTGGAGCTGAGTAAAAGACGGCGGAGACACGGCAGCACACGCTTAATAACATGACTTATTGATTAGAGGATGAATCATTGATGGTCTGAGTCCTGAGAGACTTTATTATGTGTCAGATGTATCCATGTAAACTGTGGGTGTGACTGTAACGTGAGACTGTTTCAGATAACGTCTTCTCAGGATGCTTTCACAGTGAGGAGGAGCGGAGCAGCATCTGGCAATATATATTATATTATGTTCAATATCACATAATTACATCAATAGATTGGGTTGAATAATATTAATAAAACAATAATTAATAAAACTCAGCTCATTATAGTCATTATTAAAAGTGACAATATGAAATAAAAGGAGTTATTGGGGGAAAAGGGCATTTTGAAAAAAAAAAGGTCTTAATGAAATAACATTATATCCAATGAAGAAAGTGAAAATAAAAATGATGAAATAACATTTCATAACAATGATTTGTGTTTGAATAATTATCCTCAATTCCCAAATTTTTTCATATTTGACAGAAATTATTTATATGGTTATTCATTTCACAATGTATTTTGTTTTAGTTTAATATTGAACTCCTCCATACTTATCAGGTGCAAAGAAAAAAATATTAATTATATTCATGAGTGTATGTATAGAAGGATGAACATCTACATATGAAGGAAGATCACAAATATGGAAAAGATAAAACACTTCCTGGATGTGTGTAAAAAGATCATCATATTCACATTGAAATAACTTGTCATGAGTTTAAATGCGGTCTTAATGGAAAGAAATGTCACCAAGCTTTTTAAATATAGAACATTTTATTCCAATTTTTAAGTAAATGGTGTTGAAATTCTGAAGTAAAGGTTTTAATATCAACAGGACCTTTGCATTTAAATAGAAACACTTTACATGCCTTCATCCAGTGACAATGAAAAGCTTCCTTAAAAAGTATTTTTGTCATTTATTTTTCATATTTCCCTTGTAAGAAATAGTTCAAGTATAAAAATTCCCAACAGTGTAAAATAGCCCATCTGATGAATATTAAGCAAAAGAAGCACAGCTACTGAAACCTCGACGACGACTATACATTCTAGTGGAGAAAGCAGCATTTTCGCTTGTTTTTTGTGAAAAGTATTATTATTTGTCCTCTCATCTAAACACAGAAGAGGCAGAGTACAATCTGCATGCAAACAGGCCTGCATTTAAATAAAGTTCCTTCCCTACAAAAGGCATTAAGCTAATATTTAATGTCATGTTCTAAAGAATCAAAAAGATAAAAAATAAAAGTACAGTGCACATAACAGTTTCTTAAATAACTCCTACATTGACATTTTTGGTTGAGTATGTTAATAATAATTATAATAATATTATTACTAAAACTAATCAATAACTTATATATGCCTTGAGATGAGTACATAATAATATTATTAATACAGTACCGCCACTAAGTCTCTACTCTCAGAGCGTCAACATAGTCAACCCTCAAAAATAAATATCTTAAATAGTAGATTTCTCTCTTTTTTTCTGTTTTTTTTTCTCTTAAATAGCAGTAACAATGTAAGGCACACAGACCGACATAACGTCAAAGAGTCCTCTACACCCCACCTGGTGATCTTGACAGACATGAGGCAGGCCAGTTGTCGGGTAGCTTTGGTGAAAGTGTGTGTGTGTGTGTGTGTGTGTGTGTGTGTGCGTGTGTGTGTGTGTGTGTGTGTACCTGACACCAGACTCTGGCAGCACAGAGGTGGAAGTGCTGACAGCTGCAGGGTTGCATGACTGGGGGGGTGTTGGGAGGTGGGGGTGGGGGGGCTCTGCTGTGGGGCTCTGTGTTGGGTGGAGGTTTGTGAAGTTGGTTCCCAAATGTGCCCGGCCGGGGATTAAAATGTGACAGCTCAACAAACGAGCACAAGTGATGCGTTCTTTCCAGAGTGATGTCTGTGTGGCGCTGGAGCGGCTCTGCCCACCCCCACCAGCAGCTGCTCTCTCCCTCTTTCTCTTCCTCTTTCTTTCTCTCCATTCCAGAGCCCGAGAGAAACACAACTGTGCTGCCTTTGTCTTTGAATGCTATGTGTGCAACTCTGGATGCATGTGTCTGTGTACGTGTGAGTGAAACATGTGGAAAAGCGACTGATTTAGTGTTTCTCATTGTCTGAAGCCGTTTTCAACCTCTCTCCTTTTGTCAGTGCGTTTGTTTTGTTTGCCAAGTCCCCCTTTAGTCCAAGAATCAAGTCAGAGTTGATGACATTTTCAGTTTTTTTTGTTGCTTTTCTTTGTTTTTTTTGTCTCCTGGTGATTTGTTTGCTTTGCATAGGTCAAGAGGTCGAGACACAAAGTAAAAAAAAGGGACATTCAGCATCAGGAAGATAAAAAGGTAGTTCTTTAAATATGTGTGACACGACGAGTTACGACTCCTCGACTTCCTGACAGAGGTCACATTATAATAGCTAACACGTTGGAAACGGTTCCATTTCCCTGATTATCAGAAAATATTAACTCCAAAAAATGCACTTGAAATGACAAAAAGAACAAGAAGAGCCCCCAATGTGTAATAATAACAATAATAAATATAAATGTTATGAGGGCATCAAATAACCGAAAACACTTGTGGAAAACCACAAGTGAAAAAACAGTTCCCTAAACTAACATTAAAGACAGCAGTAGGACTTAAAGGCTTAGTTTAACACCTATACCAACCACAGGGATTAGTTCCTGCTTTTCTTCTAGAAATAAGTACTCTACTACAATGATAATAGTAATGATAATAATAATAATAGTAATAACAACAACAATAATAGTAAATCACTTTCCATTATTTGTTCTGCGACTTTTTTTCATTTTCTCGTTTTTTTGGTTGAAGCACAGCAAGTTGGAAAGTTACTGTAAAAAGTTCCCACCTCACCATCATCATCACTACCACCACCATCATCACCACCATCATCACCATCATCACCTTTTTCAAGCAACTCTGCCTCTGAGTCGCTGACACGCTCGCCCTTAAGGCCACTCCCTCTTCCTTTTCCTTCGCTGCTCCTTCTCCTGACCAATCAGCTGTGGCCGGGGGCGGGCCTCCTCGCTCTGCATGTCCAGTGGTTGCAGTGGCTGCTATTGCATGCGGTCGGCTTGCAGCTGCTGAGGCTGATACTGACCGAAGGCTGCGGCTGCAGCGGCGGCTGAGCCCGGGGCAGCTGTGGCTAAAGGCTGCTGGACTGCGTAGCCGTAGCCTGCAGTAGCCATGTAGCCTGCGGCTGCAGGAGATGCGGCGTAGGGATACTGCTCATATGCAGCGGCGGCGGCAGCGCTGGCTGCTGCTGCAGAATACTGCGCGTAGGCAGCTCCGGTGTAGTCGATGTAGGGGGAGGAAGCGGTGGCGGGCGCAGTAGCTGCAGGTTGCACATGAGGGATGACCACACTAGGCTGAACGAATGCCTGAGGGTACACATAGTGGGCCGGGATGCTGTGAAACAAACACACATATGACAGGTTAGTTTGAGCCACCCAGAGTAATAGCACCCACCCTAAAACCCAAACCCAACTCCATCACACTGCGGCCAAGCGCCCACCCACCGCCCGCCACCCAGCCCCAGTCCAATCCACCAGTCAAGAACACCAAGGAAATGCCTGCTAGTAGGGATTAGAACAATATAGGGTTGCCAAAATAGAAATCACTCTGTGAAAAGAAGACTGCAAGGTGATGCAAACTTTGAACACCCAGAGGTGTGGGTCACTCAAATCTACTGTAAAATCACATTTGTATGATTACATTTGGAGGTGGTGATGTTGTTATGGTCTTTACAACATGGGAACAGATTTCATATTTCCTGTTTTGGTCAGCTTTGAGTTTGTGATTGTGGAGGCAGAGTTACAGAGAGGAAGAGGGAGGTGAGATGAAAAAGAAGAAGAAAGAAAAAAGTTTTGGGATCTGTAACCTGCAGCTCGTTTGTCAGTCACATGTGGATTTGGCTCTGGGGCCGTCCCCCTGGCTGGGAGGGGAGGCTTACTGTGCCGGGGGGTGGGGGTGCGGACAGAGGAGATGAGCCCAGGGAAGCATTGTGAAAATGTCACTGCCACTTTGACAGCTGGACAGTTTTCAAAAAAGGACGCTGCTGGCCATTTCCCCCTCTGTGTCGGGACAAAGAGCCGGGGAGGCAGCAGGGGGAGCCGGGACTAGGCTCCGCACCCAGAGGGATGTTTCGATTAAATAAACAATTATGAACAATGAGCACATTCTGCCCTCCATGACATAGCCTTATCCCACCCCCCAGACTCTATAAGGTCTGGAAACTCAGTCAGACAGCAAGCGTGAGTGGAGCTTTGGAAATTTACACTAATGGTTCAGAGAAGTGTCAACTTTTGACTGTAGGTAGAAGCAAGAAGAAAAAAACTGTTAATTTCAGTCTGTAGTGACCTGAAAAACAGCCCTCCCCCCTTTTACTTTAGAGATAAAAGTAGAGTCAAATTCAATCTCACTTTAATTCAAATGAAATTAGAAGCATCAGGCTTGACAAACAAATTTGTCTATGTCTCGGTACGTGAGTTTAAATGAAGGTGGCTCAAAAATCTGTTGAGAGAAAATCAAGGAAACCAAATATAATCAGTCGAGTCTGCATAAATGAACATCAGGTGGTCACTTTTTTGATTCTGGATCGGGAAAGAGAAGGAGGACGTGCAGAAATTGTTAAAGGTTGAAAGGCAGGATCTATCATGGCAACCCTATTGTGAGCACTCCATTATCCAATCCAATCCACATCTCAACCGAAAACAGTGCGCCAGGAGAAAAACAGGAAAAACAAAACAACAGCAAGGCGTCAGAGAGGAAGATATGTAAAAATAGTCCACCTCGACTAGACCGATTACAGAAACAACGACAACAAGGGCACTGCACAATCATTCAACTGAAAAGACACAAAGAAGAAAAGGGAGGGAATAAACTGAGTAAGCGGGTATGTCGAGATTTGGTGTGGCTGTCAGTAAAGGCCGAAGGTCAATGTTAGACACATACACAGGTTAGAACTTGTTTTGAAGGCCAGTCACAAAGTATCTGCATTGAAAAGATTTAGTGTTTTCTCCAGGTTTACTCTAATTGCAAAATCCTCAGAAACAACATTTTATCATCATGTGACACTAAAACTCTCCTTTGAAATCTGCACTAATGAAACTCAGTAGGTTTCCAGGTTGATTTTTGACTCAGGACGCCATCGAACCACTAACCCTGACTCCCTCACACAGAAAGAGAATCACTGAAAAACGCCCCACCAGCAGACAGGGAGGAAACTCCTCTCACTGGAAGTGTCTGAAGGGCCATTATCTAATATGCAATAAAAGGCTAATATTAGCCGGATTGGTCAAACGCCAATACACATTGCAACAGAAAATCTCATAGTTACGCAAAGACTGTCACATGACACTATCTGGATTTTCTCACACAACACTAACAATATTAGAACATTGTACCTTAATTTATTTAAACACTTAGCTGTTAAACTTTGTTCACTAATCAAAGTAAATGTGATCATCCCATGATGGACTGTGAGGATTATTGATAAGGTCTAAAGTTCCAAATCATGACTATATTTCAGGTTCTGGTATTTCTTTAATGCTGTGCCTGCAGATGCATACTTTCTTTTTGACATTTTGTTGAACTAACTTCTAATTAAATTAGTGAGTAAAAAGGGTGCCTGCGGTGTATAGGCAATATTTAAGTGCCGGTGGGAGGAATAATGTGCGGCAAGCTAATTTTAACCAGCTTGATAACACTGTCTGTGAATTTTAGGGCTGTCTTGAACAAAGGAAATTCCTCGCATGCTTTTGTCGATTAATCAATCAGTTGATTTAATCAACAGATATGTAAAACTGAAGTTATCCTCTAAGAATCACGAAAAAACACAACTTTAAATCTTGTGTTTACCAGAGATGTGCTTGGAAATGAGTCATTTAGCAGGAAAAAGGCTTGAAAAAAATACTAATCGACTGAGGAAATCTTAGCCAAATAAGACCAAAAGTACCAATTGGTGGACTAATCGACAGAGGGGGGGGGGGGGGGGGGCAGCACGAGTGAATCTACAATAGCTGCATGGTACTGATTTTAAAATACGAGCCACGGACATTTTCTTTAGTCGTTCTGACCTGTTAGATGAAAAACTTGAGTCTTCCTAAATAATTATTGACTTAAAGGGGAACTCAATCAATTTCTCATGTCAAAGTCTGTTTTCTGTCTTGGGGAGAACTACTGCATATGAGAAGAAAGTTGTGAAAAGCCTTTTGTGGAGGGAGCTGTTTGAAATCAAAACCATTCCTTGGGGTTGGAAACTACAAAGGTTTTCTGCTTGAGGCTCGTGGCTCGAGGCTACATTAGCCACTACTACGAGTTGCATTGTGGGTAATGTAGGCACCAGGATTTGAAAAGTAAGAAGAACGTGTTGAATAAAAAAGACGATATCGCTGGTTCTGCTGCATCGATTATTATACTTTTTTTTTTTTATAAGTACAGTTACAGTTACACAATTTTTAACAGCAGCTACTGTTTATGATTGATGGTAGAGGCTGCAGCTCAGACAGGAACTATTTTAACATTTCAAAAAAGGACTTCCAGTAGTATGTACTCATCTCCACTGCCCTTTAAAAATCAAACTCCTAGCTCAGTGCATTTTTTGGACTGTACCTTTGCACTCTCGGATTCCCTACTACTACTGTATCTATGGGATGGTCGGGTAGACTAACACACATATACAAGCACACACACACGCATAGCATAAGCAGAGGTTATAGACATGGGAAGCAAAGCTCTGGCTGGCCCATCTAATGTGTTCTGTGTGTGTGTGTGCGTTTGCGTGTGCGTGTGTGTGTGTGTGTGTGTGCGTGTGCGTCTTTACTGGAATGCCATGTTCATGCAACCCAGCAGTCATTAAAGTTCAAGGCTAAATAAAGGTTCTCTGTCATCGTGCATGCCGTCTGCGGAGGGAGACAGACAAACGTACAAATGTACACTACGGTGAGAAGAGCTAATGTGTAATGCAGTACACACACCTGTCCTGCTTCGACAGAGTTGCTCATCAGACTTTTGATATTATGAGGGCAATTCGTCATATCTTGCTACAGTTAAAGTATTTTAGACATATAATTATCTACCTTTGCATTTAGCTGAGTTGTATAGTTATTATCAACATGATGTCCATGAATTTCTGTATTTTATGACATGTGCCTGCTTGGTTCATCCTATGACATTTGTAAACATTGCATGGTACAATCAGAGGAGCTCTTTGATCATAATTTGTATGGATGCAGAGAGTTGCTGCTGGTGTCTTCAGATCGGTGAACTCTTCTTTAATTTTTATATGATTAGTTTTGTTTTGTTTCAATATACAACGTTAACTACGTGTTTAAAACTGCGACAGTAATCTGGGAGAAAATGTGTTTACCTCACAGCGTAATTGAGAATGCACTTTAGTTGTATGGAAATATAATTTTGTAGGAGACAAAGTTGTCTCCACTAGTCAATCTTTCCCTGCACGCTCTCAAATCTGGACTTGCAGATTGGTTAATGCTCACAAGTGCAACTTGATTTGTATTTAATTTTGTACTTGCACTTAGTCAATACTTTTGCATTTCCTGCATGTCTGTGAACATGGAAAGGCTGTAAGTTAATGTGGCCCCTAAAACACCCACTCTGGCCCTGTTTAAGTGGCCCCTGCACTGCTCTTAAATGACAGAGAGATGGTCCCACACCCTCACCAGACACACACACGCACACACACACAACACAGAGCTTCATGCGACTGCAGCATCAGCATTCAGGGCTTTGTGTGGCACAATGGGCGCGCTTGTTTTCCTTAACACCACGAGCCCATGTGACGAAAGCTCGTAGAGAATGAGAGAGAGAGACAGAGAGAGAGAGAGAGAGACAGAGAGAGAGAGAGAATGAGAGAGAGAGAGAGAGAGAGAGAGACATCCAGACATTTGTTTGTGTCACACTGGAGACTTTGGGAACGGACACACACACTCATACAAACACAATAGGAGCACATACTCTGATGCAACCAGACATGTACACACACAAATACACGTTTACGCGAGCTAACATAATAATTTTCATTCATAAGACATACACATTTCTGATGGTAAATGGTGCTACGTGACCACAAGTCTCGCATATGTGGTGTAGAGAATAGCAAAGACAAAGAGATAGAGAGACAGGAGGGAAGACAAGAGAGTTGTAATGAATTGACAGAGTGGATCAGCAGTAATAAAGAGAGACACTCATAGAGAATTTGTTGTGTTGCTGTGTTAATGTGAGAAACTGCCAGTAACACCAGAAGGATGCTGTAACCACACACAAGCAGTGAGAGGTTTTGTAATGTTGAGGGATTGACGTGAGGAATGGGAGTAAGGAGGTGATTGGGGGAAGAAAGAAAAAAAATCACACAGAGAATTCACCACTCACTCCAACAAGACAGCCAGAAAACACATGAAACATCCTGTTAGACAACACAGGTCAACCACAAGCTAAAAGCAATAAAATAAACAAAATAAAAAAGCTTTGCTCCTTCTTGGCAAAGTTAACACGCTTCCACAAAAAAAAAAGGGAAAAGAGCACCCCAAAAATTCAATCAATCCAGCTTCTTTTTTTTTTTTGGTCATTAAAGTGAGAAAGCACACGGTTTAGCTAACAACACCACTTCATAACCGCACACAAAGCTCTAAGTTCTATTCAAATAAAATAAAAAAAACAGGTCAAAACCCACATACATGCATCTATAATCACCATTTTGAGAGCTTGTTTGTGTGTGTTTGAGTCTACAGGTAATTCCTTTCTCTGATCTGTGATTATGTTCGCAGAACTATTCCGCAAACCAGCACAGTTAGCTTAACCGAGAGCGAGCCTGTCGGACCAGAGAAAGATAGATAACATTGAGTCAGGCTGGAAGTTTCCATCATTGTCCACTCAGCACACACACTCACACACACTCACACACACACACACACACACACACACACACACACACACACACACACAACAGGCTAACCTAGAAAAGGCAGTTTGACTGGCTGATGACTGGCTGTTTGGTGGACAGTGACAAAGGTTTAACTTATCGTCTAAATATCAGCCATCAATTATGTTTGGGGAGAAAAAAGATGAAAGGATTAAAAAAAACAGACTGATAGTATCAATTATCACACATTAAAGTAAGAAAAGTTCAAATTAAAACATGTTTGAATAATTTAGTATCTACATAAGCAATGTGTACATCCCTCTAAAACACACGTAGACTCATCAGTACTTACCCATAAGGCCTTTGGATGAACGCAGGGTGAATTTGGGGAACACCAAATGTAAAACCTGCAAAACGGAGGGAAACATATTTTGAAAAGTGACGATGACAGCATTTATTTCTTCACTGATAGGCTAAAAAAAAGAAAAGAAAAACCCTGAGGAGAAACTCAAGAAGGATTGACTGGATTTTCTTGTTTGCTGGTTTGCCAACAAAACCAACTAGTGATTCCAAACACTGAGTGGACAGACGCTTGCTAAGTTGATTACACACGCTTTCTGATTTATTCATCTTGAAAATCTGCTCTTTAAACAATCACATCTGCACACGTCTGACTGCAAATTTTGATAGAAAGCCAACACATCTCTGTGGCTTGTTCAGGATGTTTTTTTTTAATGTTTTGTATTGATTCCCATTGAATGTCTTTACCTGGCTGCATCACCCGAGGCTTGGCCCCCAGGTAGGCCAGGTTGACGTTGGCCTTCCTGCCGTCAATGATTGGGTTGGGGTCCTTGCAGGCCCGGTCTGCAGCCGAGCGGTCTGCCATCGTCACCTCAAAGAGGAGTCAAAAACACAAATCATTACAAAGATGTGGAGAAAAATGTAATTGGTGTGTAATTTGTTTTATTTTCCTGCCTGTTGACAATACATATAGTTATCTATAAAGACTAAAGCATCAAACATTGATCGGAGAGTGCATGTTTGTAAGAAAGAGGGAAAACATGATTTTGTACACAGGTGTGTGTGCATCTCTGGTCATCATTAACAGCAGCAAGTATTTGGCAGCAAACACACATCCATCACCCTGATGTGGATGTGTGGAAACTATCAGCAGTGAATGGGAGCCAGGCTGAGAGGACTGAACATGGCTCCCTTATCGCTCCCATTAAAGACTTTATTTCTTCACTAGCCGGCATCTGGATCATCTGTTGTGGATCTTAAATGCTTTAATCTTTCTTTCTTTTTTATTGTACAACACTGAACGCTGCTATTATTGCTATTATTAATTCTCTTTTTTTTACACTCTTTTAACAACTGAAGCATTTTCCAGGAGGAAAGAAAGAAAGAGAGGATTATTAATACATGAATATGGTGACGGTCCAACAATACAAGTAAAAGTTGGAATAAATACATCTCAGTTTTAGAGAGAAATGTTAGTTTCTGCATACTAATACAGATACTTGTTCATATCAAGGGTGACTGTGCAACTTTATACATCCTCTACTAGGAATATGAGCCAAAGAGGTGACTTCAAACAAATGATAAAATAGTCCATGAAGAGGCAAAATACATGTATATTTAAGCATTTGTTAAACATGAATGTATACATGAATTCACAAAAAAACAGATATTTTGAAACACACACACTGAGTGAGCTGCCACGTCTGGACAACTGCGTCTGAAATGTGTTGTGTCCGTCAGATTTTATGACAAGTGGGAGTAAAGTATTTCTATTGTAAACAGCTTTGAGATGATGAAACAGTGTAACAGTGTCGGAAAGCTGCTCTGTAATATCAAAACATCATCATGAGGTTTTTCCTCAGCCCACCAGAGCTGTCAGTGAGGGCAGCTCACTCTAATAACGTGCCAGGGCGCATACCAACGCGCAACAAGTCGGTTGCTGCAAGATTGCAACAGAAGCCAATGACAAGTTTAAGCAAGGCACTCTTATCAAAACATAAACACCCCATGACTGCAGATAAGTTAATGTTAGTCATGGTGGTGTGACAGACAGCAACAGCCGTGCACTTTAACAGAGTCGCGTCACGGCAGGACTTTTCCCATATGCGTAAGCGTGTTATAGTTCAATTCTGTGTAAAAGTGATAGACGTGTTATTAATAAGTGATACTTACGAATCCATAACCCCTAGACTTGCCGGTCTGCCGGTCAGTAATGACCACCGCTTCTTCAATCTCACCAAACACCTCAAAATATTTCCTGAGACTTGAATCCGTGGTGTGGTAGGGAAGACCCCCGACAAAAATCTTCGTATAGGTCGTGTCCTTTTGCGTGGTGTGCATCGTTAGTGCAAAATACAATAAATATGAACAGTAAAAAAAAGAATAGTGCAATGTCTCCTTATCAGTTTGGATGAAGAGAGAGAAAAGAAAGATCAGCTGGCTCTGTAACTTTTTTCAGAAGAGAAAACACAACAAAAACTCGACAAATATGAAGCCTGGAGGTAGATTTATCTTCCGACAGTTAAGAGGAGAGTTATATGGAGCGGATTGTCCCACAGAGACCATCAGGTGTTTCCAGCTCTTCTTGGTAACTCTGCTGTCTAACTAAATAGGTTTGGGACCCATTCCTAAAAGCCCTGCTCCTAACTCCACCCAGCTCTCTGTCCATCTCTGCCCGCCCACCAGCGCGCACAAACAGCTGGGAAACCTGCACAGCGTGAAACACTGGAGCTCCTTCACAGAAAAAAAAGATCCTCTACTAGAATCACGTTTAATTAACCATCAGGAGCAAACAAAACCTGATTCGACTGAGATAAAGAGGAGTAGAGGCTTTAAGGAAATTCAGTATTTCAAAAAGTGAATGTTTGTGGGATTTTCGCTGCATTATAAATACATATCTGTTTTGTTTTTTTGGGGGTTTTTTTGTCTTTCTGGTGAAATAAAACGTATAAGGCTTGGACTTCTCAATGAAAAAGTCCACACTGTCCCTCTATCGGCTTGCATGGATTAGGTGTCCTGCAGAAACAGCCGGTAAGGGACACAGCAGACAGACAGGTGCAGCTTTTGAGGCTCCGCTGGAGGACAGTAAGTCCACTAGTGGGGGGTTGAGAGAGTTTTGCCAAGTTTCTGTGCCCATGCAGACTTAATGCATAGATTGTGCCCTGAGTTTGAATGTGTGGTAAAACTTAAGGATTTTCTTTCAATTGTTTTCTGTTTGTAATGGTTCCTTCACTATGAGGTCATAAGTTATGGGCATAATAAGCCCATTTTGAAAATTGATATCTGACAATTTAGGACAAAAATCTAACAAACGGGGTTTCTCTTTTGGGGTCTTTGAGATTAAAACGTTTTGCTGAATCAACCTTCATCGTTAAAAAAAACAAACATGGTGATCACATTTTAACAGTTAAATCAGGTGACAACTTCCTTCAAAAGTGACAAAGCCGTCATAGTATTGCGCACATCTATTATAATGGGAAAGGATCAAGTCAGAGATCAATTCAAGAGTCTCTGAACATCAATTATTAATATAACTTGTGAAGCGTGGCCTCCTCCGTGCGCTCGGTTGGCTGCTGGATGGATCATTTGATAATTCAGTCCCAGTAATGTGAGAGGGAAGCCGGCTGTTTGTTAATCATTCATGGCGGCTCCGCTTCGGTGAGCGCGCTGCTCCTGGCCCACTTATACCCTGTCTAACATGTGACACATTGGGGAATATCATTATGTCTCATAGTATTTTCTGTGAAAAAAAATATGTTTGTTGTCCAATCTTGTAGCCAATTTAAAATGTCAGGTATAGACACTGATGAGTAATTTAGTATTTGTTTTTTTGTCTGTAAATAAATGTTTGAATTATAATCATTTGTAGACTTACAATAAAATATACAACCACAATCTTTATTCCTAAAGAAATACAGTAGGACTGTCGCCTGTATCTGAGCGGCCATCGCAGGACAGCCACGACACAGCACAAAGAAACGCAACCTGATAGAGCTTCTTTCTGCGGTGTCTCTGTTCCCGCACTAGTTTATTTATGCAGCCACACGCGCTTTAAAGTCCGAGTGGAGTCGTGAAAAAAAGGGGGACGAGTATCGAGTTTCCCAGGCTCAACAATGGGGATCCGGTCAGGTTGCGTCCAATTGTTGTTTTCTGTTCATGTGCAGCATGCTGACTAGTCAGAATCCTCCTATACCTTTACAAAGACAGGCTGTGGGCCCAGTGAAAGCTTCAATTTTACTTCATTTCCAATAATCTTCAGAAGTACTCCACACTCCACATCACAATGATGTACTTGGAAAAGAACACATCAAGACAAAGGCTGCAGTGGTGGAGAGCTGGAACTGTAACTTTGTGCTTGTTATCCCTTTGGCTGCAGCACCTGTCAGGCAGAGCTAAAGGTCAAAGGTCACTGGAACAGCTGAATACCTACAACTCAGTCACACCAAGGCTGTATAGAACTACCCATGTAATACTACTGCATTCTACTTTAATTATATATTTATTATATTTAATATTATCTAAACATTCTTAGCATCATCATAACATGAACATGTGTTTTTTTACGGATTTTATTTTATTTTTCCTATGTTACTGCATGACTCTACGTGCCTTTGCACATTTCCCCAGTTTTAAATTGAATTGAACACCCCTCAACCTCTGAGAAAAAACAAAATCTAAAAGTTAAAATGTCAGGTAAATGAGCTAATTTCATACAGTTTTAGATTCACCGATACATAAACAAAACATAAGGAGGACTTTATTGATCAATAACAACTCCACATGTTACCAAAACCTCCTCCTGATAACTTCACTGACTTCAGGCAGCTGTGACACAACTTTAAGTCACTGAAACAGCGCCACCTCATGTCCAGCAGAACAAGTGCACCCTTCACATGCAAAAAGAGACTCAAAAATATCATTTTTTACAATTAAATGTAAAACTAAAATCTCATTTGAATAAATATTGTATGTTGGCAAGAAGTCTTGGTCATATTTATTAAAGCCTTCACTGAGGTACATTTCATTTCTTTAGAAAGAAAACCCTCATATTCATTTGTTGTTATTACTAAGCTACAATATAGGGCCAATCACAGCTTATTACATCTTCATTTCTTCTAATACAATATATACCCTATACATCTTTCAACGATTTCAACTTTTAATTTTTGCAAAAGAAACTATATTTGGCTCCCTCTCCTCTATCTGGTATCTCTCTAAGTGCTGATTATTGGCTCATTTTTGTGATTGTTAAGATATCTCCTCTTTGTCCTCTGCATATTGAAAGCTAGAATCACTCTTCAGCTCCCCCGAGGCTGTGAGGAGGAGCTGATCCTTCCTGAGCTCCTCTACCTGGGTCAACTCCTCCTCCTCCTCCTCCTCCTCCTCCTCCTCCCCGTCACCACCGTTATCTCTCCTCTCTCCTATCTTCTCTCTCCTCCCTTCTCTACCCATTTCTTCTCTGCCGTCACCTCCAGCCTCTCTCACCCACTCTCCGCCCTCAGCCGCCTCGCGTTTGATCTGGCTTTGAGGCAGTGGATCGAGGGGTTCCGGGGTGAGAGATGACTGTAGCGGCTCCACAGTGGTGAGAGCTGCTTCCTCGTCCTCCTCAGTGCTGGAGGTGGGAGCGGGGCCCCGAACACGGGCCGACTTGGTCCTCAAACGCCTCTTGAGCTCGTCTTCCCTTAACTGAGAGAGAGAGGAGGGAGCAGAAGAGTGTGTGTGAGACAAATCAATAAGGTCAACTATGAGAGGAAGAGCTGAAATGTTTAGGTACACGATGAGACACACACTCAAACACACACACACACACTGTACCTTGCGCCTCTCCTCAGCAAGTCTTATCTTCTCCTCAATCTCTTCTTTGCTGGGGAGATTTTGTGCCTTCTTGGCCTTCAGAGACTCCAGTCTGGCAGGCGGCCTTCGCCTGACCCCCTCCCTGTCATCCAACTGACACACACACACACACACACACGCACGCACGCACACACACACACACACACACACACACATACACACACACACACGCACGCACGCATGCACGCACACACACACACACACATACACACACACACACACACACACACGCACACACAGTGTAGCTAATCAAAATGCATGTTGTGAAAAAGAGCTATTAGATACTATATATTATGAGCTTCTGTTTTTTTTTATACAACCCCCAATGAATAGACTTCTTACTACCTGTGTGTGGTGGTCAATAGGGTGGCCAGGCTATAGTTCAGGGTAGCCAAGGCCACCACTAGCCACCACTAGCCACCCCTGATCTCCTCTCAAATCTCCTATTTTGTAAAATAACAACAAAAAAGCCTCTTGGACAAACTGGAGCAGAGGATGGTAGATTAAACTAGCCAAGAGTATTTAAAGAAGTTAAAATGAGCACAGCCTTAAAAATCTGCAGCAGTAAAATGCAACCTACACAATAATGCAGTGGTAATATTAATCCAAAACATCATATATGACAGTAAAACACTGACATCCTGAACATTGTACTGCACAAAGACCTTTAAGTACTTTTAGTAACGTTTTGCTGAAAACAGTGTTTGTAGCAGGGACCCACCATGATGCTGTAGGCCTCTCCAGCTCCCCTCTCTCTGCTCTGTCCTCCCACTGGTATGATGCCTTGGTTCAGCAGCTCCTCCAGGATCTCACTGGACTTCGGGCGCTCCTGCAGTGAGCTCTCCTGCTGCAGCAAGCCTGGGAGACAGACCAAATACAATCACTTTAGGCTGTGTGCACTGGCTTTTCTCTACGGCGTAACACGGTCTGCTTTATTCAGCTCACTCACCGTTTTGTGTCATTCTGTCAACATCGCTTTCTGTGGCACGCTCAGATGTTAGAGGAGGGAGTCTTCTTGGCACCGCTCCAGGTAACACAGGGAGGTCTCTGTTCTCCATCACCACCCCGCTGTCCGTCGTGCCCTTTGACACGGCCGAGTCTCCACGACCATCGACTTTACTTCCTGTCTCATCCTGACAGCACAGAGACACAGTATGAATCCATGAATCATGCCCCATTCTGTATGGTTTCACAGACATGATGTTGTCATGGTGGCATCTGTGTGTTGACACATTGTCATGAACACAGTAGCTCAAGAACAATAATGATACACAGCAGGTAACACCTACAAATTACATCATCTCAGAGTTTGCAATTAGTTTACAGTGTAACAGGGTATTCTGTGACCTTATATATTCTAATATAATAGAATAAACTACCCAACAGTATAGAGGCCAATAACATTTGCTCCCCCTGAACCAGCTGCTTACATGTCAAAGCATCAATAATAATAATAATAATATTACTACAACATAACATTTATGACTCTGTTTTATAAAACTCTGAAATTTGCTGTATAATTAGTATTCTGTATTCTGGTCAACATTACAGTGTTTAACCCCTTATGAATCCCTCAAACAATACATGCAGGGTGCAAAATGAACTAATTTGTCCCCCGGGTTATTGGCTAGTGAATGTTCAAGTTTTGCCAGCCACTCAATAGATTTCCATTGTTTTTTTTGGCTGGTGAGAGATGCAAATTTACTAGCCAGGTGCACACTTTACCAACATTTGGCTGGTAAAAGGTACTAATTTTGTTCCCTGCGTACATGCATTACATTGTGTCATGCTGTATTTTGCTGTATAGCTATTACCAAAAATAGTGACTCAGTGACTTAGTAACTAAGTACATTATTCAAGTACTGTAAATTGCACTTAAGTACAATTTTGAGGTAGTATTAGTATTCCCATTTCCTGCCACTTCTACTTCACTACATCAGAGGCAAATATTATAGTTTTTACTCCACAATTTAAGTTACTCGATACTTTCCAGATTCAGATTATTAATACGAAATATAATCAACAAATACATTTATATAATTACTGTGTTAATGATACTTTATTGATCCTTACGGACAAGTTACCCAACAGCATATAAAGTAATAGATATAATATAGCCAACATAAATAAATTAAAATCATAATAAATTGATGTAGGCCTACACATTAATGCATCAATAATCATAATCCAATAATAAGGCAAACATTATGCTAAATGTGTCTTTTACTTTTGTTCCTTAAAGTAGATGAAGTAGTTGATGCTAATACGTTTGTACTTTTAACATCTTAAACACGGGACTTGTGACAAAGTATTTTTACACTGTGGTATTACAACTTTAAGTTAAATATATGAGTATTTCTTCCACCACAGAGGCTCCAGCTTCAGCACCAGCAGAGCAACCGGACGATATTTGGTCACAAAATGAAATGCACACAGATTTCATCGCAACACCTGTAACGGCTCTTTAGTATACTTCAAGTACTATCGATTCTGCCCTAAAGTGCGAGCTGTAGCCGACTGTAACACACATACCGATACCGATGAAGACGGTATACAACACTGAACTCCTCTCCACAGTTTTAGCTCGCGTTAACTAACTAAACGTTAAGTGAAAGTGGCGCCCGGCGGGTCGCGTGAGCCTACCTCGTCTCCCTTCACCTCTTCCGGTTTCAACGGTCGGACCGCGGTGATGGTGGAGCCGCAGCATCCCATGTTCACCTCAAAGCAGCGACGTAAAATACGTCCTTAAAAGTCATAAATGTCAGGTTTAATTACACCTCGGTGTGTTTTTCTCTGTGTATTGACCCGTGCAGCCTTGCATTCCTTCATACACACACACACACACACACACAGTCTCCATGGACCCGGTGCGTTGCTAAGGCCCGTTGCTACAATAAATCTGACCCGGTTAAAGACGTGACACCCAGGAGCAAACTGTGGGTGTCACGGTGTCACGACTAAACACAGGCTTCACACTTCTGCTGATGCACTTTATCAGATGTGTTCCTGACCCTAGTGGCCTCCAGACTCTAATCAGCTCACCACCAGGGTTTAATAGCACATTTTAATCTGTGGTCATTAACCTATCTTGAAATTGTACAGTTTTGGGGAAATGTCCATATGGTTATTATCAAAATGCTGGACTCTGATATACCTAGGTAATACTATGTACATATCATAGGTAGCAAGGAGATAGTGTGTTAAGAGGAGACAGATATCAGCTGAAAGTCAAGCAGCTTGTAAGAAGGCCAATTATTATCATTAGTATTATTATAGAAACCGGAATGAAATATATTATATGGAACAGTTAAATCACAGGGTAAGAGCTCAAGAGGAGTGATGTCGAGAGAAATTGGAGAAATTAACTTGTTTTCATGTCAACAAGATAAGGTAATAAACCACTAAATATGTCAGTTTTGTAAATAGGTTTTGTGTGGAGACAGGGCAATCCATATGTTTTATCCTTTTGTGTGTCTGTGATCTTTCTGTAATGGAAAAGCAATAAGAATAAAGTATTTAAAAAAATCTGCATTTTTTTCATGTTATTATTTCAGTTTTCTCTTCAGTTTTATTGTCTTTAATTTTCCCACATAGATGCGTATTCAAAGCATCTTAGGCCCAGGAATAAGGTGGTGGTGAAAAACTAAATCATTTATTCATTTGAGCTATTACCTGAAACTATTCAAATTTAAATATATTGAGTCTAAAAGTACTGGAACTGCCACAGTCTGTGTAGAATATGCACCAAAAGAAACAATATCACCTGAAATCATAGGTGACTTTGAGGTATTTTATTTCCTTTTGCAACCACCACATGAAGAAGACCACAGGGGTGCAGTAGAGCGCTAATGCACCCTTCCAGGCTCTACTGTAAGTAGGACAGAGCGCTGGAGCGGCCCGTGTGGAACCTGGGCTTGATGGCGAGGATCACAGTGGTGTCGAGCGCAGGGAGGAAACTGTGGTGCACGTTCTGGCACTTCTGCTCCACCTCCATGATACAAACATTTTTGGCAAGTTTTTCCTCCATAATCATGAGGCGTCTGCGTGTGACCTCCAGGTCCTGCCTACAAATAAGGTTAAACATAAAAAATATGGATATTATAAAGAAGATGGTCAAAATATCTAAATGTAGGACGTGAGTTGACAGGTTTGGTCTCATTATATATATATATATATATTATATATGTGCAATTGTTGAATTTGGATCAGTAAATGGACAGACTTACTGAGACCGCTTCAGTATGCTGCGAAGTCCAGCTGCCATGTTTTCCAGGTCATGTTTCTCTAGCGTGAGGCTGAAGAGAGGCTGGAGGAGGAGGAACAGAAAAAAATTTCTGTTTCCACTGAGAATTAAAAGGTTATGTAAGGCTTTCTGTGTTCATATCTTAACTGTAACACTTACCTGGTCCAGGCAGAGCTCACGTCTGGGTCTCTGGTGGAGGATGTCCAGGCGGTGGGTGACCTGATGCAGCTTGGAGGCACAGTTACTGATCTGAACTGCCACTTTCTGTATGTCCTTCGTCAGATCAGAAATCGCATCTCTTGTCTGGTGAAAGCCACAGAATATTGAGTGAACATCACAAAAAGCCAAGTACAAATGTTCTGTGGATGGTAGCTTGACTAAGTAGACTGACCCGCTGCCTCTCCCAGATCAGTGTATCCTGGACCCTGATCAGCTTATTGATCTTCTTTTTCATGGCGACGTCTGTGCTGCGGCGCTGGCGCTCCTGGGCATTTCTTTGCTATAATAATCACACATATCGGCAAGGTTATGAGAGACAATCGTGCGTAGTGAAGAATAGACAAATGTTGATTTGACTGTATGTCCATGATGGCAAAATAATAGAAAAATTAGGGTTAAAATGAGCAGAAAGCAAAAGTATCCTCTACTTAATTACATGAACCTAAATATTTGAGAAAAGTACTATATGCACTTATATTGTACTGACAGGAGCTTTGTACAAAACTGCCTCCAGTTCTTTGTGTTAATTCTTTTTAGGTATGGAAAGTATTTTCTTACATTGACCAGAATAAAACGCAGGTTTCCCCTGAAGGAAGAGGAGTCCTTGATCAGGTTATCAGCCGACAGCCTCAGGTCCCTGCAGTGGGACAACCACTTGTCATAGCTCACATAGTTGGGTTTGTATTGAACGGCAGGGAGCTGGGAGCTTGGGGCGTTGACGTCATGGGCGATGCATTTGGTGGTGAGCTTGATGGCTTCACTCTTGTCCTGAAAATCTGCCAGGAGCTGAGTGTGGATCACCTTCAGAGAGCTGAAGGGATACGGAAATATTCAGGAGAATGCTTTAAATGAAAGTGAGGTAAGTGGCATAACATTTAAAATGTGGGAAATAAAAAATTTAAATAAAAAAGACAGAATAATTTCGAAATTCTAAATGTGTCCGTCAGACCTTAGTTTGTCGAGCAGGATGCAGATCTGCTTCTGCAGCAGTTCTCTGATCTCCTTGGTCAGCTGCTCTTCCTTCTTCAGCTCAGTGAGGATGCGGTCCTGTCTCTGGCCTGCGGAGCTCAAACTGTTACTGATGGCCACACAGTCGCTCATGAGCTGACTGTACAGCTGCTTCTCCTGGAGGCAGCACTCAGCCACGTCTTTCACCTGAACACATGAAAGCAATGTTGAAGACATTATTTAGAATCAAAGAGGAAACTGCAGTGAACGACTAATCCCTCTAACAGTGTTTTCTTTCCCTCTTTTGCATTTTACAAAAAATAATTTCAAGTAATTAAATGCATGTATTTGTGTACCAGCTCTACTGCAGTGATTTCCCGATCCACTCGCCCGATGCCCTCAGATATCTGGGCCTGCCACTGGCTGACTTCAGTGTGCCGAGAGCTGAGATGCCTCATTGTGCTTCGAGTGGCAGAGGGGATCTAAAAAAAAAAAAACAAGACATTACACAAATGAATACACTTAGAAATCACAAACAAATGCTATAAATCCTGCAAATACATTTTCTTCCTTTAGATGCATCCTACTTCTCACTTTGTAAAAGGATTTAATGACTTTCTCTGGTCATAAATCAGATTATTAACTATAGGAATATGGCAGGAAGATGAGACAATGTTCATTACCCGTGAAATATTTTCACCCAGGGAACAGATGGTTTCCTCGCCAAGCTTCAGCACTTTGTTGCTGTGAACCGGTGGTCTGCAGCTCAGCAGGTTTTTGTTGGTGGAAAGGACAGGCAGGGAGAATCTGACGTCCGACCTCAACTGGTCCTCTTGCAGTGAACGACGTTGCCTAACAAAACAAAACCCATACAATGTAAAGACATTTCTCGATTTCTCCTCCTTATTCTGTCAGATGTATTCAATGTTTGACTAAATGCTGAGTAAGACAACAAGACAACAAGGCAGCACTTTGAAACTGACTGATGTACTTACCACATTGTTATTTTTAATGGATGTAAAAACTAATCTGAAGAAGGTTAGCTGCTGAAACACGTGCTCTCAGTTCAAGTTATGGTGAGGTCTGTTTTAGAAAGTGAACAAACTTTTGGAACGTGTTCATTGTAACATCAGCGTTTAGAATAATAACAAGCAGCTTATTAACATGAATATGAACTTAGAACGTCATGCATTCTCTATGGATACACATCTATTTTTATATGAATAAATACTGTACAAATATGTTTTTAAAAGCATTAAACCACAAACAGTTAAATACTCTACAGCCTAACTTCAATAAAGATAACAAATGTGGTTGCCATTGCTACATCATGGTCACCCAGAATTTTTTTAATTTTCTTTTAAGATTTTTGAGGACAAAAAACAGGTTTATGATATATGCAATAAAATCCCTGATCAGAAATTAACCAAACATGAAGCAGTTTAAGTATACATTTAACCGCAAATCCAAGAAATGGCCTTCTGATATAAAAATACTTAATGAATAAAGGGACATGAGAAAAATAGAAAAATTGTGTTTCAACAGCCAGAGCCCAAACCTGATAATCTCTTGTTGAACAGGTTTTGCTTTTGCCAATGGAAGTATTTATGTAAAAATATTACACTCAAAATCACCTCTCTGTATAACACATACAATTCAACAGAGCCACAAACTACAGCCTCACAAATGTCCATACAGTTGAATGAACGCCCCTATAAATTATTATCATTATAATCGTCATTAAATTAGGATTTATTGCCAAACTTTTGCCTGCATTAGTTTTGAGCTAAGTGTACCTAATAAAATTTTAAAAAAATGTATATATGGAAAATATATATATATAATATATATATATAATATATATATAATATATATATATAATATATAATATATATATAATATATATAATATATATATAATATATATAATATAATATATATATTATATACATATATTATATACACATATATATATAATATAATATATATATTATATACATATATTATATACATATATATATATAATATAATATATACATATATATATAATATAATATATACATATATATATAATATATATAAATATATATATATAATATATATAAATATATAATATAAATATATAAATATATATATAAATATATAATATA
>CALSBV010012213.1:9238900-9318366 GCA_943590825.1 Bovichtus diacanthus
ACATATGTATACAATATATATATTACATATGTATACAATATATATATATATTATATATGTATACAATATATATATATATTATATATGTATACAATATATATATATATTATATATGTATACAATATATATATATATATTATATATGTATACAATATATATATATATTATATATGTATACAATATATATATATATATTATATATGTATACAATATATATATATAATATATGTATATAATATATGTATACAATATATGTATAATATATGTATACAATATATGTATAATATATGTATACAATATATATATATATATGTATACAATATATATATATTGTATACATATATATATAATATATGTATACAATATAATATAATATATATAATATATGGAGAAAATAAATAAATAAAAAAATAAATATATGTATATATATATATATATATATATATATGATGATCAGATATTGATAATTCAGTATATCCACCAGCTAATTCATCAAATACTAACTGTGGGTCCGTGTGAAAAGAACAGAAAACATGAATTATTTTTATAGTTTTATTGATGGTAATTACCCATGGTTTTAATTTTATCACTCATCCAGTAATAATCATGGCTTTAAAATTAAACTGACTTCCGTATCATCCAAAGTCACCCTCGTCCATTTAAACACGCAATAGAAAAATATATACTTAATACTTTGTACAATACTGGTTTTGGTCCAAACAAAAGTGGATCAGAAAAGCCAATATACCTTTAGTCATCAAAGGCTCTCCAATTTGCATTTAAGCTCCTTTTAAATGGATTCGGGCAACTTTGAATATAGGAATTTACATAATAAATTCTAAAGACAAAAATGCTGAATGCAGAGTTGATAACACAAAAAAATTCAACTTCACAGATTAAAAAAAAAAAAAACATCACTATTTACAGCTTTTTATAATAATATTCAAAGGCCAATTAAGAGAGAGAGAGAAAGAGGGAGAGGCAGAGAGAAGTAAAGGGAGAGTATAAGGACTCAGGATGAAATAAGAGAGACAAGACGGCACAAAAAGCAGAGTAGTGGAGCGAACCAAAGAGGTCAAAGAATCAAACATGGAACAAGTTTTGAAACTATGCATTTACAAAGTCCTTAAGGAGTTGAACAAGGGCGTAAGCCTCTGGCCCGGTCCATCCTCCACAGTGCATGGATACGTTTTCCCCTCTCCCACCCCCGTCCTCCTCCTTTCCTCCCCTTGTTTTTGTTTGTAACATTCATTTGCTTGCTCACCTGTGGCGGAGCTATGCTAGCGGCCCAGGCAATAACTCTTGTTCAGTTTTCATACGCACACCGACACGCAACCTCAGCATGTACAAATAAACCAAACACACCTCAAGTCTGTACATAAGAGAGGGAAGAAAAAAAACAAGCACGCTGCATTCACCACAAAGTTTACACGCTCATCCCTGTACATACAGCACACTGCACTGACACCATGGCTACATCTCCAGCGGCATCTTTGTTTCCTGTAAGAGGAGCAGTCTAAATAGTTATTTTTAGGATAACCGCCGGAGATTCGCCGCACAGCTCTCACTACCTCTCTTCATATCACAGCTCATAACCTGATCACCCATACTAATTAATAAGATTTTGTGTACACTCGCAACTCTTTAGATTTGCAGTTTTTGCCTTTGTAATTTTATTACAAAAAGTCATGCCTAAAGTCTAGCAGACATTTGCCAGTGTTGAAAATATAGATATGACTGTCTTGTTGTTTCATCATGTTGAGCAGGGGGTCCTTGCTTGATTGTTGTTTTCTAAGTCAGCGTCATTGTTCAGTCAACAGTTTTTTCATCTGAAGTCTTGCGGGATCCGTCTCACATATTAACGTATTTCACGGTCTACATGTGAAAACCTCTGAATAATCAGCCCAGCCTTCAGCTCAAACCCGTCCAGCTCGAGCACAACATGGCACCAAGCCTCTGCCCTCCTTCACATGCCAAGTCATTTCAGTGTTTGTCTAGCTGAGACCTTCCAGGACTTTATTCAGCCTTCAGTGGGGATACAGTCAAGTCAAAAGTCCAGTCTACTTTATAGTCGAGTCCACAGGGCTCTACTTTCTGCGGCGCACTGCTGTCTTGATCTTGCGCCCAGCAATCACTTGCTGTCCAGCAGGAGAGGCGTTGAGGGTTTTTGCTGACCTGGAAGTGAAAAATCACATTCGCATTATTATAAGCATCACGACAAACACCGCCATAAGAACCAGTTGTCAAATATGCAGACTTGATTATTGGTTCATTAATAATTATTAGGAAATATTAATGCTTAACAATGGTAGGTGTTTTCAAAAACATCTCAAAGATGAAAATTAGGGCTGACACGATATCAGATCTTCATTTTACATCGCAAAATATATAGAAGAATTTTAAAATGTTATCTTTATAATAATGCCATCAGCCAAATTACTCCGTAACAGTTTTTTTTGTGAATTTTGTCTATTTTTCAGGCAAATGAATTTACACTCATAATACGAGTGACAGGAGGTGAGAGAAAGCGAGAAGGGAAACAAATTATTTAAGTGGCGCTGGATCATTTACATAATATTATCATATTTGTATTATAAACATCATATCAATATTTCATTTTTTTTTAATATCACACTTATCGTTCACAGTATATTGCGAAACCCCAAATGGAAATAATGAATTTCTCATGGACACCTGCAGAATGTTTAATAAAGTAAACCTCATTTCAACAAAAAAAAAATTACGTCACCAACATTGATACCAATCCCTGTACTATACTGCTCTTATCAAAACTAACATTCTGCTTTTAAGCCACAATGCACTCTATTAAAATGTACATTAGACATGATGTATTTCAGACTGTTACTGGAGTTTCTGACGTATACAGGAAATGTTGACCATTTATTGAACGCCTTTAATAGAAGCACAGCTACTGTGCTGAATTACTGGTGCGAATAGCTTTATGTATAATTAGCCAGTTTGTTAAAATATCGTAAACTGAGGAAATGTGACTTACCCAATATTAAATGCGGGGGGTTGTGAAAAGTTGAATCCAGGTGGTCCTGCCTGGGGAACAATGGAGGGGTTGGCAGGGGGGGCAGGGGAAGCTGCTGGTCCCCCTCCAAAAGTAAACACTCCTCCTGAGGTGTTGTTTGAGGCTCCAAATGCACTGGCTCCTCCGAACTGAAAGCCTCCACCTAAAATAACATTACAGTAACATGTTTGAAATCATGATAAACATACTTTCATAATGTAAGGATCAGGTGGTACCGTAGACTCCCAGAGGACAAGGAGAATTATATTACAGTCACCCACCTGGTGCAGAATTAGCAGCTGCCCCAAAGACAGGAGTGGAGTTGGTCTGCTGTCCAAAGACAGGGGCGGCGTTGGGTTTGGCTCCGAAGGCTGGGGGCTGGGAAGGTGCGGCCGTGAAGGGGGATCCAAAGGAGGAACCGAATGACGGAGTCTGGTTGGTCCCGAATCCACCAGAGGGGGCCGAGCTGAATGCAAATGGCGGGGGAGCTGCAGAGGGAGCTGTGGTGAAAAAGAAAGGATCTAAGATATGAATACATGTACAGATTATAAATATAAAATAAACATTTAATAATATTGAATGTAAATGTTCCATTGTTGCTCAAATCCAAAACACACGATCGTACTTATTATCTGAAACAACCGGCGAGAGCAAATTTTATGATTTGGTATATTATAAAAAATACAAAAAATGTTTTGAGCTAAAACCAAGTCTGTCAGACGGGGTACAAGGTCTCTCAATACACGAGTGCAAATATGAGAGACGTTTGTAAGTTTACTGTACAAAAGCTAGAAATCGGACTAAAAGGAGATTTACTTTTATTGTAGGGGTTAAATTATGTAACAATGCTAATATACATTTAAGAACAGGTAACTCACTTTTGGTTTTCAAAAGAATGGTTTATAAAGCTATTTTTGAGGGTTACAAGTTTGAATGATTTACATTTTTAGTATTATAGTAGAATATAGAGTAGGCATATAAAAGCATTATGCTTCTGCCTGTGCCTTTTCAGTCATTACTTAACACTCACTTTTAATAACTTTGTTTATACTGTCTACACTGTTTATACTGTTTAATAAAAATAACACAAATACAGACCTGAAGAGGAAGCAGCAGAGGGTGCTGCTGTTCCAAAGCCAAAGGATGGAGGAGCAGCAGCAGCAGCAGCAGGAGCACCAAAGACGAAGGGCTGAGCCGGGGCTGGAATCGAGTTCAGGGTAGCAGCTGACGGGGCAGGCGACTGGCTGTCTTGACTCTGGCCAAAGACGTAGGCTTTAGCTGGAGGAGCGTCACTGGAGGTTGCAGCAGGCTGACCGAACATTAAAGTGCTGGGAGCTGCAAAAGGAGCGGGAGCCTGAGTGGAGCTGCTACTGCTGGTGGTGGTGGTGGCGCCGAACAGACTGGGTGTCGGGGTGGTGGATGTAGAGGTGGTGGAGTTGACTATGTTGGTGGGATTATTAGCCATGAAGGAAAATGCAGGTTTTGGAGCAGCAGAAGAATCTGTCGGGGTAACGAATAGTTGATTATGATGTTTAACATCTAAATATATATACATTTTCATCTGAAAGACAGAAAATACAGCTCAGTCTGTGAACACAGTTGCATAATGTCTTCTTAAGCTAAGTGGGAGCTTTCTCTGGCCTGAGAAAATACCCCTGATGTTGTCATCAAGGTTATCTTGGCTAAAGCTTTAATCCTGACCACTCTCCCAAGTCTCAAATTAATGCAAGTGCAATACTAAATTGCTGGAGTACTCTTTAAATGGTTTTGCTGAAATAGTTTGCCAATAATTGGAAAGTTTAACTACAACCCTAGTGTAATTAAACACAACCCCTGATCTGCTCGTTATCAAGCCCATGACAAGCTTTAACTACTCGATAATGAGCAGATAATTTAAATCAGGTGTTAGAGTAGGGAGATGCAGGGCAGAAGCTCTCCAGGAGCAGCGTTGGTGACGACTAGGGGTTAACATTAGGATAACGTTCATGATGTTGTTGTGTCACCCACATCTCAGCATTTAATTTGGCGACAGAAATGGTGAGCAAACAGTCGTAAACTACAAAACTGGATTTTTCTTAAAATAAGTCTAAAATCATAAAAAAAGGCCTCATTTATCAACAGAAAGCAGAGCATTCACAAAAAAATGACTATAGCATCACTGTCTACATTTGCTCACCTGTGGCACTTTGTCCAAAGGTAAAAGACGGATTTGGAGCCTCTGCAGTGGATGTTTCACTCTTGTCTGCTGGCATGCCAAAATTATACGGTGGTGGAGGTTGTTCTGGTGCAGCACTGGGCTTGCTGAAGGCAAAGCCTCCAGAAGTGGCCGGTGCTGATGCAGCATCTGCATCTTTGCTAGCAGCACCGAAGAGGAAGGCAGACGGAGCCGATGAGGCAGTGGCTTCCTTCTTTTCTTCTGGCTTCCCAAAGGTAAACGTGGGAGGAGCTGGGTCTTTTTCTACCTGTAAGGATCCAAACGTAGAGCCCCCTTGTAGTGTGGTGGTCACCAAACTACGCTCGCCCAATCTCCCAAATACAGACCCGGTGGTGGTAGTTGTGGTGGTGGTTGAGTTAGTGGAGGTGGTGTTATTTGATGATGCTTCACTGTCACTTTTCTCTTGTGATGAAGCAGTGAAACTAACGGAGGACGAGGTGGTGTCTGGTGTTTTCTCTTCGGGTTTTGACAGTCCAAAGGTGAAGCCGCCCTTAGAGGAGTTACTTTCTGTGCTAGATGATCCAGTTCCAAACGCTATCCCACCGCTGGCTCCGAACTTAAACCCAGAACCCGCGGCAGGTGGGTCTGACTTTTTGTCATCACTAGAGGCAGTCCCAAATTTAAAGCCCTCAGATGAGCTGCCGAATTTCAGCCCTGATGAGGCAGTAGTGTCATTAGAAGTGGTTTCTGGTGAGGAGCTTCCAAATGGGACTCCAAATTTGAATCCACCGGATGATGAAGAAGAGGAATCTGTCAATGAGCCTCCAAACTTGAAACCTCCAGATCCAGATCCCAAGGTACTGTCTGTTGTGCCGAACTTAAAACCTCCAGAACTAGTGCCTGAAGTCCCACCAGCTGATGAACCAAAAGACGAACCAAAAGCTGAAGAGAAACAAAATTAATTAAATAAATGTATTAACAGGTGGGACAATTTCCCGACCGTGGCATCCCTACTTTAATATGATGAACATTATACAAAACATTTATATGAAAAGGTGAGTAACATTTGGCTTTTGAAGTAATTTACTTTTAAATGATTTAAATTGTTGCAAAAACCTAAAAATGGTCGATTTTGTTACCTTTGGGCTCCACGTTAGCTCCAGGTTTGGCTGTCTGACAGGCAACACACTGTACATCAGCAGCCTTATTCTGCACGAGACAGACGTCACATTCCCAGGCACCCTCTGGCTTCTTGAACGCATCTCCCAACCCAAATACTGGCGCACTGCTGGCTAAAGAAGAGGCTCCTGTTGTGAGGATGACGAAAGAAAGATGCTTCACTAAACTTACAATTGCCTTTAAATCAATGACAGTTAAATTGAATTATACTTTCCTCAAAAACAAAGATTCAGCACTTTGTAGAATATCAAATACCAAAAACACCATCATCGGGCTCTCATTACCTGGTTTAGCTTTCGTGCAGGCCACACATTTTGTCTCCTCTGCCTTGTTTTCTACCAAACACGTATCGCATTCCCATGCACCCTCAGGTTTTTTGAACTTCTCTCCAAATCCGGTGAAGCCTGTAGAAACAGGAGCTGTGGGTGTAGATACAGTCTTAACAGCTGAGAAGGCAGAAGGAAGAGTTGTTGAGGGTTTAAGCCCTGTCCCGGGTTTGGCTGTTTCGCAGGCCACACACTTTAATGCATCAGGTTTGTTTAGAACAAGACACGTATCACAGTCCCAAGTTCCTGCAGATTTGGAGAACATTGTGCCGAAACCTGCAGAGGTTGTAGGGGTGGAGGTGCTGCCGCTGTCAAGCCCAACTGAGGTGGCCATTAAAGATTTACTGTTCATAGATTTGGATGAGGAGGAATTGGGCTGTGGGGCCATACAGCAAACACACTTGGTATCTGATAGCTTGTTCTGCACCATGCATACATCACAGCTCCAGCCTGGTGGGGCTTTGAACGCATCACTGAACCCTGTTGAAGAGAGGGAGGAGGTGGTTGTGGTGGAGGAGGAGGGGGCTGTGGACTGTGTGGAGCTCTGCAGTGGAGCGTTGTCTGGGGTTGGGGAAGTCCGAGCAACAGGAGAAGCAAAGCCTAAACAGAGTAAAGTAAAGGGTTAAAACAGTGAACAATCACGTTGTCCAAAACCATGCAAAACAAAACACTTTAGATGTGTAAGGAGTTAATGATTCTAACCAGGTGCCTTGAGAAGATCCAGCACACTGCCCTGCTTCAGGGTTTTGGCTGGTTTGAAAGGTCCTTCAAAATCTTCTGTGCTTTTGCTTGTTGCTAACTTCACTGTAGAAAACATTAAAACACAAAAGATCAAGGCTCCAGTTTTCTCAGGAAAGGCAAATAATCAACATCATGTTAATTGTAAGAAAACTCTCTTACCTGCTGCTATGGGAGAGGCCAGCTTCCCATTGGACATGGAGGGACCTAACTTTGCTACAGGTGCACTAAACGTGAATCCAGCCTACAAACAGAAAGTAACAATCATCAATGTTGTAAATAGTTGTCTATCTAATTAATTAGCAATCATTAAAATATAAGCTGTTTACTTACTGAGGGGGAAAAGGAAGGAGGACTAGCAGCAGTTGCTTTGACAATAGGGGAGGAAAATGTAAAAGGTGCACAGGGAGGTGTCAAGGCCGTTAGTGGCTCCTAGAAAAATCAAACATGAAAATTAGCAAAATGCATAAATAACGTTGTTACCCATAACCCAGCAGCATTGTAGTAGAATGAGACAATTTTAAGACAAACCTTAGTTGTGACTGTTTCCTTAACAGGAGTCATGGGCGTGAGGTTAGGGGGCGTGCTGATGGTGGCGGAGGTGGTGACAGGTGGAAGAGGGGATGAGAAGCTGAAGAAGGGCAAGGCAGAGGTGCTGATGGGAAGTGAAATGGTTGGTAGGTCCGGTAGCTCAGCCACCTAAAGTCAGAAAACAAGCAGGAGTATCATTGTGCATCACTGTCTGGCAGAATAGTGCATCAGAACAATGAAATTAGATAAAAACATGTTTGATATAAATCGGAAGGCACATTATCTGAAGCATGAACACCTGTTTCTAACCACTTTTATACAAGTGCTGGAAAACTAGAATCTAGTTGAGACATACATAATCAATCAGATATACATATATATTTTTTTTATACCTCTTCCTCTTCAGAGCGTTTAGAGGAAGGCCGTGCACTCATCCTTTCTCTCTTCATCTTGCCCCCTCCAGAGCCGACACTGCTGGCTGCAGGCGTGCTGGACAGAGGATAGGCTGGGCCACTGGAACCCATTGTGCTAGTAGAAGAGGGGTAGACAGGAACCGGTATAGTAAGTAAAATAACTATAAACCAAAAATTAAACGTTTGACAATAACAAGGAATGCTGTGATAAGGTTATGCTGCCTTGCTGTTTTACTTGGTTACGTTTCTTGGCTGATTAATTAGAGCAACCCTGTTTTACCTTCGAGATGGACCCGGGGTTGCTTCAGGTAGTTGCGGTGATTGTCTTGTAGGCTACGGGAATAAAACGGCAACAAATTTAGTATCAGCTTTGTACTCTATTTGGTTGCATTTAATGTAGAGGAACAATGTTATGGTGTAATATAATGCGGCACTGTTTCTGACCGTCTCTCTTGGGGTCCTGTCCAAAGTTCGGCTCACTCCTCCAGGAGTCAAAGTAGGCCTGAAGGACACAGAGCGGTTTCCTGACACCGACGCCGCAGCAGGAACCACCAGCTTCTGCACCGGTGGGAGGGAGGAATCCATCTGAATTTAAGAACGGGTGGTAAAACATAGACAAAAGATAAGAATCACAATTAACGAAGTACACATTTCTTCATTATTTGTCTAAATGTGTTTGAAATGGCTAGTTTATTCCTCTCAACTTAAACATGAAACTATGTCCCACAACGTGAACGGTAACATCTCGAGAAATTTGCAAAATTGTACAAGAACACCCTCCACGGGCCACGCTTGTTGTATATCTCATCAGGCTGTGGCTACACAGACAGGTCTTGATAGCAGGAACTATTTTTCTTCTGGCAATTTATTCACAATAATAAAAAAATAACAAGTTATCCTTAAATTTCAAACTGGAGCACTATACCAATATAACAGCGATTTTTTTTTTTTTGATTATTGTAGATATATGGGTGTATATATTGACCCATAAGTGAAAAGAAATTGCAGAACAGAAAAGCCAAACTAGGTTTGAGGTCATAACAGTGTCACCATTACATAGTTTGTCCACCGGAGACAAGCTGATTTTTCAACTGTAACATGTCCTGCTCAGTATGCATCTTGGTCACAATTATTTAAAAAAACAAATGTAATGGAAAGAGTTTCAAGACTGTTTGTTACCTCTGCCAAGAGGTTTATGTTTTTGGTTTGTTTAATTACAGAAAAACAGCAGGCATAATTCTTATGAAACTTTGTTGTAAGGGTGCAGCATGGGCCAAGGAAGAACCATAACATTTTGTAGACAAACCTGCGAGGATCAATACACCAGTGTTCGGATTTACAAAAGCAGCTGTCGCAGCTGGGAATGTCTGACAGTTATTACTCAAGTCCAGTCCAGAGCTGGCACGATTTAACAATGGACTTCACTTAACACACACACATACTTTTATGAGCCAAATACATCATAGATTCTAGCGCACTTTTGCTCAAGGACTGACACACACAGACACACAGCTGTCTCAGCCGAGGAGTCCTGTTAACTGGTGTAAAGCAGGCTAACAGACAGTAGGACAGGAAACGACAGAAGGACAAACCACAACAAGTGCTGCTGGGTTTGTACAATGATATCCTTGTTTCAGTCACTAAGCCTTGTGCTAAACCACAAAACACAATGAGCGGAAGAAGAGACAAGTGAAGTTTAGGTGTTGGTGTGCATACATAGAGTAAGCTCATGGTCATACAGGGACATATATATACATATATACACACACACACACACATATATATATATATATATATATATATTTTGCAGAAATCATAAAAAACAGTAAAAAATAAGGCAAATGCAGAAGCTGCACACACATGCATTTTTTGACAAAGCAGGCATTAGAGGATATCGTCACAAGAATTTCAAAATCTGAACTTACACGTTTCTTTTTCGACTGGAAATGTGAAACATCTAGATTCGTGCCGTCCATTGACTGCAAAGAAAATGTCATTGTTAGACAAAATCAATAACTAGTATTCAGGTTTTTTTGATTTCAACATTTTAAGGACACTTGTCATTTGACAATAATATTTATATGCTTTCATGTTTTTGGGTGTTTATGATCGTATACAGTTATCAATGTATTGTAAAATGTGCCACTGCAAACACATGTTTACAATATATGTAAATATATTAAAAGGTCTTACTGCTGACAGGGGTGATGAGGCTGCTGATGGGATTCTCCTGGCATCCTGTAGAAGAAAAATCAAAAACGTTTATGTTAAAATCTTCATTGGAAAAATATCAAAATGTCGTACCCCTGTCACACTTTGAGACGAAGTTTGAACAGAGGAGATGATTGTGCGTGTGTACTCACAGCCAGCGGGCTCGACATGCGCTCCAAGGACTGAAGGATGCGTCTTGCTGTGGCGCTGGTCACCCCACAGGGCTGAGCACCAGCAGGCTTGGCCTTGATCTGTCTCCTCACTGGGGCCTACAGATCAGATGAGCTAATTTAATCTTCAATTAAATTAATAATATTCCCACTACAGTCACATGCTTCCTATGACTTAAGTCAGTGCTCCCCCAGTTAAGGCTGCTAAACTATATAAGCTACACTGATAAGTATTACTCTATTTGTAGAATTAGATTCCAGTGGTTAGCAGCGTATGATTGTTTCGACTTGTGTGGTCTAAACATTTCCAATAACTCCAGAGCGTTGTTAAGTCCAAAATTCTATTTTATTTTTAAAGATAGATGTTATCATTTCCAAATTAAGTGTTTTTATCTAGTGAAATATTCTGCTTCAATCCATATTAGTTAGCCTTTCAAAAACAACATTTTCACTGCAGCCAAAAAACGGTTTGCTCTCGCGCTTGCTACACACAAAGAAAGTCACGCGCCTGTATTAACAGGGCAGTCTAGCAGCAACATAACAGCCCAATAAATCACATTTATATAACTACAATAACAAAAAAACAAATTTTTTTAAACATCGTTTGACACTGGATTCACGAGTCCCAGTTTCTAGATGTGCGGTTCTCACTAGCTTACCTGGTACGGCGTTCCAGGACGACCACGAGAGCTCCTGACTGCAGCTGCCCCACCATACATGGTCTTCCCGGGGTAGAAGGGTGAATCTCCGAGCTGGCTGGAGTTTAGCACTGTGCTGTTTAATGACGACTAGCAGAGAGAGGGTTCAATCAAATTACATTATGATTGAGGGAACTTACTTTGTTGTATTACTAATCATCAATGGTATTCTCAAATCAACTTATTACTTTTTGTTAAAATGTTTTTGTAATGAATGAAATAAGATAAAGTAGGTTAAAGTAGTTAAACAAAACAATGTGTTCAGTAAAACTGCCAATACATCCTAAAATCTTTTCAATGTTCAATATTATATCAACCATTTTAACCCTTAAAAAGTTAGTTTTTTTTTTTTTTTGTTCTGCTCATAAAGTAATGTCAAATATATGAAATTGAATGCAATAAATCAAGATACTGTTTGGAAGATGGTGGAGTGACTGTAACATTGTTTTTCCAAATAATGTGTGTAAACTAATAATATCAAGTTCATAATTAATTATAAAGTTGTAATTTGAGGTATAAAAGTGTATCTACACCTAAAAAGTATTGGTTGATTTGAAATGTGTACAAGTTTGTGCTACACAAGACATTGTCTGGAATTTGGTCCGTGCACACAACTCTTCAGACATTTTATATCCAATGTTTCCATGGCAGAGCTCGAAATCAAACTCTCACACCAAAATGCAGAGCTTTGTCTGTTCTTTCAGAAAGCGTTGCTCAGTATCTTGATGAACAGATACTCACATTGGAGGAAGATCCAAAAACAGACAGGTTGAAAGCAGGCCTTTTCAGACTGGACTGGGCAGGATGAGGCCCAGAGTGCGTTCTGTCCATCTCTGGGGACCAAAGTTGGGGAAGTGATGCCGTTTTGGAAGTGGGGACATCTGTTAAATAGTCGGAAAAGAAAAGTGATTATTATTATTATTATTTTTAAACATCTAAGACCATTTTAAGAGAGCACCAATGCAGAAATGTTATATAGCTGCCCAGTCTCTACAACCTAGGACTGAGGCAATGCATACATTAGAGAAATAAAGCCAACTTTACCAGCCTCTACCTACTGCAACTGCAATTATAGTTTAATTATAGATTTACCACCAATTCTTAAACTCCGCAGGCTCAGATAATGCAAAGAAAGAAATCGGATCGTCACACAGGAAATTTGTGTTTTCTTCCATTTTGGTAGTTTCACACATTAAAATCAATGGCATAATGATTGACTGATAACGAGTAGTGCAGGGGTGGCCAATCCTGTCCCATGGATCACAGTCTGCAGGTTCTCATTACATCTAATCACCTCAGCAGGAGGTTTCCCCTCTACTTGATCATGTACTTATCAGAGGGTGGAGTTTCTAAAAACCTGCAGACTGTTGGTTCTTAACGGCACGTGGTTTGCATCATCTAGATTAGTGAATACGTCACACGACAGTAGTTGGAAGTGCATTTTGATTTATTTTCTACACATTTCTGTTTTTGCGGATTCAAAACAGGATGCAAGACAATATCTTACACTACACATCAAACATCTATTAGAGGTTAGATAAAAAGCCAAAAGGTGAGTTGGAAAGAAATCAGTCGAAGATGAGAAACACTGTTGGTTCAAAACATTTTAGCTTTTTCCAGACAGATGTTATACTATGTTATAATAAAATCTGTGAAGAGAAATGTTCCTCATCGTGTTATCAACACACTAACAAGGTGTTTAAATATGGTGTTTGGATAAAAGGTGTTTGTGAGGTCATGTCCCACATTTCATTTATGCAAATTGTGCAGATGGGTAAAATATGTTGCAGTGGCTATGAGTCCAAATTTGTATAGTGAGTTAAACAGTAGCCTGGTAGTGTGTACACAGACACAATAAGTCTGTGTAAAGTTTATCCAAAGAACTTAATTCTGAAGTGCTAAAGCTACATCATCCCCTGTTGAAACATTTCTGAGAACTTGAATTGATCACTTGAGAAAACTTTCATCAGTTTTTTACAATCAAATTACATGGTGAGCTGTCATGCGCAAAACCTTGGATACTTTGCCAACTTCACTGTATTTCAAACATCAGTTATCTCTTGCCACCATGGAAGGCAAAATTGTGCAGAAAGTTTCAACTCAAACTGTCTCCTTTTGTTTTTTATGATTTGGAATGTTCCAACTATAGTAAACATGGTTTGCTTTTACCTTTTTCTGAGGCGCGGGAAGAGAAGCCGCTAGTGGTGGAGATGTTATCATCTTCGTGCTGCGAGAGGTTGTCCTTGATTTCTTTGACCAAGGAGAAGCCTGTGGAAAAGGGTCCAGGGGCTGAAGAGGTGGATGGTTGGGAGAAGAGGCTGCTGGAGGCCCCCAGGGTCGGGGAGGAGGCATCCAGCGGGGGAAAGTGGAGGTGGGAACGACTCAGAGGAGGCCGAGAAAGCACATACTCCTGAAAGTTCAGGGACGCCCGGCTGGTTGAGGGCTCTGTGCAAGAGAGAAAAGTCACAGGTGAAAATGTTGGTAGAGCTGACAACGCAAAAGAATTTGCATGCAATGCTCTAGCTAATCTTTTTGTTGAGCTGTGAAACTGACCGAGTCCTTTACCTGTGTTACTGGTGCTTGGTTCTGGGGAGTCACGTCCATCAAGCAGAGGAGGTCCCTCTTCGCTGCCATTGGGAGGAGGTGACTGGCAGTTCTGGTCAGTCACCAGTAGAGCTCCTCCTCCCTCAGGAGCATCTTCATTCTTGAAGTATTTCTGCAGCCAGGAAGGAACGATGCTCTTTACTGTGTCTGTTACTCTACTGATGAGGCCTGACTGCTGCGGGAAAAAAACATGAGGGGAAGTCGTGAAGGGAGGGATGACAACAGTGAGAGGCAGATATAACAAAGTACCATCAACTCAGGACATTGTTTGTAGCCTCCTCATTAGAAAATTCCCTTGACAACCAACATTGGATTACAGTCAATGAGTGTAAAACAACACTGCGCATTAAAACAGTTTTGATAGATGAGTCTTGTTGATTTGTTTTTCCAACTACTAACACTGAGGAAAATGAGAAAAATAAGATGCTGATGATTAAAAATATAATGAATTTGGGGCTGAGCAAATTCTCATACTTTGTTCTTTTTATAAAGTCCTTTTAAATAATACAAGACAGTTGCAAAATACAGCAATCAACACTGCATTTTATTATTAGAATCAGCTGTACAGGCCCACTTGCAATGAGAAGATGTTAGTCCTCCCCAGTGCAAAGCAAAACACAAGCCAAGTATGACAGTATGAAACTGGGTCAGGCGCCGTGTTTGCTTCTGTGAAGCAGTGAGCCAGTGACGCTGGTCTGCACTGTACTGAGGTCGAGATGAATTCTAGTCAATAAGGATGAGTCTTGTCTCTTCCACCACACCCCCAAGAATGTGTTATCTAAAAAGTCCATTTCTGTAAAAATCTATAAGCTGCAGCAATTTAGTGAAAAAGTATTCTCTACATTTCCAGAGCACCTTTCAGGTCTTAACTGGAATATATCCACCCTTTGAATGCGTTTGCAGACCTAGGAGTTAGATCGGCACTATATTGTGTACTTGAATGTACTAGCTTCAATGCTTCACGACTCAAGGTCTGTTTCATGAATAATGTCCCAGACTGCAGATTTGGATTTGCAGTAAGAGAGGACGACAAAGCCAGAGACTAAACTTAAAATCTATGAATGCATTGACCTATTAAAGGGGAAGGCTGTAGTGGAGAGCATTGACCGGTCTGTCTAGCTAACCGAATTTGGTGCTTTTTCCCTGTGTATTTCCACTTAACAATTTTTTTAATAAAAATATTTCTTTAGCCCTTAGATTGGTACTGTGTGACTGTACTTGGATGTCTTTAGATTTTAGCTATGCTGTCCCATGTTTTTGTGACAAGAAAGTGGATGGAGAGGGGACAGGTTGAGAGAAGGGGCTAGCTAGCTGGTGTCACTTCATGTTCATACCATCTAACCCACGGTAGCTTTCAACTCCTGATAAGAGCCATATGTGCCTCCCGTTTCCTACTTATCTACGAAATACACCTGTGAGCCACTCTGCACTTTAACCTTTGTATACAAAGTTAAACTAATCAGAAGCAAGTGTAATATCAACCACAGCACAAGTTGACTTTTATTTATTTATATATATATATAAAAGCTGTTGTTATAAAAACTTTAAGGGTGCCGCATTTCTGCTGTGGACAGGATCATACAACTAAATGATCTCTTGTCAACTGCCACTGCTCTCTCTGAAACCTATCATGTCCAACTGATAAGCATGTAGTATCCAAGTAGATCAGTGTATCTAGCTTTTCACATGAACAAACGAGATGTATCCTTACACCTGTTAAGATCTTTGAGTCAGCTGTGTTGTTACAATTTATGTCATAGAATATTGAGGAGAAAGACTCACATTTAAGTAAGCATTCCCACATGTTGCGAGATGAATGAAGACAGCGATGGTGCAAACAATACATGTCTTATCATGCTCCTTCTGCTTTTTAACAAGCAGTTTGGTGTAAACCAAGCTATTGAAGAAAAGCTACACCCACCTTTTCAGGACAACTGTACACAAGATTTGGATAATCATTGTTTATGGCTAACTTTAGTCCATACATATTTGTATGGACTTCAAATACTTCTGCATTATTTGCATTTCATCAAATATGAGCATAAAAAGACGTAATCATGACTATGTTTAACTCATATTTGTATCTATTAAAACTAAATATCACAAGTTCATGTGTGAGTTTGTTTGTTGTTGGCATGAATGCATTATTCTAGTCCATCTCCATATTACACTAAATTACACTTATTCACTCAGTTGACAGTTTATTAGGGCCACCTAGCTAAAACTAATGCCGTTTAAAACATTAGTTCTGCACTAAATGATGTGCCTTAAAAAAACTACTTTTTTTTTTGGAGCATTACTGATTTAACTTTATGGTTATTTTGCAAGCTGTAGTCTGTGGTGCTGTTGAACTGTATCATGTTATACTGAGAGATTTTTCTAATATTCTTTTCACCCAATTTGCATCAATGAAGGTAGTGTGACATGGTACATTGATGCCAACACCAACAATGCCAACATATACAACAACTGACAAACTTGAACTGGTAATATTAGTTTCAATAAAAAAAAAATCACCATATAATATATATAATTCAATAATCCATATCCTTTATTATGATCATATCTTGTAACTTTCCATGCTTGGCTAGAAAACTTTATGATAAAAAGTGGTTGAAGTCAACAAAAATGTGAATAACTGTCAGCCTTAAACAATGACTATCCATCCAAATCATGTTTACAAGGCTTTACCTAATAAAATGGCAACTGGGTGCATCTACTTGATAACCTTTAGCTGGTCACAATGATCAGCTGCTTGTATAACTATCAATATTCAGACTATTGTCAAATAAACTCCCTGGCATAATTTTTAGCGTAAGCTTTTTCCAGTGTCGTTGCCTCTCCAGTCCGAGACTCCACCAATAGGCTGACATTAATATAATCAACCTCCTATTTGTATAATATTCTACGTGATGACTGACAAAATAGTTAAACGGATCAGCCATGTATCACGACACGTCTTGTCCACTGGTAACATAATGGAGCGTTTTAAAGCCAACACGAGCTGATGTCAAAGCGGCAAGTGAGTCCACTCATGCAGCCATGTGGGTTCCCAATCAGCCAATGCTTCCTGCGCAATCCAACTGGCTGAGATTTGGCTAACGTTAGCTAGCCTAATATCCAAAATGATTACCGACAGATCAGAAACATAAACTTAAAATTTGACTGCATGAAAGGCAGCCAGTCATAACTGTGGACAGGTGTAATTCATCACCATGTCACTTCTCCCTGCGACGGTGTGATGCCTCCAAAACTTAAGAAGCGAAGACAACAATGCGTTGCTCGCCAATGCTAGCCTGCTAGCTAGCATTAGCCGCATCAGCTAATACTTCTAATCTACTTCTTTGCTTTCAGCTAACTTAGCTAGCAGCTAAGAACTTGCTAATAGAGCTGACGTTGAATATCCCGACGCGTCATGTGTACACTTATACTTTACCGAATACTGGTTAACTAGTCTAAACGACTCACTGTGCCGTGATTTGACCTGTCAAGTCCGTCTGATTTTGCTAACCTATAAACCAGTTCACTAGCATTTCCTCAACATGCTAGCAGCGCGTGGAGGCCACGAGCGCTAACAGCAGGCCATAAAATCTCTCTAACAAAACAATAACAAGAGCTAAGGCATAATGGCAATGCAGTCATCATAACGTCCTCGACACGGGCTTTTAACACGAACACTTTCACTCGGTTTACCTGTTTACTCTTGGCGTAAGGTTTAGAGGCGATATGATATCTCCTGCTTCTAATTTTCCCTCCACCCGTGGCCGCCATGGCTCTTTCGTCTGAGTGTCTATCGGTGTTTCGGCGCCGGATAGCTGTCATCCAGCACAGCGGCTACTCACAAAGGAACTCTGGGAAATGTAGTAGCTCAACATAACAAAGACGAAGATTTGACAGGACACCACATGGCTCTAACATGGGGTTATTTTGTGTCATTCGACTAAAAATTGTCATATAGCTATGGTTTTTAAATATGTTACCAATGCAAAATGTATAAAGACCCCACCCATCATCACTATAATGAAACTCAACTCTATGTTAAGTCCTGGAAATAAGTGAAATCCAAATATGCCTATATATTATATGCCAAATATCCCTATATATTATTAGATAATGACCTGAGCAATGCAATGCCATTTTAACTAACAATCGCTTAATCAATATTTTAGTTTTGGTTATTCTGTTTAATCTATTTCGATGATTTTTTTATATAACATTTTGTTAGTCTCTGTAGAAAGCGGTTTATGTATCATGTAGTGTGGGATGAACATTCTGTAATTGTAATGATGCCCACTGTTGCTGAATTCATTTTTTTTAAAAAAAGAAAAAGAACCTAAAGGACAGTAAAATCAGTCATACACTGTAAATAACCCTGTACTAGCAAAACATCCACTGCTCCATAGATTTTTAATGCACCATTGTTTTACAGATCATCTGGACTCATTGAAAAACAAATCAATGGTATGTGATCATATAATTATGTGTACAAAAACAAGCAAACCCACCCATATTAAATTATAAATCAGTAAAAGCAAGTAGTGTATTGGAGGTTATACAATTAACACATTTTAGATTAAATACAGTGCAGTTTCAAACATCAATACAAATTCAATAAGCTGACATGAATTTACTGGGTAGTTGCAAAACACACTCTGACACTAAATATGAAATATAATGCATCATTCAACAACATTAAGAACAGCTACTATGGGCCAGTCACTTACTGTGTTATATTAATGTCACATTTCATTAATTTTGATAACTAAAAAACTCAAAAGCCTTTGAAAAGGATAATTTCACACAAGTGATTATCCTCTGCTATTGAATGTCACCACAGTGCTAGTGCATTGAATGTCACAGTATTCTCTGTCAGTACACTTATCATGCAATTCTCTCTAATTACAAACACACACAACAGTTGCTAAAGTAGCAAACACCTCGACAGTTCCAATATCACATTGTTGGAAGTTAAAAAGAGTACCATGTAAAGGCCACAGTTGGTTCAGTAACACTTGGTTGATCTGCTCCTTTGAAGTAAACAATACACATCTTTCCTGATGATGACATTTTGATTGAATAAAAACATAAAGTAATGTATATACCAGTAATTTACTGTATTACAGATAAGTGTAAAATGTGGTCACTTTTGTCAGTTATTATATATAAACAACAAATATATTAAATCAACAATGTTAACAAATAATCATCACCAATTCGAATGACTTACACAATGCTGTGATCTTTAGTTTTCTAGTAAAAGGTATTACACTTAGTACACAGTTATATGAAAAAAAAACACACAACAGTCAAAGAGGTTAAGTGCAAAAAAAGCCATTCTCAATGTCGTGTGGACTGGTTCGGCACACCCCTGACTGGACATAACGTGTCCCACAGTGCAAAGCATCACAACTATATTTAGTAATTTAAGGTAGATCATGCACAGTGTAGTACGATGCTGACGCTAGTATTCTAGTGTTTATGGTCCAAATAAGGCCATCTTCTCTTTTAAAAATCCAGTGCATATTCATGCTTAGTTAGGTCTGTTTAACATATCTGACATTAAAACCAAGACCCATTTTGTCCTCGTCATCGAGTATTAAGGTATGTTAGTGCTGCCGAAGCTTTCAGCTCATTGATGTGTTTCGCTTCTGTCTGCTAGTATATTAAGGCTTGTTGATGTGACGTTGTTCAAAGTCTGCGTTCTAGGATTTAGTAAACCCTTGATGCAACTTTTACAACATTTATTCCGTCAATGTAATCGCATTCTGTATTCCCCTTGTTATCCGTCATCCTTTCACAGAGGTTGTGAATTTGCTGTTGTTTATTGTTTCTTTCCACCATGACCATTCGCAGATCTGTTCCTCCCAGAAGCTCGCCTCCGTTTTGTAGGTTGTAAACTTCTCAATGAATCCCTCTGAGCTATGGCAGAAAACACATAACTATGTTTAACATGTGGGATGGAGTTTACGGAACAGTTGTCAACAATCTGCCTTTTATGAGACTGACCTGAAACGCCTTCTGGGACAAAACCACACGAGTCGACAACACTGTAGTCTTTGCAGTCTTCACTTTGTGCAGAAATGCTCTGTAAACAGAAGGAAGTACAGAGTGATAAAAAAAAGGTGAGCAGCTCTAAAGAGTAACTACATAGCAAGCTATAAATCAATGAATGTTTCACAGACAGTAGGAAAGGAACACGTGTAAATAATTAAATGAATGACAACAGAATTTTATTTAGCTGCATCAGTTTCAGGTTCCTGGTATTGTTCATGCTGGCTCACACTTGACCAGAACAGAGTTAATGTTATAAACATTAACTAAAGCTAAATAAGATTTACCCATAAAACATTAAGTAAATGAATACTTAAAAAATAACGGAAGCTTCTAATCAAGAACTAAAGAAACATCTTACCTTTATTCTATTTTGCTCATACCACATCATCCCATACAAACAAAGAAGTGTGATGACTGCCTAAAAATGTACAAGAAGAACTTTGGTTAAACATTATTATTAGTTTTTTCCCACCGAGGACATGAGAGAAAACAGAGAGCATGAGCAGAAAAATAGAAACCCTGCATAATTGCAACAAATATAACAGATACATACTATAGCAACAACGTGTCCACACTTACTTTGCATGTGTACAAGCTAACGAGAATGAACATAGCTACGTTTTTAGGCTTTTTTTTTCCAGTGGTGTACAGTGAATACCATTGTGATAAACTCATAAGCAATATCCTTTGGCAGAAACATGCAGCTCTGTAAAGCACTCATGTCTGCATGGTCAGCTTTAAAACTATGAAACAACTGTTATCAGAAACAACTAGCAGCGGTAAGGCATAGTGGTATATATCATTGTACCTTATACAGCATGGTAGGATGGTCATAACTCACAATGCGAAGGTTACAACACTATTACATTTTAGTCTATAAGATCATCCCAGCAAAACGTCCTACTTACTTAAGTCGGAAGTTTTGCAAAGCAGTCATAATCTTTTACCACACAAATGGTTTCAGTTTAAAGTGCCTTCTTTGACTACAGAGACTTAGAATAAAGGAAGTGGTCGCTCTACGCTGCCTTGTTAATGCCCTGTATTATGTAACATCATTTTTTGTTGTTCCTATTGTTGCTGTCGTGATTGATGATGTTGTCCTGTTATGTGTTGAATGCTGCTACAGTATTTGACCTTTTTTTCGATAGGTTTCGCTTGTAAAACATATCTTCCATTAGTCCAAACACACATTTGCACACTTGTTTTTTCTTACCAGACACAGCAGCCACAGGAGAACATGGACAATTTGTGTCTTGGAAAACAAGTCGTGACCAAATTTCATACAAGCAAGAGCCTCAAGGAAAGTGATGGCCCTAAAGGGAAATATAAGAGCGTTGAGTAAATGGTATGGTTACTCTGGATGATTTTGTATTTAACAATGGCCCCCTCTCTTGGCAACACCATTTCATTGCAGTAGCTTCTCTGTGGACGTATAACACTTGTGGCGTAATGCATGTACTCTATATTATTGTTCCCTACCCATTTAAACCTGTAACACTATTCACTCACCATCCTGCTGCTGTGGGAAATGCAATTCAATTGTAAAGGTCGGACAAGAGAGCAGTTTCAATGTTATGTATTTCATGCAGACGGAGAGAGCCTTTCTCGTTGCTATGGAAACTAGAGCAGAATGAGGGCATTAGCAGCTTTGAGTCTGAGGTGAGGTCAATAACTACATTACGTTATGAATTTTAATGGGCTAAAAAAGCACACTGTTAAAAAGCTGAATTTAAAACCTGTTAAAACCTTGTCCATTCGTCTCTCGACTACGCTAAAATAGCTGGGAGGACATAGAAGAACTTGCAGGCTAACAGGATTGAGGCCAACAGAGCAGTGGTTTCAGTGTGGACTGCTATCAGTTTCCACTTGTAGGAAGTATTCAGTCACTGTTAAGTTGTAGTTGTGCAAGAACATTGATTGGTTGTCATATGTGAATCTACAACATCCCTCGCCTCGCATGCCAACACATGTCCTTAAGTTGCCGTTCTGATTTGTTTGATTAAAAACAGGAATAGCCAACTAGTCTGGGCACAGGCCCTTTATTGTGGCATTTATTAACAAGATCAAAGAAAACCTGCCAGACTCTGGACAAAGTTCAGTGTCAGTTTGCTCACCAGACTATTGCTATCAATGCTAAAACCCCAATGTTGCGATGCATGTGCGATGGAAAAAATAAATGAGTAAAACTGAAAATATTATGACAGTCCTTGAAAGATTTCCTACTAAAATACATATTTACATAAAGGAAGAACGGACTGCAAGTCTGCAACTGAGAATTTACCCTTTTATACAAAGGTAGACTTACACCTAGGTGTTGAACCAATTGAGATGGGTTATTGTAACAAAACTGTGGTATTATAATGCACGACCACCGAAAATGCAAACTGTAACTGGCATTGCTCTGCCGCAAATGCCCTCCTTTTGTAACAGTCTGTTTTTGTTTTTTTGAAATAATACGTTAAATAAAATCCTGTTCTGTTGAAATTGTTCAAAATGTCCTGGGGGTACACCAAGTTTTTAAAAACTACCAATAATGCAGCTTGTTTCTTGACCAGTGAAAAACATGACAGAGGAGAAAAAATATACTTACCCAAACACCCAGCATTGTGTGCCAACTCGTTTACAGCGAGTGTCTGTCAGGTATGCATAATATTGTCTGAAAGAAGTTGAAAAAAATATGAACATCTTTACTTGCAAAGAACAGAGTAAGCATTTAAAGTTTTCAATGTCAGAAAGCATCTGAAACGGCTGCCACTTTATTTTGTAATGCCAGGATTAAATACTAACTCACAGGTTTTGTTACCATTGTATCACGTTTACTGCCTCCCATAAGTGTAGTTGAAGGTCGAACATACCGTACAGTGGGTGCTGTGATGGCTCCAATGAGGAGGATGCGACACCAGCTGAGAGGGTGAGACGCCTGGAAGACGAATATGTGCTTGAGGAAGAATGTGTTCAACTCTGTCAGCTGTGAAAATAAAGGATGTAAGACAGACAAGATTAAAGGATTTCTTATGGATATGTTGTATATTCGCTGCCGTGTGTGAGCAGCAAGATGACATACATGTAGGTAAGGGGGAGCTTTTCTAGAATATTATATTCATTGATTAATAAAAAAATGTTTTAAACAGAGACAGCTCTAATCGCGAAGACAAGCAAGTTTAAGATCAAAGAACACAGTACAGTACCTGACATAGGATCATAAAGAGATAGATGCCTGCGAGCCTCTGAGAGGAGGACTTTGGATCAAACCAGCGCACGTAAGTCCAGCTGGCCGGGGTGAACTGCAGCACCGCTCGCTTTATCTTCCCTGTGGTGGTGTGGATTTCCCTGAACAGTTTGTGCACTTTTGAGGATACTGAGATACATACACATGCAATCTTGCAATTTTTTTGAGGACAGAGAAAAGAAAAATTCAAAGGAAAAGAACACAAGCTGCACTGACTTGATGCTGCCCCAGTGGTAGGTCCTCATCTCCAAAAACCGGCAGGCGGTCATACCCAGCCAGATGCCTCCTCCATTACACAACAGGATGTCCAGTATCACCTGATCCCACCAGCACTCCGCAAAGTTTGGCAGCAAGTGCATGAAGAACAGCTGTGGAAAAAAGTAGAAAGCAGTGTGAAAATAAAATGTATTTATGTAATGAAAGAGAAAAAAAACACTTTTTTTAATCAAGGGTCTAACTTTCATTAGTCTGTGTGTGACTAATGATTTTAGCACCTTGTTGGCCTCATGATCCATGACACGGTCGATTCTGTGATGAGTATCACTGACCATAATCTAATCCCTCCATTCAACAATTGGCAGCAGTCAAGGCAACTGCACGTGTTATGTGCATAAACTCCTGCTCATACTAATGCTTTGTTAAAATGACTTTCTCCCAAAGAAACAATCCTTGTCACCTGTGAGCTGGATGGCTCCAAATTGCAAGTAATTACTTTTTTGTATGACCTCATAGACTGAATTTGTGTTAAAGTCCGCATCTTGAATACATGCATCTTACCTCAGTGAGCTCCCAGGTGATGCTGATGGTCCAACAGAGGCTGTAGTTGCGGATGAGCAGAGCCTTCAAGGCCCAGCCTGCAAAGTGGCCGAATGCGAAGATGTCGAAGTGGCTCAGGATCCGCTCCGGTGTTATCACTGTACAGTTCACAGCATATTCCTGTAAGGGAAGGAAAGTAACTAAATTATAAGAATTGTTGGAAGTATTCTCATCTTAATTTACTGTTTCGAAAAAAAAAAACATCCTTCATTCTTCATCTGTTCTGACATCTTCCAACATTTAGTATTAGATGTGGTGTGAACTTATTCTGATCCAGATGATAGAGTTTCAAAACCCTCCTGACCATGATATCGGCTTCCCGTGTGGCATAGCGCAGATTTGGGTCCAGCCAGTACATCAGTATCTTTACTTGGTCCCAATTGAGGAAGAGGAGGAAGACAAGAAACAGGAAGTACAGAACACTGAGGCCTACCGAGGACAGGAGAGAGTGAGGAAAAATACAGAATAATTAGGTCAATGTAAATGATGATCAACGAGCAAGACAGACGTGAATCACTCACCAAACACCATTCGCCATATTGCAGGGTGTGGCCTGGTAAAAGGTCCTGATGAAGAAAGCATCACAACTTAATGTTTTAATACTGAAACCACTGTAGGTTTAGTTACAAATAATACCATAGCTTACCATTAGGCAAGGCCAGGACACTGATGACCAAGAAGAAGGAAACAACCACCAAAAGACCAACTCGGAGGTTGTTGTCAGATTGCTCATCATTTCTGTAACATCACAGTAACAGATGTTTATTAACAGCGAAGCTTATCATCCTCTGTGGAAATTATATTCAGTTATAAGCAGCTAAGAGTACAAAACCACACCCTTTCAATATCTAGCTGTATATTGAAAGGGTGTGGTTTTGTACTCTTAGCTTTTAAAACGTTTATTAAACACCACTTTGCAGAAAAAGTTCAGCTTTCACACTGTAGTTTACCTTGTAAACGCAAAGTACATGAGGCTGAGCAGAGTGACAGTCAGGAGTGTGATGGTGTGTGGCTTATAGAAGAAATCAAGGCAGATATCGTCCACTTGTTGATCGTTTATCATTCGGAAATGTAACTTATAGTTGACATCATCCTTCCGATGTGTTCGTGGAGCCTCAGAAGCTGACATATCGCAGTTGTGGGCAACTTTCTTAATTTTGACGGCTAAAGCTAGAAGTTGTAAAAGCAGACAGACAAGTTAATGCGCCTCAACAGGAACACTAAAGATGGACTGAACCATAAAGGTAACGGGGGTGTATAGTTATATATATATATATATATATAAATACGGGTTATACTATCCACCAAAACAAAGAGTAGAAACTGGCAATACAGTGACTTGACAATGTTATAACTCTTATTTAATTAAATTCAGCTTTTCAAATGTTCTATCGTCATAAGTATATTAAATGTATTTTGTGATACCCACAAATATGTCGTTGTGGTACATCCTTCAAAGTGAGTACTTCCGGTAATATACCACACGCGGTGAAAACGGTTGACTTTGAGACATCTTGCTGGACAATTGTTGTGAGTGAACGGTTGCTAATCTAAATTAATATGTTGACTTTGACACCTCCCTCCAGGTCTAAAGAGGCGTTTTATTCTGATAGCTTTCTAGCATTTAACGCTAACTTAAGCTATCCTCTAGTAGATCAACAATTCAGTCACTAACGTATGTTTTATATCTTAACGTTACCAGCTTTAATGAATAACGCATGGGAAGGAATTGCCTTTCTGTAGATATGCCTTTCTTTGTTTCTTTCTACAGGCTATCACTCTCTTGAACAGCTAAATTAAGCAGCCACTAGGAAAACATACACGACAACAAACACAATTAAACATATACACGTATATATATACACATGTATACGTTACAAACAGTATGACTTTGCAGGAAGTGGCAAATGTGTGCATGTGTTAGAGCCTTAAGACCTTTACTGCACGTTTATTATTATTATATATTAGTTGGAATTATGATAATGGCATTGTCCGTCTTGCATTTTGATAAGTTTAATCAGAATTTATACTGTATACTCTCAATAAATTTTTTTTAAAAAAACACCTATGTAAAGTGCCTTGTCATTCATTCAATAATTTATTCCATCATTATTTGCATTTTTATTAGACGTTTTTAGTAACAATCTTATCTGTATTATACAAAAATGTAGATAGTTTGGTGTCCACCTCTTACCTGTTTATAATAGTTCAATGGTGAAGTTATTCAACATGCTTGGACACGAAATTCTATATTTTTTTCCCCTTGCAGAACCGCCATGGCTGTACAGCTGTGTCTACAAGGCAGAAGTCTTCTTGGTTCCAAGACAGTGCCTCGTACCTGGCAGTATTACACTCAAGTTTGCCATTGCACTACAGTTACAAGGGTACCCACCAAAATCCTAAATGGATCCTTAATTAACAAGGGGAATCACACATCACCTCAGACAAGACAGAGGTGGAAACAACAGATGTTGTGTTATAGTGACTTAGCTGCCAAACATCTGGCAACTGAGGCTAAGGAAAACAAGGATGTTGAAGGATTGTCTACAACTGATGTTGTACCGTACAAAAGCCCCCTGTTGCCAGTCAGAGATGCTGTGTCGGTGACAGAAAGCCAGGTGTCACTTGGTACATATTGGTTTGCATAAAAACCTTTTCATTTTAACATTAGAATTTGATTTAAATGTTAATTTTATCTTGATAGGAAGTTGAATACATTGTTCTGTTTTTATTTTCTTCCTTTACCAGACCTGGATGCTGCTCCTGAGTTGTCACCATTAGAGTTGATCAGTGATGAAGCGGCCATCAGTATACCAGTTCCTTTTGACATGCCTTCTGACTCCATCTCCTTAAGAGACTATGTCGACAAGTCGGAGACACTCAGCAAACTGGTACAGATCGGTAAATAAACCGCAGACTTTGAAAATATTGTTGAGAAAAATGTAAATCCCATTGACTCGTAGTTTGGAATTATATTCAGATTTGTGATATAGGCAATTATCTTAAACAGGTTACTTAACCAATATCTGTTGGCTACACATTTGCCGTCATTCATTCTCTCATTGCAGGTGTAAGTCTGTGGAAGCTTGAACAAAGGCCCAACGTGGGGTCCATGCTACTGAGGCTCAACTTCGACACAGATGTGGCCCCAAGGCTGCGGTTCCTCAAAGAGATCGGGGTGGATGACTCTTGCTTTGGCAGCATCATCACGCAGAACCCCTTCATGCTCACTGAGAGTTTGGGACACCTAGAGTCCAGGTGACATAAAGGGATCTCAGAAATGGAAACATTACATGCCTTTTATATTTTCCAAATTTCTTTATTCTAAAGGAAATCAGTCTAATAAAAGAAATTTACCGAAAGTATGTAACCTTATAGATTAGGGATGGACGATACAAAAAACTCACGGTTCGATAATACCACAATTGCACCTGCCATGAGACTATCTTAATAATGTTGTCTTTTTTGTTGTTTGTAAAGGGTGAACTTTCTCAAGTCACAGAAGTTCAGCTCTGAGACTGTTGCATCCATGTTGTCCAGAGCGCCGTATCTGCTTAACTTCTCTGTAAACAGGCTGAACAACAGACTGGGCTTCTATCATAAGCAACTCAAACTCAGTGCAGCTAATGTAAGTTAGCTGATGTAGGAGGTCTCATGTTGTCATTTTTTTCACAAAAATAAATTGTGACTTTACTGGTAAGAAAAGAAATAGCAAATCATAGCTTGTTTTCTTTCTCTCTTCAGACACGGAACATTCTAGCTCGTCTACCCAGATTACTGTGTGGCAGTTTGGAGCCTGTTAAAGAAAATCTGAAGGTATTGATTGACTAAAGACATTATTAGAAAACATTGTTTGAGTAACTTTGGGGTGCTGTGTTTAAATACTTTTTGTAAATGTGTTCCACAGATGTGTGAAATGGAGCTCGGCTTTAAGGAAAACGAGATCCAACAAATAATTATTGCCGTCCCAAAAGTGCTGACTTTAAACAAAAACAAGCTATCCCAAATATTTGACTTTGTTCACAATACCATGAATGTTCCCCACAACCTGATCGCCAAGTTCCCACAGGTAAATTGATCGCTTTTGGTTGTTGATTTTTAAAAACAAATTTAGAATTAATTTCCTTTTGCATTTTGTCTATATTCAGAATTATTACTTGAACATCTGATATATCTTCCCATAGGTCTTCAATTCCAAGTACTTGCGTATAAGAGAGCGCCACCTGTTCCTCAAGTACCTTGGAAAGGCTCAGTATGACCCAGACCTGCCCAACTACATCTCCCTGGACCGTCTGGTGTTTTTGAATGATGAGAGTTTTTGCACGGATGTGGCTTTTGCCACATTGGAAGATTTAAATTTGTTCCAAAAGACACTTTGATTCTTCAGAAAACAAACGATCAAGCACACAGAATAAATACCATAATGTCAGACGCATGCAGACATGAAAGCCTTTAAACGTATAGAGCATCAACTGAGTTTAAAATGCAAAGCTTGCCATGTAAATGCAATGTTTAAAAAATGTAGACAATGTGTATTAGCACTTCTGACTGAAATACTATTCTTATTTACCTCAACTGTCTATTTAAAGAGACCCTTAATGTGACAAATGTTATGTTCAGTACTGCGCCTGTAAAACATTCGCGGAGCTATGTATAAAATGATCATTGCTCATGTATTGAAAACTGCCTGTAATAATGAGTATAATGAGTGGATTTTAAAGGAATAGGTCTTACTTGTGTGAAATGTAACAAAGTAATACTTATTGCTACTTAATACTTCTGCTCTACTACAATTTAAAGTGAAATATTGGTCTTTTTACTCCACTGCATTCGTCAGACTGCAATAATTTCAGCAAATTTAGATATTACATACAAAACAATCAGTGTTTACAGTATGATGCATTGTTTTGCGGTAGATTGTAGATAACCAATATAGCTGCTGAAAAGCCTTTAAAATACTGCTTACATGTGAATCCATCAGGAATACTGACCTTAACAAAATGTATAATATTGAAAAAGGGTCAGTCCACTGTACAATGGGTACTTTTACTTTCAATACTTGAGGTTCGTTTTGGTGCAATTATTAAACAACTACTTTTAATAAGACTTTGAATGCAGAGTTTTTACTTGTAATCAGGTGTTTTTACATTCTGGTATTGCTATATTTACTTATGTAAAGGATCTGCACTCGTGCCACCATAGCACTTTTTGATGGATTTCCAATGTAATTGCTCTACCTTCATATGCAATCACTCTTGATCAAATCATGACGAAAGCTACTTTTTTTTTTACATCAAATTACTGATGTATTTTAATTTATTTTTACGGTTGGATTGACCTATTAGAATAAACTTCAAAAAAGTTACTTTGTTTTATAGATTTTAATTATTCCTTTTTCTTTTTTTACTTTTATAAAAAACATTTTTTGAACTACACATTTTGTAATTATAACAAGTCTTGAGGGAATGTAGTAAAATATACACAGTTAGAAACAAAATAAAAAAACCTTTAAAAATAAAGGTTATTTAGTTCCATGATAGAAATATGCATAGAGAGAAAAATAAAAAGTTGATAAAGAATAACATACATATGATCCCACACAGAAGTTTATTTAATCAGGTATAATATTGAATAGTTTGCATGAATTAATAGTTTTGTGTGATATTGTTTGAAGATATATGATAAGCTCTTTTTGTTCAAATGTAGTAGATGGTACCTTCTTACAGAATGTCAATTTATAAATGTAAAATTTTGCAAAGAAAAATGAGCAAATTCGAGTCATTGTTCGTTGCTGGAGAAAGTAGGATTGGATATTAAAATATTATTAACAAATCGTGTTCTTCAAGTAAAATGTTCTTACCAAAATATGTTTTAAGATCTAACTGAACATCAGCCATGGGAGTGTCTAAATAAGGTGTAAACATACGGTCACTCATGCCGTAAATACGTCATGTAAAGATACGCAATGTCCTACTGACGTGATACTCCTTACCCATAAAGCACCGCGGTCGTTCTTGGTTTTTTGTGGTGAAAATGGCGTCGAGGGCACCAGGTAGATGAACATCACTCTTTACTTACATTTTCTGTTGTAATTTAACTTGCTAAAGGTCGTGTTATGCTGGTATGGCGGTATGCACGCTATACTGTAACACTTAAAAGTGTCTTGTGTTCATGTTGTCTTGCTGTATTTGCCCTTTGACGCATTTGACTTGTGTGTGTCCTCTAGTGTCCCCATGCTAACTGATGCTAAGGGTGCTGGTTATGCTAACGTTAGCCTAGCGCTAGCTGTTGGTACTAATCACAGTTAAATATCACAACTGGACACTCGTTGTGTTGTCCCGTTAGTGATTAAACATTTCTTAATATCTTACCAAGCAGCTGTTATTGCGTCGTTTGGTATTGTACAGTAACATCTATACTCTGACTTCAGATAATGTTAGCTGCTTAGCATTTCAGCCACTGTTGTGTTGCTTCACCTGTCATTACAATGCACTTGAAGATGTTATTGATCGCATAAGGACAAGTTATTACTGTATGTCATCTAATACCTAATGTGTTAATCAGATAATACAATTTGAACATGGTTAATAACTTGTGAGTCTCATAATTTATGAGCTAAATTATTTGGTCGCCTGAAGGCAATTCAAGTGTATACAGCACCATTCACACAATTCAAAGTGCTTTACGGGGCCATATACGTGGTTAAAAAAATTAATTTAAAAGAAAAAGCAAGCAGAAAATAGTTAGAATAAAATTATTTATCTAATGTATTGGAAAGCCGTAGTAAAAAAGTTTTATGCCCTGATTTTTAAATGACAGGTTTAGTTTGTCCCACAGACGGGGAGCATAAGAGTCGACCAACAGATGTATAATCGTCAACTATTTTGATAAACGATTCATCGTTTTTAGTCATTTTTAAATCAAAAATGGCAGAAAATTATGTTTTCATTCTCTCAAATATGTAGATTTCCATTCGTTTCTCTGTTTTATATCTTTAAGTGACTATCTTTCGGGTTTGGACTGACAAAACAAGACCCTTTTGAAAGACATCACCTTAGACTTTGAGGAACCGGGATGGACGCTTTCAGTTTTCTGACATTTTTATAGACTAAAAGATTAATCGATAATGAAAATAATCATTAGTTACAGCCCTAGAGCATTTAAACTACAAGCTGATCCATGCCTGAAATGCATTTGTACCCTAGATCTAGTATCACTTTTGAAGCTTAATCCTTCCCTGCACATCTGATGGAAATGTAATATTAGGCTCTTCTCTAAATTCAAGTTTGTGCTGCCTGACTGATCCTGTCTGTGTCTTCTTTGTCATATTCACAGTGGCAACAGGCAGGCTCCTGTATGGGCTCCGCAAATGGTATTACAACCTGTCTGGCTTCAACAAGCTTGGTAAGCCAAAATATATTGGTCAAAACTATTCTGTGTGTTCTCACTTGTTTTGAAGCTACAGGATGTCAAGACTACCCATGAAAATATAAATGTATGGGGTACATATCATTGCCTGTGATCCATTAGGCATTGCATGTTTTCTCTGACAGGCTTAATGCGCGATGACGTAATCTATGAGGATGGCGATGTGACTGAGGCCCTGAAGAGGATTCCAGATGGCCAGTACAATGACCGGCAGTTCAGGATCAAGAGGGCTATGGATCTCTCCATGAAGCAGCAGATCCTCCCTAAAGAACAGTGGACAAAATTTGAAGAGGTACATTAAACTAATTGAAATGTTTTTTTAACTTTAGGGTGGCGGTGGGGTTTAATGTGAAAGCATTATATTATACTGCATTGTTTCCCCACCAATTAGTATGTAGTTTTAAATCGTACATGTAGATGGTTGCATTTAGCAGAAAAAGCGAGAAAGTGAATTCTCAGTGTTAAGTATGAACGGTTGTAGTAATGTGAAAATAGAATGTAAAAAGGAATAAAATATAGGTTTTGGAGGATCTTTGATCATAATGTCCTCCTACCTAATCTAAAGTCACCAAAAATCGAGTGATTTGAGTTGTTGCGATATTGGTAAAGCCTAGTTTAATTTGTCAACTTCATATTTTATTTTTCCTTTTTTAGGATACTGGTTATCTGATGCCATATGTGGAGGAGGTGATCCGTGAAAGGAAAGAAAAGGAGGAGTGGATAAAGAAATAGATGGTTCTGGACCCAAGATGTTGATCCTCGTCCTCGGTTGTTGAATGGTTGTCCCCTGGTGTATTTAAAATGAAATCTTACCTATATATAAATCAGTGCTCATTAAAAAAATTGTACATTTTGAAAGATTTGTAAGTGTCACTTTTTTATGAAATGGATAGAAGGCTCTGGTATTTGCAGATTTTGATTTATTGGTATGACAAAATGAAACAGTTAAAGGTATATTTGCTATTCAGATTGTTGCATGTGTGGGCCGTTTACATTTACAAATCCAGTTATATACAGCATTTAAACCAGAATATAGACACAATAAATACAGGTAAGAAAATATCTTGGGCAAACTTCAAGTATCTACCATAACCACTACAGTAGCTACAGCTATCTGCACTGCACATCTGTTTGGCTTACAGACTTTAGCAAGTACTGAGAAGAAAACAAGGATCCTCCGTTGCCTCGTCCAGAATGGAAACCCTGTATATGATGTCAAACAAATCTAGTTTACTAGATCTATAATAAGGTTTGGCCTTCAGCCATGCATAGGAACAGTGATGACAGACTGCTAGCTCTCTTTACTAGCACTACATAAAAAAATATACTTATCAAATTTTTCCAGCCAATAACCAATAATTACCTGCTTCTCATGGCTGACACCATTAAGATGACCGATAACTAGAGCCAAAGGGTAAGAAAGGCCAAGATGGATGTTTAAATATTCCATAGCTTTGACTTAACCAAATCTAGCTGACATCACTGCTTTTAACACGACAAAAACAAAAGGAACAGTTGTGACTTTTCAAAAGTTAATAAATGTTTTTTCTAGTAAAGTACATCGCAAAGTGCAATCCTGTGGTCTTCCTCAGAAACTGAAAAACCTTCACACCGGCTCTGGTCAGAATGTTAATCTTGTTCTTCTTTCCTGTGTTTATTGGTGGATCAAAAAACAACTTTGAAGGTGTTTTTCAATCTACTGTATTGGGAGTGTGTAGATGCTGCGTTTGTTAAATCAATGAAAGCAATTTGACTTCGTATTATCGGCCGATAATTTGTCGGCTATAAATTCATTATAGAAATAATGCATAATATAGATTTCTCATAATTTATCGGCACGATATATATTGTGCATCCCAAATCTAATATAGTATAGTTTAAGAACGCAGCCTTGAAAAGAAAGAAATTGTCAACAAAGCATTAACATTTCTGCAAGATTAGATTCAGGTCTGCTTTACACAGAGTTCATGACCCTTTTCTGCCAGTCTGTTAACTCTCCACAGGCAAATCCATTAATTATCTTTCTGAACCTGTGATCTCCTATTGTCCACTTCAGTTATGCTACCTATAAAGTTCCCAATGACGTTGTTAAAAGATTTCAACATGGACACTCCCAGCTCGTTGCTGGTTTCTTTAATATCTGGGTCAAAGGCCCCCATGAGCGGGGTGCACACCTCCACACTCCCTCTACCTGCTCCTTCCAGGATCCCCATCAGCTGGCCCCTGACCTCCTGAAACAACTCATTGTTGTACAGAATTAGGTCTGAATCATCAAGAGGATACGTGACATCCTCAGAGTAGCACTCACGGGGTACTGGTACCTCAATGTATTTTAACTTAGGAAAGCCTGCAGATAGCACGGAGAATAACCTCCGTAGGGCTGCAGAGGTCAGAGGGTTTCCCAGGAGTTTGAGCTCCTCCAGCATCTGGCAGCAAGCCAGAGAACTAATGAAGGCGTCCATGTGCTCGTCCTCGATGTTACATTCTTCAACGGCCAGGCTGGTCAATGTGGCTGAGCAACGGCTGAGCAGTTTGTGGAAACAGGAGGAGAAAGAGCTGAAGATGTCATGTCCGCTGATGTCCAGACGGACCAGGAACTCGCTGTGGAGGCTGTTGGACAGATACGTCATGTCCACACGGTTCAGGCAGCAATTGGCCAACTCCAAGCACTGCAGCGGAGTGTTGAGAGGACTGGGTAAAGAAAAGGGGTAAAAGGAAATTAATTGGTGGAGGATGAAAGCTCAATGCTACCAGAAATTCCTAGACCTCATAGATGTTTGAACAAAATTGTCAATTTTTATTTATTGAATAACAGGCAGATAGATTGTGGCATGTGCCTTACTTTATGGTTTAAGAGAGGTAGATAATTGAACACCCAGTGCATTCTGATGCTTCCTCGGCCTAATGCAAACCTCATTTTAGCAGATTCAGCCAGAAACTCTGGTCTTTAGGCCTTTTTAAGACTTTTTGCTATTTTAACTTTTCTAAATGAGAGTGATTTTATTTTGAGCATTCTGAAATCTAGCTGGAGTGAATATTAAAAAAAAACACCTGTATCAGGGCCGATGTTATTACTATTCATGCAAGAGTTTATTCTTACCTAACAATACCTAACTCCTGCAGGCTTTATTTTGTTATGAGATTGATTTTTATTGAAACCCACTTCACATTTCCCTGTTATCGAAGTGACATCTTTTTCATTGTAAAGGCACTTGTTCAATGTGTTTCCCCAAGTTAACATTAAAACATTTTTATGTGGTTGGAAACTGGTTCTCAGGCTTCTTCCCGATGGGCTGAAGGATTGGTCATGTGGGATTGATGCCAGAAATGTACAAGTACATCTTTTGGGATGTGAAGTTATACACCAGACTGGGATGGACAGATCTGTGCTTTGGGCTTTGTGCTCCTGCTCTGTTTCCATTTGAACTGTGATGAACATCCAGCAGGTTTATGTGTAACCCGCGGCTGTCTGTCCTCACTCTGGCATCATGTCAGCAATTTAAAAAGCAAAATACCCCCCATTGCAAAACAAGAGCCTTAAAGCTGGAATGTGCTGTGACCCTGGTGAAAGCTGATTATTGTGAGCTATATTAAAACTCTTGATGCTGCAAAGTGCAAAGTACAAACAAAGACACGTAGATGTCTTTCTTCATCCCTCTCGCTGTCCATTTAGCCTACTCACTTAAGCAGTCTTCGTATGTGTCCCGTTAGAGGGGAGAAACCGACATAGAGCTCAGTCAGGAGGCTCAGTTTGGCCAGCAGATTGCCAATGATGGACAACATGTCATCCTCATCAGAGCCCAACCTCCTAACATCCAACGCCCCAGCCGGCAGGGTCAAAGACTGTAATTTGGAGAATTCCACCTTGGACAGCAGCACCTCCAAGTGTGCGGCCTGCAGGGGAACATTGTGGACTACCTCCAGCTTTGAAATGCACTCAGGTTCTGCTAGGCGAAGGACGTAAAACAGCTGCTTGAGATCGAGGGAATCAGCACGAAAACTAACAAAACGCAGCTTCAGTGGACAGTAGCGGAGGACGAGGAAGGCCTGAGCCACCAGCTCATAGCTGCGGCCTGTGACAAAGCCATTGAGACGGACATCAATAGATGTTTCAAAGGCAGATAGGCCTATGTCGCTGGCTTGCATGGCCACCATGGTGTCGAAGCACATTCGGGTCAGGAGCTGGGTTCTTGCCCATCGACCCAGCGTGGACTGGCAGGCGCAGGTCTGGTGCTCAGTATCCCTCAGGGCAGTCAGGTCCACCACATGTAGGCACTTGGCGTAGGTTCTTGGAGGAGACAGCACATAATCCTTTAAAAAAAGAAGGGGACATAAAGTCAATTCAACCTATAATAATTCATGATCATTGCAAGCGAATAACAAGTTCAAAGGAATAATTTACCCACAAAATGACCATTAGTCTTGCATGCCTCTACAGTGAATGAAAAATCAAAAAACGGAGAAAAGTCTTATGCTCACTACTTCCCATGTGAGGAACAAAGTTTTCTTCAAGAATTCAAGGTAACACATGTGAGTAATTGATATAGAATTGGTCATTTTGGGGGTGAAGTATTCTTTTAAGACAACTAGGCAACTGAAAAACATGGCACAGGAACATTCAAGTAAAACACGAGTATGAATATGATAAAGCATATTTTACTCAAGACCATCCAAGTACCTTTAAGCCAGTTATAATGGCCTCCAGACACAGCCGGCAGGTGCAGGAGTTGAGGTCCATCTGACAGTCGACTGTCTTTCCCAGGAGCCTGTGTAAGTCCAGCACAGGAAGAGGCCATGCCTGCACCAAAGCATGCAGCACGTCAGCCTGCTCATGGAGGTAGCAGGCCTTGAAGAGAAGTGGGTAGAGGTTAAAAGACACGTAGTTGAGGTTCTCCAGAGCACTCGGACCACTCTGTACAAAGCTCTCAGCAGCAAGGAATCGCAGTGACTTCATGTTTCCAGGTTTTTTCCCTGTTTTGCTTTCGTACCAACAGGTCTGTGAGTGTCCTGGATGTTGATGAGAGCTGCAGTCTATCAGCTCTGCGTCTCACTGTTTTGCCTCCTCTGTGGTTGCTGCTTTGTTGATTTCCCCTGTTGCCGTCTGTATTGGTGTTTTGCATTTGTCTAAACCCAGGCTTGCTGTGGCGAGGGGTCGCGTGGTAGGGTAGAGGTTATTAATAGAAACAGCTGTCTGGCGTCCTTCGTCCGGCACAGTGTCTAGTGTCTAGTGTCTATCTCCGGCAACTTTTGACAGAGAGATAAGTAGGAACAACATCTGAATGCCGCAGGGAAACTTGTCACTATTCACAACATGTCTTTGTGAGGCCTACACTACTCACAATAGCTGCAAAGAAACAATGTTGTGAGAGCAGAAATAGAACAGCAATACAGGACCAATCTAACCTGTGACACAGAAACATCATGTGTAATGCATTCGAAGATGCAGCTTGTGATTCAAAGTGCTGTTATTTACTTTTTGCTGCATCCCCTTTTCCCCAAACCTGCTCAGTAAATGGCTTTTTGCCACTCTCAAATTACAACATGTCACATGGTTGCAATGCATTATGGTCTATTGAGGCTTCTGTCACTGAAAACATGGGCGTGTCTCCCTTTTCCATGATGGATGTCTCCCGATATAAACATGGGTGCATATGTGAAAACGTCAAAAACAAGCAGATATTTACTGTTGTTTTAGACACCTGATACATATTCTGCCATGCTGACTGTGCTGAACATATCTTGATGTGGAAAACATATAAATACAAACATATTGTGGCCAGAAATGCAGAATATATTGCAAACAGTTGCAGTTATTGAGTGAAGGTTGTCACTATCATGCATAGAAGAAAGTCAAGAAAACAAAGAATGGACTTGTTTAATTGCTATTGTAATATGAACTATCAATTGAGAAATTTTTCGTTGCCACTTGAGCACAAAGCACTAGGTATTTTGACCCCTATCCAAATCCCTAAGGATCTTTCTCAAACTATAAACTGAGATATTATTCATTATCATTAAATGTTTGTTCAGTGGTACACATATTTGGTCCTAATGCAAATATGTGACACATATAAACACATTTTCATTAAAACCTGTAATGGCTCTAAAAGTAGCATTCAAGAAACATTAAACTGGCCTCCTTGGATCCAGAGTAGATAATCTTTTAGGGTTTGTTTGCATTAGATAACGGTTCCTTTAGCAAGGACATGCTGAGTTGCATTTAACCTTTAAAACATTTCAGGTCGATAGTGTACACCAACTCTTCTCACCTGTCTCATATGTGTTTAAAATGTATTTACGAAGGGTGGTGGTGATGGTGATGGTGGTGATGGTGCTCGTGGTGGTGATGGTGCTCATGTCTCTGGGCTGTAGAAGACCGGGCGCCACAGGAGGGCTGAGGGTTGGAAAATATTTCCCTACCTCCCCCCGGTGTGGTTTTAAGGTGCGAGGCAGCATCTTGCACCCTGGAGCGAAGCCTCTTGCTTTGACTACGCTGCAGGACGCCATGTGCTGCAGGCTGAGAAGGTTGGCACCATGAAGCAGGCTGTTGGCCATGTAACCTGCAGGACTTTCTCTCTCCTCCGTTTCTGTCTTTCCCCACTGACACGGCCTTGTTTTTCAGGGAATGAGGGACAGAGAGGCCTCTGAGAGAATCAGGAGAAATGCAGTTCTCTCTGATCACCACTGGGTGGTGCTTAAGAGCAGAGCAAGCATCCTGACTGGTCTCCTGAGAGGGGGATTCTGGAAAAAAAGGAAGAAAAACAACTTCAATTGTATGTATTCCCGGAGGAAAAAAATACAACAGTTCATGAAATGAAGTGTTTATATACTGAAATGCACACACTATACCTGTATTGTCAAACTTGGAGGTATAGTTTTCAATGCCAGCTAGATCCAGGTAGTGGTTTCTGCGCTCTATGTTTTCATCCTCACAATAAAGTCTTCTTACTGGGTTTCCTGCCTCCTGAGACGCACTATGCTCCTTGTCTGTTGCTGTTCAATGAAAGAGGGAAATTATCATCACTGTAGTAACTGTGGTTTGGTGTTAAGGCATCACTTTACAGGCAAAAACATTGTTTTTTCATGCACTGGTCAATTTTGAGTGTTTGGGCTGTTTTGCTTCGATAACCTGTCCTCTCTCAGACAAGTGGAACGAAAACACCCAAAATACACATTTAGGTATTTATTTTACCACCCTTTGTCCATTTGCGTCTGTAGATTTCATTCATCCTTCATTCCTATCTATATTCTGAAGGTTTTTACAGAGGGGTTTGTTCATATACCATTCATAACATGATTTAAATATAGTTTTATTTCTAAAAACATGGCGAAAATTGATTTTATAAATGAATGTTGACAGTATTTTCTGATTTATGGCGTGATTACAAAGAGATATCCAAAATTCCTTCTGTAAAATTCTTTGACTCTAATATGTCATTAAAATTAAACAGCAATTTTCAGTTCCAATGTTCGGATTTCCGTTCTGGAAATGTATGCAAATAAGCACATATTTAATAAGAGAATACCTCATTTGCATATTTAAAATAACATTTCTGAAATATTTTGATACACAGTGAGGCTCTCTGTCTTTAATGCTTGACAAAACAATAAAACATACTTTTTTACCTATTTGTGAGATCTTGTCTGGGTCAGCTGACGGAGTTACAACTAGCTTTATCTTCAGGGGTGTGGTACCACCGTGAGGCGGCTTGACTGAGGCTTCTAGTACTTCATACATGGAGTGTATCAGGATGGACATGTCCTGCAGAGGAAACACACATACATATACACACTGTGTACAAAGCAAGCTACTTAAAACACCATCTATTTAAACAATGTGCGTGATGGGACCCCACCTCTTTGGTGACCTTGCCCCTGTTGTCAAAGTTGTACAGTGTAAAGACCCACTCCTGCCGAGTGCCCTCATCAGGCCCCGTGTTACACTCTGTGTCCTGCATGCGCACATGTTGTCAGGGAAACAAGACAACATTTAACTGCAGTACTGTAGTTTATTAGGGAGAATTAAAGTACATTCATTTGTTTGGTGTGCGAGTTTCCCCGTAGGGCAGTCAAAACTGGTAAAACCACAATGTGTAATTAAAAAATATATTGTTGATTAGTATCAGATGCGTGACTTTGCAAACAGTGGCCCGGGACACATCTCACAGTAATCAGTATTTTAATTATCCACACATCTGGTACTTCATGTTGTTTGGAAACGTTGCGGAGATATGGAGGTTTACACTCACGGCAGCATGGCTGGTCCTCTTCCTGCTCTGTTTTTTGACCTGGAAGTGGATGCTGTTACCTCTAGCAGCTGTCTTCTTTGGTGGCAGAACCACTAAACAACACACAGAGCAGGACTTTGAATATTGTTTTCCAGTAGACCCACAGTTTGAGGGTAAGCATTTTATTCAGACCTTTATTTATCAAGGTTAGTCCCATTGAGATTTCAAAATCTCTTTTGCCAGGGAGCTCTGTGTTTTGAACAACATACACACACAAATTAAAAACACATCAAACAAAACACACAGCATCAACTCACAGAATAAAATAATTGGAAAACAGATCTAGCTAAGGAAGCAATTACAAATTACAACTGAATAAGCCTCCAAATCAGATCAGCCTATCTGTCTGCAAATCTGTCTGCAAGCGGTGCCAGGCCGCATGGGCAGAGAACATAAGTCTGTTTCACCCGTTTTAGAGCGAACCTTAGGGACCGACAGTAAGAGGGTGTCATGTGAGCGCAAGCTACAATATTTGTGTTCACATTCTGTGCCTTTGCAATTAATTAATTCCTCGTTATAAGCTCTGTTTTCAATCAATGTTCGGCAGCAGAGAAGAAACCAACTGAAAGCTGTGCATCCAAAGGTCAAAGTTTTCCCACACAAATATAAAACAGATGCCTTTATTTTTCACTGGGAAAGCAAGGGGGTTGACCTATAAAAGCTGTTTGTATCAAAACTCTGATAATTCACAAAATCTACTAAATAATAATTACGCCCTTTATAATACTTAGAAAGAGAGCAATGTCAGTGTGATGCATGTGCAAGTCAAACAGCAACGAGGACATTCTTTACTCACCTTTGAGGTTGCAGTTACGGTCGGACTTGTTCGCTCTCAATTCTACGTACAAGTTCTGTTAAAAAAGAAAAATACAGAGGAAGTAATTACGTGCTTTTCATGTCCCATGAGTGTGGGGATCGATCTCCAGATGTGAACAGTGCTGAACTACTCCTTCAAGCTGTCTTTCGAGAAAACTGTCACTGACTCTGTCAATTCCTTCAAGAAAAATGACATTTCCAACACATTTGATCAGATGAAGCAGTAATGTGAATCTTTCATCATTTTCCTACAGAAATTAAAACACGGAGAGAATATAAATGTGACAGTGACGCAGCAAACGATGGAGAAGCAGATTTGGACATTTCCTCGCTGGCACTCCTCTTTTAACTGCCGATACCCCCCCCCCCCCCATCACATGTAACTGACGTGTCCCTGAAGTTTCATATGATCATTAAATGTCTAATTATAAAACCAGTAGGGCTGTCCTTGAATAAAACAATGCTTAGTTGACTCACACTTTTGTTGATTTAATTCTTCACACAGAATCATGCGAAGGCACCCCTTTATATGTGCAGCCCTAAAAGATTTACTAAAGACAGTAAATTCCTGCTGCTGGGATGCAGCATCTAAGCGGAAGAAAATACTTTTTAAGGGTGATTATACAAAACTGCAACGCCAATTTTAAAGGCTTTAATTAACTATAAAACCTCAGCCCATAATAAAACTATAAAACCTTGAGAATTGTATCCATTTCTATGAATTGAAAAACACATCTTTTCAGACTTGCTCTTCTCTCAGGTAGAAACCAGTCCAAGCAAGAAAGAACTGAAAGCACAAACAAGGCTTCTCTTATCTCACGACACACACCGCTAACGTTACAGTGATGCTCGGGCAGATGAGCGACAAAAAGGATGATAAGATGAATGCACACCCACACCCTCCTCTCTCCGCCCGCCACGCTCCGCCTGCTGTGGCAGCTTTGATGCTGGGTTAGATTTCAAGTGAAAGAGGGTTGGAAGTGGAAGAGATTGTGCAGGTAGCAGAAAGGTGTGCGCCTGATAGAATCCAGCATCCTGCTGCACACCTTCATTATGCATCACCCAAGCATGCATCCGTTCTGATACCACAAAGGTTCGAGTGTCAGCAGAACAGTAGCTGCCTTTGTCTCAGCAGGAACGTCTAACAGCCTTTCTGATAACTTGATACCTGCAGGAAGTTTGACTGTTGGAGATACAAGATGTTGCCGATTACTTCTGTAATGGGACTGTACGCACATGCTGCACAAGCTTTGGTTTGGAGCGTCCATACAAAGGAACATGAATTATGAAACAACCTGACAGTATAGCTTAGAATAATATATATATAAAAAAAAACGTTCCCCTATGCCCAATCCCAAGCACCAAGGCTGCTTTTTAGCATCACTTGTTTTAATGTACATTTATTGATTTATTGTTAAATACCTGAGTATCATGCACTGTTGTGATGTCCATGGACCTAAATGCCAGTGGAAGAACAATCCACTCAGCACTTGTATTGCTGTCATTTGAAGTTTTTAAGACGCATAATTGTCGCGTATTGTTGTGTATGGTGCGTGTTGTCTTATATGCCAATGCCAAAGACAAAACTTGTATTTTATGTAAATCTAATGGACTGTATAGTAATCTAAATTTAAGAAAACTACCCTTTCTGAGGGAGTTTCAAATAAATAAATGAAAAGGATGTAATTGAACAAATTGGGTTTCTAGGGTGGATTTTAGCCCAAAAATAATCACAAAAAAAAAACAATCAAGTAACGTGTGCACACTCAAGACAAAAACACATTGGTACAAATGTTGTGAACTTGCCTGATGGTTGGATTCCCAGTGCAAACAAAATAACAAGCGGAACAGTAGAAGTCAAAGTAACCACTCCAGGGCGTAAGTTATGTCAGACAATATGAGGCTGACGTGTAAAAAGATTAAAAACCTGCTCATGATGTTTGCCCATGGATGCTACAATATTTACATAATGTTTATGAAAAACTTGCACTGTGAGTCAGCCTTCCTTGCACACACAAAACACCCGACCACACACACCCAACCCAACCACACACACACAAAAAAAAACAGAGATCATAGGAAAGCAAACATGTTTGTGTTTCTTCAGAATGTGAGGTGGTCGACATCTGAGTCACTGCTATTTGACAGGTAAGTATACCATCACTATTAACTTTTAACCATGTTTATTATCTCGTATATGTTTACTATGTTTACTATTTTGCATATTTTGGTATATTTTTATCTCGTATTTTGTATATTTAGCTTTTATAAGCTCTTGTATTCACATTTTGCACTGCCTGGGAGTGTCACTATACATACTTGTGTGTATATGTAATATAAAATCTCTGGAATAAAAAAATAATAAAATGTCTTGGAATATTTAGTGAATGGGTCTTAAGTTTTCACTGATTATCTTCAAGAACAAACAAACATTTCTGTTGTTTTCTGATGTTTTTTCATCATCCTTTTATGTCCAAAGACTGTTAAGTGTTCAATAATCAGCAATTGCCATCAACCACGGGTCATTATTGAGTTTAATAATAACATTTTTTTTTTTAGCAATTGTTTTTAAAGTGTCATTTGTAACAAACTGTGAACCCTACGAGGAAAACTCTGTAATGTAAAGTCATGGGCAAGACTTCATATCAAGGAGGCAAAACGAGGCTCATGCAGGACAAGAAGCTGATGGAAAACAACATAAAATGTCTCATACGATGAGGTGTCTTTGCCGTTTTCTGTTTACGCCGTTGGAGTGTCAAAATAAATTATGCTGAAAAATTTAATCGCAGGAATATCTGTTCCATTAATAAGCACAGTAACTCCACCGCAACCTTTAATACAACTTGGCAGAGTCGACATCTTTTTCCAAACTGTGGAGCTTTCACACAACACTTTATAAGCCTCAAAACAACACAACTGGTGATAACTCGACAACAGACCTCGTGACTCGAGCAGTTCAGATCAAACAAGCTGTAGAAAAGTGAAAAGCAGGTTGGTTGTTTATTCAATTTTAAGAATTTACTGTTTCTACAAGCAACCCTGTGATCTTTGGAAGCACATGAAACATCTTTGATTGACTTTGATCACAGAATCTGATCACACAGATGAAATCACTGTGTTTATAGTTAATATGAGTCAATATGTGACAGTTTTTATTTAATGAAGAGGACATTTTCTCTTCTCTTCAACAGTATCCAAACGTGACTGCTTCATTAATGCTAACAGTGTACATGTGATGCCATTTACGCAATCAAACACCCCCTCCCCACATCTTTTTCCTCTCCCCCCTCTTACAGTTTGTCTGACTGGAGAAGGAAAGCAGAACCAGATGTGGACACTTTTTTTTCTTCAGGCGGGTATAAAGAGCTTGCTGTTTGGAGAGGGTGGCTGTGTTGCACTTCACAGACTCGCAAGTCTCTTTATAGAGATGGAGGAGGAAAGGGCGGAAGAATAAATATACGACTACCTCCAAACACCTTTTATGTCTCCTGATGTGATGTGAGCAAATACTGTTTATCCCAAAACTGGTTTAACTGAGATTAGGCTGTTGGCACAGCAATAAACCAGCACAAGGAGGCTGGGAATGCCTGTTATTGCTTTATTTTGTCAATATGGGAGACTTTTACTAAATTAATATACCGTCACAACGTGTTGTCAGATATTATTCATTAAAAGTCAACTCATTTTATTAATATAGCAAATCACTAAATTAACATAATCTATCCTTAGACTTTTGATTTTTTTTAAACTTCCCACAAAACCCTATATCATATTCAGTACAATCTAAATTGACTACATTATCAACCATATTATCAATACAATCTCTCAAAAAAACAAAAACTTTTAGCTGTTATTATCATGTGGCCAGTATCATGTGGTTTCCATCCATCTTTGTGCCAGCTTCAAGCCTATCTGGTAATCCAGCTATACCAGACCATTAGTGTCAAAGGAAACCAAAATAAATATCATGGGATCTGTTTGTGTAATACCTCATAGTTTAGTTTTTCCTGCGTCTGTATGCGTTAGACCAAAAACATGTAAACTCTTTCTTAAAGCACAATAGGAACACATTTTAAAAACTAATTGTCTACCTCTGTCAGTTTGGTTTTGTGGATGCGCTCCAGCTCCCTTTGACAGGTCAGCACGTTGGAAGACAAACTACCACCTGCATAAGAATAAAAAGATGAAAACACGTCAAAAAAGTGATCATGCTTTGTTTGTACAGTTTCTGTGTTGACTTACCTTCAGGACTCTGTCGACGTTTCGAAGCTGCCCAAACAACAAGAGAAAGGAGAATATGATAAAAGTCAAAAGCGATTACATCTTTTTTTTTAAATTTTTTTTTTAAACCCAAAATATTTTGCGATGTAATAACATGCCTCACCAAGTTTGGACTGAAATTTGCCCATCCTCCTGCCTTTTCATTTGATCAAGAAAATGTCATAATGTCCAATCCACGAGGAGGAGAATAAATGTGACAGTAGTGAAAGAGCACCGGGAACTATCGCAGGTTTCTGCAGACAAGGTGAAGCTTGACTGAGACACCAAAGAGTATAGAGAGGGAGCGAGATGCTTCACCGCTGCGCGTTTCCTTCTTCGGTTGAATTCGGCGCGTGAGGCTCACTAGTTTTCTGAAGCTCAGGCAAAACGTTAACAAAGGGAGTAAGCTTCTTTTTCTGAGACAAATGACTTAACTTTTAACATGTGAAATATCTTGTTCTGGAGATTTGTACAATTTTTCGTTATATTAAGGTAATTATAATATAACAATAATGTGTCTTTCATGTGATTTTACACAATGGTGGTAACATTTACTCAAGTACAATTTTGAGTTACTTGCACTTTACTTGAGTTATGCTACTTTATACGTCTACTCCTCTTCATTTTGGAAGCCAGTGTTGTACTTTGTACTCAATTTATTTGTCAGCTTCGGTTACTACTTACTTTGCAGATTTAGATGACTAACACAGAACATAAATCAAATAATACTGATATATCATCATAGGTGAAGCTACACAGCAGCATATAAAATAATTCAAATGTGCCCCACATACCAGCTCCAACATTAAAAGTAAGGTACACTTTAATGCTAATACTTTTGAAGACTTTTACTTGTGACAGAGTATTTTTAACAAAATTGTGTTGGTATGCAACATCATGGATCCATGACTACTTCCTGTCAGCTGATGTCGTTCACATACACTGCACCAGGAAATAAACCGCGACACATTTAGAATGTGTATGTTTACACTGCGAATGGTCTATAGTGTAGTAATGCTACTTCTACCACCTCTACATGACCAATATTCAGATGCAGACACAGCCTAATCAACACAAAGGTCCACCAGGCAACCTTGCAGCATGTATCCCTTTATAAGACTGTACTGTGTGGGTGTGCACGACTTCTTTCAATGAGATCTTAATCATAATCTGTATGATGCTGATGAGGTACTCCGGTAAGAGGGTTTTGTGTTTCCTACATCGCAGAACCATCATCATTTCAGTCTTTGAAGGAAACAGACTCCACTGTAGAGCATCGTCATACAACAGAGCTGTAAACACGATCTTCTTGTTGCCATAAATAAGCTACTTACAGCTAAATTCACAAAAGGGAAAATAAAATAAAAAGAGTATAACACTGTAAAAATGTTATATACCGCACAGCAATTCCATAAATGCATAAATACCATTTTCTTAAACAATCACAGACAATAATGGAGGGTGGAAAATAGCTTTTTGTTTATAACTAAATACAAGAGTAATATATAAACAACTTTCTTGTAATGTAGTAACACCAGTTTTCCTTTGTATCAACTTACAACTCGCCTTCAATCTGAAGTAATGGCTGCCGTTAACCATTTTTTGTTTTCATTATATATTACATAAATGTACATACGTCTGTTTGAAAGAAACAGACCAAGTCCATATCACAGTTGTGTTAACTGCTGCCACTGACAGGCTCTTTGACAGTGAGGGCTGGTGTGGGTCCTATGTGGGTCCAGATGTAGCCTTTTTCTGGTCGGATGGGGATGGTGGGGAACGGAGAGCTCCGTGACTTGAAATATTCAGAGGGTGCGTGACAAACAAAGTCCAGGTACTCCATTTTTCTGGGCAGATCCTCCTCTGGACCTAATACAAAAGCAGACAGTTCTTAAAAAGGGGACATATAATGCTCATTTTCAGGTTCATACTTGGTTCTTGTATTTTGCGTTTCAACTAGCACATGTTTATATGCTTTAAAGTTCAAAATAAACTTTATTTTTCTCATACTGTCCATCTGAATATACCTGTATTCGCCCTCTAGTCTGAATCGCTCCGTTTTAGCACCTGTCTCTTAAAAGGCCCCCCCCCCGAAAAAGCCCAGTCTGTTCTGATTGGCTTGTGAGCAAAATATGGCGCACCTTTGCAAAAGTACTTCTCAAGCCGTTAGTGGAGATACTCAGATGGGGGGGGGCGGTATATTCTAATGAGCATGTGACATACAGTATGAAGGGGAGCCAAATCTAAATGGCTTGTTGAATCCCATGTTATCTGACCGAGGCAGACCACAAATATATATAAAATATATATACACAATATATATGTATATATACACAATATATACAATATATATATATATATATATATATATATATATATATATATATACACAATATATACATATTTCATAGTTTGTGGGTTGGTAGTCACTCTAAATGTACAGCATGTGCTCAATTATTGAATAAGGACAGGTTTTTTTTATGACATCTCCTCTTTAAACTAATATCCTCAAAGTTTTTCATTTAAATAAATGTCTGTTTATTCATTATATATCACTGAATCAGGTGGCACAATGGTGATGGAGCCTATGGCCAACTGATGAAAGTATTGTCAGTGGCCAGACAATTTTAACATTTTAAACCCTCTTAGCTCACCAACAATGTACGTCCCAGGTTCAAACTGGTCCTTTGGGCTAGCCTGTGTGGGGATTAACCAGGTCAGTGCAGCGCTCTTTTCACAGTACTGGTCCTGCACGAAGCCTCGAATCTGAGCATAGTACGGCTTCCCGTCTTCCTCATCTGTTACCTTGATCACATCTCCTGTCTGGTAGTATACTCCCTGTGGATACAAATGAATAAACACTGAGGATGACGGTCAGTGTCACATGTATCACAGCATGAAGGTTTAGTACAACAGTAAGAGGTAAAGCTGGAATAAAATTAATGCGGAAAACAGCTCAGGAAATGTTTTCAGATGAAAATGGGGCAGATGACAAGATGATAGTTTCTGATATTAAGCAGAAACATGTGATTACTTTTGCTTGGTAAGAATAAACGCCATACCTTATAAAATACTGATTCTGACGTGATGATTGTTGCAACAGATTCTGGTGCTTTGATTGGCTGAGGAAAGTGACAACCACACGGGGGTCAAATACATAAATTCCCAGTACAGCACAACAACAAGATAAATAACTACATTTGCTGATGAAATCTATCTCCAACTTACATTTTTGAGTTTGAATATGTGTCTTCTCCCCTTTCCTTTTGTTGACACCTTCTTCTCAGATGCAGGAGCTTTGTACTTGGTGCTTCTCAGCCGTGCAGACCTCCTGTGGATCTCCTGCTTGGACTAAAAGCAACACATTGAATTAACCCAGCTGCCTCCATTAATTGTTTATCTATAAAAAAAATAACTGATGAATATCGGGTAATTGATTAGTTACTTTAGTCTATAAAATATTTATGAAAATAAAGATGTTATCAGAATATCCTTTCAAATATATGTTTTTTCCAACCTAGTGTACGAAATACATCCAATTTACAGTGATATAAAACAGAGAATGGGCAGAAAATGTTGACACTCCCAAAGCTGGAACAAGCAAATGTTAAGCTTTTTTAACTTGATTAATACTTTTAAAGTGTAAGCGATTACCAAGATTGCTAATGTTCTGTTTTCCGTAGAATCTACCCTGATCGCACAGACAATAATCCTGCTAAGATGGAAATCAGAGCACCAACATTGGAATTGAAGAAAACACCCATTTATCCCAGACAGTAAAGTCAACAGGGGGATTTATTGTTATCATATCATTACAGTCTGTTATGCTGCCGTTCCCATTTCTGCTTGCAACTAAAAATTTGAATTTCTTTTGGAAGTGTTTTCTGGGCTTGCCTCAGCACAAATCTGAAAACCTTTTTAAAAAAAATAAGTGAAACTGTTAGGCCTAAAAGTGAGTTTATTATTATTATTAATTTTTTTTTTTTTTTTATAAATAGTACTATATTCATTCATGAAACTTCTGTTTTTTTCTATACATTTAATAATATTTTAGGAAAAATAAATATAAAAAAGTAAATACAGTATGATAAGAAAATGGCTGTCTCTCAGAAACAGCACAATCAAGTATATGGTGTCTATGAACTCATAACAAGTTGAATATTTGAATTTTACACTGCACACATACGCAGTGTAAAACAATCATCTAGAATATAGAAGACATTAAGACATTAACACAATCTTAACGTTTTATTTCTAATTTTTCAAAAATCCTGACTTTACCTATTGATAAAAGTGTGATGTTTCATGTGATTTAAACATTTCAAAGTTGTGCTTGTAGATAATTGCCCAAAGTATGTCTGTACCAGATTTAAAATGTTGTGCCACTGTTCCTCATCATACTAAATATAGTATTAGAGCACAAATGGGTGAAGGAGGTACTTCCTTTTAATGTACAGCTGTAAACACCAGTATGTTAACTCTATTTCAGAGAGGGGGTTCCCCTTGCAGATAACCACAAAGTCCGGGCTGAACCCAATAGAAACATTTAATGTAAAAGGCACATTTACAGAGAGTAACCAACCTGCTTCCCCCCGCCATTGCTGGGCTGAGTGTTGGAGGACATGGAGGGTCCTGACGCTCCGCCGCTGCTGCTCTTTCCTGTGCAGTTGTTGCAGAGGATCTCTCCCTGGTTTCCTTTCTTCCACATCGACGAAGAGTTCGTCTTGCAGACAGCACAGCAAGGTTTCAAACCCAGCGGCATCGTTAATGGTCAGAAAACGACGCCAGCGTACGAAGAAAATAATACAGTAACGTTACTCAACAATGAGATGATGGCTGCTCGTTCAGATCCTGCTCACTGCACCAATAACACTGCTGAGACTGCTTCAAATGACACAAGCAGAGAGAAATATAGTTCCTTTGTCCGACAAATAGACCCTAAAAGACTGGCTATAACATTAGACTAATGTCGATCATTACGACAGCATCTAATTGCAAGCTGAAGTGTTTATTTTTCGCAGCCAAATCACCGCCATTGCTAACGTCGCTGTTTCTTCTTCGCCTCTTTTGACATCGGCTCTTCTTCTGTGGTTTGCGAGGCCTTAGTAGAGCGCCACCACTGGACTGGAAGACACCGCGCCTGTGTTGGACACTATAAATACAATCAAATATGTTATGGGGAAAATAAAAAAATAATACAAATGTTGGTCACAAAAAGAACCAGCAAAATAGCACTGTTCTTTTTTTCTTTAATTAAAGTTGAAATGGTACAACAATATATGGCAAGTTATACATGAGTAGGCTCTTTAGAAAACGGATGTAAACATAACATACATACACATAATTATAAGCTAACAACATACAAAACAATAGATGGCTAAAGGGTCCCTAATAATAACTTTAAGGCATCAATAATGTTAAGTAATTTTTTTTTTTTTTTGTGCTGTATTTTTCATATACTTCAGTGATTTGCACTACAGTGCTAGTTCTCTCATTAAAAAAACATCAATAAGGGTTGTATCTTAATAAATGTACATTTATGGACCGAAAATAGGGGCTACCTAATGAATTAAGAATTCAACATAAATTCAGTTTTTATATCCTCCACTATGATTCCAAATGTAATATAATCTCTGGTAAAAAAATATACCAGAAAAATGATATTTCCCTCTGGAGAGGGAAAATATTTTTGATTCCAGCCAATCGTACATATCACACCAGAACGTATTGCTCTAAAGACAAATGTTGTTTCAGGTGTTTCTATTTTAATATTGAACCTTTGTCCAATGAGTTCTCCTGGAGGATATATATTGTTAAATACCTTGAAGTGAATGTATTTTTCTTGTAGATTAGTAAATAGTAATTTACTATTAATAGTACATGTAGGTTTAAGACATTAATGCGTAATTTCTTATAGGCTGACAAAAGTGAGGAGAGCTGAGTTCCCGCTACAGGGTATTTGTAAAGAGCAAAATCTTATTGAAAAATCATGTCCATCAATCATCAGTGAAGGGGGGTGATGGGGGGCAAAAAATAAAATACATTAAAAGAGCTTGGTATTATTTTAATAACCTCTTGTTTACGGTTGCACTGGGAATTACATTTCATACAGAATTATTCAAAAGGTAAGAAGACGTTTGAAGCCTGGTTGCTATTGGTGGCTATAGTAAAATAAAAGTAAAAGGCAATGTAGGCGTAGAAATATGACAATAATGATAATATTTGAATTTGTTGGTGATAAAAGTAATAATTGAGCACACAGTGTTTTCCCTGCAGTGACTCCACTCCAGCAGGTGGCGGCAGAGCACCGAAACAGCCGCCAACCACAATAAAACGTGACGAAGAAGAAACGCGTCACCGTTCAAAACAATACTTGAAGTTCCGCCTGTCCGTCTGGCGCCGCGTCCTCATGAAGATGTCTCAAAATACTCCCGACAAAGACGACCAAACGTCAACTAACAAAAAAAACATCTCCCTCCCAATCTCCAGAGTGAGGCTGATAATGAAGAGCTCCCCCGATGTCTCCAGCATCAACCAGGACGCCCTGTTTCTCACCACCAAGGCTACAGTAAGCTGCAGTTTAATGCTAAATCATCGCTTCACTGAGCACTGCTAACTTATCAGCTCATTCATCTGCTGCTAACAGAGGTTAGCTCGCTGCTGCTAGCTCCTCGGGTAACTGTACATGTAGCTGCTCCACTTTTCCTTTGAGCTCCACCCACTGTGAGTTTCTCCCTCGCTGACTTGTGTTGTGTTGTTGAAGGAGCTGTTTGTCCAGCATCTGGCTCTGGCTTCATTCAACAACAGCTCCGGGAAAGAAACCAACTCCCTGTCATACAGCGACCTGGCTAACACCGCGGAGGAGACGGAGACTTTCCACTTCCTGACAGGTGAGACCCAGCCTGGTAGAGCTGAGCATGTAATGTTGGCCACTGTGAGCACGTCCCCACTGAAACATTAGAGCAACAACCTGTAACTCATTGTTCTAGTGTGGTTCTAGTGTACACTTTATTATTCTAAGAGATGTAGACATACCATCAGCAGTGAATAAAAGTGAAAAGATGTAGCAACAATATTCCCAGACCCACCAAAAACACCCATATAAAGTCACTCTAAGTGACTATAATGGCTGCAAATGAATATGTTTGCCCATACATCTAGTAATACATGCATAGTATATACAACATGTACCTAAAATACCAAGTAGCTTAATCAATAATCAACAAGTGCGTTTTTCAGCAAGTGGGCAGTGTATTCTGGCTCTTGATGAATACTTTCTTCAACACAAACTTGAAACTATTAGTTTTTGCCTACAATAATTGGAAATGGAAGTTGCATAAATCTGTATTATTTTTCTGCAGCAGTTTTTGTTGTAACCTCACATCCTTCCAGGGAAAAATAGCTTTCAAGATCTATTTCCACAACCATTTATCCTCCCTTTAGATGCTGCAAACACAGTTTGGCTTTATAAATTGTGACAGTCAGCACAGCAGATGAATAGTGACGGCAAGAACAAGTTTGACAGTGTAATATTCTCTTTTTATAGATATCCTGCCGAAGAAGATCTTGGCTCGAGATTACCTTAAATCTTTGGAGGAATACCAAGAAGACGATGCTGACTTTTAAAAATGGACACTGGCTGCATTTCCCGTTTGGACCTTTATGTTATCAAATATACACGTCCTGTCATTCATTTAGAGCACTGCAATGCTTTTAAATACATTGACAGAGTTCAGCTGTAGGGCTCATGGAAGACGTTAGTGGACATGGAACTGAAAGTAAAGCTACAGTGCAAATGTGAAATAAAGTGAAGACTCAGAGATCACCTTCAAATACACGAACACACAAGTTTTACTGTACGTCTAGGATTAATACTTGATGCCATGAATCTAAAATAGATAAAGCATAATGCAATCGCTCCTCAGATTTTGAACATTTTAAGATTTCAGAACAATTTGGCAGTAGGCCCATATTCCTAGACCCTCACAGCAGTTTTCTGGTAGCACTTATACATTTCCGTGCTTGTTTTGCATGTACAACAATCAGGAGGAGTAAATTGTTATTTCTTAACTTGCAAGCCTGTATGTGCTCACTCTATGTAACAGACCAACACATAATGAGAATCCATTCCACACAGCTGAGTTATTATTTAAAATAGGATTGGGTGACTTTAGTTTAGAGATGCTGTCAAACATTGATTTCAAAGTGAAATATTCTGACGCTACTGATTCTAAGTTATACATGATAGTTTTCTTTAAAGATATTGTAATTTTTTAGTCATGATTAGTTTATCATAAATACTTGAAAGTTGTTTAAACTAATCAAAAGTGCAAATAATGCTTTTTTTCCCCCTTTCCCAGCTTCAAAGCAACTGAACATGTTGCGTCTTTTCCAAATATAAATTCAGACTTGGCCTAATAGATGTGAATATTTAAAGTGTATATAACAGCCGACCAACTTACAATGCATCGTGCGTTTACAAATTAATTGTTTAGATTTGATATTAAAATAAAGATTTGTGCTGTCTGATAATTCATGTCGCACTGCATGTATTTTACACCACAACCATGGAGAGTATGAAAATGCATTTTATTAATATTGAATGATGCGTTTGACAAGTCAATTATTCTGTTCCAAGCTTCAAAAGCATTTTGCAGTTTTACTAGAAGCTGTTAGCGTGACCATGAAATCTCCACCTGGAACATGTCTGCAAATGTAAAACATGATTTAAAAGCTACATATTCTTCAAATCTCCCTGATTATGCGAGGTTCATTTATCTGTGCTGATTCCAGTTTACACATGTTACTTTAAGGTGTTTTGATGACATAAGGTGCATATTTTGTTCTCGTAGTAAAGACTAACATAATCCTGGCCATGCATGCATTTGCTACATTGTTGTACAATTCATGAATATATAAATACAGCTCAAATAGGGGAAGAAAAGGAGGCAAGCGGTCCTCGTCAGTGTTGGATGAGTTTGTTGAGTCGAAGCTGCATGTTAAGCAGAGTATTCTCTAAAGTAGAAAAATGATTCTCCAGGATGTTTGCCATGTGCTCTCTTCCACTTATGGCGTCCCTTGTTTTGGTCAGATGCCCCTTTATGCTGAAAGAGATGACAAACCACAAGTACATGTCTGAGACTTTTTGACACATTTACACGCTACTTTGCATTAGTTTTTCCTTCCCCTAAAATGCATAGCTGCCCAAGTAATGAGTCTGTCCTCTCACATAATGGAGAGAAAGCACTGAATTGTTTTAGTGCCAGAGCCTCGTCTCAGCCAGATGTCCCAACAGATGAAAACAGTAGAAATGTCTCAGCTGCTTTTCTGGATGCTGTTTCCACTCCAGTCTACTTTGGCATTCAAGCACGTAGTGTTTAAGCCAAATAAGTAACACTGATCCAGGGTTCCTGACCGCCTCACTAACAATGATTTAAGAATAATCCCACAGGTGGTCTTGGACCCGTATGCACCAGCAACTTAATACATCTTTCTCTGTACAGCAAGGCTTTGTGACTGATCTCTGGAAGGCATGGTTCAAATGTTTGTATATAAATATAAATGTTCAACACGAAGCCAAAACACTTATATACGTACCTGCTTCTACACCATTAAATAAGAAATCAGGGGTGCATATTCATATCATCGCCACTTCTTCAGTCACTACAACATAGCTAAATCTTTAAAAAAAAGAAAAGATTCAGCCTCCCCACCCCAAATCATTTTAGTTTACTTGCTTACTTTTTCTCAATTCCTGGATGCCTATGGGATAATGGTTTGGTAATTTGATCCTGTAGACACGCAAAAAACTGAGCCACGACAGCCTAACCTTGCAGTTTGACATAACTTCACTTTGCACCAAATACATAAAAAACATCTGTCCTAAGTTATTTATTAGTTTCTGACTGAGAAAGTGGGAAAAACAGTCAAATTCTCCCAAACTTCTGTCTCTGAACTATCTCTTTAACCAAATCATATATATTTAGGCTTCTATGATCTTTTGATAACTAATATGTTCAACAGTTTGCAGCCGTTTGGGAAGCAGTTTGAGGCCCGCCTCCCACTTTGAAAACCTCTGTCTTATGTTATTTATTCCATCAAATGGTCCATGGTCGTCTGTTTCTCACCTTGCGAGGAACCCCTGCTCCTTCCCCTCCTTCCTTGTCTCCTCCAGAGACACAAACACCTTCTCCATGGTCTGCATAGTTTCTACCACACTCAGATGGTCCGAGTGGATTCCCTGGACCTCCTCTCTGGCTTGGTTTTCATAGGAGATGCCTCCCTCCTCCACCCCGCTGGTGGTGGACACAGCCTGCAGGGCAGCCCTGTTCTGGAGAATAAGCAGACGGGACCTGGCAAACTCCTCGGGTCCGGCTATGTTTTCCCAGCAGATTGGGGAGGATGGTGGCAACCAGAAGCGCTGGCTGCAGTTCACTGGTTTTCCTGGGCTCTCTGTTATGAAGGGGCTGTCAGCGGGGAAGCTGTGGAGCAGGTGCAGAAGGGATGATCCAGAGCCCCACTCCCAATCCTCAAAATCTGCTTCCCCAGAGGACTGTTGAGGGGAGAATGTAGGAAGAGGCCCTGCTGCTCCTGCTCCCTCTGCTGGGAAGCAGACCCCCAGCAGGAGGGACAGGCAGAGCACAGCCTCCTGGAGCATCTCCAAACTGACTGACACGCACACACACACACACACACACACACACACACACACAGAGAACTGTCAAGGCAGGAAAGGCCATTTGTTGGCATCATGACAGAAGCTTATCCACTTCAACTTTATTCCATTCTGGTGGAAGCTATTGTTTTATTCTCCTATATCTATAGCCATAATGCTATCTAATCTATATCTAATAAATACAAATATATGCACAATCCCATGCAATTTATAGACTATTACTGCATTGTGCATTTGAAGGACGAACTTATTATTTATTGAGTTAAGAATAAAAGTGAGACTTTTCACAAAAACTGTGTTAATGCAATGCACGAAAAAATGCGATTTTACTTTCAAAATATAGTATAAATTAGGTTTTAAGTTTAATATAAAGAGCAAAAGGGTTAATTACAGCTGCCACCAAACTATTCTCCACCAAGAACATAATGTTTTCTGTACAGTCATTTATAAATCTCCAAAAGGCTGCAGCATAAATGTTTCTTGTATTTCTTATATTATCTCCGGAAGTTTTACTTTCATTCTGAGAGCTTCATGCTTTGCCAGCAGTAGAAAGTTGAGAAAGTAAAAAAAAAAGAAAAAGCGTCACAGCTAATCTGCAACTCCTGCTCACTGCAACAACTTTAACTCATACAAACATAATTCCCCTCAATATCCTTACATCAATGTCACCCATGTGTTGTGTATGTAGATGTCTTACCTCGCACAGAAACCCCAGCGACGAGCTGTCTGTTGACTGCTGCGACGCGGCTCCGGTGTCTCAAGTCGTCGGAAAAAATGAGTCGTCGGCTGCAGCCTGTTACATGCGATGTGAATCACTGTGAATCACGATTTAACAGCAGAGCCACGATCTAGTATTTTCCGTCAGTCTGCGGAGTAATTGAAGGAAACTTACCCCAAAGAAGGTCTGCTGGGAATTTTCCCCGCCTCACAAGTGCAACCAGCTGGAGGGTCTGTTGCAGGGCTTTTATGCCTATTTACAAAAAATGAAATCAAGTTTCTATGCTGGATTGTAGACTACTTTGTCAGTCATGGTGTTCATTTTCAGCCTTTTGTTCCTCTAAAGACTTCGAGTCAGTGAGTCTATGATGCAGCAGGAGGTGTGATGCTCCTGGAATTTATGAGCCATTTTACAACGTCCTAAACTGGACCAGCCATGCTTTAATTTTAAACTCAAAATGCTCTAAACATCTAAACATCATGCAACACTACCTGTGCATTGAAACCGTTTTCAAATAAACCCATACACATCTTGTTGTCCTGCTTTTTTGAGAACAAACATAAAGGTTTTTAAAAATAAAAACTTGTTTTTGTCCCAAAGATTAATTCACTACATCTGTATTTATTTAGTGAGTCTTTTTAATGTCCAAGGAATGAATTTATGTAGCCCAAGACATACACCCTCCATGACATAAGCAACGAGGAATGGGAAACGTATTCTGGCAAAAACTATCGAGGGTGGTGTCATGTTAGTGGAGGAATGAACATGAGGCACACGCCATCAATCTTAAAAGATGTACTAACTCTCATAGACAGACTGTAAAACTTAACCTTTGTAACTCTAAAGAAGGGAGGGATGTAAAATACAGTATCCGACTCCATGACAACACAGACACTTTGTCCCTGTGGCAGCCAGATGTTGTTTTCAGCTCCTGCTAATTATTTTCTAACCATGTGGAGAAGAAAGAGTAGAAGTGAAGATTAACATTTTCATTCAGATGAAGACAATCCATGTTTTTGGCTCAGTAGTGAGGTGGAAGAGCCAGAAAATGAGGCACAGTGGCAGTTATTGTATTGAATTTGAAATGAAAGAAAATGACTCAATGAGGTTAAAGTGCCAGCTTTAAGATTTCTATAATTACACTGTTTAATAGAAATCAGGATATGACCAACTGCAACACATCAAACACACCAGAACAAAGAAATCTGGCTCCACAGCAGAACAATGACAGGAGGCCCAATCTAATACGGTCTTAACACACACCCACTGCACATATAACAGCCGTAAACGTGCACTGATCTCATACTTATCTATGTATTATGGGAATTATATGAATCTGCTTTGGCAATAAGCCAATAAAGCCATCAATTGTCTGGTCAAGTCAATTTGATTTATCTTCACAAATAAAAGATTTGCCACAGAAGGCTTCACAATCTGTGCAACACATGACTCTTTGAAGACCCTTGAGTTGGAATAAACACTTTAATTGGGAAGGAGGAGGGACCCTCTTCCAGGACGGAAAGGCATGCAAAAGATGTTGTACATTAGTGAATATAATAAGTAAAACAGAAAAAACAGCTTTCTTAACTGGTGATCTCCCTCAGCAGCATCACTGTAGACTTATATATATATAATATTATATATATATATATATATATATATTATATATATATAATATTATATATTTAAAATACAAAATAAATATAATTGTAATCAGTTACCGAGAAAAAATAGGTAATTCAATTACAGTTACTAATCTAAATGTTGTTGATTACAAAGGAGTTGCATCCGAATATATTCTTTTTTAGTAAAAAGCTTATATGTGGAATATAACATTCATTCTGTTGCTCTGTTTCAATCTTAATCAAGTTATATTGAAGAACTTTTAATAAAGTTTTACAGTAAGCAGTGTTAATGCTTTTAGGACTTTTCAGCTTTATTGCCCCGTATTTAATATGTTACATTACTTTGATGAAGTAATTAAAGTAATTACTTTTGAACAAAGTAGTTGTGTAGTTGTCACAAGACATGTACATGTTGGACTAAATAATACATTATGGTCTGAATACTGATGGACCGCACTACAGTAATATTGCAGCGACATCTAGTGGCGAACACCGGGAATTGCTGCTTTATTGATTCCCAGCTGTGTCGCTCCATCATTAAAAACACGGAACATGTATCCGTTTGGAGAAGGACATTTTATATAGCTATTTGAGGAAAAAAAAACACGCTAACATCCACATAATCACGTGCATATAATACACATTTTTATTAAATTCCTGGGCATCATTTTTGCACAGAATTCCATCACTGCACTTCAATGTGTGCATAATTTAGCTCCATGTTCACGGTTTTATAGCACTGCCCATGCCCCGGGTCGTGTCAGTGAGGGGCGGGGATCACTGCGGAGCTCCTCCCTCCTCCAGGCTGCCGTCACCGGGGCTGCTGGACCGGAGCAACTCGGCAGCAACAACCAGCCGCCGGCTGCTCCTCCGTGCTGAGTGAAGACTCGGTGCAGCCAGGAGCCTCCTCGCCGTCGCTGCCCGTCATTTCTTGCGGTCCACGGTTAACGACATGGCCTCCGACGGCATGGACGAGCGATCTCCGCTGCTGTCGGGTCCCAACTCCGAGAACGTGACCCCCACTGCTCCCCCGTACCTGCAGGATTCAAGTCCCCGAGGTAAACACACGACATGTACACAGCTCCGCCGTCCTGAATGCTGAATCATTTTTGGGCGTATCGAGTTTGTGCGTAAATAAAACTGCAGCAATGCAATGCAAGGCATCGGCAGCTGAGAAAAAGGTGGAGCTTGCACTGTGAGAACTGGAGCAGTGGGTTAGAGAAGAGGGGCCTACAATAACAGCAAGCTCTGTTTTTACTGCAGAAATGCTCCCATCACGACTCACTGGGGCCTGTAATGTTTTGGGTCTTCAACGAAAAAATATGAGTCATGATGTGGCACCGTGAGGCCTCAGTGGATGTGGGCTTTAATGTCGTTGATTGACGGGGGGGAGATAACCCACTGCAGAAGGCAGCCTAGCAGCCTTTTGTCCCAGCTGCAAATCGACAAAATGCCCAGATGTGTCCTTTGTGGATGGGACCAAACCCACAGCACGGCATGATGTAAATGTCATAATGTCACATCTAGCTGTCAGTTTGCTCATTTGCATTGAAACTGGACTGTAAACATGATATTTGGCCTTGATCTCGCAATGGCAGTTTGAGTCTATTCTAGCATCTTCACTACAGTACTACACATGTGCTTGTACAGCCGGGAGACTGACACAGTGTCCACGTTTTGTTTCGTAAACAGCTGAATGTAGGTTACAGTACCCTAATGCCTGCAGGGCTGAATGACCAAGGCAATTACAGCTCATCCAGCTTCAGTCCACGCAGTCTAGAAGCCGCCACCAGGACTGCCCTTTGAACTGAATTTAGTCTGATTCTGAATTTCTGTAGCAGAAGATCCCATCCCATTTTGAAGGCGTACATGAGGCTATTTCTTTTTTTACTGGAGGCTTTACTTGATAAAAGTTCCCTATTCTCTTTAAAAACATCCATATCAGACTCTCTTATCAAAGGATTATGTTTTGTTTCAAGGAGATTTATCTTTAGCCACTGTGCACATAGTTCCCTCTGTTTGTACCTTGTTACGGGCTCATAATATGACACATGTCTTTGCCTCGGCACAACACTGGTTGCTCTGCCGCAAATGAATGGATTCATTGACTGTGTAATACTCTTTGCAGAGAATTTCAGGACTAACGGCTAATATCAGGCAAACACAATGTCGAGATATTAACATCCTAATCTTGCAGAGTTCATATTTCGCCCCCGGATTATTCATAAAGACTTTAATGCTGGACTGTAATAACCTGTGAAGTAAAGCCTGTTTGGATGTTACAGCACTGACTGAGTGAAAGCCTAAATTAATGTCAATATATTTCATGGCCTAGTTTCTCATCCTTCCCTCTCTGCAGTCTGGATTATGGCTGATTCTGCTTTCTTTGGGTTTGTTGGGGTACGATCCTCTATCAGCCAATTTATAAAGTGGATTAATTAGCGTCAAAGAAGACAAAACTGAGCTGTTTGCCTGGGATGGTGCTTTGACTAATAAGCAGCTCCAAGGAAACAGTCAATATAAACCGTTATTTTGAGTGAGTAAAATAAGGTATTTGAAGAATTATGACTCCTTTTACATGATGAATAGAGTTGTCCACCATCAGTTTTTACTCAGCTGTATCAGGTAGACATTCACTGTTGGCTGTATTCACAGTGTGGTGGTGGTGAGGGGCGGAGATCAACAACCATGGCTGCGTCTGAAGGGTTAGACCGGCATTGTGCTTGGTTTTGTTGCCACCTGCTTGACCTTTTTTGGCTTGAATGGCAGAATAAATGGACAAAAGGCTGTGCAAGCCATGATAGTGATACATTGATTTTTCATCTTTAATTTCCCTCAGAAGCGCTTTACTGACAGAAGAAGCTGTTAAGCTTTTAAACCAGAGATTGTAGAAAAGTATTAGGTCAAAGTTATTCAAGGGTGGAGTCAAGAATCTGCAACATAAATGTTAACATGATAAAGATAGGTTCTGTTATCAACACTGTTTTAATTTTATGACATTTGTCTACATCTTGATTATGCTACATATAGCCTACAGCGGTATAGCAACAACACACATAGCTGAAAGCGGCGGTGCTGCTCGCTCCACCGCGGAGGAGTTGTCTCCAAAAAAGGAACTTCAGTTATGTGAAAGTGGTTCAACAACTTTCAGCAGCACTACAACACGCAAAGGCCTCGTACGGCGTCATTTGGTAACTGAATTGACCACGAGACAAGGCGGGCCAGGATCTGATTTAGCTCAGGAGACATCACAACCACATCTTACTTTGCTTCACAATAATTAATCAGAGCAGCATCATGTCAAAAAATGGAAGATTTGCTAAATATTTTTGCAGTAATATGTTAAGCCCCCCCCCCCAACACTGGAGCTCCAAATGTGTATTAATCTGCAATTTATAATAGAGCCAAACAAATACACAATTTACTCCTGTTTGAGAAATGTTTTAGGTGTTAAAGGGAAGTTGTTGAATGACTTCTTTATAACTAATGGGCTGAGTGATACAGAAAGTGCTAATTCATTGTTGGTTTTAATGTTGTCATGGGATTTGTTGAGAAGAAGAAAAACATAGAGCCTTATCCTCTAACCTTAAAGAGATTAATTTATTTCATACCACATGAACAGGAAATCAGAATCCGAATCTGTTTTTTTGCCATTTTTTTTGTTGAATTGATGATTAAAAACAAATCAAGTATTTAAAAAAAATCAAGAAAACACAATTATAAAAAAGAAGAAAAGTACAATAACAATGTGAAAACTACTATAGAAAATATGTATGTATGTAATATACATGTATGTATAGTACAATATATCTGAATTAAAATGAAAGAGCTTTTAGAATTGGTAGGTTTGTGGAAAAATTGTCCAAGGAATGTGCAAAGGTTCACAGTATAAAGTATAAAAAGAATATGCAATGTACAGAGATATAGCCATCAGCCATTCTTCACTTCAAACCACAAGTCACACAATCGGTCATGGCATCAGCTCGGCAGGACGCCATGGTGGCTGTATGTTGTGGTGGTTGTAGTAGAGACCCTTCTCGTCTTACCTCTGGGTCCCAGCACAGCCAGTGAAAACCTATAGCTTCTACGTATATTCAGTTTCAGACATGCATTAGGATGACTTCACAGCAGAGTAGAAACAGACCTCCTGAGATTGAGACCCAGTGGTGGACGACAGAGAAGTGCTGACTGTGTTTGAATTCAAGTTTTAGATTTTATTTTATAATGTTGTAGAATCATTTATGGTAAGAGAATACAATCTGCATCTGACTACTGTATTACATTTTGGATTAACACTAAACTATGCATGCCCATGTGCTGTCCAGGCTTTGGCATGCTTTGGTTGTGTTTCTGTCCCCGTTTGCTCAGTTGTAGACGGGGTGTCCCATCTGTCCCTGTGGTGTCACTTGTCGAGTGTCTCTGAATCTCAGAGCCAAACTCGTTTACCTGTTGACTCGTCCCATTATCTCATTCGGAGCGAAGGAAATGGGTCATTTGTTGGGTTAGAGGCCTCCTTTGTGTTTGGTCAATAGACTTGGTTCAGGCTTAACAAAGACTTGACAATGTATCACAGGAGGAATCAAATTATTATTTACATTATTGAGTATCCTGTTGATAATTTTCTCAATCAATTGAATAATTGTGGGGGCTATAAGATGTCAGAAAGTATAGAAAAAATAATAATTCTATAATTATCCCTAAACATTTGAATTGTTTGCTTTGTCCAAAAAGAGGTCTTCAGTTTTGTTATCATGGAAGACAAGAAAAGCAGCAGCTTTTCACGCCTGAAGAGCTGGAACTGGTGATTTTTCTGAGCATTTTTGTGTGAAAGAGACTTGAATGATTATCAGAATCCCATCGCTGCCTGAGCTGTGCAGCAAATCTGTATTTAGGGTACACATAGGAAAAATTATAGATAGTTTAACTGCAGACACGCACGCACGCATTTTTAAAGTATCACACAGACTTTAATTATGCTCCACTACAACAGTAGTAGTAGTAAAGGTAGTGACTGGTGCAAATCTATGGATTTAGTGTGTTAAAACTCTGAAAAACACATGGAATGTAGACTAATAACACAAGGTTAATGTGGGATTAAGCAGTGCAGAGTTCATTTGAGTGGCTGCTCTAGTTGGTTGTTAGTTCACAGTAGTTCTTTCAGACTTTAAGAGAATATTTTTAAGTCTGGCCATTTGATCATGTTGGCTACACTTGTTTATGGAGGATACAACACTAATCAGCAGCCTGGCTTTTCTTAATTTCTCAGCCAAAATATTAAGGAGCTTATTAGCCTCATTAGCCAGACATATACATTTAGCAGCCCATCTAACTGATGCAACAACAGATAAAGTCTAAAAAGCCCTAAGTTCATAAAATATGGGTCGGTGGTACAGCTTTACATGTTTCTTTAAAGTCACAAAAAGTTGGATACTATAAGACATGAAGTATTTATTTCTATCCATGTATTCAGGAATAAATTGCAGTACATATTATTTACAAATGTAGCTTGCAACATATTGATATGCCCCTGCAAAATGCCTCACAATAAGAAGACCAGCTCTAATGTTACATGTTAACTTTGCATCTTGGCAGAGAGTGGATTTTACATGCAACACTTTGGTGTCTATTGCCACTTTCTTAAACATAAAGAGTGGAGGTCGGCCCCTGACCGAGAAGAGTCACATGTTGAGCAATGAGAGTCGTACACAGCCTGTCATGGGTTTGCAGACGGTGTGTTCAGCAGTGTTTTCAGGCTACCTACCATACACTATGTCCAATAGTTACTAAGAGAGGCATTGAATAACGTTTGTGTGTCATATGAAGAATTGTGAGCCATGTTAGACAACAGCTCCCTGCTATGAGTTGATTTGGGATTCATAAGATGTTTTTTTTTTTCTTTTTTTTCTTTTTGTAGTGGTAGCTGATTATAAAATTTGTGCTGTAAAGGTTATTTTCATTATCCAATAATAGGCTGTTTAGTAAAAGAAGCAAATTCACATATTTTAGAAACTGGAACCTTCTAATGTTTGTCGTGTTTGTTTGCACATTGATTTGAATGGTTTATTTAATTATCAACGTTTTTGTTCAAACCTAGTGAATTTTCTTTCTGTCGACTAATCGATTAAGGTTTCAGCTCCATGTAAAATGTTTTTACATGCAAATATTTAGTTGTTTTGGACAGAACTCTCTTTGTTGTTTTAGTTTTTTTTAGATCAGAGAGTCTCACACTTAGATATCCAAGCATTGCTCATACTACACTGTTGAATGTCTAAACTCTTAAGGATCCTGGTCAACAACATACAGTATTATTATGTGTTGAGTTTGGAGGTTTATTCTAGTAAATAGCAGGTTCACAAAACTGAATTTAGGGGCAATTTACTGGATCCCCCCACAGGCCTAGTTGCATCTTGTGGCCTCTATCAGCCGATGGCACATTCTGACATTGACTTTAGTTCTTACGTCTGTAGCTAACCTCAGTCACGGTAATAATGTTTGTTTGCTTTCTGAAGTTTTATCGTTGCATGCTATTAACAGCTGGCCGTGTGTTGTGTGCTTTGCCCTTCTCCTCCTCTTTTCAAAGCCGAACTACCTCCCCCCTACACAGCCATCGCCAGCCCCGACGCCGGCGGTGTGCCTGTCATCAACTGCCGCGTATGCCAGTCGCTCATCAACCTGGATGGAAAGCTGCATCAGCACGTGGTCAAGTGCACAGTCTGCAATGAAGCTACAGTAAGTGGACGCCACCGTCGAGGCCGGTGACGGCTATATGAAGGATTGTTGGTGTTGAGTCGTGATAGTTCAACTGTCGAGTTGAGTAAAGACATTTAGTCTTCAGTTTGATTCGCATTTATCTCTTTGGAAATCTAATGAATCAAATGTGCGTATGCTGTTTGTGTGTGCCGTCTGGGTTATGTGGTGTCTGTTTTTTCTTTTTTCCTATTTTCACAAGGAAATCTCTGGTGCTGTTACATAAATAACTTTATTATAGTTATAACACTCCCTGCTATTGGCCAGGCCGATGTATGTACACACAAACGGCACAGAATATTGCTACAGAGGCTTTATAAATGACAAACACAGCATGTCCGAGGCAATGATATGGACATTTGAAGCTGATGGGTGAACTAATATATATTTCATAGATTAAAAGCAGAAACGTTCTGCTGTGTCACCTCTACAGTGTTTTAAAACGTCTCTCCTGTTTTTATGGCTTTGTGTTTTGTGGTGAAAACTGAAAATGATTTTCAGTTTTCTTTATACGTTTCCTTCCAGCCCATCAAGAACCCCCCAACAGGAAAGAAATATGTGAGGTGTCCCTGTAACTGCCTGCTCATCTGTAAAGACACGTCCAGGAGGATAGGATGTCCTCGACCAAACTGGTAGGTAGCAGCCGGTCAATTTCAATCAAAGCTAAATTTGAGGCTCGGACAAAATGTTGGCACCTGGAAAGCCAACTTTTATACGGCAGATAAAGCCCTTTCTGTAGCTTCATGTCATCACACACTTCTACAATCCTGTCTTGGATAGGTTGTAATCATAACATTGTCCGTCTCTCTGTTCCTCCGACAGCAGACGCATAATCAACCTGAGCCCGGTGATGGTTATCCCAGAGGAGCAACCCGCCCAACCTGCACTGCCCATCCAGCCTGAGGGGATGAGGGTGGTCTGCGGTCACTGTGGCAACACCTTTCTTGTATGTAAACCCACCAAGGCAACCAATCTAACCAATCACAGAGTTGCTCATGCAGAATTGTGTTGCTGTGCTGTTGTTGATACGTGCATATTTATAATCCTGAGAGCAGCACAACAGCGTATTCTTCAGCACACGGCGATGGAAATGGGGGATTTTCTACACTATTAAAGCATAGCTGCACAGTTGTTCAGGATGGTATAGCTTATTCAAGTTAGCGTAAGTAATAAGACGTTCTTCTCCTGTTAATCTTTTATCTTTGTTGAAATGAAAACCGAATGTGATGTCTGCAAGTGGCTGACATGCATTTGCTGCACATTCCCCTTTGCCTTGTTCATTAACAATCCTACTGGATAGCAGTGTGGTTGCAGAATATTCCCATTTGAAATGAAATTGTCTTCCTGCCCCTGTGTTAAAGATAAGTACATGCAGTCACAGTCATGGAGGTTAAAATACCTTATACCTCTATTTCTCACATTACATATTAAAGGGATACTTCACCCCCAAAATGATCATTTGTATATCAATTACTCACCCTGTTTTACATAAAAACATTTTTTTGCATGCCCCACGATGAGAAAATTGTTGATGAATTCATGTAAATGGCGGGGCGCTTTTTTTTTAACAACAAAACCTATATTAAAACTCACACACAACTCGCAGTGCAGTGTAATCCAAGTCTCATAACTACTACGCGCTACTCGTTTGTGCGAGTACTGTTTATGTGGAAGTGTTTTAAATAGTAAGGTTGCAACGAAAATGCACGTGTTTGAGAAGTAGTGAGCACACGACTGGATAAATGTGTCTTGGATAATACTTCACAAGTTGTGTGAGAGTTTGTAGACGGATGTTTTTGATATAGTTTTGCTGTTAATCGCGGCCCCCATTTACTTGAAGAAATCCACATGGACTTTATAATCCGTTTTTTGGATTTTTCTTTTTTCTTGGGACATGCATGAAAAACAAAGTTTTCTTCAAGAATTCAAGGTAACAAGGGGGGGGGGGTAATTGATGTAAAAATGTTGGGGATGAAGTGTTCTTTTAATAAAATAAACTGTGAGGTTTCTCTTTAAAGGAATAAGGTGCAGAACCTGAGGTATTGAGTCCGTATCAAACCGACTCGCATGTCAGAATCAGTGGTATTGTCATCTTAACGTGTGCACATTATCGGTTGCGGCGTCTGTAGGGCAGTGAGGACGCCAGCTCATCCCAGCCAATGTCTAGCCTCCCCAGCGACGGCTCTCCCCCAGTACAACAACAGGTTGAGAAAGCTGGTCATACTGGTGGACATATTAACAACAGCCTAACCTGCTCCAATTCAATCTGCGGCCTTATTTACACCAGTGTAAATATGACTTTGTACACATCTGGCTTTAAAGATAAAGAGAGTTGAATTAGATTTTTTTTGTGTACAAAATTGGCCTAAATCAAATAAAGATGGTTTGGCCTGAATTTCTATTGAATTTTGTATTTCTCCTCTGAAGCCAGATGTGAAAAGTCACATGTTAAACTTGTGTCAATAGGACCTTAAATTATGCTGATGTGTGATGAGATAAACATTTCTGTAACACTGCTTCTTTCTTTCTCTTTTTTTATTTATTATTATTTTTTTTTACATTAAAACCCTTAATGAAACACTTATATATTTACAATCCCAACTAATATATTATAAGAATAATTTTAGATGATAGTTTAGTCTACCTTCTGATATATTTTCCAATACAGAAATAACAAATAGATTTACAATTTGAAAACCATCACCGATCACGTACAATCATTCCCAGTAAGTCTTGTGTTGATTCTTCTAAAAGTGCAGTCGGATAATAGTATGTTGTTGCATATCTGTGTTCACGTATGCATGCATGTGTGGACGCTCCTGTAAAGTCGCTAAAAACTGCTTCTTCTGTTTTCCTCTCAGTGGATGGAGCTTCGGTTTAACACGCTAGCCAAGTGTCCCCACTGCAAGAAAATGTGAGTACATCAATCCTTCCTTCAACTCCGTACACAAAGGTGGACATTTCAATCACTGCAGCAGTGTGTTTTTCAAGTTTTAGCTCCAACTCATGTATATTTTACTTTAGCTGAACGTTTTCAGTTTTTGGAAGATTTCTTCTCAATGTTGCAGGCAGCCATTTGTTTAAATTTCATTTCTGGATGTTAAGCAAATCATTTAGCAGACACTGGAAACTGTCTTAAGTGTATAGTCCTCCACGTGAACATCACGTCTGCGTTGATTTTTGTCAAAGTTATATTATTGTTGCCTGGTTTTACAGGTAAAGTGTTTGCGTCATAGTTATAATGTAACTCTTAAGAAATATTAATGCAGACTTGGATGTTCACGGTGTTCACACAAGTTGCAAGGAGTTTCAAGAATCTGCAACTTCTTTTTCATATTTTACAGAACTAAATGGAAGCCAATGGCTGCCATAATAAATCAGATTCTCTTAGGCCTGGTTCATTGTGATGTACATTAAAATTATAGGTGTGGTCCTTTTTTTTAAAGTGAAAAAAACAAGCCATCCGGTAGATGAAGCAGAATAAGCTTTAAAACCCTGAAACATTGACTCTCAGTTGTGTAGGTTTGTGGCTTAGTATGATGCGGCTTGTAAATACTTTTAAAATTCCAGCTCTCCTTGCTGGAGAAGTTTACAAACGCTTACTTTATGGACGCCGAGCTTTAGAGGTCTGAACTTGTAGTTCTTGGTCGGGGAGGGGAGGTGATGGAGGCTAATCTAGACGTGTGACAGGAATTAGAGTGTGGCCTTAATACATGTAATGGGGTAGGAGGGTCACAGGGTTGGGAGGCGAGCATCAAAGGGTGTGTCTGAACGTAATGATCTGGACTGGCAGGGATGCTGAGACGACAGGCAGCCTGTATCAGAAAGAAACAGCTTCTGTCTTTGTCTCTATCTCTGTCTCTTATTTCTGCATCTGTCTTTTTTTTATACCTCAGTCTCTGTCTCACTCCATCTTTCCTCGTATTTCATTGTATATTTTGACTCTCTTTTAATCTGTTATTACACCTCTTTCAGTCTTTTTCTCTGTTTGTACATCTGTATCTTTATCTCCAAGCGTAGTCGCAGTTACTTGTGTCATGCACATACACGTTCCCAATATATCACTGCAGTGTTGCGACGTGAGCAGCAAGTGTCAGAAAAGAACTCCAGCATAAAACATTACATTGCGAACAAAGAGCTTTCTGTGTCCTCTCCCAATGGCTCTCGTCCGGAAACACAACGGCAGTCTTTTATGATAATCCAGTCATAAGAATGCAGGAGTGGAGATGAAGGGTATTTTACTTAAACGTGTTGTCTTTAAATGATCATATAATGAGCAATAAAACATACAAAGGACTTTCTATTCTGCCTAGCTTACACTCTTCTGGGAGACCATTATATCGGTTTATAGCTAATGGTAATAATCTTTGACTCTCCATTTCTATCTTTCACCTCTTTTTTGTTCTCTATCTCTTTCTTTCCATCCTCAATTTCTCTATTTCTGTATCTCTCTACAAACTAATTTTCTCCCTTGTAACAGTAAGTCAAAACAGTGGCAGATGAAGTGGAGTCATGTGATGATTTTATACTAAACTTATAAGGAACTGAATAGTAGCACTTCAGAGGAAAATCCCTCAAATCCCACATGTAAAGTTGTAGGAGGGCTGCTTTTGTTGTGTCAGACTGTAGATGAAATGTGTTTGTCTGATTAATTCTTGTTTTGAAAGTGATGTTCAGTGCTTAAATCTCTATAAACATCTTTTGAAAGAGGTCTGCTCCATGAACGGTCACAGGTCAAACGAATGAGATGGTCAGGCGGCACAAATGTAAACACTGAGTCGAACAAAGACAAAGCATGAAAGCAGGAGGAGGTTTTTTTTTTTTTTTTTTTTTTTTTTTTTTTTTTTTTTTTTTTAAAAGAATGAGTATGAGAAGGTAAGAAATCAGGTGATCAGGCTCCCCTTAAGCCATCTGAATACCAACGATTCCTGAAGAATGCTTGAGTCCCCTCACATGAGAGGCATGTGAGAACAGAGGGGGGGAGGAAAGTAAAGAAATGGTGAAGCAAAAAGAAAAAAAAAAGCCAGCTTGGTGCTTGATTTGTGCTTGTGTTTTTATAGTCAGGATGTTGGGAGCTGCACATGTGACCGGCCTCTGATGCTTTCATGTGTAACTTACAAAGAGGAAGAGGTTGATTTTTGGCCGCTGTAGAGAGAGATCACTGTGAAAATGGGATGAAGTCATAATGCAAACTATTTTAACTTTACCATAACATATTCCCAATGGTTTTTAAAGCCATAACTATATAAAAGCAAATCAAAGAATTAAATATTGTTTTTCTCAGGACCAAACAAAACACAATAATATCTCAAATGTATTCTGTATGTTTGTGTTTCTGCCCTCTAACGGCACACTGATGTTTCTCTTGTCGATCTCTTCCTGCAGATCCTCTGTTGGCAGTGCGCTCCCTAGGAGGCGTTGTTGTGCTTATATAACTGTAGGAATGATCTGCATTTTCATTGGAGTGGGTTTAACAGTAAGTACTGTCTTTGTCTTGTTTGTTTTACACACGCTTCACAGTGAAGGCATTTAGCAGGAAATAATAAACATATAGAATAGTTACAAACACAAGACCAACAAAACAGAAGTGACTAAAGAGAAATAACATTTAAAAAAGCAAAAGATCAGAAAAAGTAAGAGAACATATAAGTCTGGGGAAGTTTTAAAAAAAAAAAAAAAAAAAAGAAAAGAAAAAAGTCTACAGCCATGCTTCCAGATATGCAAGGTTGCATTTGAGCTGAATGCTAATGCTATTATATTAGCATGGTCACTATGACAATGTTAGCGTGCTGATGTTTAGCAGCTGTATGTTTACCATGTTCACCATCTTAGTTTAGCAAATGTGCAAAGTTATAACGTGACAAATCTTATGCAGTAGTTTTTGTTCATAACCTTCAATACGTCAAATACACAGTAAACAAAAACTGTATTTTGTACAAACCACCACACATTGTTCAGTTTTCCACAGTATATCAGAGTCCCGCCAGACTTTTACAGTTTTGTATAATCATATCAGAATCATAATCACTTGATAATGATCTCATGGGATTACAGTCTTAAATATTTTTAATTCAAGGTTACTTAGTTTGCTGCAGTTCAACTTTTGTGATGAAGCAGATCACTGACTGATATTATGAACAATCTTCCATCAACCAGAGTACTTGTCTTTGAATGAATTGTTTTCTAGGAGTTTGCACGTGAATGAAATGTAACGTACTAATGTCTTAATTGGGTTAATCTCTCTCTGCAAGATAAAAGGTTATGAATGCATGAATGAAAATCTATATTTTTGGATGCTTCACCCACCTTCTCGTCCTCTCCTCCGCATTAACAGGTTGGTACTCGGGACTTTGCCAGTCGCTACAACGCCACCTACGTGTCCTGGGCGTTCGCCTACCTGCTGGGTCTCATCTGTCTGATACGAGCCTGCTACTGGGGTGCTATCAAAGTCAGCTACCCGGAGAATAGCTTCGCCTAGAGCGGGTTCGGCACGGCACGGCTGGAAGATGAAACCCCACTTTTAGTTTTTTCATCTTGTTCAGATTTGAAACCGTCATGTTCAGCGGGGTGGAGCGCCTGCGTAGTGTCTGGACAGGAGTGTGTTGAAGGTGTTGTGTGTTTGATGAGGTGTAGGATGTTGGAGATGTGTCTCTTGTTCTGCTTGTGTCTGGGATGTTTTTAGAGAGCATCGACTCGCTGAACAAACCTAATGTATGTCATTCTACTCGTCCACAAGGACTCAAATCCTGCCCAGGTTTTTTTTTTTTTGCCAAAATCCTCCAAAATCCAGAATCAAACACTCAAAAAAAAACTGATTTTTCTTGATGAATGCCACAATTTAGATTTAACAATGATAGTTTAACAAACTGGTTGGATTTGGTCTTTCTGGACAGTTTTTTTGTTTTGTTTTTTTTTAAAAAAAAAACATCATCATTGTGCTTTTGTTACTGACCAGACCAAAATGAGACAACCTCCTAAGAACAGTTTTCCCATTGCACTACGATTATATGCAATTGTACGTGTTGTTTTGCTGCTAGTTTAACTCCAGCTACAGAACGCTGCATACCCATACTGTATTGTAACCATTTACCTTGCCTGTGTACACTGACATAGTATTGCTATATGATTTTAACTCTCAAAAATGATCAGTTTTGAAAAAATAATTCTTAAATACCCATGTGCTGCCCAGTATTAGTCAAGAAGAGCAAAAGATCAACAGGAGCTTGTTTCTTTTAATCAAAGTGTTAAATTTTGGTGCCATGTTGCTTTTAACTCACTACAGCAATAACCCTTTTATTGGAGTTATTTTGAACCGTATTTCCCCGTGTACTTGACTTCACTTTCGTTGCCTTCTCGATGGTGGAAAATGATCCCAAAAACATGGCGACTCATGTTTGCATGTTGACTTGTTTATGCTCCGTCATTGAGTTGGTGTGTTTTCAGTTGTCAGTGAGGTAGCTCAAGCGTAGGATGCTCCCGTCTTTGCTCCGTCTGCCTGTGAGTTAGAATGTAAACCCTCCTCTTCCTCCCTCTGCTTTAAATCGCCGCTCTCTGACCTCCGGTGAACTCTGTGCTAGCTGGCATCACTATAGGCTAACTCAGCATCCTGTCTCTCGACCTTGACCAGTGGGCACAGCTCAGACTTCTAACCTTGTTTTGAATGTGATGATGATGATGATGATGATGAAGCAGAAAATAATGTTAAAAAATACTCTTTGTACATAGTTCAAATTCAGTACTTGTTAGTGAGTGGTGGAAAGGAGAAGATGGCTCATGGGTCTTTTTAAAAATGATAATTTATCAATAAAATGCAAAAACGGCCTGTTTTCTCATTGGTTGTGTTTTTTCTGATTTACCACGTTTAAAGACATGTTTATTCCACTGCATTTATTTGACAGCTAAAAATACTTTGCGGATTAACTTTTTCATGATGAACTCATAAAATGCATTAGTATAGATTAAACTATCCACAATAAATAAAAAAAGAATTATAACTGGACCAGCTACACAACAATAATGTGTCATTAATAATAATCCAATAATACTAATCATATAAAAGTGCAACACTTTGAAAGGGGAACATTTTCCTAATCGGTACTTTTTTTTACTTTTGACAATTAAAGCTTAAATACATGTTGCTGAAAAAACAAAAGTTTATGGATGTGGAGTATTTTTATATTGTTGTAGTGCTACTTTTACTTAATACTTCTTCCACTATTGTTAGTTCCCAGTAAGTCCAAATACATAAGAATCTTTACAAATGCAACATGACAAAAAACGATGGTCAGTTTCAGTTTCAGGTCTACTAATAAAAATCTTTATGAGCTTAACATTTGCCCTGATGAAAGTCCAGTGACACAAGCATTGCTTTATTATTAGATTAAATTCTCCTGAACATTGCTGTTGCTGTCCATGAGTCCCAAGCTGAGATGATTTTCTCTTAATAATAAAAACCTGCATCAATATTTTTGCCTGGGTTTATAAAACTTTAAAAAACGAGTTTAATATCTTAACATTTAATTATTATTATTACCCTAAATGTATCACAAGGTTACAATCCAAAGGCAACATGTCATAGGGCATAGACACTTTTAGAATACATCGTCTCCAAATCTAAAGAAACGAAGTTAAACCAGTTATTCATTGTAAATGTGTGAAGGTGTGATTTCATATCTTAGTTTATAGGTTACACATCAATAAACCCAGTTCTACATGTACTCTACGCTCCTGATTGTACGCTTCCCCTCTGGGATTTTAAATGATCTGCAATCTGACTCCTGCTTCGTTGCCTTCATTAGTTATTTTGCAATAAACAACGTAGATCACATTTCATAATCAAATGACCTGTTTTCATGTGTGATCCAAACGCCTGCTATTACTTTACCAGAAAACAAAACCGGAAAAAACAATTAAGCTGGACAAAAAACATTTATGATCAGACATTTCATGTTGAAAGATCAGAGTATACTCAGTACACAGACCCTTGATCCACTACTGTTAATTACAGTGTCTCATATGATGAAAGTCTTTCACAGGCAGAATAATAACCATTATAAACAGATGCGTCATTTTCTGACGATGACACCGGTAACCAGTGAACTGAGTGAGCATCAGCTCAGCCTCACCAGGTGCTGTCACTTATGTTGCCTCTTTAGAGCTCTTGCGTGGGACACTTTACCTTATTATTATTGGTAGATAGTGTTTGTAATCTGGTCATTTCCAGCAACGCCGCTGAACTTCAAGCTGTCTTGATGTCTAATCAACCAGAAGAATTCATCACACCGGAGACGTTTCTCATCTAGTTGTCTAACAGATTTACTGATATAATAGAGATTACTTCAGTGTAATAATAATAATGTTTTACAAAATGTTTAGCTATTTTCCTGTCCAGTTAAAAGCCAGAATCATTCTCAGCAGCTCCTTCATCGCTGCAGTGCTGCCCTGTGTCCACATTGTGGTGTCAACGACACACACATTTGATACAACACTTCAGTCAGCTGAGTGTGTGTGCTCTGGTCTTAAACCATACATATCCGGAGGTGAATACACACAGAGAGGAGCAGACCAATAATGATTCAATTTACAATGAAATGCATAATTCTTGCCACTATAATTTCAAGTTCCTGCGTGAGGAGCTCCAGGTTGCTACATCAGTATCTTCTTTTAAATCACTTTTGAAGACTTATCTTTATTGAAAGGCTCTCTTATAATTTCTCCTCAAATTTTTAGGATTTTTTAAAAATTCTTAACTGGTTGGTTTGCACTGTGATTTACTCTTGATGTTGAGAATAGAGATTATTGTTATTGAGTTTACTCCTCTTTTTTTTCTTACGCTTGCCTGGTTGTTCAAACATTATTGTGTATTATATTGTTGTGTTTTATGTGGTCATTGTGCAATACAAATAAATTGTAATATTTACTATTATTATTATTATTATTATTATTGTTATTATATTATCATATCAACTCTGTAAACTCACTGGTAGGATTAAGGATTAAGTATCTATCCCTCATACTTGCAAATTCCATATTTTGGATCACTATAAAACTCTAAACAATCTTGATCTGTTGATCTGTTAGTTTTTTGTTATTGTGTTAGCAGACAAATAGTGAAACAAACCTGATACACAACAATATATCGTCTTTATTTATGACCAACAGATTTTTATCTTATTTGACATTGAATACAGAAACAACAGAATAATGTTTTAATGAGCTCCCTGGAGCTGCTACAAATGATACAATTATATATCTCTCTCTCCCTCTCTCTCTCTCCCTCCCTCTCTCTCTCTCTCTCTCTCCCTCTCTCTCCCTCTCTCTCCCTCTCTCTCCTCTCCCTCTCTCCCTCACGCAGCTCGGTTCAGCTCTAAGGATCTAGCCCTGGCTGCAGGTAATGTCACGTCAAACACAGTGATGATGTCAGATCATCAGATGGTCTCTGTCTGATGAGGTCATAGCGTCGTCCAGGAATGTAAACAACCACATACGTGTGGACTATTTCAGGCTACCACCTATAACTATGAAGGAACACGGAGGTCATAAATAGTATGTGCGTGCGTGCGTGCGTGCATACGTACGTGCGCGTGCGTGTCTGTGTGTGTGTGTGTGTGCTCGTGCGTGTGCGTGCATGCGTGCGTGCGTGCGTGCGTGCGTGTGGTTGTGTGTGTGTGCTGCTGGACTTCCTGATGGGTCGACAGGTTGCTCCCATCAGCGGAGATGTGTGAAGGGTGCTCGACTAGTTTCAGTTGTTGTTGTTGAGGACCCACCATGACGCTGTGTAGGAAAAGAAGAAAAGATTCACTGACCCCCAAAAATGACCCCAATCAATGAGACACGGAACACGCTCTCCTTTGCACGCTGTGTGTATTTTTGTGTACTTGTGTGTCCATGTAAATGTAAATGCCAGATGTATTCAGCACTGCCCTCTGCGCTGCATGCGGCTGGTTGTTATGTGAAGCGAGTAATGATGCTTGTAAGACAGAATTAAGATCAACCTGATGTAATAATGCAGGAAAAATAACACAAAGACAATTGATTTAATTATAATAGATGGAAGAAATGGCAAAAAGTGGACAAAAGGTAGGAATAATGAATAAAAAAAGGCTTGAAAGTCTAACATGAGATGATTTTCTGACTTTTGAACATTTCTGAACATTTGAAAATTGTGCACCAACCACGTCTCATGGCCTTCCTCCAGAGTTGCTGAGTTTCATGGAGAATGACAAAAGTTAGATTATAACTTTTAATATTATTTAACTTGTTATCGTAAATATATAGCGACATAATCCAATCATTTGTAATAACTATTCATCCTCATACTGAGGAAGGCTATGAGATGTGGTTGAAATTCAGTAAGTTACGTTTTTTTGTCAAACTGCTTGAGAATGAACCATGACGCACAAATTGTATCTAGTTCATACACTCTTTATCTGCATATTGCAGCATTTCATTGAAGCTTTATCACATTTACAACACTCAAATCAAAGATCTCCCTGCACAACCTTTCGGTATCTTTGAAAACTTGGCATCCTGACAGCATTGGCATTATTTGAAATAAAACTCTAAGTGTTTAAGGGTAATTTGTCTGCACAGCGTGTCTTGTGATTGATGACAGTCGTACCAAAGGGCACCTGAGGCTGAAGAGTTTACCCTTTAGAAGTGTAAGATCAGTCAGGTGAAAATGATCTTGATCTTATTAAATGTGTAAATGTGATAGGATTGAGTGGTTTGAGTGGGGGATCAGCGGGAGCTGTAATGAATATTCTTACCGGGAACCAACATGGTGCTTATGCTCTCAGGAGTTTCCAGGAAGTCCACGTTCCCCCTCTGGAAGGTTTTACTGTAGTTAGTCTGCAGGTGGCTGTGCCGAGGAAACAGGAAGATTCACTCACTGATCATGGATTGGTTGTTTGTAAATCTACTTATTCATGACACCGTCTGCTATTTGCTATTAACAACTAACTAATTAAATCCCCTAAAACAGTAAATCATATTCCTAATGATACGTTTATTTAAAAGTATTTCATACTTTACTTTTGTACCTCACGAGGCAAAGCAAGTTGGCTTGCAAACATAAAACACACATGTTGTGATATTTATTTGTATATAACTTAATAAAATCAATGAAGAGAATTATATTTAAATAAAAGTTCTTTCTCCGTTAAAGTACTTACAATATTTTGTCTTCCCCCTCTGAATATGATAATTCATCCTGAAAGTCCCAGCAGCAACATTTAGTTTCAAGTTAATTTTGAATATGCACTTTGGAAAATAACAAACTAAACTCTCAACAAACAACGCAGATTAGATTAATTAGGCCTTGGATACAAAATATAAAGTGACATGTTTGGACATGAATTAAACTTGATGAATTTTGACCGCAGTGTCTCAGTTTAACTTTTAATAATTCCTCTTTGTATCTCTGCTCCCGCTGCTGTAGTGACACATTTCCTCTTTAGTTTCATTAAAGCCTCACATTGTACATGGTCACTAAACTTCTCTCAGTGAAAGAACATCATTTAGTTTTTTTTTTTGAGCAGGCCACGCTGCATTAGTCATGATGCATATGGTGCAGCCGGATACTTACTTCTTCCACACGTTGTTGTGCTCCCAGAATTCATAGAGAATGAAGCGTGATTCATTTGCAAGCCGCTGAACTGCGATGCTGCCAAATGCAAAACAGGAGAGAGCACAAGTCATGCAATCACTAATTAGTGTGCTACACCATGTCCCCGAGAACAGCCTCTCTGTCTGAAATGTTTTCCACGCTCTGACTTGGAGCAGGCAATATGAATCTATTAAATAATACTTTCTGTGGCTTCATCCTCAAAATATGATTATATGGTGTTTTGTCAGTGGTTTTAATGTCATTTTAACTTAAAAATGAGCAAAAATGACTTTCTAAATGACTGCGTATTTAGAGAAATGTTCCCGACAAAGCATATAAATGTCATGCTGTTATTTGGGAGGCTGGATTTTGTATGAAACCAAAGTGACAGATAATGTGAGAGTTTTCTTTCTAGTGTTAAAAATGGAGAAAAAGATCATGCAAATGTTCTTTCATCTACTGACCAAACGTGTCGCTGTCTGATGCTACACTAAAGCCAGAGCATGTCTTCAGTTCTGACAGGACATTACATTATTACAGGCTTTTCACTGATGTTTCTATTTTATAGTTTCATGATTAATTCAATGTTGCTCATAAACTGATGAAGAATTCTCAGGGAGATTCTGATAGAAATTAACAATTTAGAGACCCTGTATTTATGATTCTTAAAGTTATTCACATCTATAAAAAAAAGATGCTTAAATCTCTAAACTACAGACGAGATGAAGTAATTCCATGCAGATTTGCAAAAATGCCATTATTCTACCTATTATGCTGCAGACACAGTAAACACAAAGGTATAATGTGTCGTTTGTATTGAAATGTTGCTTAAAATGATCTTTGTAGTTAAGGGATGTTTCTTCTATCTATGTTCTCAAAAATAAAATGAAGGAAACGAATGCTAATGATAATTCTTACATACATCATCTCTGTTTGAATTTCATTAAACATCCAGAAAATGATTATATAGGCAGAGCATACAATTGAATAAGTTTGAATATTTTCATTCCTGACATTTGGATCAGTATATGTGACAAAATCAGCGTAACTCAAAGGTCCACTTAATGGATGTATTTTGTTTTATATACATGTCATTGCATATCATGTTCTGAAAATGAAAGCAATATATTCAAAAATGTTTCTATCCGAATAAAACCAGGTAAGGAAATGTACATTTCTCGCAACTTCATTAGAATAATCCTTTAAATCAAAGCTTGTGAACCTGTAAGTCAAGTCAATTATGTTATATGGATCACAAAAATCACAAATTTGCCTCTTAAGTCTTAACAAACTATACAGTATCTGTCATGAGATGCTCAGTTCGGACAAGTCAAAAAGTCAAAAAGTATGTACGAGGGAAAAAAAGGAAGAAACCTCAGGAAGAGCCACAGAGGAGGGATCCCTCTTCCAGGATAAACATGCAATATGTGTATGTAAAGATAATATACCAACTAAATGCTAATTGTTACATTTTCTGTTCTGTGAGGACTAGTTTTTACTTTTTCTTTTGGATGTATCTTTTATTCCCACGTCCCTCTTTATAACACATTATGCAAACATGTTAAACACTAGAGAAGAACACAAATATCATGTTGTAAATCCCTGACACAAAGTGAACAAAGAGAATATAAACTGACTGTAGACATCCAGTCTGGGCGCAGGCACACTCCATGTACTGTCTGAGAGCCAAACGAAACTCCTCCAGCTCCTCCTCCAGCACGGAGAGCTGCCTCTGGACTATCAGGATGTGCTGCGAAGACAAAACACACAGAGAGAGACACACACACACACACACACACACACGTGAAGGCACGCAAAGTCAGAAGGTCAAGATCTGCTTCTGGTGGAGAGAGAGTCCGTCGGAGCTGGAGGTCGTTCAGAAATCTACTGGCAGGGTTTCACATTGGTTCAGTGAGTTAAGAGAAAACTGGCGACTGATGCAGGACTGTGAGATGAACATCGGGACATTTACCCTCTTTTCTTACAATTTGGAAATTAAAAAAAGAATAAAGCATCTGAATCTACAAAGGTTTGAACAACAGGGAGCAAGAAAACAAAAAGACCTGCCATCATTTCCTGTGGCTGATGGGGAATTCTTGACAGAGGTAGAGAGGCTGATGGGAACAGGAAGTGAATGCTCTGCC
>CALSBV010012213.1:9318376-9393171 GCA_943590825.1 Bovichtus diacanthus
TTGATTTAAAAAAGAATGCATGTGAAATTAATAACTGCACATGCACTTTTCTCTCTTTTATAACTTATTAAATTGAATCTGATTTTTGGACTGGTGGCTGGAAAGAACAAGACATTTAAGGACGTAATTCCGTCATTTTCACTTTTTTCTTACATTTTATAGACAAAACAATAAATAGATTAATCAAGGAATTGGCAGATTAATCACTAATGAAAATAATCATTAGTTACAGCTGTAGAAATCTCATATTTCACATGTGAATTCAGCAATGTTCCTGCTTTTGTATAATAAGATGCAGTAGATGAAAAATTATAGTTTTCATAGGAAATATAATATGCCAGGGGTCAGCAATTATATTCAAGCACGGGCCCGTTTATTTGAAAATTATTCATTGGGGGGCAAAGAGTTTAAGATTTAAACCTATTTATAAAACATCCTTACTATGGTTGATGCCTATAAAAAGCTCTCATCTGCACACTATTTCTGTCAGACTGTGTTTGTGTTTCTGAGACACAAATCTGTTTTGGGCAAACAAGCCAAACCTGACTCAGACTGTGTTTGTGAATTAATTCAAATTAAGTTTTTTAGGACTTTCAGCACCATGCTTTAATTAAATAGCCTGGAGCAGCATGAGGCACAGTAGTCATCTTTGTCTACATCGAGTAAATATATCAAAAAAACACATCACAGGAAATGTTAACATGTGAAATGACAATTTAAATGTTCCCCTACATTTCCTTTTTATTTTAAACAACTGTAACCTTAAGTTCCTTCGAGTTGTATATGTGTCCATCGTCACCGATATTTAGTATCGAGGGTCTTAAAATATATTTTTCTTTTAATTTTAATATATAATACTTAGAAGAAGGGAATATCTAATGTCAGGTTTCAGCCCTGCTGTTGCTATGACAACCGCTGTGTGGTTATTATCAGCGTAGCCTCCCTTTTCCAGTAAAACTACAACGTGTGAGTACAAAGTGACAGAGTCCTGGACCTTTATCTTCAGGACGCAGGTATATTATGGATGCAAACTTTGTCCCACGCAGTCTTCACCTTTTTTAAACTTGTTCCATGAAGTTTATTTATTAACATAATGATGTTTTCTTGTAATGTTTTATGATGTACATGTTCTAATGTTATATTGGGCTATGGATGTCATGGATGGTTGAAGATGTTGTTTTTTGTTGATTATTCTTTTGTGGTCAAAGCAAATTCCCCTCGTGGCAATAAATTCATTCAAAACAGTAGAAAGTAGATTAAAGTCAAAAAACGAACCGATTTGCTCTCCAAGACCTCCTCTTCCACAGGCTCGAGGCGAATCTCCTGCAGAACAAATACACAATGATATGATGCCTTGATCGTGACACATTTCGCACCCTGTTTTGCACAATCTCTATCTAAATTTCATAAACAATAACAATAAGAAATAAGTGGCCACTGGGGGCAGCGGAAATGCACAAATAAGTGCAAACGATCAGATTCTTTTCATCGGCACAAACAAAGGGAACCAAGTCGTACTTGGTTACAGTCGTTCATGTTATCATTTTGCCCTGGATCCACTTCCCTTTACGTGAACAGTGAGAACCAGCTGAGCACAAGAGTATGGGCCTGCATGAAGTATTATCATTTCCATAAGTTGCTTTACTACTTATTCTTAAGAATGTTCTTGTGTGAAATGTTTTTCACGTAATTGTTTATTAGCATTTCTTGTAGAGGCAGCAATCAGCTCAAATCATCATCACCAGCTGGTCAGCGAACAACAGGGAAAGAAACTAATTACCATCACTCCCGAAGATTATCTAACACCAGGGAGACACAAATAGGCTTTAAGGCCTGTTAACATGAAAAACACATGGTGCTCATTCTATACATAGAGTGTGTTATATATGTTTTGTCTTGCGCCTGCCTATTTTTGCCTGTATGTGTGCACACACTCGTTCCCTATTCTGAAGCTTTGTCGACACAACACATTTCATACAGCGGGTACATTCAAGGTAGTAAATTCCCTGACGAAGCAGAGGGATATTGCGTCACATTGTGTAACGTTTACCATGCAATACAAGTCATTTAGTGCTGCTTTTAACCTACACTGTAGTCCACACGTGTGAAATAAAAATATATTGGTACATTTGAATCTAATCCAAATCTTACACTTTCATTAGAGATTATTTCCTCCAGAAGATCCAGCTCCTTTCAAAGAGCCGTAATTCCCGTCACTAATTTAAACACACAATCTTCGATTATAGCTGCTCTGAAAATATATCTTTTTTTTAACCTTCATCTACGTACATTTACCAAAGCGTATCCCAGACCTTTTAAACCAAAGCAATACTTGCAACCCAATGGTTCACACACTGCATGTCAACTGATGATGAACTGTTCAACTACAGTGCATTTTTTTTGCCTGCGTTGTATGAAACATATTTAGCCAGTAATTTACAATAAAAAAGGAAAGATTAGAAGACAAGTTAAAAAAGTAAACATAACTTTTTAGTGTGGTAGAAATTTGTTTTTTTTATATACTTTCCCCTCAGACTTATAGTTTTGTTCCTTGTGGACTAAAATGTATGTGTGCAAAATCAATAAAGGATCCACAAAAGTAATCAAATAAACAAGAACTAAATCTAATATCTCAAAACAGACGTCACATTTCATGCTATGTTCAACATATGCAGATAGCAGCTGTGAGAGTTTGGTGCAGCTCATATTTCCCGTACACTGCACATATGTGTATGTGCTCGTACGTGGGAGGGTGCAGTTGGGTTTAGCTAATCTGTTGATATTGTTGTGAGTCCACTCACCATTATCTGGGTTAATTTGAGAGAGCGATGTAAAGACCAGATGGCCCGGGATGGTGAGAGGAGACAGACGAAGAATACAAATCACAGAAGCAAAGAGGAAGAAGGAGGCATGAAGGAGAGGAGGGTATGGAAAAGGTTGAAAAGAAAGGACGTCACCTTTTTTTCTAGACGGTCGATAAGCCTCTGCAGTCTGTTGACTTGGATCATCCACTGGCTGTCTTCTTCGTAAACACCTAGAGACACAGACAGGATGGGTTTCAGAGAGAAAGAGCAAACAGCAAAGGTGCAGGGAGGAAAGCTGCTGCATACGTCGACTGTATTTTAAACACTTTTTCCTCCATTGATTGTTTGAACGGTATACCTCTAAAATAGTGGCGGCGTCGCAGAGGGCATTTCACGGTTTCCTTCCATGTAATGCAATGCACAAACATGCCAATCAATAGAAAAGCTTTGAGGCCTGTAATCAAAGTTTATCGAGGCTCACGTATCTCCTAGCAACCACTGCTGGTGTCATGATGGAGCTCTAATGGAAAACTGACGTGTGCAAACAATCATTAATACATACAACAAGCAGGCGGGGGAAACAGCAAGAACAGAAAAAGCTGCTGTGGTGAAAGATAAAGGAGTGAACCTGCTCATTAAGATGGTTTGAATACAGTAAACAGTACTAAAGAAATGTTTACGTTACAACTAAAAGTGTGTTGAATATTATAGTAATGACTTCAAGTATAATTTCAAAATGGTCCGAGTCCAATAGGACTTATGTTCAGGTTTATGTCGGTTTGATTGAACTTGATTGAACACGTTTAGTGCGGTTTCTCCTTATTTTTCACCTCTTACTTACTTCTTCCACAACCAAAAGACCAACGTCAACGACCATATCCTCAATTAGAACTTACAAGTAGCTATATTTTCAGAAATCGTCTGTATCCAAGAGCTGGAAATATGTCTTATTATGACACTAGTGATTCATCTTTAGATAGTTCATCATCATTATAAGCTGTTCAAATATTTCTATTTTACCTACCGTATTTTTAATACCTACAGAGTTGTTTTTTTTAAATATAACACAATGCAACTTTATCATCCACCATAGTGGAAGTCAAGTTTATGTTTAAGGCCCAAAATCCCAAATTTGTCAAATAAAAACAGCAGTAAAAAAAAAACAACTAAAAAACACATTAATAACATTATGTTACAGGCAAACAAATATTACAAGAATACCTTTCTATAATAGTAATCATATCAGTAAGATTACAAGTATTATGTTTTACACCATTTGCATTGAGAGTAAATGACTCTGTGGTGCTTTCTGTATTAATTCATGTTTATTGCTTTTCACACTTCCCGATATTGAAGAATATGATGTCTACTGTGTGCTGCCCTGCGTGACAGAGAGAGAGAGAGAGTGTTGTGTTAATGCTTATATATATATATATATATATATATATATATATATTGTACACTGACCAAATATTTGGACACATTTTATTTTGATGCTTTGACAACATTGCTCTTGAAACTTTCGCCCCAATAAAGCCCCTTTGAATTGCACTGAATTGTGTGCTTGCAAACAATGCATCAAGAAACAATCTGCAGGCAGGTGCTCTGTATCCCAAGCCAGGGAGCACTTGGCTGATTAACTGTACTGTAGCTGCTGATGTGTATATCATGAGGTGAGTTTCTGTTCAGTGATTCTCTTACTTACAATGAAAGTGTTTCCACACTCACAGCACATTGTGATTTTAAATTGAGGTCTCACATCTCCTAGTGTCAAACCTCCGTCCGAGCAGCACAGGCAAAGTGCCAGAGGATACGATGGCTTTGGCTCAACACACAGGAGAACAGGAGAACACAACTCTCCACTTCACTCTCTCCCTCTGTCTCTCACTCCAGTTTCTCTCTCACACCTACACGACCTCCCTCCCCTCCTCCTGCGCTCCGCTCTCCGGCCTGTGGAGACGCACTGACTCTGGCTGAGCGGCTTTTTTTCCCTGCCAGCTGCTACAAGACAACACAAGTCAAGAGTGGAGCGCTACGGTATGAAACAGGATGCACTGATTATTTATTTATACTAACAACATTAGACAGAGTCTTTTTTAAACCCACCTGAATTGACGAGGCTGAGGAGAGGGTTGTTGGGAGAGAGGCTGCTGTTCCTCTGAAGCCTCCGATTGGAGCGACGACCCGACCATTGGATGGACAAAACCTCTGGCTTCAGAGGGCCCTGTCTGGAGTCAAAACAGGGAGATAATTATCGAAATATATATATATATATTTATATATATTTCTTTTAACATTGTGGCAATTGCATTACAGTCCAAATCCTTCTGAACATTGACCTTAGATGACCTTTTGTTCCGTGGTTTTTGTGGTGCACTGCACACGCCACATGGCAGATGGGCCCAACAACATTCTTGGCTTGGATTTGGTCTCAGCTGACTCTCAAAAAATTAACATAAAATGAGACGTGTCATTTCATTAACAACATAAATACTGACATAAAACCTGAGAAGGAAGTGCAATTTGAACAGTTTACTGTATGAACTCAAAAGTAAAAAAAGAAGAGGGGTAACTTTTAATTTTAGTTTATTTTTATTTTGCAATTTAGGATGGCACCAGGTGACCGAAGCCCACAGCCTCATGAAGAGATGTCTCAAATTGTCTTGGCTAACATTATATTTGTACATGTATGTTGTGTTGTTCTGACAGTGATGCTAATGCCAGTGACAAGGTACGTGCAGCCACAGGGTGACATCACCTAAGATTTATCTTCGTGCTGTCAAGTTGTTTGCTCCCGTATTTTGAGAAGTCCTCAGGGTGTTTGTGGGTAGGTGTGCGCGCAGGTGAATGCACATGTTTATGTGTGTGTGAGCGTGTGTGTGTGTGTTTTGTGATCCTTATTTTTCAGACTTCAAACTGATATGTTTGTACAATCTCCGTTTTATTACTTACAATGATTAATTGTTAATTATTTTATTTTTTATTTTACCTTATTTTTTACCAGGAAGTAAAACCTCTTTTTCAAGCCAGTAGCAGCCAAACAAAATCACAAAACATTAATATACAGCATATATGCAACGTGCTATACAAAAACTCACAAATGAAACAGTAGAACAGCTGTTCGACACAGTGAGTCTGAAGAAGAACAAGCCCATGCCTTTATCACCACATTCTTTATGAAGCTATTACATTTACCAATGGCTTCACTTTTCAGACCCAGATGCCACGTCCACTTTTTGCAAATATTATCTATAGTCAAAAATCTTGATCTTCCAGTGAGTCATACTGTATTCTCGGCTATGCTGCAACTTTCATTGCTCAAACCCATCTGAGATCAGTATTAGAGCGAAGATCAGAAGCCTATGCATTATCAAGTCCATCCCACAGCCTTTAACTCAGCTCTGAGTCATACTATGCATCCATGAATACGAGCTCCGTTTGTCCTGTTTACACATAAAAAAAAAAGACCACAGAAACCAATTTGAAGCCACCAGAGAAACAGCCACATCCTCTAGATGTTTGGAAGAACAGAGTGATTGCATTTAGATGCACTCGGGAATTATTCAAGTGTGCTAGAGGAGAAGATGCTGCTCTGGGACTGAGGGACAGTCACACTTTGAGATGACATGAGAGGGAAATAGAGAGAAGGAAACATTTAGAGGCTGTGAGGAGAGGAAAGAAAGTGTTGTTGGAAGTCGCTCAGATGTTATACAAGCCCATCATTTTCTACCTCTGAGAATAAGTGTAAACATGGTCATGGTGAGAAAAGGGACACAACAATCCTTTTAAACTGAATTTGAGCAAAAACATGTCAAACTGGAAGAAATTGGCAGCAAACTGCTGCCCAGTTGTTGAAGCTGTAGCTCAACTGTGAACACAGACAGGTGGCAGGATGCAAAAAGAGCGTGCGTCATCACCTGTCCTTGAAATAGCCTATACAATTAACACAGACCTGCAGGGGAGACCCACCTATATGTACACACGCACACATACACTATTATTATTTCAGGCATCTAACTAAAAACACATTGAAAAAACCTGTTGACTTTGAGACGAGTGAACTGGAAATGCAAAAACGCTCACACATTTCCAGGTTTTATGAATCTATTTATTCATCCAGCAGACACAGAGCAACATGAGCATTGATTTTGAGTTTTTGTCCATCTGTTGGCTGTAAATCTGATATTCACTTTTCTTATAGTTCTGGTTTGGTCTTTGTCAACTCCTGAGGGAACTATGCGACTCTTTAGCTGCTAAACGCTCCTCTATGTTCACCAGCTAGTTGATAACTTTGTCTTTTTGCAAGCTGCCCGCTGTGACGGGAAATGAGTCTGATGAGAGCTCTGAGGGAGAACATAACCAGTAAAGTTGAAAGCTGCTAAAACACTCTGTAGAGTTACAGGGGAAATGCAGAGTTGTTAATATTTCACGCTGGTTTCGTCACTGCAAATGTCACTTTCCATATACAAAGTCAGTTAATCCATTCTTACATAATGTGAAATATTGATAGCGGTAGTTTAAAGTATTAGGTGAATTCATAAATGTGAAAAGATCCTTTTGATTTACTTCTGATATTTCGCTATTATTTTATCCTGCAGTGATTTACTACTATCCCCAATATCTTTTGACATACATGTCATTTTGATTTCAAAACATTAAAATAATTTTTCCTTGTATTTGATTGTGTTTTTTTTGGCCTCCATGTTTTTATTTCTCTCTATCCCTTTTTAAATATACGTAAATATGTCCACGTATAGGAATGTTGAGATTCAAGCGATGAAATAAATAAAGGATTATAGATAGTTGCAGGATTAGCTGGAAGAGAAGGAGGTCTTTCAAAGTACAGCGTATGAACCTGTTGTTGGATGGCACCTTGGATGAAAGCATACTTTAAATGTAAAATGTGGGATGTAAATTAGTATGTGTGGTTTGGACAAAATTGTCACACTGCATGTAAGAACTGTAATTATAGGTGTCATTGTACAATACAATTTGCCCAAGTTTTAAGCACTAATTGTATGTGTGAGATTAGTTCTTACTTCTCCTGGCGAGTCTGCTCGGCTGTGGTTTCCATGGCGCACTCCAGAGAGCTTTGAAGTGAATGAAGCTGATTGGTTGTCTCCTTCAGGAGGAAACGGGTCACAAACTGCTCAAGGTGGGTGGACTCCTGATAATCCTGTCAATCAAGAGGAAGAAAAGGAGGTGGAGGAGGAGTTTGAGTAGGAGGAAAGATAAAAAGAAAGGATGTTTCACATGCAGTCAAAAGTCACTCAATGTCCAGACCTCCTCTACTAATTAAAATATGCCAACAATATCACTCACTCAGAAAATATTACATAAGAGAGCTGCAGGAGAGGATAAAAGAAGAGGAAGGAGAACATTTACAATCTGGGGTTTCTTATCTGCTGAAACCTTCATCTTAAATAGTGTTTAATCAATCTTAAATGGATGACAAGAGGACAGCAGAACAATGCAAGTTGAATAGGGAAGATGATAAGAACTCAAGATATATGCAAGCCTGCAACGTGGGGAGCTTTAAATGAGTGCACTGTATTAACAAGTAAAAGCAGGGTAAGGAGAGTTTCTGTATTCACTCATTTTACGTCAGACAGAATTAAAACTCATTCATGTCATTAATGAATCGTAGATGTGTCTGTGCGTCTAACTTGCCATTGTGTTGTGTTAATATTCTCAAACAATACTGGTTTGACTTAATGATGCAAACTCTACTTTGTCAAGCATAGAACTGGATTTATTTCGAGTGTTGTCCCAGACGGCCACCGAGCCTTTATGAAGATGATACCATATCAAAACAGGCATCCATCTCTGACATTAAAGGAGTACTCAGGCGATTGAGTTCTGCACCTTCATACAGTTGGAGGACTTACAAAAGACAAAAGAATTGTCCAGATTTGGTGCAACAGAGGCAGAGATATCCTGACTTTTGGTCCCTAGAAGTAATCAAGCTTCAAAAACAACTCAAGATAACCCTTATGACATCACCAGTCATGATAAACTGAGCTGTATGTTAAGTGGAGTGCCACTGTAAGAAATGTAAAAATTTTAAATGTTTAATTATATGAACAAAATAATATATTTTGCAGAAAGCACATACAATGTATTATAGACATTCAAAAAACATCCTAAGTTATATGATATTATACAAGATGAAATTTGAGTGAAATCACAATGTTTTTCAATGAAGGATTTTCAATGGGTTTTAATGACACTCGGGGTCGTGAATAAATATACTACTGGCCTTATTGTGTTCAATCGTGTTTCTGATTGGTGATTGCATATGTTTTTGGGAGAGGACGTGTTTGCATGGTCTGTGTTGATTTTTTATTTTTAACATAACATCAAAACAGTCATTTGCACCTTCATTTAAAATCAGATGTAGGAAATGATTTTCCTCCGCAACGAGTATTTCAGGCACAATCATTTTGCGAATAACGAGTACATTTATCATTTCTTGTGTTTGTTTAGAAAGTTGATGGGAAAACAAATCTAACTGAATTACATTTTGGAGAGGCATCATTTGCAATGCCTGGAGCGGAGCAGGAGGGCTGAGTGCTGTTTGGGAGCTCATCAGAGGAGAGTGAACGATGCTCGGTACAACCGAGTTCGCTGTCTGCACGCCACACCTGCTCCCACATTTTGACCACAGCGACTGTTTGTGCACTCGACTAACAATGAGGGGTTTGAAGGGAAACACTAATGCAAGTTAGATTAGGAAATTATTAATGCATGAATATGATTGCGTGTGCGACAAAAAGGGAAACAAGGGGAGAGAGAGGAAATACATTTCAGTGTTGTTGCCTGTTGGTAATTACCGTGTTTTCTAAAAGTACAATGAAGCTGTCTTGATTTTAAAAGGTGGATTAGTTTATCAGACTGTGGAAGCGCACACACAGACACACACTCACACACACACACACACACACATCTAATTACAGCATGTTGAGTCCAACTGCGAGAGAGCTGAACTCTTCTCCAGAATACAAAGCAGATCATTAGTCTCGTTAGGCTTTTCCCATCGGTCCTGTCCAACAGCACATCTGACCAAAGATTGAACAGTTTGTCAAAAACACAATCTCTAGTTCTGCAGTGCTGCATTTACAAAAAAAAAAACTAAACAGAACTGCTATCGGTAGGTGTTATTTGATCCCCTGACATTCTGACTATCAGCACACACACCTGCACATTCACTCAGTGAGAGTGAGTCATGACAAAACTGGTAAAGGTCAGTCTCCTGTCTACTATTGAGCATAGGTTACCTCCTGTGATCTTTGTGTGTGTGTGTGTGTGTGTGTGTCTACCTCACCAATCTGCAGTAATTTTAAGCAGCTTAAGGTCTGCCTAATTATTTCCTTTGAGCCTTTCCCCTGATTTTCCTTAACGCTAGATTTGTCAGTTGGTTCACTTACGTAGCTCGCTACACAACTGACACACCTGACACACCTGACAGATACAAGGTTTAGATATTTAGAAAGAAAGAACTGATCTCTGCAGAAGAACTCGTTTGTGTGGTGCAACCTGTTGTAACGTAGTGGTGTGTAAATCTCTACTTATTAAACACTTACTGTACATTACTACTAGGCTAAGTTTGAACTTGTCGACAGCTCCCGGTGCAGACTGCATAATGTACATTTTAACATCCAACCACAGTGCTTGCTGTTATTATTTTATTTCATCTTTATATATATATATATATATATATAATATATTGCACCCCTAAAACTACAAGAAACTGTGAAGTGTAAGAACGCAGCAACTTCCTCTCGCTGCAGGTGAGAAACACCTGAGATCTCCTAGGAAAGGTTTGGAGTTGACGCTCAAGGAGGTTTTGTATGGGAAGGCTGTAAATAGCTTTGGCAGGAATACCTGTGAAAAAAATGCTATGATTTAGAGGCACAATCTTGTTGCAGCTCCCCCGCACATGTATATGGATCTCTGACGACACAAAAGCGCACACACAAGCAAGCACGTTAGCTTGTACGTAAGCTAACACGAATACACATCACCAAAAAAAAAGAGGAACACCTCACAAATGCACACACCAGCCCCCTCACACACATCCACAGCCAGAGACCACCCACTCATATACATATACAGTTCAACAGAGATGGTCGGGCTTTATTAATGCAGCATCTGTTCTCCCCCTCGCTCGGCCAATAACTGCTAACAGAGAAGAAATGCAACTCGTCATACGTTTCTTCTCTTTTTTTAAATGTTTTATTGTTCTATGACAAAGGAATCACTTCCCACACCGAGGAGACATCAGCAGTGTGTTCACAGTCTAGTGTTGTAATTTGATTTCAAAGTATTGCCTTGGTCAATAACCGTTATTCTGTCCAATTTGTGCAGAGTAATTTGTTTTGATTTGAGTGCAAATATCCATTTGATACTGTTTATCTGTGATGGAACAAGAGTGTGTGGATGGGAAAAACCTCATTTGTGAGTTTTTCCCGTGCACTTCATGACAACTGACCTAAGGCTTTTAAAAGTCCACAGCAGGGTGAATAATGTCTTTTCAAATGACGAAACCTTACAATACTATTCCATGCTGCCTCTGCTGTTCCTCCTTTTTCTCTCCGTGCCGTCTCACTTACAACCCTTAGCTATTCTCTTGGAGAACAGGAAATTATTTGAGGTGCAATTTTATTTTCGCACTTCATGATAGCTTGGCACAAGTTGCGGTCTTTAGGAAAGATTTCAAAGGGATTGCGAAAGTAAAATGTTTCATTTCCTTTGCACAAAGGAAGGCACATGACCTTTTTCAGAACCCATTTCAGGAGAATTACCTTTCTCTTTAAGTGAAACGGTTATTTCAAGGATGTTGGTTCTCCACTACTTTATAGCAGTAGTAAGTTATACTCCATGTTCGCGTATATGTATCTGCGGAAATCCTGTTTTATTGGATGCACTTTTTCTTAAATCTCCCCTCACTGCAGTCTTTTTTTTTCATTAAGTGTCTTCATCTGCCATTGCCATTTATCTTTGTCACCACATTCTGTAGGTGTTGAAGTTGGATGTCATCATGTGTTACCTCTCTCTGTGATAATAAACACCATCAGCAAATGAACGGTTTGACTCCCACTCTGTTTCTGAAGCAGCCACAATGAGACACGTGTGATTTAGTGCAGATCTGAGTGGCGATTTGAGCTTCACAGCTTGTGTTATATGTGCCAGATGAGATACTGCAGATAACAGAGGGTGGTAGAAAGAAAAAGAAACTCTCCTTGCAGATATAATAAGCGACCTCTCTGTTGCTCATCATAACATCATTTCTCCTCATCATTTGTCCCTTCGTTCCTCTTTTTTTTCAGATTTCAGATCATTTACCTCCATCTCTCTCTGTTTGTCTTCTTAATTCCTCTCCGATAACATAAAAAGATACTCAGCTTCTGCCACGGCTCTACAGCAAGATCAAGAAGACATAAAGCTTTTTCCAAAGTATGATCAAAAGCAGAATTGGTTTTGGTATCGCAGTCAAAACCTATTTAATTCCTCATCTATGTCGGCTACAAGTACAAAAAGACATGTTTTGTCCTGGGGGGTCAATAGGTAGCATGAATGAGCCCTGGCTCATCCTTTTTGGCTCTGTGATGGAAATTTGACTAATGGAAGATCTGAGGAAGCCAGTTGGACAGAAGAGGAACATGCCGGGAAACATTTGCAGTGTGGAGTTGAGGCCACACTGTGAGTAAATCAAACATCTCTTATTATTATCATTATGTGCGCTGCATGAGATGTCAGTGTGATGTTCAGTGTGATGTTCAGTGTGATGTTCAGTGTGGTGTTCAGTGTGTGGCGGTGGCGGTGTGTATGAGTGTGTCACAGGGATTTAAATGAATATGAAAATACGAATATGAACAGATCATTTGCTCTAAACAGACAGCATTTTCTTTCAGTGACCAGCTTTACACAATTTTCCGCAAAAGTTACACCCCTTCTTTTCAGAGTCACGTCAAATCAAAACACACACACATCATACACACACGGCTAACACACTCTTAACAGTTGAGTCAGGATATCCACCACAGATAAATGACAGACAGACAAAACCATTTAGAAATGATATACAATGATTGTTACTCATCAGATTCAGGCTCTTTCTTGCATATTTAAAAGTAATCCAGTTGGTTATTGTCTGTTAAGTTTGAATGGAAACAGCTAGTAAGGTAAGTTTATTTATATAGCACATTTCAGAGACAAGGCCATTCAAAGTGCTTTTAGTAGCCAAAGCAGCAAGATGTAGACAAATATGGAAGTGTAGATAGTTTTAAATAAGATAGTCAGACATTGATTGAGGTTAATCCTTCATGTCAACTGTTTGATGATTGAAATGACAATGTAACATAGATCTAAACATCCTCCAGTGTATGTCTGGTAGACACCCGAATAAAACTATGAATAAAGAATATTAAATATTACAGATACATATAGGAGCTTTGGAACACACCCTAGTGTGTTATGTTGAGAAAAGCAGGTTTTTTCTTTCCAATGGCCGTTTCATTTATATCATCCTACCTTCTTTGTTTTATCCATGGCCTTCAGTATGGACATGTTCAGGTCTTCTAAGGCAGCGAGAACATTCTCATATTCACAGAGATGCTGGGAGAAATAGTCTTCACACCAGAAACACAAAAGAAAGAAGAAACATTTTGTGAACTAAACAACTAGGACAGGGCTGCAGGTGTTTTGTTGAAGCAGCACTATGTGACACCCCAGTCACACAGCCTGTAGGGGTTTGGTCAAAGAGCATGGGACCACATTTTACATGGTTCTCATCTTACGCTGGGAAAAATGTCAAATAGCATTTGTGTCTATGGTGCTCCTAACTGTGAGGTAAAGCTAGATAAAGCTAGAACAGTACAGCTTATTACTGATATTAAAAGTTGTTCTTATGTAGGGAAATAATCCACTTACCACAAAGTTCATCTGTGTCCACATTGCTGCAGAGAGAAATAATGAGAGAGACATTTTTTATTAAAAACAATTCCTCAAAATCAAAAGTTTCCAAGATTAAAGGAGGTGATATATTAATATTTCATCTCTGCAAAAACTTTTTCTAGACAGACTATGATTCGGTGAATCATTGTGTGATGACAAATGGCGGCGAGTAAAATATGTGATGTATAATTTAGTTGCTTTTTCCCCCAGAGTTTTGCCTTAGAGACAGTGAGTCCATCACAGGACTATATGCAATATATGTCTTTTAGTATGTATTATTGTTACCACTGGCTGCTAGAGTTTTACTCTCACTGTTCACTTTCTGTATTACTTACCACTTACTTACTTACTTGTGTTTTTTGTACTTATATCTTGTACTTATACATTCGTACTTAACCTTTATCTGCACTGTCCCTTTGCTGCTGTAGCGCTGTAAATTTCCCCGCTGTGGGACGAATAAAGGTTTTCTGATTCTGATTCTGATTCTGACACCCTTCAGGAATTGTGGCTGTTTGTGATAAATGTCCATTGCAAAGGTGAAAAAATAGAAATAGTATCCCCTGTACGACTTGCTTAAAGAGACACTTTATTCCTTGTTTCAACGAAGGAGGCTGGGGAATTACACCAGCTTTAAATCTAATCAACACATGCTCATAGCCGTCGTTCACAAGGGAGAGAGTGCTAAAGCGTTAAATCAGTCCAAACAGGAGAAAACACTCACACAGACGACACAGGAGGTAAACCAGGGGATTACACACTTAACTGAGTGACTCGCTAAAAGGCTATGACTTGGGTGGCTTGAAAATGGGCCTTTTGTCATTTTAATGTGCATTATCTATGAATGGACCATGCACAAGTGAAACACTGAATACAACTGTATTGTAACTTGGATGAGAAACATGATGAATTATAGTAGTGTTTTGCACATCCTCGTCCTCCTGTGTAACTGCAAGTATTCGTCTGCAACGTGTGTTCAACGTCAACCTGAGCAGGCTAGCCAGCCAGACCACGCAGCTTAAGTGACTCATTCTTTAATCAATACAGGATTCAATTTGAGACTCCCAAATTACTTCCTAACACCTATTGCCATCTGTGAGATGAACACAGAGGAAGGTACATGTTTGTTTTGGTTTAACACAAAGTCCATTGAAGTTCTCTGTGATTTAGCACAGTGATGATGACGATATGTCAGGTGAAGGTGCAAATAATATATGTTTGTTTGTGCATCTAATTGTGCTGTTGACATACAGTGTATGAAAAACTTTGTTAACAAAGCTTTAGTGGCTAACATATAAATTACACATCTCGAGGATAACAAATTATATCATCGGTAATAAATCATCGGTAATGTAATAATGTCTCATCTCTCTCCCTCTGACTGCGGAGGCATTCAATCAGCGGTGATACCAAACTAATTAAATACCATGACTACTGATCACATCAGCAGGGAAGCCCTGAGAGGCAAGAGAGAAAATAAATTCTGCCGATCCATTTTCTAAGTCTGATCTACACTCCTGTGTTTATGACTTAAGAACAGATTTTTAAAAAAAAAGTCTTGCCAGGATAATCTTTTTAAGTTCCTTCATTTTTTTCTGTGAAACAGGTGGGGAAAAAAGCTAAGTTACTAAAAAGAGATTTGGCAGCCAATTTCTTTTGTCAGGATAATTTTTCTGTGTTTTAAGTGTTTGTTGTAATAATACAAATTTTGGCCACAAAAGGCAAAATTGCACCACTGCCCCAGGTTCTAAATAGAAAGTGAGTAAGTGAAGTGAGTTTTAATTTCTATGCACTCTAAACACAAGGTACATATATTGTGTGTTAGCACGTTATGTAACATCACTGTTAAGTCTTTGATTTGGCTAAAAATGTATTTTATTTTTATCATCAATATATGTGCCTTGTTTTTTTTAATCTATCTATCTATCTATCTATCTATCTATCTATCTATCTATCTATCTATCTATCTATCTATCTATCTAAAGAATAAAGAAACATATATTTTTGTTATTTACAGCAGCTGTAAAGCGGTTACAGTGCCTGCATTACTTTGGATGGAAACAAGCTTATGATCGTGTAGTGCAACATTGAGTAAATATAATTTGAGCATTAAGTCAGTAATGGTCTAAAGTGTATCCTTTGGATAAGAATCCTCTGCTGTGATGTTGTGATCTATATCTTCAAATAAACCCTCATTCAAAGTGTTCCTCCATTCCTGCATGTGAGACAAGGTTATCACAAGAAAGTTGGATGTAATTTGATGGAACACAAATTAAACAAAGATGCATTGCAGACCGAATAGTATAAAGCTGCCACTTCAGTTCCTTTTTGTCCAAACAGCATCGTCATCTCCTCCATCAGCCACATCTCAATTCTGACCTCCATGGAATAAAATCATAAAAAGATAAAGCGATTAATGAATTAATTACTTACTCTGTGTTGTGAGTGTCAATTGTGTGGAAAAGCTCCTTCAACTCCTCAGCTGTCAAGACTCCATCAGAGAAGTAGGCTTTGAATTCATCAAAGGAAAGCTTTCCATCATCTGGGGACGGAGCACAAAATGAAACTTGTCAACACAGTGTCAGCACATCCAGTGAGGTGAGGCTTCTCTCCTCACATAAATCTAACACTTTTGGTTTTGGGTCAAATGAACTTGGTTTTGTGTCTGCACGTGTGTTGTAATGAAATGTATCGTGGGGGTGAAAAGATTTGAAAGTGGTCAGTAGCACGCATTTAAGTCCTCATCTTTACAAAAGGAAATTGGTGTGATAACGTTTGACGCAAAATGTAAATCCATCTCCTGAGCTCAGAAACTGAGGTTGACACGAGATAACCCAGATAAGACACAGCGTTATAAACTGCAGGGGCTGAATCAGCAAGAGACGGCATCAAGCGTATAAATCAAATTCCCTTAACAATGGAAATAGCGATAATAAAACGTAACAAAATAACTCCACAGTGAAACATTCTTCCTTTTTTACTACATTGTAAACTACACAGTAAAGGGGCATTACCATTTGTTCATTTAGCCCAAGTTGGTAATCTGAAACAAGCAGTAATTTTTCTACTTTGAAGCTCTGCAATTATGTTTAGAATGAAAAGACTCAAGCTGTGTGAAATATTGATGAGGCGGAAATAAACAGAAATTCAAAATGAGGAGCAGCAAACGGAATAACCTCCAGCAAAATGAAGATAATCAACCACAGGTGGCACCTTTTTCCTCACAGTTCTGGCTGCGGTGGTGTGTTTGTGTGACGTGGGGTGGCTGATCTTTAAATGTGCTCTGCTCTGGAGGTGACGCTCAGTGTGTCTGTCATGTCACCGTGTGAACAAGAGATGCACAAAGGCAAACGCACATAAATCAAGTGCACAGTGACTCAGAAACGGTCTTGGAACGGACCCGTCATATAAGTGCTGTTTGCACTACACTGAAAACAAGCAAACATGTGGGATGACTTCTTATCTTGTTGCATGACAAGACGCATGTCATGCCACATTAATAATGAGTTCTGATAAACTATTTTTGTCTAAATGTCAGATGAAACCCGACTACAGTTTGTTCCTTAAATAAAAGATTCAATTTGATGCGGTTTGATCGTGTGATACCAGCAAAGAACGTAGCGGTGTGAATATCTTACGTGACGTGTGAAAGAATATGTCAGCAGGTTTATATTTGACGGTGTGACACTGTGTGACACTGTCAGTGTGCAGTCATACAAACAAATGGTGGTCTCACCTTCAATCTATAGCACAGACTTTATGCATTTTGACAGAGGGTCCAAAATCAAATCAGCACATTGTTGGTTGTTATCCTCAAGTCAATTCAATTCATTTTATTTATATAAATATAATAACACAAATCACAAGCTTTACAATCTGTATAACACACCCTCTGTCCTTCTGACCCTCGCTTGGATAAGGAAAAACTCTCCCAAAAGAATTGATGTGATTCATAGAGGCATCTTGTTTCCTTTGGATAAGATGTCTTACTGTGGTGTTAAAGTGCATCTATCTGTGCATTTATTTGCATTTCAGGAAAAAAATACGTATTTAAATAAGGTCCATACTGAATATCCACCTAGAAAAAATGGAAGAAATAAAGTAAGAACAAAACCTTAAGAGGAGCAGTTTGACATTTTGTCTGTCTAGCTTTTTGTTTTTAAATAATCCTTTTACATGACATTTAAAGTGTCAATCAGTCAGTTTTAGAGGAGCTGGTATGTTTATTTTGTTACCCATGTTTTCAATCTTTATGCTAAGCAAACATAATCAGCTGCTGGAGACATATTTACCGTGCAGACATGAGAGTGGTCTTGATCTTCTCATCTAAGTCTAGACAACAAAGCAAAACTTCCCAAAATGTCAAACTATTCCTTTAAGTGGTTTGTGGAGGCATCTTTTCTGCTTTTTTCAGCAAAGAAAAGCAGAATCTATCTACACTTCTATTTGGCATTTCAGGGCTATAAATTAAATGATACCGTAGTTACTCAAAATGTAGTATACATAGGTTTACTGTATGAACATAATCCTGTATGTGAGCTTTGTGATCGACTGCAAGTATAATATATATATCAGTATAATATATCAGACTTAACAAATCAAAATGCAAGACCTGTGCTGTTTACCATAAAATATATGGATTTACTGAATTCAGGCTCCTGCAGTCCCTAATAAACAACAAAATAAAAAATATATTTTTGTATGTTCAAACTACGTATTTTGATAATGCTGCACAAGATAGTGGAGATGAAACAATGGCATAATTTTCCGTCAACCTCCAGCTATACTAAGTCATTAAGTGTGGCCTTCCGTGATACAAATGTCTGAATGGTAGAAATTGTTGACGTTTTTCTTCGTTAATGCTCTGATACTGAACCTCAGTGGGTATGGTCAATTTTCTGTTTCCATGGAAACTGAAAAAAGTCTCTGCAGAAAGTCATGACCAGAATTTCCTTGAGGAAGTAGTTTTTCACTCACACGAGAAAAGAGGTTAAAGTAATCCGAAGCACAGAGGAGTGTGTGTGTGTGTGTGTGTGTGTGTGTGTGTGTGTGCGTGTGTACGTGTGTGTGTGTGTGAGTCTGGAAGGAGCTTTTGGTGTAATATTTACCGTTTTTATCAGCTCTCCGTAAAATCTATAACAAGAAAAGGAAAAGAAGAAGGATGTCAAAAAGGGTTTCACATCATCAAAGTGTGTGTGTGTGTGTGGACCATCGATCACACACTCAAAAGCAGTGTGTCATTAAATTATTGATAGGGCTGTCCCAGAGTCCAGAGGAGATGAAGGGCAAAGTGGCAATGTGCACATCAGCTGTAAAAGGCTCGACCCACCTCAACAAGCACGGCCCACTTTCTGTCTTGTCAGGTTCGTACTTGTGAATTATCACTGTAGGCTAAATCTGACAGCATAATGTGCACAATCTAAATTTTAAAATGCCATCCATTTTCCTAGCTTTGGGGACTTCAGGTCTTTGCTACAAAGGGGTAAAAATACTCATAAAAAATATCCACCCACCTTCCTCCAGCTCTTGGCAGTCTGTCGTGTGTTCTGACTCACATAATTTGTTGTCCCCTCTTCTGCTGTCCCCGACCTATAAACTCTTATCTGTCTTCTATCTCGTTCTACCTTTTACTCATCTCTTGTCCATCTCTAATGTCTATCATTAATCAATTAAATGAAATACAACTTTATTTATCTCTGCAAGACAATTGTATGCAGCAGCAGCCTCGCCACCCATGTCAACAAATACATGAATAAATAAGGGGAAAAAATACATAAAGTTAAAACAATCAATCAATGCCTTCATCCCATAATGATAATCGATTAATAAAGACCAAAAATGCCAAACATTTAATAGGTTCTGCTTCTGCTGATTTTTTATGTCTTAAATTATAGTAAATTGAATGTTTTGTGATTTTTCGGCTGCTTGTCGGGCAAAACAAGACCATTTATGACATCACATTGGGCTATAAGATAATGTAATTGGAATGGTTCATGGTTTTTTGAGGTTTTAGTGCAAATAATCGTAAATTGCAGCCTTACTTTTATCTGCTCTTAAAACAAACTGCTCTTTCCGTACTTATTATCTCATTATTAACTCTATGTTCTAATTGTATTATGTTATTTATTCTGAACACACTGGAAGAGGGATCCCACCTCAGTCGCTCTCCCTGAGGTTTCTTACATTTTTGGGGGGAGATTTTCCTTTTCCGCTGCAAGAGTCTAAGGACAGAGGGTGACGCTTTACAGAGAGTAAAGCCCCCTGAGGCTCATTTTTTATTTAAAATATTGGGCTGTATAAATAAAATTAGATTTTGATTTGATGTGTATGACATTCATGCAAATGATATTGTTGAAAATCATTAAGAATTGTGGGCTGATTGGATTTACTCACACCGGCTCACACTGATAACTCATCTCATCCTAATTCATCTATAAACAAATAAAACATCTGGCACCACATCACCATCAAAATCATGAAGAAAACTGAGACACCGCACATCTTTTCATGGGTGAGCATGTGTGTTTTAATGACACACAGCCGACTGAAGCTATAGGAGATGTCAAGGAACAACAGAAGCAACACTCTCGCCTCTGAAGACAGAAGATAGAGCACCTGTTCAACATTAATGAGACTTTTGGTGTTACACGTATTTCCACCTATAATAACTCTTGGTTTACCACGTAGGGTCTCCTGTCTCTCTCAAACACCGAAAGCTGCCAACAGGTTTAAAGTGAAGACATCATAAGCAAATACAAGATTGGAGGAATGAGGAGGAATATAATTAAGTGGTGGGTACCGAGGAAGAAAATAGTGCAGTGGTATAGGGGGTGGTCGAGCACCTGAAAATCATTAGCTGTCCTGATATGCATACAAGATGTTATTTTATATTCAATATTCAAATCCTCATCATCTGAGGGAGAGCTACAAGTGTTGGAAATCCTTATGGTATTCTTCAACATTTTAAAACATCCTAAAAATATTATGTCTTGCCTAATCGAGACAGATTTGGCTTAGGAAAATGGGCATGAATAACAACCTGACTTCTATCAAACCAAGAATACTTTTAACACTTCAGTACCTCTGTATTTGGTTTTGAACACTGACATAAAAATGGATGGCCAGCCTTTGAAATCATTACATCATGAATCTAAATTAAGGGTCAGCCATGTCAAATTAATGAATTATATAAAACAAGGAACCATCTGCACCATGAAAAAACCTCCAACAGATAACTATTAAAATCACTGAGACATACATTTAAAAACAAAATGCATCTCATCATAAAATACAATAGAAATCAAACAAAAAATCTTGGAAGCATGATAGTTTGTTTTCCTTGAGATGGTTAGGTAATCTGAAAAATGATAATATAGTCCAGCAGTATGCTTAAGTTTTTGCATTAATAGTGAAAATGAAAAAAAAAAAGTGCTATAAATAACGATTTAAACATGTTTTATACTTACATCAATGAAAATCGACATTCCCTTTTTTAGCTCCATTTGAGCTGTGGGCTCCTCAGACACAGCCTGAACCTCCTCTGAACAATCCATCATTCAAAATGTAGCTTCAGTAGTAAACTGCAGAGGAATGTGTCGGCTTGAACCTCTTATCTGATCAAAGCCAATGGTCAAAAAGAGCGACTCTTTACCGCTGTCAAGTGGGATGGAATAAAACGCACAACTTCCGGTTTAACGTTTCACAGAGCAACCTCATTTTTGCTGGAATACCCTAACAAAAAGTTGCTAGAAGATTGTTTTGCCCTCATTTCACATCACATGTTTATCATCTCAATTGTTATGTGGATACTTTTGAGGCTATTCTTTACATCACCGCTACACACACCGACACTTTTCCTGAATCCATTTGCTTTTATTTTGAAAGCAACGTCGCTCAACTTCCTGTCACGCAGTGTCTGTCTCTGTCGGTCTTGACATCACCGCAGCTGCTGCTATGAGTCAAAACCTGCGTCTCCGTTGGAGGAAGCAAAGCGTCACTCAAATACAAATTCTGTTTTTAATTTAATATCGTCGTGCAGAGGCTAATAAACGAACTAATGACAAATGACTGAAAAATACGTCTACCGTGACAGATAACATCACTGTAATCAAACATATTTACAGTATAACACTACATAATGAGCTGCAGCACAGATAGCATAAGCCAGATAATAAAGCTGTGTAAAGACTTTTAAAAGTTTTTGTGTTATTTATAAAGATATGAAGGTCAGACAAAAGGTCATTTCAGCTTAACTGAAACAAATCGTTTGTAATGTACTCTCTGTGGACATTTCTCCCCATAGTAGTTTCAAATAAGGTGATATAGCGATAATTATTTATCGTCATATCATTTATTTTATTATTGTTCTTAATGACCTCTGTTTCTTTTATTTCACTTATATATTTCATCTTTTAAAACCTGTTGATGAATTGGAGTCGATTGTTGTCAAGTGGTAAATGTTTCCACATAAATACAGAGTAATCCGACTCATAAATACACCCTGGAATTGGTTGTAAAACTGTGTAACAGTTCCACCTAGTGGACTGTTACAACATCACAATCCCACCATAACGCACACTAAACATGAACATCTGTAAGTGCGAAGCATTTATTGTAATCTATGTCTCTATCTATGTCTGTTTGTGCAGTCCGAATGAAAGCCTTTGAGAAAGTGGAGGCGACTCAAAGTTTTTGTGGACTACTAAAATAAAAACACTTTCTTGAACCACAGCTGGGAGAGTCAGGCGGTGAGCAGTGGTAGATGCATGAATGCACGTATTGTCTGCTTCACTCCCCTATTATGAATTTATGGTGAGCATGCCAAGCAGGGAGATTCCCCTCAGGCTATTATATGTCACTGTATGCTCTCAGAAACATAGGAGAAATATCAATAGAAACTCTATTGCGTACTAAAAATCCAGATTCTTTTTTTTTTATAAAAAATGTATGAATTCAATTTTGTGGGTGTGATATGTTTTACGTAAATGATTGATGACCATGCAATTCATGTATTAAAACATAACTAAGGACATTTACTCAGCACTGTTCTTAAGTGGCCTACTCTTTTTGAGATGCTTGTGCTTTACCTTGTATTTCCAAGTTATGCTTACTTCTACTTGACTTCATTTTATGGGAAATGTAACGTTTTACTAATTTATTTGAGAGCTGTGGCTTAGTAGATTAATGCTTAGCATTAACATATGAGCTGTTTAGAGATTATGATCTACTAAAAAACCCAACAGTAGCATAAAGCAACCACCTACAAAACTATAATGCTGCTTACTGGGATGTTACTTTGTCAGTAAATCCAATAATATGAATCATATGATAGTATAGTCATTCTGCATAATGTGAACTTTTGGTAGCCTACTTATTTTTTTCATAACATACATTTTTTTTTCAAGCAAACATGATAAAGTTATAAAATAGGATGCTTTGTTATAGGTACATCCATCCAGCTCCACTTCTACAAGCTACATTAAAATGTATGTTAATGGGCCTGTGCATTAAGTGTAGATGTGTATTGTGTTGCTTTCATAGCCTACATTAGTACAGTACATCTTCCGCCACTGCTTCCTAATTGATAAGCTTCTCATTCTTGAAACTAGATATGTGGCTGGATTTGAATGCCCTATTCATTTAAGTAATTTAATCGAAATAATTAATGGTAGTAATAAATGTTAGTAGTTTGTGTTGCTTATGTGGTAGCAGAGTGGCTGACAACAGAAACTATCCATATATAAAAAAAAAAAACAACACAATGGAACATGTTTATTCCAACAACGGTAACAAGACAATGTACCGTAAGCATGAGGTACTGTAGTGCACAGAACATAATGACAGATAAAGAAAAACAAATAAAAAAGTAAACATAAACAAAATAAAATAAAATAAATTACAAATCAAATGTATTACATCTAGTTTTCACAGGTTTAGAGTTTGTGCCGTATTTTAATGTGTCTAGGTAAGATTTTAGGTAGGACATGAAGACAGTAAGGTTCGGTTTCTGTTTTGTAAATGTACACGCGTGTATATTGAATTTTGCTAATAAGAAAAAAAGTGATAACATACCCTACATTTTATTGACAGGGATTCCATTTCTGAGTTTGAGTTGAGTGTCTAATTTACTGTAAAGATAAGTTAAAGATTAAGTTCAGACCAAAAAGTAAGGCACAGTTCCCAAAAAGATGAGTTGTCGTTTCATTTGTCTGGTGACAGAAGGAACAAAGAGGGTCAACATTTAGCCTGTATTTTACAATTACTGAATTACTTGGATAACACCTGTACCTTATTCAAAACAAAAAAATGTTTTCCTCCAGTATATACCAATATACACATTATTCCAAAAAATACAGAAGCAGGTGTACTAATTGTGCTCCTGAGTATTAATTCCCTTATACGTTTATTATTAGTTTTTATATTAAAAAAGGAACTCCTTATGTATAATTCTGGTGAAGTAGTTTACATCAAAGATTGCACTATATATATACTTTATACTTCTGCTTTACTACATTTTAGAGGAATACTATGAGCAGCCTATAGATTATGATGTACTAAACAACCCAACAGCAGCCTACATAAAGCAGTTAAAATTAGTCCCAGCTCTACCATCAGACACCTCCATCCATAATGGATAATTGATCCAAAACAAACGTAATTAGTCGTGAAACCCCGCAAAAAACTATCGCGATGACTGACGGAGTGCTCTGATTGGATGAAAACGTCAAACGGCTGTTCACGTGGGCAAAGGGTCACTTGGCATTCTGGGACACAAACAGTGGGTCGGTATGAAAAGCTTTAACAGCGTCAATAGCAGCAGTTCCTTTCCACTGTGGAAGAAGGCAGGCGACGAGAGAAACCGCAACAACCAGCCAGCAGAGAAGGAGCAAACTGGTTTTTCATATCCGACTCGAGCGACTTGTTTGTCGCTTTGTTGTCCAGAGGAAGCAGCGTATGAGGAGGCCAGCCACGGCGGTTTAGTCTCCGAAATGCAACGGTGGACTTTATTCACGCAGCGAGCTAGTTAGCTAACCACAGGAGTAAGTTAGCCTTGCAGTGATTTATGCTAGTGCGTTAACGTTAGCTGGATGGCAATGTTGGTGGAGTCGTAAAAGTTGTTGTTTCTGCATCATTTCGACTCTGGTCATCTCAGTCCAAAGAGGAGTTGGATTGTTTCACTCACAGCTTCCCTGCCCCGACAGCTCCTCCGTCCGTCGACTCCACACTGTCCTGAGCTGAGGAGGGGAACTCTGAATATGGCGAGTGTTTCAAACAGAGACTACAAAACTGGCGCTTTTAAGTCACAGGACTGGCACGTTGCCCAGCTAGTGTACCCAAGATAAACATTGCTAAATTGTACAATTCATGTAATGGCCAAGGAGAGTGACGGATTTCCTCTGTATGTCTCACTGCAAGCAATGGGTTACCACTGCTGAATCCATCTTACAAGTACACAGACCCTTGCCTCTGTTGAAGCTCAACAAATTGATATTGCTAGACATGGACTTGCGCTGGATGTAAAGACCGTCTGGAAACCTCCATCGTCACAGCTGCTGGTGATAGTTAGCTGCTGGTCCCCAGAGCTTAATTGAGGGCCAACATGTCAATGTCAGGGTCCACGACTGTGCAGCTTTTCACCAAGCTTGTCAAGCATGCGGTGGGCAAGGCACAGATTCAGCTGAACCGCTGGCTGCAGAGGACTGCCACAGATGAGTGTGACAAAATTGACATACTGATATGCAGCGCCTTTGACGAGACAGGAGCTGGCTTAGGGAAGTCAGATGGAGACCCTGAGGTTATCAGTGACACAGGGGGAACGACCTTCAGCAACAGTGGAGAGTTCAGACACCCGTGCTGTATCACCACCTTTTGCTTCAAGAGCGCCCTGCTGGCATGCGTCCTGACTGCTGTGTGCTTCTCCTCGGTTGCACTGGTTCGCCAATACCTCAAGGACCTACTGCTCTGGGTGGAGAGCTTGGACAGCCTCGTCGGAGCCTTGCTGTTTATAGTTGGTTTGATTATCGTGTCGTTCCCGTGTGGATGGGGATATATTGTTCTTAATGTTGCAGCTGGCTACCTCTACGGCTTTGTGCTGGGCATGGGACTAGTTATGGTGGGAGTTTTAATAGGGACCTTTGTGGCACACCTGGTGTGCAAACGACTATTGACTGACTGGGTGCTGAACAAGGTTGGGAACAGTGAACAGCTCAGCGCTGTCATACGAGTGGTGGAGGGAGGAAGTGGACTCAAAGTTGTGGCCTTAGCGAGACTCACCCCCATACCATTTGGGCTCCAAAATGCAGTTTTCTCGGTGAGTATGAAAACACTACCAGCCTTTCATTTTCACTGATTTTCACATTTTTGCTGATTTTTTTTTTTTTTTTTGAGTAAGCAATTAAGCCTCTAGTCTAAAAAAAATGTCAGAAGGGAAAAATGTCGTCCCAGTTTCACAAAGTCCAAGATGATGTTTCTAAATGTCTTGTTTTGTCAGTCCCAGAGATATTTAGTTAAATATGATATAAAACAGAGAAAAGCTGGAAATCTCAATATTTGAGTCTGAAAATAGCATTTTCTGCCATTTTTTTTGCATGAAAAATGACGTAACTTTTTTTTTTTTTTTTTTTTTTGTTGATCAACCAATCCATTAGGCTTTTTCCCTTTTTCCTTTTTAAGGACATTAGACATTCATGTAGTGTTCATTGTAAACTCGTATGGGTTTTAAGCAGAAAGGTCACACCAATGAACCAGCCAGGAGGAGAACTCATTAACTCCTAGAGGGCGGTTCAACAAATCACTTGCAGTCATGAAAATCAAACCTGTGACCTTTTTTGATTTTAGAAAGACTTATTTTCTTATTGCTAGACCAAACTACTACACAGGGGAAATCATAACTGGACGAAAGAAAAAGCCTCAAGGAAGAGACCGGGAGTATTGTATGTAGAATTTCATCATTTTAGTGAAAATAGTAGGTGACTTGTCCACAGACCACAGTCAAATAGCTGGAAAGAAAATATAAAGCCAATCCCCTGAGAAAGGAAACTCATTCCTCTTGTAGGAGGAGGAATCGCTCCCATGAAATGGATACTATTGTTGCCTAAGGCCTTCAATTATTTTATCAGTTCGAACTATCTGTATCACATATTTTAAGTCCTAGTTTCGATTTTCTTATTTGGAGCAATGTTTTTTTTCCTGAACTCGATAATGATCTGGTGACGTTAACGTCCGGTAGACTAAGTCATGGACATTGTTTTTCTTCTGTAAGGTAAATCTGACGTCATTGGTCAAGGCAACACCGACCATGTGGCCCACATTATAAAGCTGAGCAGTACCAGGATATTGCTTTCACCTGCACCCCTACACTTAACCTGAGGTCTTTGACCTTCATACATGACATGAATAATTTATACTCGCTGATTACCCTTCTCAGTCAACTCATTGATACCTCCAACTGGTAAAAGCCTTGAGGGATGTGTCACTGTATAGTATGAACTCCGCTGTGAGTTCATGCAACATAAACAATGTTATGGCAGTGATAATTTAATGAAGAATGCCAACCTACAGGTGCTCTTGAAGTTATGTAGTTATTCAGGCTTGGCTCTCCAGAGTATTTCAAGCAACTCTGCTGCAAAAAAGCTCTTATCACTGTCTCGCACCAGATTATACAATATCTCTCACATGGTGCTGGAAGTGCCTTACTAATAGAGCTGCAACGGTAAGTTGACTAATCGATTAGGCAATGGACAGAAAAATAATACCCACATATTATGCTTAGTTCTCTTTCATGCAAAAATGGCCAAAAATGCTTTTTTCAGCCTCTCAATAATGGAGATTTCCTGCTTTTCTGTTTTTATATCATAAACTACTGACAAAACAAGACATTTAAAGAGATCCCCTTGGACTTTGAAAAACTGGAATGGACATTTTTCATAGTTTTCTGACTTTTTATAGACCCAAATAACGATAAATAGGATTAATGTAGAAAATAATCAGCAGAATAAACGATAATGAAATAATAATAGTTAGTTGCAGACTAGACACACTAGTACCACATTTTCAGATGGATTCCCTTCACATAGTTTTACACTCTTACATTAGCATGCCTCCTAAAAAATATTCACAAGGTTGTTTACACCAGTGATTTTCAACCTTTTTTGAGCCGCGGCACATTTTTTACATTTACAAAATTCTGGGGCACACCACCAACCAAAATGACACAAAATGACACTCTAACACAGTACATATAATACATATAGTTAATAATATAGTTTCTAAATGTATTTATACTCAGTTAGTGTGAAACCTGGGCCTGTTTCGATGAACACAAAATGGATATCCTGGCAGTAATGGTAGAAAGACACACACGAAGCTCTTCCTCAACAGCTCTCAGTCTCTCTCTGTTTTTAGTTTTTATCGCAGTCAAGCTTGAGAAGCTCAGCTCACACAGATATGTGGTTGAAAACGGAAGCAATGTCAAAATAGCTTTGTTGGCCAGAATGGGGAACTCTTTGGAAACAGGTAACCAAAAACTGTCCAAAGGAAGATCAGCAAAGTTTAGCTTTAAACCACGACCTTGTTTCAGTTCAATGAGTTCCTCTTGCTCCTTTAAAGTCATGTCTGGCAATTGTGTTATCTGAGAGGCACTTTAGCTATCTCTTTGGCCGAGCATCTCATTTACAATGGCTTTACAAGCTGCCAGTATTAATGTTTCTGCCACAGTGTGGGACTTTTTTGATTTAGCTACGAGTTCAGCAACAAGGTAGCTAGCTTTGAGGGCTCTCTCGTTTACCTTTGTGGTTTTTCTCAAAAAAGTTGCCTGTTTCTCATTGTTTGTACGTTAGCGTACAAAATAGTCCATCGGCTTGTTTTGAACGGAAGGGTGTTTCGTTTGGAGATGGCGTTTAAGCTTGCTTGGCACCATGGCGCTATTGGATAGCTTCTCACCACACACCAAGCACAGCGGAGTCGGTGCCGTTGCATCCCCGGTGAAAGTAAATCCAAATGAAAGATAGCTTTCGCTGTATTGCGTCGAGCTCACCGTCTTGTCTTTTTTCTTTTGTCGACCACTCATACTAGGGCCTTCATCTGGGTCAGAATTTTGTCCAGGGCCCTGTTCGGCATTTGCATTTTCCCTTCTCAAAAACTTCTCCATCACTGTCACTTGCTCGTCTTGCTGTGATCCCAAACTGTCACTGTCACGCAGCGCTAACTCTATTGTCTATAGCCCTCTGCTGCCACCCACTGAAATAGAAGAGTATTACATTATCTGCCACACTTTATTACAGCACAGACACCCGACAATGGTTAATTAGGTGATATTAGATAATTTCCCACGGCACACCTGACGATCTCTCACGGCACACTAGTGTGCCACGGCACACTGGTTGAAAATCACTGGTTTACACTAATTATTATCATAAAAAGTCTGCAAAAATTGAGAAAACATAGCTTAGTTTATATCTTCTATATATAAACAAGTAACTGCAGCTTAACAGTTTTTAATGTGCACGGCATATCTAAAAACATCTATACACAATCAAACATTTTGACCTGACGAAAATCCGACTGGGATGAAACGTTGTCCATCTATGTGTCCAAGGGTGAAGTTGGCAAAAACAGTTTAAAGTGATTGACACGGCAGAAAGCAACTGGATTAAAATGCAGTCAAAGTCATCGTCATATGCTGTATTTCATAGATTCATAGAAGTCAGTTAGTGACATTTCGATTCCCTTTAACTTAAACTGTTAAGGTTAAATACTATTGAATATTGCACCGTGTTTATGGAAAAATACATGGCGAAATGAGAACCAAAATAATGTTGAAGGCAGAAACCAACAGAAGTGGATGCCAAGAGGGGAGCATGAAAGACATTTATAGCTTAAAGCATGAAGGAGTTGATGCACAGGCCTGAGGCAGGAAAAGGAAAAATGAGATGACGCAAGTGAGATTCACAAGCACAGTAATTGCATGTTGCCAAACCAGTAAGTTTTCTTGGGTGATTGATTTACTTGGACATTTCTCGGGAGATTGGTTGTTTGGCTTTGGCTTTTGACAGCTCTATATACACAGTCATAACCAACCTACAATAAACACTCACTGTGTGCAACTCATTCAAAATATTCTCGATTGTGTCATAGCTTTATCGACCATATATAAGCGCCCATTCAGTGCGTGTGCCCTCGTAGTAATGTTTTGATGTTGGATATTACAAGGACTGTGATAAATGCAAATGCAGTTCCCACTGCTCTGTTGGCATAAATAAAGTAAATGTTTTTTACTCAGATTTTATGCATATGGCAGTGTGTTCTTCATACTATTTTTTTTTTTTAAGAAATCGCAATATGTCACCTTTCTTGTAATATTGCAATATATCGCAATATATTGAATCGTAACCGCTGCATCGTATCACCAGATTCTTCCAAGTACACAGGCCTAATTGAAAGCTTTTTATAATGACACACACATGAGTGCAAAATATTAGAAACTTTGTTCACAATGATGTAACCCAAAACAATAATACCCTTACAGCCTCCTAAATTAGTATAGAGTTGAGTCGACAACTCTCTGACAGTGTCAACACAAATAAGAAATAAAATGTTTCACAAGTGTAGTATTTATTACAGGAAAATTGGTGCGTTATTATACCTTACTCTAATTGTAGTATGCTAGCATGTTGGGCTGCCTTTTCCCAAAAATATTTTTGTCGTTTGTTATTGTAAAGAGAACAATCCGTACAAATACTGTTCAAAATGATGAGTAAATAATGCAGTACAGTCGAGCAGCTTAAGAGCCTTGCTGCATGTTAGAATTGGCTGTGTTGTACATTTACATTTTGCATGAATGACTTGCATTGTTGTAGGGCTGCATTATTTTCATTATCATTTTGTCTTTTAAAGTAGAAAAAAAAAATCCCAATATAATTCCTCACAGCTCCAACCAAGAGTACCAAACACAAATATATTCAGTTTATTATCACCTGTGACAAATAAAAGCATCAAATCAAATAGTTGCGGATTCATTTTTGCTTATCTATCTATCTATCTATCTATCTATTAATCAATGATTGGTTGTAGCCCCAGAGGGTTGGTCACTTTTATCTTACATTATATTACATTATATTACATTACAGTTCATTTAGCTAAGTACATGAGCTTCAAATAGGTGTAGTCATATAAGTGCAGAACAATAGCTTCACATAAGCCAAACCAATGTGAGTGCAACATACAGAAACAATATAAATAACAATTCAACTATTAGCTACAAATAAGCCAACCAATTTAAGTGCAACATACAAAGAACACTTTTTTTTTTTTTAGTTCCAGATAACTGAAAATAGTCATTTGGCAACAGTGAGGTGAGATAATCCCAAGAATGATCTGACTGTAGGAACAAGAGGTACTGCAGGCAGTAAATGTTTGTGCTGCACTTGTACATTGACCAATAGGTTGGTATTTGAGAAGCATCTCAAATTCAAATGGGGTGTGACTTTAGAGTTGAACAGTGAGTAGTGATTTTAGCTGACCTTGTGAATTGTTCTTGAAAATTAGAGCTAATTTATTTTGAAGTTCATTTTATTTGAGGTTGAGTCTGAAGGTGAGTGCATTCTCACATTCTTAAGGTGTGTCTTAATTAGGGATTAAGAAACTTGCTTTCGACGGTTTATACTTTAGACTCCATGGTTGGGACATAGTGTTCAAAGGTTGAAATTTCTCACTTGTGCAAGGATCGTGGCTGTAGCTTTAACAGTTGTCAGAGCATTGAACTTACTGTTTCATTCTGCAGAGGTGAAAATGAGATGTCAAATTAAAGGGACAGATTGTTTACACTGTGTTCCCCAGCAGCTGGCACTGGCATTATTGGTGGTCCACAATCAGATTGCAAGGGTGAAATTAAAAGGCCGGCTAATTGACTGTTTCGTAAAATACTGTTTTTGAACTTACTCTCGGTCATTATCTACAGAGAATAGCAAACAAACACAAACAAGGACGTCTGCTTTCAAATGGCTCAACTGCAACTGCTACAAAAGTGGGTCATATTTGGTTGTATGCCAGTTTGCATTTGTCATATTTCCATTGGATAGTTTCAACTTATGACAGCTGTTTGTATTTGTAAATGCAGGCTCTCTGTGTTTGACTCATTGTCATGACTTTTGAGATTGCTCCCTTTAACATATTTTACGTTTACAGACTTATACGCATATAGTGCCAAGAAAGACAGTGAAGCCTATGGAATTACCTACATTTCTGAATAATTCATTTATAAAATGTAGTCTGATCTTAATCAAAGTCTCTGTAATGGACAAATATACTCTGTAAAGTAAAAGACTCAAATAATCTTTTTCAAAATTAGCATATTTAATAAATAATCTCAATATTAAACATCTAAATAGGAAATGGTATGTGAACCCATTCTCTAAAAAAGCTACTAGTCAAATGTACCCAACAATAAGTAAGTGGTCAGTTGTGCCACATTGTGGTCACTGACATTCAGAAAAGTAATGTTTCATAATGGTTAATGGCCTGTTAGCCATTCATGAAAGACAGTCCTGCAACATCAATATAATTAAACATATTGTTGTAATGGCCTAAAATGTTTCCTGGTCAATGTGGGGATGTGATCAAAACACGGAGGAGACATTTGGTTGAGGTCACTGCTGTAAATACGGTTTAACTAGTTACTAAAAGTAAGGGTTCACCTGACTCTGAATGTTTAATTAAATAATTCAATAAATAAACAGTCCAAGGAGACCAGAAACTAAGCTAAAACAAGAGTGAATATCCATTAATTATCTGACATTTTTATCCAAAGTAACTTACAATAAGCATTCAACCATTCGGGTACAATCCCAAAAAGTGGAAGAATCATGAAGTACTTCACTTCAGTTACAATGATCGACTTTAAGTGCTAGTGCTATTTTAAAAATTGGACTTGCTAGGTGGCCAGAAACACGACTCTAACAATAATAATATAGCTCCTTAAATGCTGGATGTGCAAAGAAGGAACCGTTTGCTAACAACTTAATTGGTGATTATTATGTCAATTTCGTGTTCGCAACTGCTTCTCCCAAGCTACCAAAAAAATTGTTATTGCAGGTTTGTTTATTAAGTAAACCATCATTCAAGGTCGGTGTGACTGGAGAAAATCACACAAACCTCAGTGTCAAACTGAACTTTTAAAAAAAAAAAAATGTTTTCTGCCGGGGAATTGAAGGTCAGAGTGGAGTCTTTTGCCAGGGAGTTTAGCCGGTCCTGCCAGAAACAGGCTAGTAAACTCAATCCCCCTAGTTCTGCACCTGCCTCCTCTGCTACACTTTGACTTTTCTGGCCCAGAGCATCCTCAAACCCAGCTCAGTCTCTTAACTGTACAGGCTTTTTATTAAGCCAAGCTGATGTTGTGTCTTTTATTATGTTATTTTCCACAATAAAAGGTGAAACTAACCGTGGATGGGTACTTCATGGACCTCACAGTGGAGTTATGTGTTGTCTGTTCTGCCCTTGGTAAGCACTTTCTGTGGATGAGGCTACATTTCACCGTGCCCCCCGCTTCTTTCTGCTGAAGTGGATGGTGCTACATTATAGCGGGTAACCTAAAACGACACCAAGACTGCAGCAGTTAGCAAAACAATGAGACAACTCCAGGAAAAAAAATGTTTGAGTCCTTTGTGGACGAAGTGGACATGTTCATGTCCCTGTCTGTAATTTATTACATTATATCACTGCTCGCTGGCCCGGCTCCATCCCTCTGCTGTCATAATGAGCTGATGAAGCAATTGGTGAGTGCCTTGTGTGATTTATAGGACTTCTAACTACAGGGCAAACATGTTTGTGCAGCTTTTAATTACGCCCTGTACTTCACCCTTCACTACAAAGGGTAAACCCAGTGTGTGTCCAGATAAAAAGAGAAACGGCATCACAGTAGAAATCGTAAAATTTACTATGCAGTCAAGATACTCTACTTCCTGTTTTGTTTACGAGCACAAACTCAGATCTGCATTGCTGCTGCACTGAATAAATCAGGTCACGCCAAGTAGGGTGTTTTTTCACTTGAATTTGCAATTTATCTTGATACACAGGCTTGCAGAAGCGAGTAGGAGGTTCAGTGGGAATTCTCTGCGCGGTTATAAAAATACCGACTAGCCCTTCCCTGGTCGTATATAAGACAGCTGCATACGCTAGATGCCTTGGTGGGAAGAGACTTCAGAGGACATGTGCTTTACAACTCAGGGATGATGGCTGAGAGAAAGGGAGTGCATTCTTCTGCAGCTCTCACAGCTCACATGTCATATCTCAATAGATCCATAGATCAGCTGAAGGCATTTTGTTTGTTTTGACACGTCACAGTGTTTATTTTTCAAGGAGAAAGGCCTTTTACATGTGTGGAGGAAAAACGGCTCAACTAAGCATACAACTTGATAATAGCTTGATTTAACCAGGTTCTAAAAACATCAGTGTCCTATGAAGTGTAACCCAGGCTCTTATCACTGTGTAGTGTGATAGAGTGGTTAGGATTTACCACTGCGAGGAGACCCTTGGGCCGGATCTAGCATAAATGTTTTCTACCCGTGAAAGCATTTTGGCCCAGGCAGAGTCTTGCAGCAACACACCGCTATCAGCTACAGTGTGGTCACAGTCCACACACTGCCAAGGTCACACATCGGCTTATGTCATCATTTAATCAAGGGATCAGGGGTGACAGCAACGCAGACACTTGTTTATATTTAGGTGGTTGTACTGATCTATGAAATGAGACACCACTATGTCGTAGTTCAAGGTAAATTCACAAGATGGTACCATGATCTAGCAGATTTGTTTTGTGGCTTAAAATGAAAACGTTGGCAGCAGCTTTTCTCAAATCACATTTTAGCTGGGTTCTTTTTGTGTATTTATTTTTCTAAAGTTGTGGTAGTTTAATTTTACAGAGAAAATATGTAAAAATGTGGCTATTGAAGGTATTTTACAGGGCAATTATTTTGTTGAAGTGTGAATTCATTTCAACTCAAAACAGTGACTGGATTGGATTATACAAGCATATTTGTTAGTATTAATAGTTTTATGCTGGAATACTGGTTTTATTCAGTACTTCTTATTTTTGCAAATTTGTGATTTTAAACTCTTTAATAATCCAGCTAAGATAAGATGTACTTTATTTTCCCACTTGGAGTTTTTCCTTGGACACAGTTGAATGTTTAAACAAATTGTAAACTACCTAGTTACAAAAACTGTTTTGCGTGTTTGAAGAGCAGGTTGGTGAAAATGGTTACTATTATCTAAATGTGTTCGCTATGGACTCCAGTTTTTATTAAACTTCAAATCTCTTGACTCTTGTTAGCAAACTGAAATGTACAAAAACAGTGAGGTAGTTATTTAGCTTTAGCTCTTTGAATATCAAGTTGAATATTATTTACATCTTCACATTGTTCAACCTAAATAGATTCAACAAAGGACGTGTGAGGACTTAAATTCCAGGAGCGAATTCATCCTTTTATTCAGCTGAAACAATGATGCAGGCAATGCCATCAGCCATAGTCTTAAATATGAATGCATAAAAAGGCTCGTTGGCTGAAATATATTTTTCTTATGTTTATGTAAAACTATAATATAGTTTTCCTAGTGTCTTGAATTTTTGTTAAGGTGTGTGCCATGTTTCTGTTTTTTAAGATCACAGATGTGTCCTTGCCAAATTACCTGGTGGCCTCCTCTGTGGGTCTGTTGCCCACTCAGCTTCTCAACTCCTACCTGGGCACCACGCTTCGCACCATGGAGGACGTCATCGCTGAGCAGAGTGTCAGCGGCTACTTCGTGTTCAGCCTGCAGGTGAGCTGATGGTGATAATACATTAAAAGGAATACTTCACCCACAAAATCAGCACATCTATATGAATTATTCACCCTGTGTTACCTTAAATTTGTGAAGAAAACGTAGTTTTTCTCACATGTCGCCACGATGATTGAAGAATTGACAAGTTGTGCGGCTGCGCAAGTGTGAGAATGTTTATGCAACGCATTTTTACCTGTTTTTTTGAGACCACATTTCACCCTTGCAATGAGCTCTTCACAAGATTAAATAAGCACAGTACACCCGAAGGATGGAGGAGAGAAAAACAACGTTTTCTTCAAGGATTCAAAATAACACGTGTTGAGTAATTGATACACAAACGGTCATTTTGTGTGTGAAGTATTCCTTTTTAAATGTGAAGATACAAATTTCTTTATGTCCTTCTTTATGAATTTTTCTTTAAAAGTTAGACTTTAGTAGCTTGTCTTGGTTTAACCCCATTAAGTGAAATGTTTTGTTGATGGATCAGTGCTTTTTTTTTTTTTTTTTTTTCTCCCTTTTTTATATTAAAAAAATACATATTGTCTACCAAGTCAAACCGTATCCTCGTGCACACAAGCATTAACATCTGCCCCTCCCGTAAGTGTTAAGTCTGGAGTAGAAATGCTAAGCCTTATGTAGTAATGCAAAATATGCCTGTACTTCTTTTCAGCTCACCCAGAGGTCATTTGAATCTGTCACCACATCTCAAACACCTGTTTAGCTCAATTTGATCCTCAGTGCTAAGGCATCATGGGTTGTTTCTTTTGACAGGGCCACAGGGGTCAGAGGTCAAGGGTCAGTTTAAGATTAAGTAGGTATCAGTGTCTAATGCAGAACTGAAAGCTGGTGCTCCAAATTGACAGCTGGCCTTAATCAGGAGGAGGCCATTTTTTTTAACACTGGTGGTGGGAAACATCTGTTTTACTGTTTTTACCAACCAGGATACACATGCATACAAACATGTATTTTTGTTCAATGACAAATGTATAGAAATAAAAAAATATCAAGAATCTTGGGCAGGCTAGCTGTTTCCCCCCGTTTCCAGTCTTTGTGCTAAGCTAAGCGGCTTCAGGCCTGTAGCTTCATATTCATCGTACAGATATGAAAGTGGTATCTATCTTCTAACTTTTGGCAAGGAAATTACAGACTATGCTTTAAATAAAAATTAGCCTTTCACCTTTTTTTTTTTTTTTTTTTTTTGCATTTTGAAGTATCATTAGAAAAGCTATACATAGAAGGCAAAATTCAACAAAAATGGTGCAAAACTTTTTTTACTGCCCTTTTGAGGTGGCATTTGCCTTTGTCGGTAAAAGAGTTGATGCCCTAAATTGGTTATGAAAATAACCGATTTAAAAAAAATAAATAAATAAAAAATGTGATTTAACATTTTTTGCAACATTTCAAGAGTTTTCTTAAAATTAGCTTGACGATTAAATAGGAAAAAGAGCTGATGGTTTGATGCATTGTCATGTACAGATTTTATATTTGTGTCGAACATAACATCGTGACTCCCTCGTCTGTCCTCTGCAGATCATCATAAGCATCGGCCTGATGTTCTACGTCGTGCACCGGGCACAGGTAGAGCTCAACGCAGCCATCGCCGCCTGCCAGATGGAGCTGAAGTCGTCGCACATGAACGGCTCCTCCACCAATCACAGCGGCTTCACCTACTGCAGCAAGAGGGCGACAGCTGGAGCCGGAAACTGCATTAACGTGGTGTGACCGCGAATCACCCCACGAGGCAGAAACTCGTACAACTTGGTCACTGAATTGTAAGACTCCCGATCTTAAGGGAACCCGCTATGTTTAGACGGTGTCTGAAACGTGTTTGTGTGGGGGGTTTATCATTTTCAACATCATATTCTGAGAAAACCCTGAAAGCGTACATCTTTAGTCGCTACGGCGTTTTAGAAGTGTGGGGGCTGATGGAGACGGTTTTGCGGCACATTATCTTGGATGTTTGTTTTTTTTTTTCCTTTGGATTAAGGCACTTCCTTAACCTATTAACTTAATTTACTTTGTTACGGGAGATGTCAATGAAATTAAGATGTTTAGAGATATAAGAGGTGTCTGAGTGAGTGAGTCCTTAAAAACAATAGCTAGGCATTAACTGCCTACTAACACACTATGAATGTGCAATCTGGAGCTTTCTAGAGAACCAAGGAATTATTTTTCCATTTCAGTGTCAAAAGAATGCCAACCTATGCACCTTTCACTTCATCTGTTCTTATTTTAAGATATTCATGATCTGTATACATCCAGTGCTAATTCACAGTACAAATAATAAGGGCCTTATTAATTATTTTTATTTCAAGTTTTTTTTTTTTGGATTTAAATTTGTAGTCCAGTTCACTTTTTAAGTGTCTTATTTCTGGACTATGGAGAGGGGGGAAGCTCTCATCGAGCATTACTGTGTGATTTCTGCTGGCTTACGACCGCATCAGCTGAATTTGCCTTGTCTGCCCGGAGATCATTTTGGCGCTTCTGCAGTTTTTTGATGGGAGCAGCTGGGGAGGAGAGCAGATTTCACAGCACGGAACTCAGGAATGTTTCTGCCAGGAAAGTTGAAGTGCAGCGTGATTAGCTCCTCGGTAGCACAGCCACGTGTTCTGCTACAGAAAGATTCCCACACTGAGCCGAAACCGAGATGTCAAGCTTTCCTGTAAATGATTATAATTCATTTAAAAATTTGATTTTACATTTGTTCTTGTGTTACATCTTTATTTGGCTGTGAAATTATCCATTAGGATTATTACATGTTTTTTGCTTAAAATAGTAGTTTTCACAATTCTGTGCAATACATCAACGAACGGTGATAAAATGGCATGAATGTCGTATTTCAGTGCTGAAACCAAACTAATCAAAAATGCTCTAATGCATTAAAATAACACAAACCTGAGTCTGTGTTTATTAAAGGTTTTACTTACATTATAGATAAGTAAGCTAGATGAGATAAGGAGGCTGTTAATTTTTATGTGCCATCATTTGATAAAGCTTATCAGACTCCATGACACTGAGGCTACATGTGACTTATGACTGGCATTATTTTATTACTTAATGTTACTTGTCATTTTAAAACTGTTTAAATCTGTGAACAATCTTTGTGTTTTAGCTCTTAATAATACAACAAAGCTCTCATTCTGTAGGTTCTCTTGCACAGTCCAATACAAACATTATTTTCATACAGATGAGTAAAACTTGGAAGGGGTTTGTTTGGTCAAAAGTTGAAACTGATGCGTCTCAGAAGCCGACAATCAAACACGACACGGACACTAAGTGATGAATGTGATAATATTTTTTATTTTTACATGAATTATTGTGATGCTGCTCCTCAGACAAAGTCTGCTTGAGGAATAATAAGGGCTCCTATATGAAATATCCATCTTTATGTCCCTGTATTTGTAATGCTGGCACAACTTTTTAATTTTAATTTTTGTACTTTTTTTTCTTTTTTTTTTTTTCTTCAAAGCCAGATTTAATGTTCGCCCTACACATTCCATGCAGTCAGTCCTCTTAAAAGCTGTAGAGTTATTGTCATGCTAAATGTTGTATGAAAGGGCCCCTTCCTGTCTGAATTGAGCAATAATGTTTGAAAGTCAAAAGCAAAAAAATATGATAGAAGTCAAAAGATTTGTTGCCAGGTGTTGGGAATAGCTGTTTACTTCCGATGTTGAAGAGCCGCTCGTAAACATTTATTTTCTTTCAAGAGGGAACAAAAACTGCATTTGGGTTATTAGTCGAGCCATGTTCCACTGTAAGGTTGAGTATTTATATTCCCAGGTTTGTGTTTCAGTGTTCAACCTGCCTGTGGCCTCCCGCTGCCTCTGACGGACATTTCTGCGCTGCCAATTAATGTGAAAGACACACAAACGTGTGTGATCAGAACAGCTTGTTCAGATTTCTTTTGAGAGTTCCTAAGCCTACTGATGGCTTATTAATGTTACGCGATCAACCTCTCACATGAAAATCTTCTAAATCCAACCCAGAGACATTTTCCAGTTTCTTACTTGAATTGAACGTTTACGTGGAGAGAGATGAGTTTATTTTATGGCTGCGAAATTTTATAAAATCTACTCATCACTCGCATCTTTTTAAAGGCTTGAAAATGATTTTTTTCTCTAAATACCCGAAGCTTTCTCCTCACAGCAGTGACTTTTTTTTTTTTACCCTCCAAACAAAGTGGGATTGGATGAAACTGCTCTGCTCAGAAGTGGATGTTATACCATGTTAAATGCAAAAATCAAATGCATGAAACTTGATCAGCCACCGTGGACACACCTCATAATATTTTAGTCTCAACTGGGGGTTTTGAAAACTTTTTTTGTGGGAAATTGAGCAGTAAAGGCTTTGGTTCCTCCTAGGTGGGCGCTACTTAACTTAGATATAGTTATGCAACAACTGATTCCTAAGGGAAGTATATTTCATAGACACCCGCACACGACCTGCATTTGGGATGCAACTGCACACACAACTGGACGGTAGAGGAGTATAGTGTGAAGTCATTAACTCAAAGGGTCACGTTTGGTGCTATGAAATGCAATACTTCCCATCTGTATCAAGTGCATTACACATATACTGTATTTTGTAATACAGAGGATTTTACAGTGTATAAATATGGTTATTTATCGCTGTACGATGCTTGTTCAGTGTTATTTATGAGAGAGAAAATAAAACCTGTCAGACTTTGTTACAAAGTATTGGTTTAGTTTTTTTGTCTTTCACTCAAATGCCAAACTATTGCGTTGATGTTTTGCCTGTTGTCCACTCCTTTTGGTTAATAATTTACAGTTTAGGATAACTTATGTAATACCGAGTCAAAGCCTGTCCTTGTTTGCAACCGTGTTATTTAAGACGGACTTCAGCACTAACTAAGTATCTGGTACCAGTGGGAAAGTGTGACTTCTCAACCGATGTCACAGAAGTGTGTCGCAGATTATTTTATAACTTCTCACTTTCTTTGTTGAGCTGCTACACATTTCACATCCTTTTCCCCCACATAACCTCCCCTCAAATCTTAGCACGAGTCCCTTAAGGCCAAACACTGCAGGCAAAAACATTGACGTTCATGCACTGGTCAATTTTGCTTCCATAACATGTCTTCTTTCAGACTAGTGAAAAGAAACCATCCAACATACAGATTTAGGTGTTTCTGTTACTAACTTTGTCTATTTATGTCTGTAGATTTCTCCTAAACTCACCCAAAGTTAGCTTTAGACAATGCCTAATTTGCATATTTAAACCTAACATTTCAGAAAACTTTCAAAAAGAATTGTGTAATTTATCAACCGGTGAAGTTTCATGGTGATATTATTTTAAAAATGTGACCCTGTTCATTCTTGCAAAATGTATGGAATATCTTAAAAGTTGAGAATTAGTTTTTTCTCATACAGAAGTCTCCACTTCAGTAGAATTTACATACAGCAAACCTTCCAGAGGGGTTTGTTAATATATCATGTATAGCCTGATTTATACAACATTTTATTCCTAAAAACATGGCAAACATTTTTTATGGCTGTTGACAGTATTTTCTGATTTATGGAATGAGAAAAAGAGACTCTTAATATTTCATAAAATGAAACAATAATTTGGAACCTGCTGCATTTTCAATGCCTCATTTGCATATTTTAACATACATTATAAGAAAACTTGTAATACTAAAAGTAATTGTGTTAATGTAAGTAATCAACTGGGGACGTTTCATGGTAATATCTATTAGTTCATTTTTTAACCCTCTTCACCTGTAGTGTCATCCCTATGACCTGGCCTCACCCTCAACCCTTTGGAAGACACAATGTTCTCACTCAGAAGGTTTCCCCTTATCTTGCAAACCTCTAAATAACTGTCAGTCCTCAAATATGCACCAGAAGCAGCAGCACTGTACGGCCAGAAATAATGCTGGCTGCTGGGGCAGTTTGTCACAGTGATTTTGAAGGGAAGTAGTGATGGATGTGGCGGTGGTGATGTAGAGTGGAGCACCACTTACGCTTGCCCTTGCCATGCCCTGCCTATGACAAGCTATCTGTACTGGGGGAGGTGGGTGTTTGTGTCTGACAGACGCGATCCAGATAGATCCTGTTCATGCAACAACACACATACAGTGGGAAAGTTGCCTACAGCCATCTGCTCACACGCCAGATACAACAAAAATACAAAAACCCAGAAAGAGCCCAGCCACAGTCTATCAATCAAACAGTAGCAGACCAGACTCCCTTTGCATTTTATGTCTCCATCTGTTACCAGGAGCTGCAGCACAGATTCGTCTGCTGCTCTTCACAAGACCCGCCGATCTCTTCCGGGCTCGGGTCAGATCTGTGTCCGATCCATCATCATCCAACCCTGCCTCAAAGGACAAACCTCATGCCAGAGCCTCTCCGCCAGCACACGGATACGTCCACACAAAACCAAGAACATTCTTTTTGACGGGCCTCAAATGAAAGCCCTAGTTCTCACTGAGGGCTACGCTTTTGGAGGAAAGCTCCAAAAATACATCTGTGAGGCTGTTGGTGCTTGAAAAAAAACAAAAAAAAAAAAACTCAGTGAAATTAGGAAAGAAAAAAAACAGGGTGAGTGAAATGATCTTGGAATACATCCATGCAGCCTTCCAGAGGGAAACTTATGGTGCGGATGTTTATGGATTTGTGGAGGAGGGAAACCGTTGATCGGCCTCTGGCAGCAGAGGGATCCTGCTCAAGGCAGCCCGATGGATCACATGACCACTTACTTGGCTCAGACAGCTGTTGCCTCCATCTGTACCATCAATGACCTGCTGCTGTTCCTCCTCTATGCAGTGGGAAACTGCTCAGTACACACATAGGACAAAATAGTGCACCTCTGAAGGACTATGATAAACAGTTTTACTCCAATCTCTGACAATGCTGCTCATCATCAAGCACTGGCTTGAAACTAAAAATCTATTTATTTCTATTGTATATCCTATTTCTACCACTTTAACTGAATTTAAAACTAGGATTGAAACGATTATTTGAATACATTATTTGAGACTATTTTGATAATTGTTATTAATCGTTATTTTTCATGTAAAAAATGTCAATAAATGTTCCTGGTTCCACCATCTAAAATGTTAGTATTTTCTGTCTTTCTTCGTCGAATGTGAATGTAAACTGAATAGGATTGGGTTTTAAACTTGAGATATTGCGTTCCCGAGAATGGGACGGATGAAAAACCCCAAAACATAATGCCTCCGACCACAGCTGTCACCGGCACGGAGGCATAAGACAAACCTCATTCCTTAAGTTTATATGTTTTAGGCTTTAAGTGACCTCATTAGAGCTGGACAGACTTAGCTCATGCGTCCTTGCTAATCAGGAACCAGTGAGCGGGGGACAAACGGGGGAGGGAGGCATGTTCTGATGACGCCTGCTCCCGGGGAAGAGCCGCATCTGTGTCCTCTCCTAAGGTCAGCTCTTCTTCACTCTGTGGGACTGATGGAAAACCTGTGCTGTCTGCTCGCAGAGCAAACATGAAAACACACTCTCAGATCTGAAAGGTGCATCACAGAGAGGTGAGGGACACGTCCCGACAGTGTGTTTACAGAGGAGGAGGTCACATCTGGTTTGGGGTAGAACTGAGGTCATAATGTAGAATTGTAGATTAAGGTGTTAATAAATCATTATATAAAGTAGCCTATTCATTTAATGGGCCTCTTTCTCAGAAGACATTATACATGAGACCACGGGTGTATTAGTAATATAAATAAGGGCTGCACTTGTTTCAGTGGGTTAAATCACCTGACAATGCATTAACAAATTCACCCTGATATGTGTTTAAATTATGGTTCCTGTTTTAAGGACCTATATCTTAAGTTACAATGATGTAGTGGCTAACTTCAAGTTGAATTTAAAGTCATCATTCGCACTGATTGTATTTATTTTTAGGTTAATACTCAATTTGACCGGACTGCCATCAGAAAATGTCTTTTTTTTTCATTTGCAATTCAACTCTGTAGTGCTCTCTAGTGGTGAGATACCAGTACTACAAAAACACAGTGCTGCGAATTTGATATTTTAACATTTATTGGTATTTTCTACATTTACTAAGCAATTTAATTAACAAAAAATCTTTGGCAGAGACTCAAACAAGAGAAATATTAGAAGATAAAAACTAATCAAATCAAGACATTAAATGTACATGTAGCCCACCAACCTCAGATGAGGTTAGATCATCTTCTTTCACAGAGAAAGTGTTTGTTTTCTGAACCCAGCACTGACATGGCCTGCACTGGTACTGTAAAACACACAAAACAAACTAGACCAGCTCAACTTTAACTGGCACGTTTCAGGTTGTTTTGTGCATTTCTACGCAGCGCAGAAGCTACAGTACATTCCCCAGTGATCACTAGTGAAACGTCCACAGTCCAGCTTCTCCAGCCCCACAAGGGCCATGTGGTCGGGGGCCAGGCGCGGGACGCCGTCCTTGGTAGCCGGGCGGAGGTAGACCCGGTCGAAGCGGCAGCGACTGACGTAAGGAACAGTCTTGTTGCTGTTGGCTTTGGTGTCCCATGTGTAACGGCAGTGCTCCTGCTTTCCCAGTCGCTCCCACACATCGCAGACACTGGAGGGCAGACCCACCTTGGCAACCTGAGATGAGACCAGGGCAACAATCATTAAAGAGGTACACTGTGTGATTACATGTATGGGGAAAATTGATAACCAAAATTATTTTTTTTTTTTTTTTTTGGTGAGGGCTGGGACATTATAGCGCAATCAGTGAAAAGAAAAAAAGAAAGAAAAGAGAAAAGCGCAGGAACAGTTAATAATGCAATAATATATAAAAGGGTTCAAGACAAAAAAAAAAAGTGTTGATTTTACGGAGATCTTTAGTAATATCTCCAAGGTACAAAAAGGTCCGATTTCAGGTCCAGTAACTCTAAGATTAAATGGACCACTCCTTTTCCAAAAAGGCTTAACAGATGTACAACCAGAAAATATCTGCATGGTCGGCAGAAACCGATCCACACTTCCTCTGTGGAGCGCTGAGACCATCACATAGCAAAGTATTTCATGTCGCACATGATGTTAAGACAAATGACTGACCTCAGTGTCCCTCAAGTTTGTGTCCCCTCCAAACAGGACGGTGACATCGTCAGGTGCCTCTCTCATCCTCTGCATAGCCACTCGCAGCTGTTTCATCCGCTCCTCTCCTTGGCCTTTACAGCTCTCGAGGTGGGACGTCATCAGACAAAGCTTCTGGCCTTTGAAAGTCACCTGATTTCAAAGAGAAAAATCCAACTTTGTATCAACTAAAGGTGAGCTCAACATGGCAAATGAGTATTTGGAAAACCATCTGTGCACAAACCTGAGCTACGAGCAGATTCCTCATCATTTGAGTGGTGGGGTAAGTTACTATCTCACTCTCCACGAATTTGACCCGTGACTTCTTCAGCATCATCCCAGTGAAGTAGCCCTCTTCACCAGCTGGTCAGAGGAGAGGGATAGTTTAAACTAGGGCTGCACAATATGAAGAAAATATGCGATAACATTGTTTAATCCGTGATGACAATATTACTTGCAATAAATAAACAAATATTTAAGTCTAAATAAGTCTGCTGCTTTCAGTATACTGCTTAAATACAAATAAAGGTTTGTTGAATCATAAAAAATTTAAAAGGAAATTATTTCCGACATACTTATATTGAACAAATTTAACATTGAACTAAACACAAAATGCACTAATAAAATAGGGATTTTTTGAGTTAGTTCAAAGAGAGTATCAGAAGAAGAGAGCTGCATTTTAAAATATAACTGAGTGCAATATTGCAGTCTTTTGCGTGCGTTTATTGCACAAGTTTACATCGCAATAAAAATAAAAAAAATGTTTTTAAATGGATTATGCAGCTCTAGTTTAAACTGCTGAGTTTAGCCACAGATTATCCCATATACTGCATAATACAGTGTGGGGTTATATTTTGTATTTAGTGCAACATAATGTGTACCAACATAGACAGTTGACAGGTAATAATTATAATAATAATAGTAGTTGCAACTGGAGTGCAGACACATTTCCAATGAAAATACTTACATCTTAAGTCTTTCACACAGCAGACACTTTTACTTGTCATAACAGTAAAAGCACAGGTGTTACATTACATTAACATTACCTCTGTTCTATTCAAGTGTCCCAGTAAGCCATGGCTGTGTGACAGTGAGCCAGCATGTACAATACCACGACCCTGAAACTGAAGGAGCTAAATGGAATTCAGCCATGAAATTATTATTTACCCCCTGTTGTCACAAGGTAAAAAAAGGCGCGTTGAGCATACCATACCTTCAATAATTAGGTAGCTGACAGCCCGTTTCTTCAAGTACTGGACATAAGGTGGAATGAGCTCCTGGAGGAACACCACGTCAGGAGTATATCTACATGAAGATAAGATTTACTTTTCAAATACTATCTGCCTTTTACACGTTGTATCTCCAGCTGACCTGTGATATTTACAGAGATTAATTAAGAAGTTAGGGTTGTCTGCCACAAATAAAAAATCAAGTGATGCCAACAAAAAGTAACAAAGTATATATACACAAGCTTACAAGACTAAGTAGGAGCACAGGCCTCTGGCGCGCTCTCCAAGGTTGTCTGTATCAAGTCCATCCACGTTCCAGGAGATCAGTGACAGTTTATTGTCGTCTTCTTCGGAGGGTTTGCGTGTGGAGGCTGGACTGTCTGCAGTCAAATCTATACTGGAAATTGTTCAGACTGTTAATTCATTTGGAGTTGTTAAATGTCAGCTGGCTATCACAAAAAGAGCCATGGCTGAATCTCACCACACACAGTAACTTGGACAGTGACAGAGGGAAGACAGTAAACTTACCATTCAGCTGGAGGTTTTTCCTCCATTTTCTGTCTCTTTTTTGGGGGGCTGGTCTTACTCTCTGGAAAATCTTCTTCAAATACTTTCTCCAAATCAGCCTCAAAGAATGAGTTCAAAGCTTTCTGAAATAAAGTGAAGGGAAATGTCCATCAGGGCCAGTCATGACATCCATAACAGATTTTTCAATCATGTACTAGCATGTTTTAGCCTTAGAGGCTGACCTGTTCAGTAAAATAAACTCCAGCAGTGTTGGATTGGACTAAACAGTTCTCATATTGGCCATTCTGTATCTAGCTGCAACAGTAGCCTAGCAAGGTAATGTCCCATCTGACAGGCCTCAGTTGTTGTAGCTACTGTACCTCCATCTCCCACTCATTTTCAGCCAGGTAGCACTGAGCCACTGCGCTATCAGTTCCCGTTATAGCAGCAAACTCCTCGCAGAGGCAACTTCTTTTTTTTTCTACATTAGAAACGGACGGTTTGTCCGAGTTGGATGTAGAAGCCATATTTTATAGCCCACTAGTTTTACTTACAGAAATGTACAGAAAAAGTGGAGTTATGTGCAAACATTAGTCAATTGTTTTTCTGTGCAAGTTTCCCCAGGTGTACCAGTGAAAGGCTTCCGGAAATGGAATTTGCTAGTTAGGTTACAACGATATCCCAGCGCATCAACCTGTACTTTGTATGATTAAAAGTGAACAACTCCAGGTTGTGTACAGTTATTAATGAATATCAACCCATGCTGTCATTTTTGCGGTCCTGTTTATTTTCTTAACCTAACTTTCCTCACATTTAATCGAAACACAATTTAGCTAGTAGATTATCTTTGAGTTTCGCCCGGACGATTTATCGAACGGAACAGTTTCCGGCGTGAAGTAAACACTTCTTGACATTGGTCTTTTAGTCGCGTTAAATATGGTTTCGCTGTCTTTAAATTCGTTAAAACAAATATTGAGAGCAATGGTAGATAATCCAGGCTTCGACAGAGTCCTGAGCAAGGTTAAAGATACACATTCTGCAACATTGTTTTATTTATTTTTTACCGTTTTAAGATTTCTATGACTGTGACACTTTGTAACTTACTTTTAAACACAACATCGTTGCTAACATCTGGATTGTTGCACCGTCATAGAAAGCTATTACATGTGTATTTCCATCAGGTGGACGTTTTGTCTGCCACCCCGGGTAAGGTGGTGTGTGAGATGCGGGTAGACGAGGAGCATACCAACCGAGGAGGGACGCTACACGGCGGATTGACAGCCACCCTCGTCGATGTCATCTCCACCATGGCTATCATGTACACTGAGAGGGGAGCACCAGGAGTCAGTGTAGATATGAACATAACGTGAGTAAAAGCAGTGTAAATCTTGAAAATCTCAGGTTTATCCCCCGCCGATTTCCCATGAAACTAGGACCACCTGTAGATTAACCTGCGAAATAAAAAATGGACATTTGATCTCTCAAATGAAAAAAAATGTAACCATAGATAACATTGGTTGGTTGGTTCATAACTTCATATCCAAAGCCTTGTATTGTGAAATATGTGCAATGACCTTTCACTGCAAACCCACCTCTTCTCGTTGGCATTTGATTGAGTTGAGCTTGACCCCTTGACCTCATCTTCTGTTGTGCTGCAATCCTTTTACCATTATGTTTGTTTTCTTGTGTTGTTCGCTTTGTATTGATTTGTATTATTTGCTTGTTCAGCACTTAGGTCGTTTTTTAAATGCACTATAAACATGAGGTTTGACTTTACTTCACGGGTTGCTCACAGATGGACCTGAGACCAACAGTAACCACTTCAAAGTCTAATTGTGCTCATCTTTTTATTTCCTCCAATTAACTCTTGTCATTTTAATTTCAGGTTTAAATACACAAATCCAATACCACTAAGGTTGAATAATATTCATATTAGTGGGTATGGGTGTAGCTTTGATTTTAGAAATACTTTTTGTCACAGAAAATTTCAATATTTTTTGTAACTTTTAAATTATTTTTGATTGGCTTAAAAGTGGTCAAATGTGAACATACTTAGTCTCAAAATATGTCAAGACCTTAATGTTTAAGTTTTGTGGTAGAATGTTAACCCCATGTTCCAAAAAAAACAAAACATGAATGGCCCAGAGAAATGACCGTGGGCATGATCTCAGTGTCCTCAGCCTTCAGCCCTGATTTCAGGCCTTGACCTTCAGTGTGTTAACCAGGTCACAGGTTGAAGATTAACTTAAACTACAAATGACTGGGAACATATGTCAATGTCTTACAGGTACATGAATGCTGCCAAGATAGGAGAGGATGTACTCATCACCGCTCAAGTTCTGAAGCAAGGACGAACACTGGCGTTTGCCACCGTAGATCTCACCAGCAAGGCCACAGGGAAGGTTATAGCACAAGGGAGACACACTAAACACCTCGGCAGCAGCTAAACTGTCTCTCCTCTGTCTGTAAATCATAATGTAACGGTACTGTCAAAGCAAGGAAACATCAGTGAAGATGTAAACTAACCTGACTGTGCAAACAATGTGGTTAACAGTGGTGAGTGCAACACATCCTCACAGCTGGAGGCTGGATGAGAGTTGTGACCACTGTTACATAGTCATCAACACTTACAGTGGAACTAACTGCTGTATGGTCTGAATCAATGCTGAATAACCACTGTATCAATGTTTCATGCACATGCAATAAAACAAATAGACAAGAGTTATGCTTTCAGAATTTGCATTGTATTGGGATATGCTCAGCAGTATTGATTTGAGAATCAACAGAAAAAACCCAGAAGTTACACGCCTTATACCCTTTCAACTGAACACACTGAATCAACAAGGAGCAAAATTAAATGTACTATGTACTTCATATTCTTTGACAAGCAAGCCTGCAAAACCCAATTTTAATTTGATGAGCATGGCAGCAAATTATCTTAATTTTAGTAGGTCAAATTAAACTAAAAATCAGTTAGATTTCAGCGACTTTTGTTAGGCAAGTTAAACATTAAGTATGTCACATTTTCAGTTTCTCACCAACCCACATCCCAAATAAAACAAAACATATAACATCAGATTTCAGTAGCTTAAATGAATGGTGCTTGAACGGTGACAATGACCTTCAACATTTAACCAACACGTCTCAACTTCGTGTACAATGCCTTTCAAGTCACTCAAGATTTTAGCAAAGGCCTGCCTAGCATGTTTCAGAAGAAAGCAAATGACACCAAAACAATTTTTAAAAGTCCAGCAAAAAAACTAAGGCGGTTTTTAAGAAGCGATACCTACACCATATGATTTGACAAATATTGTTCATCTTGTTTTCTTTGCTTATACGGGTGTTTTAACACCTATTCACACCTGTCCTTGGTCAAAAGATTGTGTAAAGTTGTTCTAGAAACCCCATCACATTACAAACAAGCTTTAACAATCCTTTCTTATGACAACAAGGATATAAAAACACGTCCATCTGAGAACCACCGTGAAGACCTGTGTATTGTTTGTTCCTGTTTTGATGCAACATAAAGAGTTCCTTCAATGACCGGTGCTGTTGACAGTGCGGCTCCAAGAGAACAACCAACCACTCAAAATCAATGTTCGTGCAGGTTCAAATGAACAAAAATGGATGAGTGAGTGGGAGGGAATGAAGAGGGAGTAAAAGGAAAAAAAATGGGGGAACCAATCCAAAAATGGCAGAGAGAAAAGGAGGAACATTGAGGAAAAACAGGGATGGGAACTGAATCAGCTTCAGGTCAGGGAGGGGAGAACGAGTAGGTAACAAAAAAGGAGATATCCAAGCACAAGTTCAAATCTTTTAAAAAGAAACGGGTGGAGATGAGTACATCAATTTGCTTCTGAAGGCTTAGGCAGGAGGGAGAGGAAGGGCTTTTCCCTATGTGGCTGGGTGATGCAGGAAGCCTTAATCAGGCATGTATGGGCGGAGGTGATCCTCGATGTCTCCCACACCCCAGCAGGTCAGCTGGTCCTGGGGCAAGTATAGGCAGAGGCTGCACAGCTTGAACACTGTGGCCTTGGTTTTAGGAGTCTGCAAGAGAGGTGGACAGAGAACATTTGTGGTGTGTGTGTGTGTTAGGACGCCGTCTGAGGTTTCAGTTTGTCAGGTCAGTAACATTATAATTTCAGTGGACTGACTCACCTGTAAGTGCTGTCTATCCATGAAGAGAAATACAGACTGAGTTGGGTTGTTCATGACCATTCCAGCCTTGTCTTTACGACCCAAAGCATGCAAGCACTGCTTCTCATAGTCTCCATGATGAAATTCAAACTTGGCCTGTAAATCAGAGGATTCATTTGAGAGCCAAGTACATTTTGTTACATCCAGACTAGGGCAGGGTAATACACAAATCAAATTATAATGATTCAATTAAAAATGTTGATACTGCACAACGTAAAATGTCGACATTGTGAAAAACGAGTTATTAAAACGAGCACTGAATTAAAAGAAAAATCTATTTATATAAAAGGACAGTCAGTAGCTGAATGTGACAACCTGTATATTTTTTTAAATCTGCATAATGATGACAGTGAGGAGTTCTTTTGCTATTCTTGCTCGACTATTGTATGCATGTAGGCCTAAACATATCTGGTTTTAGTCTTGCTGCATTGTGCAGGGGGAGAAAAACAACAGGCGTTGCATCGGCTTTGGGTTTTGTAAGTTAGTGGAAATATGGAATTTGAAAACGTTACCTTGGAAACTGGGAAAATATGATGGACTATTTTGACTGTTTTCTTATGTTTTATTAACTAAACAAATTAATCCAGAAAATAAAAATCGGCATATTAATTGATAATGAAAATAATCGTTAATTGCAGCTGTAATTACAATCAAAATAACAACAGGCTTCAAACAATTACAGCCTTAAGAATCTGACGAGGTGCCATGTTCTGACCTGAACAGGCCTAAAGGGTTCATCATCGGCCCCCTTCCATCTGGAGAACAGCAGACACACAATCTTTTCAATATCGTTGCGAGGCCAAAGGATGAAGTCCATCTCTTGTGTGCAGCCTATCACATCCTGTAAGAAGAAAGAACAATGTGAAACACAACTGGACTTTGTCTTACTCAAGCTATCCCCTTCTAAGATGGTGAACTGACTTACCCTTCGCATTGACTGGTACCGGGGGGCGTGCAGTTGCACAACATCTTTTTGCAGGAGTTCTATCGAACTCTCGAGAGAGTAGCTGGAATCTCGCACACCACGTAGGATGTTTTCCTCATAGTTGTTGGTCATCACTGGCACCACTTCAGCTACCTCAAAAAGTGCAGACTTCTTCTTCTGTAATGACAAAACACAGATAAAAACACATATTTTAAGTAATCATTTTGTTGTGGTCGAATAAAAAGGAAAATGTGTGATTGTGACAGTCAAGCGTGTAATGAGCAACAGCTGGAGAAAATTATGTTACGTATTAGAAGAGTGGGATTTATTCAGGCTTGTCAAGAAACACTGTATTCTTCCATATTACTGACAAACCTTTTCTTTGAAAACGAAGGCTATATAAATCTTGAAGTCAAACTGATCAGCCAAAGATTCCCTTTTCTTCCGAAGTTGAGCTCGTAGTCGATTTCTTGTTTGATTTCTTCGTGAAGTTGGGTCCCCCATGGTTAGATTTTGATGGTTAGATCTTCTTCTCTTTTGCAGAATATTTTGGCTACACTCTCTACTTTTGTATTTATACGTTGGATAAAGGATGGAGCTAGCTACCCTTTGCAGAAACAACGCATCAAACAACTCTAGGCTAGATCTGTAAAGTACTCACTAACTACCAACTGAGAAGGTCAACAAATCAGAAACAAAACTAAGTCATTTTAATTTTTGTAAAAGGGCAGTGTTGAGGAGGGGAATGGTCAACAAGCTAAGACTACATCTCCTTATTACTTGTTCAGAAATCCATGTTTTAAGACATGATTTTAAGCCAAATTAGCTTTTTTTCAACCTGCCATCGACAAGGGATTCCAACAGAGATTTAAATTAAAGAGCAACTCAAATTTGACTAACTTTTCTTCTGAGATGTTACTAAAAATCAACAGAAACGGCTGCTACTGTAAAAACCCATACCGGAAATATATTTTTTGCTAGTGAAGTTGAGGACTACAGAGACTAGCAAGCAGACACATATTTTATTATTTGGGTCATTTCAAAGTCCCTCCTCCATGGCTATCGTTTTGTGTTTGTTTCTCTGTAGAGAACTGCGTTATGTGCGTGTTACAGGCGGATTTAGGATACAGACGAACATGGCAGGTAAATAGAGATGCCAGGAGATATTGGCACCGGATAACATCGAAGACTACTGCGAAAGTACCTTGACATTTCCTTGACTTTTACTGCCATTCATTGGGCTCACGGCCTGCGGTGCTGCCACTGCTGATAGTCATGATGTGGGCGTATTTTTAGCACACTAGCTAAGGTGAGCTAGCAAGCTAATCTGGGCATTCACTTCCAACACTAACTAGTAGTGAACCGACGATAAAGCTACATCTTATCTTCTGACTGATTGGCTTAATTGAGGCCTATGAGTGGTTGGCTAGCTAGCGTACAGTCATCTTTCTACGCGTTTACATTTTCTCGCCAGGTTCAATGCGACTGCCAGTGCTGTGAGAGTCAAGAGACCTGCAGGCTTAACTGACTAACTGGTTTTGCTTGAGCTCAGCATTTTAGCTAAGTGTAATTCACGTCAGTCGTGTCTTGTCAACAACTTCATCGACAATAAATACAGCCAGGGAATCAATAGCCAACCAACGACAAACGCTGAATGGCGAAATAAACGTTAGCTAAACAAAATCTCCCCTAGTTTCCGCGTCTGAAGTTTCGAGGTGTTTGCTGTTTTCTTTCTCTTTTTTTCTTCAGTCGTCACAACCTCCGACTCGCCCTGCTGCATGCCATGTCAAGATAAATCGACAATCCAGCTGAAATCCTCCGTTCTTTCAGTCGACGTGTGGCGTGTTCTGTCTCCCGGCGGGCCCATATTTAACGGCGTGTCGTCCAACGTTTGTCCGTTTGGTTTCTTTGTGTGTTTTTTTGGGCAGCTGGTAATGGCACACGCAAACTCGTCGATCCACAGCCTCCCCAAAATGGCTGCACAGTCAACTACAAAGATGTGACGTGTGTTGACATGTGACCGCACGAGGGGGGAAAAAAAACAACACCACGAAAAAAAAAAAAAAAAAAAATTCTTCTTCGTGAGTGGCGCCTTTACCACGTGACTAAGGAGGCGTATTTAAGCCCCTGGCGCGAGACTCTCTGGGAAGAGAAAAGGAGTCCCAGCCAGCAGCGGAGTGCTCATCAACGGTAAGTCGGTTTAGCCACTATATTGTAGCCTTCATTGAGTTATTTCCACATCGGCTGCTCATTAAGTGTTGCTGACATCAACTAGCGGTACCTTTAGTCTAAGCGCTGGTCTTTTAAAAGATCGTATCTTTTAGGTATCAGGTGGCCTTTTGTACCAGCTTTTCCTACAGAGGTGGTGACACTTTTTAAAAATGTTTGAAGCGTGTCTTTTAACAAGCTAGTGAGGCCACGTTACAAGTGAAACGTAAACTGACCAATGTCGCGTTTAACATCTAACGTTACTAAGCTATTTACATACTTCCTAGTTTCTAAACTAGCCTCTGTTTATTTATTTTTGACCGTTTTTCCTAAAATGTAGGTCACATCCTGTACACTTCACCGTGTCGTCCCCATCAGGTCTCTGAAAGAAAATGAGTTTCACTGGAAAGCTAAACCACAGCCAACCGAGGTCTGATGAGAATATACATGTGAGTAATTTGACCTGTTTTCAAATATGTTCTTTCACTTTTTTTAAATGCCTATGAAATGTATTGTAAAGTTTAGGGCTGAGGCTCACGGGGGAATACACACTTAGGTTATTATCATATATTTCCATCGTTGGTATCTTCCACGCTACTTTTTAAAATGTAGTCAACAGCTGGTAGATCTCTGTATCAGTAGGCGGGTTACTGGAAAGAAGCATCTCCTAAATGTTAACTTCATCAGAAAAGAAATCACTCTATTTTTGTTTTCTTTCCCCTAGTAAATCGTGGCCATGACTTACTCCTCTTTTGTAATTTTAAAATTTAATACAGATTTTCATTAGATGGCAATATTTGACACATCTGCATTGGGTTCTGAATGCAAGCATAGAAAAATACTTTGCTTCCTTAGCTCCTGCAACATGGACAAATAGGATTTTTATGGCTGTGTCTCCCAAGTATTTTCAGACCTAGTCTCTCTAGCGGCTTATAAGAATCATCTTTCATTGTCATGAAACACCTCAGCAGTGTTGTGAGGCTGTGGCCAAACATTAACCGAGTGAGCATGTTGGCTGCTCCGCAATGAGCCTTGAGGAGAAACTTTCCCACGGTTGTTGCCCTGCCTCTGTTTCAACACCTGTGGGCCTGTTGCACATGGCAGCAGTGTTAGTGTTGTAAGCCACTTCAGTTATTCCCTCTCCCATGTTGACAGTGCAACTAAAGTAAAGTGATGCTAAGCCATGGTGAATAGAAGTTTGGAAATTGAGAACACTGGTCAAGTTAGTTTCCCGTGTGACTCTCTTGAGTTTCTCAACTCATCAGGAAGGGTTTAAGATCGTGCTTTTTTAAAAAAAAAAAATGTATAACCTCATATCTGCAATTTTGTGATTTACTGAGCTGTATGGTAAAACTTGTTTTTGTCTTTCAGAGCTTTTTCACACCATCTCAAAAGGCAATGGGCCCCCCGAGGCAAACACTGCAGGTCCTCCAACCTTTAGCTGGCAACAAAGATTTGGGAAGGTCAGCTGCTAAGGTATGTGTGGCTTGTTGCAGAAAGTTATTTGATTTGGGTTTCTATTTTTGTCTAAATTTGCATTAGAGCAAACTTTTTTTTATTTTTATTTTTTATATATATTTCCTTCCTCTGTTTTTAGGTGGGCAAGGTCATTCCCAAGCGGAAACAGTGGAGCGCAGAACAAACTAGAGGTCCGAAGAGGGTGAAGGTAGAAGTCAAATCTACACAAACGGAAGAAACTCGATGTTTGACAGATGGCATGTCCAATGAAGCATATGAACTTATGGTTGTAGGTAGGGATTTATAATCGATCCACTACATGATACAAAATAATGGAACCCCACACACGCACACACATTTTTGACTTTCTTTAGCTTAAATTTCTCTCTGTTGTAGAAACGCCTCCTTCCACCTACTGGAAGGAGATGGCCGAGGAGCGTCGGAAGGCCTTATACAATGTTCTACAGGACAACGAGAAGGTGAGTTAATCTCTGAGAGAAGGCTAATGTTTAGCTGTCACTTGAACTGTTCCCACGCTCTCACTGACTCAATCTTAGCTGGCTCCAGTCCAGCTGGCACTGGCTTTTGAAGTAACTGTGCACCTAAAATGCAATCTGTTTATTTAACTTGAGTTCACAGGTGTATTACAGGATTGGTGCCTTGGTATTAATTTGGGATGGATTATCTGAAAATTGGGCATATTTCCAACAATGGCCCTTTTTTTTGTTTTCTGATCATTTAGCCAGTGACTACAGTGCTAGGTCTGTAAAATAAATTAATTTGAAGCGTTTTTTTAATTTAATAATACTTTGTTCAGTTTGCCCACTGCTCTTTTCAAGCTTTGTGTCGAACTTAATGTTTAATTTTTTTTATTCCAGTTGCACAAGGACATCGAGGCTAAAGATGAGCAGATAACACAGCTGAAGTGTGAAAATGAAGAGCTGCAGGAGCTGGCACAACACGTACAGTACATGGCTGATATGATTGAGGTAGGCCCGCTGGTATCAGAAGTCTGTAATATCTCGATGTCTGTCATGTGGCCTTTTCGTGCCCAAACTGGTAGATGATTTCATGGCCTTATTTAAATTTCTTGTCTGCTAGGACCATCACAAGTACAGTATAATTAAAAGTGCGTGTGTACACTGAGGAACCTACTTGTATGTGAACTTTAATATACTGTATCGTGTCTTTTTAGAGGCTCACTGGAAAGGGCCCAGACAATCTGGAGGAGCTGAGGGACATTGCTCTTGATGTGGATGATGATCATGAGGACAGTGACGCGGCAGATCAGAGTGAGGTAGAAGATTACAGTAAAAGGGATTCAGCGGAAGAAGAGACCTCGGACCATGAACAAGCTGGACCCTCAGGAGAACAGGATTAACTGACTCGACCCGTGTCGGTCATGGGACTTTGACCTTATGTTGATAGTCAGATAGTCTGCTGAAGTTTGCTTTGGCAGCAACAAGTGGCCATCCATTGACTAAATTGGCTTTTCAAAGTAATTTATGTACTTGAAACGCCTGCAAGTTTTTTTTATATTTTTCAACCTTAAACGGACAGGGGTCTGGTATAATTCATTTAATTTGAGCTTTTCCTATACTCCTCAGTTTTTTAAAGTTAAAAAGGTGTTCAACTAAGCCAGTATAGGCCTTTTACACAGCAGACTCCTTTTTAACTGGTCACAGTAGGAAAAGCACAGGTGTGTTTTATATATTTAAAAAAAAAAAAGGCTGACTTGGTTGCTTCAGTTTCCTGGTGTTGTGTGTGTGTGTGTGTGTGTGCATGCTGGCTCACACTCTGCTTATTGGGATACTTGCATAGACCAGAGCCATTGTTGATGTTTAAATAACGGTACAGAGGAAATGATTTGTTGCAGCTGGGAATTGACAACGCCTTGCAGCTCTACTAGTTCCTTTGCAGGCCTTCTGCCTTTTTCTGAATAAAAGGATTTAGGTACTGTCCAATCAATGTGACTAAAACCCTTGTGCTCTTCCTACTGTGACAAGTCAAGGATGTTTTTTTTTATTTATTTTTTTTGCTACAAATGATTGCTACATTCACTGCCAGATGTGCCCTGAAGTGTTTTGGTTTACACTGTGAAAATGTTATGGCACAGTTTTGTACATAAATCCATGTAAAATAAACACTTTTTAAGAAATCTGTTCTGGATCTTGGTCCGACATGTTTTACTATGCCCAGGTGCAAATGCAGAGTAGGAGTTTGCTCTCCATTTGGCTCACTTTTGCCTCGGTTCGCCTCCACCTCTCTGCTCTTTCTCTGCAGATCCTGCAGGCTGTGATTATGGACCTGGAGGTCTCTGATCCTCCTGTTCTCCTTCCCCTTTTTTTTTTTTTTTTTTTGGAAAAGATACTTGTCCATGGACAATCCAACAAAGCAAACTGCAGTTAAGAGTGTGGGACTTATTATACATGTATTCCTTACATTCTGTGTCCCCTAAATGCCAACAAATGACAAACATTGATCTTGACATAACTTTTATTAAAAAAACACAAACACTTTGGTAGTTTTAATTATGCAAAAATAAACTTTATTGCAACTTTTGATGAGCAGAGGAAATACTGCTAACCACAATGGAGAAGTGTAGTATGCAACTAAATGATCAGTACTGAAGCTATTGACCACAGATGGCTAAAGATCAATTTCAGAAAAGTGTACCAAGTTATTCTTAAAACCAGTCTCTAAATAATTAAAGATGTGCACATTTTGACAACTTGTATTTTGTGGTAATTAAGGTTTGAACAGCCAATGATTCAACTTGACTTAACACTGGTAAACTGCAAGTTTGTAAAAAGAAAGCTCACTCAAAGGACAAACACTGAATGTGTGGATGAATAAGATACTTTACCAAAATACTGCAATGCTATTCACATCATGGAAGAAATAAAAGTAACTGTTACTTAAAATATGGACAATGTTTTGCAAACTGCTGTATAGAAAAAAAACTTCTTCAGCTTTTAGTAACAACTTCAAACACTTACAGATTATATTACAAAAGGAAAAAATACATTTCATAAAAATATTACCACTTGCTTTTTTTCAATATGGCTTTTGGACTGTGCAATTAGAACCAAACAAGATTCATATTTTACGGGTTTGTCTTATTTTTAAGTTGTGCTTTTAAAGATAAGTCTGAGTATTCTGGCCAAAATGCAAATGTTAAAATGTGGAAAATACATTCTCCTTTATGAATTATGAACTCTTATAATTTAAAAATCAATTCTTCCTTTGGTTACAGTAAATCTTAAGTAATTAAAAAAGTAAAGTAACATTTCTAATATATAATGTCCTATTATGTTCAGGACCTTATGGGGAAAATAAATCATAATATTATTAGACTATTTGCAAATCTTAATCTTCTCCAAAACAGTAATTCATATAATATAATTCTTTCAAAATAAACTCCAATTAAAGTTAAACATGAGATCATTTGCATGATAATAACAAGTACTAGTACTAGAAAGTACTCGACCTGATCCGAAATAGAACATAAATATACATTTCATATACATAACAATGTCATCGGCACTATTACAGTACAACTCCAAAGAATATTAGAATTCCAAGTAAATAATAAATAAGATGTGTGAACAAATGAGAGTTTTGTCATCGTGCAGTAGCACAAGACTCAGTAGTACAGTTACAATGAGAAAAAGGTGGAGTTAGGCGCTTACCTCGGGTCAGTTATCCCACATTGCAGTTAGGATGGAAGTAAAACAGACCCAAAACAGGACACTTCTCAGAAGAAAAGCTTCATTTCTAATCCTGCCATTAGCTCACATACTGTATGTATGTACAGTAAATGTATTGCCCTGGACTTACTCCGTATCTGGTAGGAAAAATATTAACAAAAGCGTGGATTTGTGGAGACCTGCCTGCTCGACCACATCAAGGCTCAAATGGTCAAAGCGGACTTTCTCAAACGTCTTCTCGTGTCAGCTCGGTGCTAAAGAGTCACGTATGTACAGAGAAATTGCACTTGTTCAACTGCGAGTCTGAGGAAACTGATATAAACTGCTGAGTGAGTGAAACGTGTGCACTGTGCTGACCCGTTTCCCATCTGCCCTTCAGTTTCTACTCTTCCTCCACAGAGATAGCCAGGGTCAAACTCTTTTCACAACTGTAAACTGCTGCTAAAGTTGGGCTTTTAAACCCCAACATCACTTCCTCTTAGAAAGCCATTCTCAACTTATTAATGGTCCTACTTGCCACAAAACACACATCTTCCAATCGTACAAGAATCCCTGAAACACAAAATGGAACGTACTAGAAAAAAAGAACTTAAAAATATATTTTGAAAACAAGCACATATATTACACCAGCTGTGTAAAATATGCCATATTTACATGCCTTACATCAGTGCAAATCTTCCAAAAGCGCCAGAAAACATCTCTAATGATAGACAGTGATTATACAAAGATCATAGTTAGTATATTGCCACGTGACACGAGTGACTCTGCAACAATCAAGATGATGATTAATCAGCGAGCAAGTGATGTGTGCGGTGGCTTGTTGACAGAGCTTATGTGAAGTGTGAAGATGCATTGCTCAAATTCTAGTTTCCACTGTCTTTGTCTCGTCAAAATATTGTGCTCTCCAGTTAAACTCAACAAGACCGGCCTGCCTGGCTCAGAATGCAGGGAGTTGAAGGGGGTGTAAGTGGACGTGATGGAGGAACGAGGAGTGCAAGTGTGTGAGTTCAGGAGGGGTATAGGTTGTGTGTCTTTCGTGGTTAAGACGGTTTGTTTGGTGTTAGTTCCTTTTAGGAGGCAGTATCAGTAAGAACAGTGATCTAATGTGGAGATCCTTAAGTCTGTGCCAAAAAGCAATAAAGTGATCAGTCATTAAACAGCCCTGTGCAGCGTGGTAGCTTCGGGAGGGGCAGCGCCGTCCTCGGAGGTCAGGCCGAGATATCATTTGTGAGGTTTCGGTGGCACGATGGCTCAGAAGGCAGTAGTGACAGCGGCTCCTCGTCGTGTGCCCAGGCGGATGATTTCCCCCGGCACCGTGTCCAGCTGCTCGTACGCCAGCCGCCCTTCCTCACCTGCCAAAAACACAAGGGTCATCTATAAACACTGTAACCCCAAGCAGCTTTCAGTGAGGACAAATGTATTGCTACTAGAGATCAATTTAAACAATAACAAATTAGAATTATTTATTTTTAAAAAAGGAAACCAATTAGTTGTTCACTCTCGTTTTTTAGTTAATATTGCTCTTTAATAAAGCAAAAGGATTTCTTATGAGATTACTCAATTAATCGAGGGGAATAATGGGTAGAATACGATTACTAAAATAATTGATAGCTGCAGCCCTTCCTGCTACTTCTCAGATTGCAATGGTATCCCCTGCAGTCAAAACAGTTCAGCTTTCACAATAAAGAGACGTGAGGTGTGGTACAATCTGAGAAAGGCAACTAAATGTAGTCTGATGCAAAAAGACTTTATTCCCTACATAAGAGTAAGAAGTTAAACCCGGGAAAAGCGCAGGTACAAGTCTGACGAGTAGACAGCGAAACGCTTGATTTATATTTCCATACTCTGCTCCTCATTGGTGGAGCTTGGGGAAAGGACAATATTCCTCCTCCCATTTACTTTACATAACACTCTTATGCACGTTGCTATAATGATATGCATCACATGTCAGATGATCTCACCCCCCTGGCTAGCTGTTGCTGACTTCAGCATCCCAGAGATCCCCTACGCCAGACCTGCTCGCATGCCCGACGCTCGGCTATGCCTGTCCATATTAGGCATTTCTAACAGGCCGACATGGCTATATCTGTGCAACAGGGGGCTTTCTATAGCCAGTTTCTGGTACTTTTCCATCTACTTTTGACCTCCTCATTTTCAGATTACAAATTAGAACAGACACAATCTCTACTTTAACACTAGATATGGACACAATCAATATGCTGACTGCTTGTGATTGACCTTATTATAGTATATTATTTTATAACACAGAGCATTTACTGGAGGAATGTTTACTACAACGCCCATTTATATAATTCGTAAAAATATTTTTATACTTGATGGCATGAGGTATTGTTTGTGGCAACTGTGCATAAAGAAAAAACAAACAATTCAAAAACAAAAAAGAAGTTTGTAAAAGACCAAGCTGAGCAACATGTAATTTTCCATAAATGTCTTACTCACCAAATGTAAGCAGGGTTTCTATGGCGACATGACGAAGCTCTTCATCAGCTGAATCACACAGTGCGACCACCGCCTTGATGCTCTCTACTGCCTATAGACAGACAGAAAAGCTCTGTGACGAGGGCTGATTGCTGATTTAGAATAATCACGGTCAGTAAATAGAGGAGCACTGATTACAGGGGCCAACGTACAGACATCATCTTTTTTATCTCATTGGCTATCTTTGGAATAGCATCTGTCAGGAAGAAACTTGGCCTCAATAAACACAAATGGAGACCTAAACCAGCTCCAAATCTTCCCTCTCTTATAGATGATATAAGAGGCCACTGACCTGCAGACAGCTGAGAGCCGAACAGGCGGCTCTCTGGCTCTGAACTCCAGCTTCCAACAGCGCATGGGTGTAGCACTCCACTGCCTGTAGGCACGGACGTAAACATTCAAACACGGCTTAGAGCATCTGTCATAACTATTTGAAATGTAGTTTTGCCTCGACGCACACGTCTCTCTAAAATACTCCCTCACTTTACGACTACTCACTCTGGTCCTGAAGTGGCTGCGTGATGCAGAAGAGAGGTAGTCGGCTGCTGCCTTGTTGACCCGAGGGTCCTCTGCAGTGAGCAGGGAGGCCAGGGCCCTCAGGGTGCTGTTTCTAGGCCACAGGGATGACGCGGGCACTTCCTCCAACTCTGCTAGACAGAGAGGATAATCCCCACTGCACAGAGCCTCTGCAAACACCTCTGAGACAAACACAGACACAGACACAGACACACGTCAGGAGGTTTATACTATGGCTGTATCAAAAGATTATGTTATAATTCTGCTGATTATTTTCTAGATTAATCGTTTGGTCAATAAAATGTCAGAAAATAGCGAAAGTTATCCATCCCAGTTTCCAAGGCGATGTCTTTAAATGTCTTGTTTTGTCAGTCCAAAACCCAAAGATATTCCGTTTAATATGATATAAAACAGAAAAAAAGGGAATCTCCATATTTGAGAGGCAAAAAAAAAGCATTTTCTGCCATTTTTACATAAGAAAAATGACTTTAATGATTAGGAAAATAGTTGGCAAATGTTTTTCCGTCAATCGACTAATCGACTAATCGTAGCAGCTCTAGTTTACACATTATATGTCCTGTAGAGCGTTAAGCACAGGGACCTTTTTGTACTCCTGACCTGAACTTAAAGTTTGATTCTGATCGATATCTTTTAAGTTCAAATTCAGGAATTTATCAGTGTTTAACTTGGTTATTAAAAAGGAGTGAACGTCATATTTAAGAAACACTTAATAGTTGTTTTCTTCCTTTTTTTTCTCAATAAATCACACTCATAATCAGCTGTGTTTTTTTGTTTTATCTGATCTGCAATTAAAAAAATAAAATCTGATTATTTGATTTGCGAAAATTGTACACAATGAATGATTATAGTGTAGGGCTCGACATGACTCCGTGTTGTGAATGTCAACCCTCTTTTGCTCACCTTCTCTGGCCAGATGCAGCAGGTGTGTCTCCATGTCCTGCAATTCATGCTGTAATATGTAGCTGTGGAACTGAAACACTGTAAGGACGTCCTGGGAGAGCTCAGCAGCGAGGGGACTTTGTGGCGCCACCAAATCGTTCCTGTCTACCATCTCACCCACTACGACACCAATCACTGCAGAGAAGGGAAAGAAATCTGAAGTCAGGGGAAATTGTATCGAGCCAACTGGCACTACATTTGCATTATGAAGATCTATTTAATATTAACTATCCATTCGCTAATCCATTTAGTCCCTTAAACCACATTATATACTCAGCATATTGTTATATTCTTTATTCTCTATCTTTTTATTGTGTTTAACCACTTTTTTTTTTTTTTTTTTATTTTAATTTTATTTTATTTTTTTTTTTTTTTTTTATTTATTTTTTTTTTTTTAAATCAGATTCCCTAAATTTAAATTGTGTTTAAAATTGTTTCTATTTTAATCTTGTTTTTATTTCCAACATCTATGCACATAATATAGGTATGTCTTTATGCTTATGTGTGCATACATACACATGTCTGTCTTTGTGAAGCACTTTGGTGCAAAACCTGTTTGCTTTTTAAAGTGCCACATAAATTAAATAAACTTGAATCTCAGCAGCTACAAGGATCTAATCTTCCCTCAGGGTAATATTTGAAACCAAATGAATGACTCAGATAAAACCTATAACTGTATTAAAAAAAAATACAAACAAAAACATGTCATTTTAAGCGCAACCTTTGGCTTGAAAATAGCGATGATCTAACCTGCGTCAGCGCTGTGTGGGTGTCTCTCCTGCAGCACTGCCGTGTAGCGCTGGTTCATGTGTTTGAACACTCGGTCCAGTGTGGTGTGGAAAAGTCCTGCAGACCCGCTGCACTCTGACCACAAAGTCATCAGCTGTGGGCGCTCGGCGAGGCCCGGGAGGACTGAGGGGAAAAAAAGAACAAAACAGAAGGTCAGGTGCTACAAACACTCAAACCAGAGAGTATTTTATTTTCATTTTTCATAAAATACTAACATAATAAGCAGTGTTGGGTAACTAGTTACATGTAACGGCGTTAAGTAATTAAATAATGTAATTTAAATCCGTTACAGAGAAAAAATATGTAATTAATTACAGTTACTAATCAAAATGTTGGCGATTACAAAGGGGTTACATCCAAAAGTTATTATTTTCAGTAAAAAGCTTATATATTAGGAATATTAAATGTATTCTTTTCACTTCTTTTGATGTATTTCCAGACAACGCAGGTCAGCAATGCTGCTTGGGACACATTTGAGTGCAACTCCATCCAGGGTAAACATCTAGCTTTATTGCCCAGTTAAAAACATTTGTTAGAAAAGTAATCAAATATAATAAGTTACATTACTTAATACATTTTAAACAGGGTAAATAAGGATCTGTAAACTACTACATTTGAAAAGTAACCTTTCCCAACAACACATAGATTGGTATAAACTGCAAGATTGCTACACTTGAGATGCAACGTTGCACGCTATAACATAACACACCAATGGAGCAAAGCGGTTTTCCATGGTTGCTACCTACCATCAGAAGCAGATATGATGGATCCCAGTCTGTCCACACTGATCTCTGCCAGCTCTTCTAACAGCTCAGTCTGTGCGGACAGTTTGAGAAGAAGACTGCGACGCTGCCACACACCTACCCCACTGCTTAACAACTGCAATTACAGGTAGAAACAAAAAAGCCATGTTACGGAAAACTGTTAATGTCAACAATTAACCATTAATTCATCATTTATACTCCAAAAAACAAGATGTCACAAGGACCTCTACCTGTATGAGGTGATAACAGTACTGCAGGTGGATGACGATCGCCACGTCCAGGTTCTCGTTTCCAGTGGTGAGCGGCAGGGGGCTTCCTGCCACGCTGTTGCCCACCCCGGTGTCCTCTGTCAGGGCTTCACTCAGGTGTCCTCTGGCTTCAGGATGCTGGCCCCTGAGAGGCAAATACCCAGAGTCACCACCGAGTGGCAGCAGCATAACTCAGAACAGTAATCTACAGTATTTATGATGTAATGGATTTCAATCGAGTGCTGCTATGACGACAGATAATCCAGATTTTATGTCTCGTGCTTTAGTGATTACTAAAACAAGGGTCAAGAAGTTTCCTACTTCAGCTCAGATGTTTGTCTGTGATACCTCAACAACAGCAATTTATTTTCATTTTCAGTGCAGACACTTCCAAACAGCATTTAAACACCATGATACAACAACATGTAGTTCGTGTCAATGTCTCCCACTCACCCGATCCTTTCTCCGTCTGTATCAAAAAGCGGAGACCTTTGAGGGGGCGTGCTGAGGATGGCGTTGTCGTCTCCAGTGTCCTCGTCATCAAAGTCAGAGGTGTTGAGGAAGTCGAAACTCTCCAGGGCACTCTCCACTGTCAGACTGAGGCTGGACGACCGGCTCCTGTGACCCGGGAGACGACACTGTGGTGAAGAAGAAGAAGAAGAAGAAGAAGAAGAATAAGAAGAAGAAGAAGTGGGTCAGTAACCATTTACTCAGGCTGTTACAAGATGATGCATTTAGTTTTCTAAAGATTAACCACATTTTTTTTTTTTAACTTTCATATGTGCTGATATTTAGTCCCCACTCTTTTTTTAGCTTTTTGTAATGTAATTAGTTACTTTTTTTTGGAAAAGGAACCAAGTCAAAATAAATAAATAACATTTGTTTGGAAGTAACATTCCCTGAAAGTACGAGATGTTTTTTCTCAGGGACGGCTTCATACCAGAGGTCATAGGACTTTTGAACTCTTGAGCTCCTCACTATGATACTTTACCTTTATACACTTTATTTACTGTTTTACAAACTGTTTACCTCTGTGTGTATATATTTATTGCTTCTCATTATGCACATACATTCAGTTTATTCATTTGCAATACTGTCCACAAATGTATTTTGTATACGTTTATATTTGAACTTGCACTATTTTATGTCCAAAATTCTCCTTTACTTTCACTTGCGTTTTTGACATATTTAATGAGCAATATTGGAGGGAGCCTGATATCCAAGATTTCCATTGCAAATGATTGCTTCACTGTAGCGCATTTGATAATAAATAACATATCAATTAGAAAAGGAGACAGAAAGGTTCAGTCACCTTGAGCAGATCCTCCAGACGCATCACTTCCTGCTCCAGGTCCTGCAGCTCTCGGCAGCGGTGGGTCAGAGACTCCAGCCTCATCAGCAGGCTGTGGATGGCCTCCTCCAGGCTGCTCTCCAGGAAAGCCCTGCTCCCCTCTCCTGCCCAGCTCAGACTTCCTCCTCCCTCCATGGAGCTCCCACTTTGCTGCACAATTTCTGAAGAAGTCAGCCTTTTCACAAGCTGCCTGGTCAGGCTGCCCGCCTCCTCCGTGTCCAGTTCCACAGGTTTCAGTTCATCAGTGTGATCTAAGAAAACATCCTCTGGAGCCACCGTAGACAGGTGGCCGTCAGAGCAGAGGGACGGAGCAGCTGAGCCACAGTTGGAGCCAGAATTTCGCTGGGACTCTGTGCGCTCCCACTCGGAGTCCTCGGCCACCTCGGCTTCATCACTGGCGAGGCTGGGACAGGTACCACGGCTTCCTCTGCTACCTGTCTCCCCATCCTCTTCGTACTCCTCCTCCTCCTCTTCTTCCTCCACTAAATGCTCCTCAGCGATGGAGTCCTCCCTTGTTGGGAGGATTTGTGTAGGTGAAAGGTCCATTTCTGGAGGGGTGACTGTGATCTCAGGGTTGGAGTGGCGGTGGGAGTGGGAGCTCGGGGCAGGGCTGGGCGTGGAACCAGAGGTTTCCGAGAAGGTGAAGGAGAGACGCTTGCACTCGGCAACGCCGCAGCCACCGTTCTCAAAGACATCATCTGGTAATGTGGACTGAAGGAAAGACAGCAAGGTAAATAAGTTTTAAAAAAAAAGATGAAAGATTAAGATATAGTCTGAAATCAGTGCATGTAAGATGAAAAAGTACAAAAGAAAACTCTCTCAAGTGGAAAAAGAGATGGCAGACATACTTAAAACATCCCCTCCAACTCCACTTTTCTTTCTAAATTCCTATTACCAGATTTGATAAACCAAGACAGAATCACAGTAAAGTAAATCTGAATAGAAAAACAAGAACACATGCAAGTAAACATGCAATCAGCCACACATGGCATTCTGCAACCCACAGAAAGGGACTGGACAAGCCCAAGTGTGTCCACACCAGCAGAAGAATACATCCCCATCATGTCGATGAGGTAAGGGGCACACAAAAAGTCAGGTTAGGAGGGTCGAGGGGCCACAACACACTCACATAGACCTCCAGACTGGATTTGGGCCTTGGCCGGAGTGAGGCCAGGTCACCAAACGAGCGACTGCGCCTTAGCTTCTCTAGCAGGGTGTCTCGGAGCATGTGTAGGAAGGAGAGGCGCTGGCGCTCCACGGGATATGGCCGCCACTTCTTTACACAATGCACGCAGGCAAATAGGACAATGCGTTGGGTATTCGAGTGAGGGCAGGTGAGTGAGATGCAGGAGGGATGGATAAACGTGTAAAGTGGGACAGAGTGTAGGTCAGGGGTTTTGATGTGGAAATGCGAGGAGAGGAGGATAGCAGGGACATGGGTGAGGGTTAGTTTAAGGGTAGCACTGGCGTTGCTAACATAAGCATGATGCATCAACAGAAAGAATGTGTACAATATCATGGGGCCATGATAAAATATGCTTAGGGTGCAGAGTCAGGTTAGTGTGCAGGAACTATGGAGGTGTAAAAGACAAAATGTCACAATTCTCCCAATTATAAGCCTAAAGTAACTAAAGTTGAGATGTTTTTCTAGCCTAGATTGTGACTGTTCTCAGTTCTACAATAACTACTGTTTCCGACCACACTAATGAAGCTAAAAGAGGTTTTTGTGTGTTAGACTCACAAAGAAGGAGGTGTCCTGGAAGGTGGGGGTCTCCGGCGTGCCCTGGCTGTAGACTGACACTCGTCTCTGCAGTGCTGTGGCTTTGCTCACGTTACCAGACGAGAGGGTCAGGTCCTCGACATCGAAGGGGCTTAAGGGGGGACGGACGGAAACAAGACACTTTATGCAATTGCTCTCTGTATATGTATATACGGTATATATATATATATATATATATATATGCCTACCTACATGTACTGTATAAGTGATTTCATTCATTTGTTTTTTTCCCACAGAGGAGGGTTTATTTGCTTAGTTAACTCGCATAACCTGTAATAACTGTATTTCTCCACCAGATGGCAGAAAGCAATAAGTAATGTTGACTGAATTTAAAGCGAGGCTAATTCCAGTCACAGTAGGTGTTTACTGGCAAATTAACATGCAGCCAGTGATTGAGAGACTGACTGTGCAGGAATCCAAATAGGTTTATTTTAGTGGTCTGAACATCAAATGAATTAAAACAAACCTCTAGTGCATTTTAATGTAACGTAAGTCTACCAGTGACAGTGGTGCATCTGTCATTTTATATTAGAGACTTGATACTGTGAATTGAAGAAAAGTTTGTTTTTCTTGCATGTCTCCATGGTGAACGAAGAATCCAAAAATGTAGAAAGGTCTTGATGAATTGAAATAAAAAGGCCGCGTTTAACAACAGCAAAACTAACGTATATCACAACATCTGTTTGCAAACTCTCTCTCACACAACTCGTGCGCTATAATAAGTCTCATTCATCCAGTCTTATGCTCACTACTTTCCAAACACATGCTTTTTTTTTTCCTTCAAACCTTACTAATACGAACACTTTTATACAAAGCACCCATTTACTTTAATTCATCGAGAATCTTCTCCGTGTTTGGATTCTTCGTTCAACAAGAACGTTTTTTTTTTCTTCAAGAATTCGAGGTAAGGCGGGGCCAGTACAAATGCTCATTTTGGGGATGACGTATTCCTTTAAAAAGTAATCGACTAATTAAATAACTACATAACACGCTGTACGTATACAAGTCGACTTACTACCACGTGACCTCCAGGTTGAGTTTGATGGTCCCCAGGTCGTTGACGTCCACAGCCACCACCTGAGGCATGGCAGTAAAAAGCTCTTTGGTCTCACAGATCACGCTGCCCACCAGCATGTGAGTGGCCAGACCCTTCAGCTCCGTCACCTGATTGAGGAACGAAGACAATATTTATTTACTACTCAGGTCAGGAAAACAATAATACATCAGACATCAAGACATGATGATTGTTGATGAATAGTTATCTTACAACAGCTGTAATTCAATCTGGTCATGACTTATAATCAGAATTACCAACACTCTGTCCTGTGCAATGAGAAGCCAAACATCAGATTTTTACATTGTTCTTTCCTTTACCCTACGCGTTGATGCTTTACTTAAGTACAAAGTACATTTATCTGGATCTCTACACTACCTTGATGTTGATGAGGTCAGTGATGAGAGGCATGAAGACCATCTCGTCTCCGTCCCAACTTTGTCTGGAGTTCACCTCAATTCTTCCCTTCAACTTCCACCGCTGGCGACCGTACCGCATAAAGATCTAAAGTTAAGAAGAAATGGGAAGGCAGTGTAAAAAAAAAAAGACTTAACTCACGACGAAAGCCTCATAGAATATACTTTGTGGCAACATTTTTAAATAACAGCAAGATGCGTCCAATGGTGGAAGAAGTATTCAGATCTTTTACTTGATCAAAAGTACTCTATTACAAGTAAAAGCCTTGTATTCAAAATCTCACGTAAGTAAAAGTAATAAAGTATCAGCACCAAAATGTATTTTAATACCAAAAGCAGAAGTACTATAGAATAATGTATTTTATATTACTATAATTATAATTAGTTGATTTCTATTTTGAAATATTAATCTAAACCTGCAAAGTAAGTAAAGTAACTAAAGATGTCAGAGAAATGAAGTGCAGTAAAAAGTATAATATTATAGCGTATAATAGCAGTATAAAATGGAAACAATCAAGTAAAGTACCCGTACCTCAAAATTGTACTTAAGTACAGTACTTGAGTAAATATATTTAGTAACTTTCCACCACTGGATGGTTCTTAGCTTATCATTTCATTCTGCTGGAATCTAACAAACTCCACTTTTTGCTTATAGTTTAAATTGTCCTGTACTAACTCTGAACTAAATGGTTTTGCAATATTTCACACACGGATTTCAATGTGAAAGTAAAGTTGTTGTAACAGCCCTGTGTTACATAAACAAAGAAGAACTTGCCTCATACTGGTCTCCAGGACAAAGCCGAGCAAAGCCTGCCAAACCTGTCAGAGAAGAAAATGATCATTTAAAAAAAAAAAGGAAAAAAAAGGGGGACATAATACGGGGGAATGCCGAGCCAAGAAACCCACTTTGTTTTTAGGTGACTTTAGTATTTACAATGCAGTACATTAGGTTGGTTGTGTGGTGATGATTAGTTGTCAGCTCATCACCAAAAACATGAACATTCAACATTGTGAACCTCAGTGGATTAATGCCTCTTACTTCAGAAATCAACACTGGTATGTGAATGGGCTAAATTGTCAATCTTCTCACCTTTCATTTTGATATGAAACTCCCCGAGCAGGTTCTCCAGTTCGCTCTCGAACGTGCTCATATTCTGGAGAAGAGAGAGAGAGATAACACTGATCACATAAACAGCCCTTTGTTAAGCAAGACAAGAACAACAATAGTAATCAAGTTATATTGAGAGACTTTGACAAAGACAGTCAACACTAAGCTGCAGAGGAGGCAGGCGGCTGGCGTAAGCCCTGCAGGCAGCTGATGACAGATGTATGTGTTATTGGGATTTAAAGATCATTCTGTAAGTATGCGACAATACATGTCAGTGTTTACAAATGACAGTAAGCAGTACGCATTAGATGTTTAAGTATGTTGTAGATGTTGGCAGCTGTGAGCCAATGTTTGATGCATAGTGTTCCATTTTCACACACAGACTTTATATGACCAGGTAAAGAAGCATTTTCATGAAAACTCCTCAGAATAATTAGCCAATTCTTGTCAAAGACATCTTTGTATTATGTTGTAGAGCTATGTGCTGAAATTAGCACGCTAACTGACTAGCCCCGTCCTTGTAATATCACTTCCTCCTCGTTGAAGGTAACCTATCTTTTGTTAGTTGGTTTGTTCAGCAACTTGGTCGAATTTTGCGTATTCTTGCCCTGCTGTTAGTAAGTAGATGGCTTCATTTTTTTTTTATAATAACTGGCAACTGTAAATATAGATTGTAAGAACCCAGTAGTAGAAGCAAAATGCTGCCCCCCATTTCTCTGGTGCAGGTGGCCCCTTTAAGGACCGATGGTTACTCTCTATGCCAGTACCTCAGTGTATTCCTTGTAGCGGCGGTTGACCTCGGCGATGCTCTCCTTGGTGCCTTTAGTGGAGGGAGAGGAGGAGAAGGCCTGCTTCATCCGGCTGGCACCTTCCCTCAGACGGCTCTGGATGCAGAAGGCCTCGTACAGCTCGTCCACCTGAAAGCACACACACAGTCCCTCCATCTCTAATAAATGTTCCACATGAAAGGCCGAGCATACGTCCATACACACGCGCCTCTTACGTTCATTAGTGCGCACACTCACGAAAGAGGAACTTCTGCACTAATGAAATGGAGCAAGTCTTTGAAGTTTGAAGCCCTCCATACGTTAAACATCAAAAACATCCCTGGGCAGGAGGCACACTCCCCAAAAAACTTCCAACTGCCATCTAAATTATTCTGGATGTGTTCACATCTCACTGGGATTCATTCAAGGATGCCCAACACAGCTTTAGGCTTAAGCAGTAGTCAGCAACGGGTCTGGAAAAAAGGTAGTCAAAAAGGCTTTTTTGCGAATGAAACACTGATGAAATGTATAAAAAAATTTTTTCTACAATGTTCAAACTCCAGAAAAGAGCCTACAAAGGTAAAGACAATGAGAGGGTTGGTAGCACAATACATGAAAGAGCAAGACGGATATAGACAGGACAGTTATCAAGAGAGATAAGCGAGACAGAGACAACCAGATAAACTGAGGAGTCTGAACAGAGCAGATACAGCTGGTATGTATCAGTGTGGCTGTTTTCTCCAGCGGCTGACGCTTGTGCCGTCCAAGTCTGCGATCCCAGTGGGACACTCCCAAAGAGGGGGGAACAACAGACGGCGTTTAGAGCTCATTTGGAGACGTCTGCCCGACTTCAGTTTGCAGCACCAGCCTGATCTAACCCAAAACCCACAGGGAGAGGGAACGACTCCATCAACATCCTGCTGTCTTACTGCGAGGCTGAAATGTGGAGTTTCGACTGGCATGAAATCACCAAGATGATGTTGTAACCACAGCAGCAATGGTTATATTGGGCCCAATGGTGAGAAATGGACTTTTCTGCAAAGCTAAAGGTGATGGAGCTTGTGTGGTCTGAACACTGTATGCCACTTTCCTGGATTTTACAAGATAGCTTTTATAATTCTGCCCATTTTTATTTATTTATTTTTTTTTAACTCCAATCTGTTTTGTTTTTCTTAATTGCCTAAATGTTAATTGCATTTTCTGTATGTTTTATTGTCTTCTCAGTGCGTTTTCAGTTCCTGAAAGTAAATTGTAACATTTAGGTCGCCTGAAAATGTACGTTTCAGTGTTCGGTTGTACTTTGGTCCATCCTCTTACGTTACTTCTGGTTGCAGAAAAACCTAAACGCAACCAATGGGTGACGTCACGGTGACTACGTCCACTAAATTAAATACAGTCCATGTTCAAAACCAGATGTTAACCTCATGGCGGTGCTAGTGGAAAAGTCAGAGGATCACCAAAATCAGCAGGATTCATCCTCTGGGGACCATAAATGTCTCATGGTAATCCACCTCAATAGTTATTGGAATTTCAGTGTGGACCAAAGTCTTGGATCGACCGGCCCTCAGTGCCATGCCGACTGCTAGTAGGGCTAAAATTGGCACAAATGATCAAACTACATAAATCAAAGGAAATTATAATCTCCCAAATCAAAGTAAAATTCCATTATTTCAATTCAAACGGCGGTAACAGAAATGAACTTTTGCCAAGTCATCTCACAGAAACCACAATTTACCAGCAGTCCAGATTTTCAGCATCCTGTCTATAAAATTCCCTGCCTTCCCGAATTCACATATGATTGAAGTGGCAGCCAGGGAAAACAAAAAAACACCTCTGGTGAGCCTCATCAAAAGGAAATATTGCAGCCTGCCTGACGAGAGCGCTGAAATATTGATGCCTCGTGCTCTTTATGGCACTCATTAGGGAGAAATGGGAGAAAATGGGCCATTCTGGCTCCTGCCGTCCTAACAGCTTCTCTGAGTGTTTGTTTGTGTAGCTTTGTGTCGGAGCCGTACACTGCCAGTGACTGTATGTGGACATGTTTGCATGTTTGTTGTACTGGTGGGTGGGCACATGAGGGTTTCACATGGTGGGATGTTTCTGTTCTAGAGGATGAGTAACAGAGCCTGATGATGTACAATAACGTATCTGGGCAGAAATTTATACAAAAAGCACCCACCCTAATCACACCAACTCCACCTAAAACAAACCAACACATCCCCCCACCACCGCTGACTGGGACCCAGCCCCGTCTGTCTGTCTGTGGTATGCGGTGTATGTGGCGGGCCTGCAGCAGCTGAGCTGAGCCAGCTATAAAATACCCTCCAAACACAACTGTTACTCTCAGCTCTCAGTTGTGTGTAGAGCTGATTCAGAGCCAACGCTCGACAGCTTCAAAACACGTTTGTTTACAATAAAACAAGGGGAAAACATGAGCAGCGCACTCAATATTTGGTTGTGGAAGAAGTCAAAGGAAAGACATTCATCCAAGGTAATCTGCACTGATAAAGTCAAGTAATACTACATTACAGTGCTCCCATTAACGAGGAGACAACGACAATGAGTTATTCATTTGGAGAATATTATGTGTAACAAAAGTGGGCCTGAACAAACCGGGGCTGATGAATAGCCATCATTCTTCTCAGGCAATCAGTAATCATATCATTATCAGCTAATTATGCTCATTTTTGTCCCCAATTACAATAGCCCCTTGCTGCCTTCAAGGAAATGTCCTTGTGAAGGTCAGCCAAGCTCCACTCCAGAGGACGGCCATCAGCATATTGCTGCGCCTCGAGCGCATTTCACCCCAGAAGAAAAAAAGAAACACAAACAAAGACAAGACAGAAACCTCAACACAGGCAGATGGATACAATGTGCAATAAAAACAGACATTTACATATATATTGCATATATTGTTATATCTGGCATCAACCTGTGTATTTAATATTTTCTCTCTGTTGTCTTCCTGAGTTTTTATATTATTGAATTATTCATTTAAAAATAAAACACATATTAACATATACCATAAATAAAATAAGTGAAATGATAAGATTTAGATTAATTAGAATTGAAGGAAAATAAATGTTAGTTGCTGCACTACGGAAAGAAAAACAAAAAAAAGACACCATCACTAAGAAAAAGCATGGATCTATGTACAACTTAATATCCAGAATCTCTCTGAAATAAATTGGATTATTAGTCACATTTGTTCTTAAACAATATCAATAATTTAATTTTCTACAAATTACAAACACAAAACATGGCACCAGTGTGCTCATTAAAAGGGCGATTTAAACACATAAATCAAACCTGCTTTAAAATTCATCCCATAGAAAAACCATCTGAACCTTCTTCATTAACCAGATGTGAACGGATATTAAATGTAAATGTATTCTACATCGAGTCCTGTATTGGACACAAAGTCCCTGTATTAATTACAGCTCAGTGGGATGACAAAAAAAAATGAATGGCTCAGAGACGCAGAGAGGGATTACGGGAATATCTTTAATGTGGAATCAATTATGCCCAGGGTGAGGATAATATTGTGTTCACTTCATTTATGAAGGGTGAAATATCCATTTTAACTTCTTATTTTAATTCCTCCCAAGCTAATCCTTGTGAAATTACAAAATAATAATACTTGTTTGGTGGTTTGAAAGAGCAGTCAG
>CALSBV010012213.1:9405369-9418635 GCA_943590825.1 Bovichtus diacanthus
CACACACACACACACACACACACACACACACACACACACACACACACGTGTGTATTTATGTGTAAAAAAAAAAAAACATTGTCAGCCATTGTTGCATATTAAGAACTGGAGTCTAATTTTTAACGCCTGTATAAATTAGCCTCACCATGGCAACAGAAGAAAAAATGGGATAAAGTGTGTTACGTAACACATCGGTTATGAGCCAACTGCCAAGAAGTAGGACACACACCCTCGTGATACAGGGCCAGGGCTTTTAAAGCACCAATCCTTAAATTTGGAAAAAAGCGTTTTTACAGATGCTGCTTTAAATGTCATCAAAAGTGTCCCTTAAGCTGCTTTTCATTGTCCCTTCCTTTCTAATTTAGTTTCTTTGTATTTAATGTGTCATGAAGTGCAGATAAAAATAGAAAGAAATTAAAGAATAAAGCAGCCAGGGGATGAGGAGAGATTTGACAGGAGGGAAGTGTAAAAAAAGATGCAGCAGTCTAGTTACAAGATACAAACAATCGGCCTCTGTTGAAACGGAACAAATCCAGGAGATTTTAGTGATGATATACTGTTTACATGACTGGAAATGGACTAACATGTTCCAACACACCCTGCAGGTTGCAAGCGTGTGTGAGCTGCTCAGTTATCCCTTGATGAGTCCACGTCTGTGTGAACTGGTTCAGTGAGGAGGTCTGCTGGCGCGGCTCCAAACTGGGATAAAACTGGCTACAAGCTGTCATCCCTCAGCCAAAAAAACATACTACATTGTTTGTTGTTCTGTCTTTTTATTTTCCTATAATCCTGCTCTAAACTGAAAACAAGAGTGATGAAGCCTGACAGAAATTGGTTTTGTTTGAGATGAGCACGGCTTGTTAAGGACCTCTCAAGTGTCTCAAACTCATTTAAAAAGAAACTAAGATAGCTTCACTTTGGTGCATGCTCATATTAAAACTACAAAACCAGTGTACGTAAATCAAAAGTTTCTTCAAATATTCCCTCAGAAAAAAAACAAGTCAGGATTTAAGACTTGCAGCAAGACGTCCTGACATTTCAACTCTTTACAGATTACAGTCTACATGATTCCACGCATGCATAAAAGTGCAGAAGATTAATTTTGAAATGAAAGGCAGAATGTTTTAATCCCACTTTCATCACGTGTCCCATTAACCTGTTGACCATTTTGGAAAGAACATGTTTTAAATCCAAAAGTTCCCTGCAGGTAAAGTGTGCGACGTTGACAAATCTGCCTGCAGAACACACACAGGCGCATAATCACTGCACAGACATGTTTATGAAAGGTGACACCAGAGTGGTGCAAATGTGATTACACAGTCCTGTAGAGCAGAAAGATCACGGTATTCCTTCTTAACTGACTTCAAGAGCTGGCCATTTATAACTTTTACAAAGCAGAAGCTAGGAACAAGAAAAAGAGAGCCTCATTATCAGCACTGAAGAACATATACATTTTCTCCAGAGGAATCTACACTAAAAGGCTTTATAAAAAAAAAAAAAGGTGCTAAAAAGGACATGAAAGTTTATCTACATTTTAGCTTGAAACACAAAAACAAGAAAACGATGCATTACTTGAAGTTCATACATGTAAACAAGTGTAATGAAACCTGAAAACAACCTCCCCAAGTCAGCTGACTATACAAGGGTACACTAGTGGAAGGTATATAACTTGACCTGTTGACAGTGAGGACTTCACCAAAAGGTTTGAACCTGAGAATAGAGACCCTGTTATGGCTGCAGTCACCTGTGGGATGATAAATAACATTTTTACACTCTGACTAAAGACCAAGAGTCACCAGTTTGACTTCCAGTGATCCCATCACACAATCAAAGGAAACAATGGGCCGTACAGAAATGTCAACACGTGCTGTGTGATGCAGGTGTGCAGCCATGATACCTCAGGTACAAAAAAAAAAAAAATCAATGCTTTGGTCAATAGTCATTTCTGCAAATGTGAACAATGCCTCTCTGTAACAGTCATTTTCAATGGCTACAATGGTGGAAAATTCCTGAAGGTACGCAAACATTTGAGAAAAACAATGAACTGACACGGGGCGAAGACAAAGTAACTGATGACTCATTTCACAAGCTTGTGCGACTCCAAACAAATAAAACAGGAGAAAAAGAGATTTGATTTCTGCTCGTCTAGAAACTGGAACAATTTATTAATGATGACAATAGCGAACCACTACATTCAAAGATGTGAAGATTTATCAAGAAGAAGTTTGTCAAGCCTTAAATAGATAGAGATAGATAGATAGAGAGAGAATAGTAGGGATGACCTCGACTAAAGAAATTCTTAGTCGACTAACACGACTTTGGCGACTCATAATAGTTGAGTAATCGACAGATCTGTAAAACGGAGTTTCTCCACAAAGAATAGTTCAAAAGCCCCACTTTAAATCTTGTATTTACCAGAAAAGGAAATAAGTCATTCAGAAGGAAAAAGCATTACAAAAATGACCGATGGACTAAAGAAATCTTGGACTAAAACAGCTGATTAGTGGACTGAGAGGGGGAAGCCCTAGGGAATAGTTTGACATATTTGCTTTCATGCCAAAACTTTCATTTCATACCATTTTCGAGTCATACTGCAAGATCGGTACCACCCCCTTATGTCTGTATGGTGCGCGTAGCTTAGCATAAAAACTAGAAGCAGGGGGAACAGCTAGCCTGGCTCTGTCAAAAAGTAACACAATCCGCCTACCAGCTAAAAAAGCTCACAAATGAACGTGTTACATCTCATTCGTTTAAGCCCCTTTGTTTTCCAGTACTCATACTAAGCTACGCTAACCATCTGCTAGCGGTGGCTTCAGAATTTACCGTACAGACACAAGAGTGGTATAATTCTTCTCATCCAACTCTTGGCTTCATTTATGCTTCACCCTGTTTATCAGGTTCTTATCTGGCCAAAACTAATCAAGCCGCCTGAAATCCTGACCTAAATAATCCAAATCTTCTGATCTTAGACATCCTCCCATGGCAAATGATGTAACAAAAAAAAAAAACAACTAAAGCTTTATCAGGTCAACATTAAACTGGTCTAGAAAGAACGTTAACTAGAATCAGCTGATGGTCAACTGAGGCATCTGATGTGGTTTATTACCAGGACAGATTGGGAACTGGATCTGTTGCAGAGGGGACGAGACTGTTGCGCGAGTGCCAAGTGTGGGAATTGAATAGAGTTTGTGCAGTGTTTGTGCAGTGCGTGTGCGCGTGTGTGTGTGTGTGAAACCAGGCCAGTGCCAGCTCCATCACATGAAAGTCGAGACGGGTCAGAAATGTGGCCAACGAGCTGCAGAACTACACACGCGCAAACATTAAATCTGAAACATCATTTTCAGATATGCGTTTCAGAGGGCAGAGAGGTATTTTAGGCCAGCGTTGGAATGATGTGCTACTACTACAGTACAAGTAATTAGTATTTTTTATATCCTTCTTTTAAGCCATCTTGGTTGACATTTCCCCAGCATTCGAAGGCGCCTTCTGCACTTTACACCCCAGTGTGTGTGTGTAAGTACATTTCCCCACAAATCATTGTGTATTATAGACACTCAATTCTAATTATAGGTCATCTGTGTCCTTGTGGGTCAGGAAAAATTAAAGCCAGAATATGAAGTGGCATTTAAATGTACAGATGAGCAGATTAACTGAGGCGTGTCTGGACTGAAGTTACATTCAGGCAGCTGCGCCTGACATTTCAGCAGCGGAGAGCAGCGTGTAATCACTTTTGAGAACTGTAAGCCATACCTCTAAATGCACTATCCAGATTATTGGACTGAAAGCTTATTTTTTATGACATTTAATACATTATTAGACAGTATAGTAGAAAGCAGCAGCAGCTGAGAGACAGGAGCTTAAGACACAAGCACATGATGTGTCTGCTGCTGACCGAGCGTCGACACACTGACTGACAGCAGAGGCATTGAATGCTGCCGCCAAATGAAGTAGTAACACCAGGAACTCCGAGAGTGCCGCACATCCACCATGTCGGCAGGATGATCAATGCTGCTTTGCAAGGATTATAAACAAACAATAAAGCAACTAGAAAGACACTCTGAGAGCGCCGTCCTCCGCCAAGGCCATTTCCATAAGTGAAAATGAATGCGCGTATCCGCCCCGTGATGCGGATCCGCTCCAAAATGTAATGGGTTCTTTCTTGGCCCATGCTACACCCTTCCACTAAGTTTCACTAACGTCAGGGCAGTAGCTTTTATGTCATCCTGCTAACAAACAAACAAATGAAATTAGAACATATCGAACGCAGCCTGCCAATCGAATGCAAACATTTCCTCTTATCCCCATCCCCCACTCTGTTTTATTGTATCTGTTTTCTTCAGTGTGCCACGCATATAGATTACTATGATACATGTCTGACCGACATATTAGCGTCCCCCTGCGTCCGGGCCAGCGAGAGAAGCACTTTTCCACTTGCTCTTCTTCTTTGATTTGTCCATTAGCCTATATGTGACTGTGATTGAAAGTGACCACCTATGCTGCAGCGCTGGAATGCAGTTACCATAACAGGATTTCGCCGGTTATTTCGGCTCCATTTGTTATTTTTAGCAGGAAAAGAAAGACGACATTCTTTTCACTGATAGCTACCACTGTGATAATACAAGCTCAGAGTGTTGTACAGCTATGTTTGAATTAGCCCGACCATGGGAAACCAGCCAGCTATAGTCACAACTCTTTTGGAAGGAGGCAGGACTGCGAGGTGTGCTCCTGGGCTTCAGGACACAGCTGTGCTTGGCAGAAATGGAAGACATTAAAAAAGGGCACAACAGCCGTTTATGCTACGATTGTATACGTCAGCAGCCAAACAAACGTACTGTGGCCTACATCCATGACCCATGTGCTTGTTTTTGATGCTTTTTCTGGTTGTATCCATTTCACAGTACAGCCTTAAATGCAGTCTCCCTCACAAGCAATGCATTAAACACCGTGGTCGTGATTTACAAACAGAAGTCACGGTGAATTGCTGTTCCACTCAATACTCCTGCAGCCTTGACTAAGCCATTACCGTAATGTTATAACAACAGAAAAACAATTTGCCGAGCGGCTGGGCAAAAAGCAAGAACACGCGGCAGAAAAATTACGGAAAAAGACACTTCCATGTGTTCCTGAAATGAGCTCTCCCTGGCAGAGAAATACACCGGAGGGGATAATTGTTCCTCTTCTCCCTAAACTGTGGTTTCACAGTTAAATATTTCAACTAACTGTGGAGAGTATCACACTGTTTGGAGTAAAGACGCAGCAGGGAGCCGGGCACCGAGAGAAGATATATGCAACGCATTTTCAAGCTCTGCTGCCATGGCCACTTGTGGAGCATTGAACTGGAAATTAAAACCATTATTCATCAAAGTTGTACACAAACATGGGCACAGTCGCTACTTAAAAGTTCAAATTAGTGTTAATAATGTGGACTATGGAAGTAGGCATAGTCGTGATGAGATGAGAGAAAAGGAACAACAAAAGCAAACAAACAGAAGAGACACAGAGTTGGAGAAAAACAAGGACAGAAACCAGGATGATTCAGACACAGACAGTAAGAACATGCACACATGTTCATCTGTGGACGATGTTACACATAAGCAGTTAGTCAGACACTTAAACATGTCATCCATCCACCTTTTAAAAAGCCCATCATCACGTGAACTCATTCACTCACTAACCCCGGCCTCTGCACTCGCAGCTGTTCACATACTTCAAACACTGGTAACACACATCTGGTCACACTCCTCCTGTATGGATTACGGACGTTCTTTATTCTATTTTTTTATGGCTTGTCAGCTTTTATCTGCAGTGTAAGACCGAGACCGAGTAGGGAAGATGAGAGGTAGCGAATGGAGGACATTCAGAAAAGGTCGAGAGACACTCGAAAAACACACAGTGTTCCCAGTGGGCTGCAGCCTATAAGCATAAGTGCTTACTGGGGAGGTGTACCTGAAACACTTAAAGCGTGATTCATCTCTTCAGATCATAATAATCACACAAAAAGACAAATCGCGCATCTGCAATATAATGAAGGCTCAGGTGTCTCACGTGCAACATTATCCAAGTCTTTGGTTGCATAATAAATTATTTCTTCCTCAAAAAGTAGATATGTCTAAAGTATTATTCCCCCCCCCTGTATTTTTGTACAACTACAACTAGCTTTCTGTTTAGTGGCCCTATAATTTTAAAATGCGTTTTTTTAAGTACAACTGAATATAAATGTGACCTTTTCCTTTACAGCACAGACTAAAGAAGGACATAAAAAAATACATTAAAAAACTTCTTCCAGACTGATGTGACATTTAGGGATCCCACACCTTCGTGAAGGACTACATCTAGGGCAGCAACTAATTATTATTTCATTATCCATTAGAAACTTTATTATTTTTGTCAGTCAAATGCCCATGGCAAGTCCTTCTTTTTTTTTTTTTTTTTAAACAATTCAGATTCAGAAAGGGTCAGACAAGGAATGATCTCGAATTGATCGAGAATACAGAGTGCAACCTACAAATTTTGCAATAACTTACTTAAAAAGGTGTAGTCCACATTTGTTTTTTTGTAGTCCACAAAAAAACAAGTGTCCAAATCAAAGCAGCATAGGCAAGTTATTCTGATTTTTAGTACGAGTCGAGCTCCAAAAGTGCTGGATCCTACAATTCCCATAATGCAACCTGATTCGTCCTTGGACCCTTGCTGTTTGGTAAATGCCACATTATTCAAACTCTACATTAGTAGACAGACTAGAGTAATTCAGTTGCCCTTTAAAATGATTAAATCAGTTATTAACACTAAAGGCAGACTAATTCTCTGGTAATCAATTTATTAATTCAGCACAGACAACTGCATTTCCAGCTACAACATTCACCTTTTTTGGTTACTATGGTACCAAGACGTAATCATCACACCAGGCAGCTGCGACCTTTAAGGACATATTCTGTTGCAGGAGGAGAAGCACAATTCAAAGAGAGAACGTCATCCTGGCAACGAGTGGCCTCACGATGAAGGAGCAGTGTCCTCCCTCCCTCTTCCCTCCTTCTCAATTCACATGTCATCCCACAGCTGTGTGTCACGGTCACTCCGAGGCAGCTGAGTAACGGGAACACCCACTTCCCTTTGCCTCCGAAAACTGAACTTTGTGACCAATACAAAAGGTGCAAAAAGTCTCCTCTCAAAAAGCTGCAAAGATGTCTAGGACTAAATGTGATCACAGCACATTTCAGCGCTCAGTATTCATACGAATCAAAAACAAAATATGTGCAAACAGCGAGGAAGAACAGAGAAAGGCAACAGAGATAACAACCAAACAAGCAGAGGAGGCAGGAAGCTGGGGGGAAAAAGTGCATCATTGATTGTTTCTGAGAGATCCATCATCACGATGTTGACAGCACATGTACAATTTATTACGAGTAGCTATGGAGGAAACTGTCAGGACAGCAAGCGCTGGATGTGTCACACACCAAAATGATATCTGCATGTTGCTCCCACAAACAAAACAGACATAAAACCATCATGACACACAGACGTGATGAACCAATGGTGTCTCTTCCAGCTGCTGGACGATGCAGAGGGAGCGCACCAAAAACCAAAACAGACAGATTATAAGCTTAAAACCCTAAAACGCTTATGGCAATCATAACGCTGCAACAGCTTCCAGCTGCTCGGCCAGAGGTGTGTGTGTGTGTGTGTGTGTGTCCCATTAATCTCTCCTCTGACGTGTGTGCATGTGTGACCATGCTACGCAGAGACACACATACACACACACACACACACACACACACACACACACACACACACACACACCAGGGGAGGGGGTGAGGACGAGTTCAAACCCCCATCCATAAATTCTCCGTCTGTATCCAGGAGGAGAGTAGAGGAAAGGGGGGCGGACAGATGGGAAGGGACTGTAAGAAACAGAGGAGGGAGGGAAAGTGAGGGAAAAAATAAAATAATGAAAGATGGAAAACCCAAGGGGGGGGGGGGATCAGCAACCATTGACACACACACACGCGTGCACAGAACTGGGCACTCATTAGTTCATTAGCAGCACATAATTGTTCCGGTTATCATTTTTCATACATCACTGCCTCTTACTCATGCGGTCAGCAGAGAAGAAAAAACACAGAAACACACACACTTACACTCTGCACAAACATGCATTAGCGTGTACACTTTCATGTGACACACTAACTGCTAATGGGCCACACGTATTATTACCTTGCTCTCATTCACAGAGATGGTCTGAGCCACGGATTGTGGTTAAGCAGCAATGCCCTCAGTAACTGTTATGCTACTGTAGCTACTCTGTGATGCACAGCTGATCATGCTCTGCTTATATAAGGAGCAGAGGGCCTGGGAGGACAGCTGAGCAGACACCAGATTTACTTTTCTCTCCTTTTTAACTCGCACCTAGAAAAACAAGATAAGAGTCCACACAAGCAGCTCTGTTAGGCTGAGGCTTTGAGCTGAATGCTAAGGTCGGCATGGTAACATGCCAACACTAACATGTTGATGTTTAGCAAGTATAATGTTTACAATGTTTAGTGTTGAGTTTAAACCTTAGTTTAACTGCAGTGTTAGCATACTAACATTTGCTATTGAGTAGGGGTGTATATCACAAGTTTCCTCACCATATGATATTATATTGACCATTTGGACGACGATACGATATTTGCTGATGTCACAAAGTCTGCCACGATTTGATTTTGATTAAATTTAGGGGCCTGCAGTCGATATGAGACAATATCATATGCCCATTTAACACAATCAGTTACATTTATACCAACTCACAAAAAGCAAGTAAAATATGATTTAACACTTTTATTAGCGGGCTCTATCAGACATTAAAATTAAAAACTCTTTTTAATAAAAAAACTAAAGAATAGACCTCTTTTTGATCACTATAAAGTGCCACATTTCTCATGTTCAAGCAGTGTTTAAATGTTTAGTTAGGAAGTGGGCTTGGACAGAAATAGCGACGCACCATGGGAATTTCAAAATAAAAGGTGCATCTTAAATGTATTTTCTAACTTTGCGTCGATGATATTGCATCGTTGGTCATTGAATCCACCTCTACTAAAGACAAAGTACAGCTGAGGCTGATGGGAATGTTACTCGTTTTTCAGGTTTTTGCGCTTGATGAGCAGTTAAGGGACGTCACCAAAGTCACCATGATTCTCTCTCTGGGGACCACGAATGTCCGTCCATCCAATAGTTGTTGAAATATTTAAGTCCGGACCAAAGGAGTGGACAGACACTCCCATGCCGCTAGCTTGGCTCTTCTCTTCTACTCTCCAACGTTAAGTTCTTCATCCCTTCCGCCAGAGTTACCGCCCAACGAGTCGTCTCCACTGTCCCAGTCAACCCTCCACTCCCTGCATCTGCCCCTCCCCGCCACATACCATTTAACCCCAGTGTAAGAACCACAACCCACCTATTTGACACCAGAAATTCCCAACACACACAGACTACCACCCACCCCCTGAGGAGGCTGTGATTGTAGAGCAGGACGTGTCAGGACAGGCGAGCAAGGCCAGACCACCATCTTGTGACCAGATAACCTCTGACTGGAGGGACGGTGTCTTTATCTGCGTCACTAAAACACGATCTAAATGGAGGTTTGTCAGATCACTCTGCACGTGATGGATCACTTTGCCCAAAGAGACTTTCTCCAAACCAGATAGGTGTGAAAACTAACTCCGTCTCTAAAATATTACCAGTTTGTATGCACTGTGACAAACACATCAAAAACAACTGGTTTCTAAATTTGTGAACAGAATGACCCAATTTCCCCAAAGGGAACATTAAAGTTTCATCAGAGAACAAGAACAAAATCTACTTTTTGCCAGTTATTTCAAAGCAGCTTCTCAGACGCAGGCTTGGGGTCGAGTTAAATTTGGATGTCTGGATCATGGAAACTCAGCAGGAGATTTGACTTCATTATTAAAGTTGTTTTTATCATTAAACTCTCAGTGTATCCACAGCCAAACCTCCAAGTGAAATTTCCTCCCCGTCCCACTTTAACATTCTGCAACCTACACGCCTTATGAAATAACTATCAGCTGTGAAAACTTTGAGGAGACACTCCTCCTGTAAGAATGCAAGGCCTTACGTCCCCCCCAAAAAAAATAAAAAAGAAATACACTTGCGCTCACAGATGGAAAGACATATGCATGTGCATGCAACACATGCTGCACACAGCCACCCCCACACACACACACACACACAGAGGCAAGAAATATTCCCAAGAAGAGCAAGTGTGGGTGTTCTTGAGGGAAGGAAAAGGTCAAGTGCTCCGTGTGCGAGACGTCAATAGACTTTAAAGCATGAAAGTCTTCATCTTGGCTGCTAGCACAGTGCACCTCCGCGTCATATTTCTCTTTCTTTTAGTTTGCCATTTACAGAGCCTTCATACTCTGCTTCTATTAAATGAGCTGCGTGACACGGCCAATGAGGTTACTCTAGAGCGATAACGCTAAAGGGGAAGTCAGCGGATCACCAAGGTCCTTAGGGTTCATCCTCTGGTAAACGTGAATATCCGGAGAAACTTGCAGGTATTTCAGTCTGAACCAAAAGGGTGGACCAATGCTACTAGCATGAGAGATGAGAGATGTTTCCTCCAACTCTGAAAAAGCATAAAATCGCTTTAGGGTTTATTAAAATGGCCGACTGGATATCACGATGCGTGTCCATATTGTTGCCATGAGGTAAAAATTGAGCAACCACAATTTCTGAATTGATTATCCTCTGCTATATGATGTTTTCACTTCTCTTGGTGAATCATGCGGCCCTTCATGGAAAGGTCTAACTAACAAGTCAATAACAACAAAAAGTCAATTAAATCGGGTAGTTGAAATTAGCGGGCAACAGTTGTGATATTTGATCATTTTTCCAGCAATGATGCCAAACTTTCCAGGTTCCAGCATCAACAATATGATGATGTTCTGCGTTGCCCCGTCTTATACGAGAGAAAACAGAGCATCTTGGGGTTTAGAGAGAGAAAAAAATAGATATTGAAGATTACATTATTTTCTGTAGTAGTAGTTTAGGGGAAAACCCAACAAAGCGGCAGAACGTCTAAATTTCCTCCAAACCGCACCAGTCATAATTCCTTTAATGAGACTTTGGAGAGAAAGAGGAGCAAATGAGTGCATGTGTGTGCTTGACCCTGCATGAGTGAGACAGAGAAAGTGAAAGATGGAGAGGGAGAGGGGGCGAGAGGGCGAGAGAGAGAGAGAAAAGAAGGAAGGCAGAGACTAAGGGAGCAGATACAGGGAATGAAAAGCCGGCTAGTAGAGAGAAGGTGAGCAAAGTCTGGGAACAGACGCTGGTCTTGCATCCCTGCAGCCCGTCTCAGCTTGGCACAAACACGCTACCCCCTCGTCTCCAGCCCCTTTCAAACAGCTTAGCCATGGCCCAAACAGGCTGGCAGGGAAGCAAAGCACTTCCACTTAACCATATCAAAGTCAGCCTGGCACTGCACTGAAAGAGCATTTAGCCCTGAAAAAAAGAAAAATGCCTTTTTTCTCAGAAACAGCATGAGCAGCCCGGGGAAAATCCTCGCTGCAAGCTGCATGCTTATTTTTTTTCCTGTTGTTTTGTTTTGTTTTCCATGTGTACTGGAACTGGCTGAGAATTGGGGACTTGTGATAGCTTGACAAATTGTTGCTTTTGACCAACTTGGAGGACATGCAGCTGAAAAGATAACGTCAGCTCAGTTGGCAGGCTTTTAAAAGGGAGGGGATTGCAAAATATCAAGGAATTCACACTTGTCTCTAGGTAGGTAGGGTGTTTTTAAAGCCCAGAAAGCAGGATAACAATGATTTTGCAGACCATCTGGAAGGTAGAAAGCTTCTAACAACTGGAGATATGAACAGTCGGCTGCTCACTTTGCAAACAGTACTGCTGCTTTGGTTCAGCTGGCAGATCCACTGTGGGTGGTATCAGTGTACAATACATGACAAAAGACTGATGCACTCTGACCTCCATCCTCAACAAACCTGAATGGGCATCTTTAAAAATCACTGACCTGATTCTCTCACATTTTACATGCACATCACGCGCGTGAGTGTGTGTGTCTACATGCACAGATACAAACAGCCAGAAGCTTCACAACAACATTTCCCCCCCCAATTTAAACTTGTTTTACGTGTCTCCAGGAAAGACAAAGCGACCTTAGGGCCAGACATTACTCACAACACATCATCTGTCAAAGGGACGGAGACAGATCACGCGAACAACACATATTTAGAGGGATGGAAATGCTCCAAACTTGAGACATATTAATACTACCGACTGATCCTGTGCACTACCCAGAGGTTTCAGTGAAGAAAACTCGATTTAAAAATGAAAATATCTGTGGTTTGTTTGGGTTTATCTTCCAATGAGGTTTGTATTTGGTGAACTGTGCTCGCGCATCGCTGTGATCCACTAACCCACTGCCCCAGAGAACAAGCTTTCCCCCCACAGTTGAGAGAAAGGAGTAGTTTTCTGAATGAGCGCACCTCTTCACGCCACACAAGCCCGTGTTATTGACCGTGTTTAGGCTGAATGAAGATGCACTGGACGCTGCTTCAACTCACCTCTGCAAAACTTCACGAGTGGCTCCTCAGTGGCGTCTCTGCCCGTCTACCTGCGCCTCTCCATCCATGCGTGAAATACAAATAAAGAGTGCTTTGTCGTTTTCAGATGTCTTGCGGCCGTGCGCGATGTAAATCAAAAGAAGGAGTCTCCCACAACAATGCACCGGCCGCCCGGATGAGCGATGGATGGTCGACGTTTGTTCCCCGGTGAGACTCGATGCAGCGGCAGAGCAAACACTGAGCTCCTCAAACACATTCCAGTTTGTGTTTGCGGCGCTCCGCCTGAACAACAGCGAGCCAATCAGAAGCGGACGATGTCACAGGGAGGGCGGGGTCAGTCTGTTTTGTGCCCCCAACGCTCCCTTGTGTGTGTGCGGCGGGGTTGCACGTGCATGTGGGTATCGGTGCGCGCGCCTTGAAAGCATGAATCAAGCTTGGAGTATGGCCCGTCTATTTCTCTTTGTCTGTCTGTCTGTCTGTCTGTCTGGAATATGGCCTGTCTATTTATCTCTGTCTGTCTGTCTGACTGTCTGTCTGTCTGGAGTATGGCCTGTCTATTTCTGTCTGTCTGTCTGACTGTCTGTCTGTCTGTCTGGAGTATGGCCTGTCTATTTCTCTCTGTCTGTCTGACTGTCTGTCTGTCTGTCTGGAATATGGCCTGTCTATTTCTCTCTGTCTGTCTGTCTGTCTG
>CALSBV010012213.1:9418645-9445074 GCA_943590825.1 Bovichtus diacanthus
TTATGCATTTAGAAAAAGAATACACTATTTTCATATTTAGAAAGTTGTTCCTATGGATGTAATCCTCTCTCTCCCTGTTCTTCCATCTTTGACAAGCGTACACATCAATTGAGGTCATGAGTTGAAGGGTTTTCACAGTTAATACAAAACATATGGGCCTGTGAGGACCTTTAAACCCCGTAATGTGTAACTAACTGTCGATTATAGAGTGTAAACTGCATATCAGGGAACTCAAACCCCCAAATCTTGAGCAAAAAAATATGAAGAACATGACCTCTACAGCTCTTCACACAAACAGCTCATTGTAGTCTGTGTTGTATTGCTACAGGCATTAGCTGGTGTGTGTGTGTGTGTGTGTGTGTGTGCGTGTGTGTGCGTGTGTGTGTGTGTGTGTGTGTGTGTGTGTGTGTGTGTGTGTGTCTCTCTCATATTTAACCAGCTGTCACCTTACGAACTGTCTCAAACATTTCTCTTTGACCTTGTACTCTGGACAGCAGCAAGGCCATTTTTGGGACAGAGAGAGCTGATACCTTTTCCTTGTGGGTTTAAATTTAGACTTTTCATGTTCACTTGGACTTTAAACCAAACGTTTGCAGAGGGAGAGTGCGACCTTTTCCTCACTCTGCGGCGTTTTACCAGTGCATTAAAGAAGTTTTATTTGTACTCGTAAATGTATTGACAGGTTGTGAAAATGATGGTGTGATTATCTGTGATTACACAGCTTAACAACAGGGGCTTTTTCAAAATTGCCTTTCCAATCCGTTCGCCTCAAGTGGGTTTACAGCGATTGCTTTACCCTGGACAAATTGAATTACATGGAAGGGAACCATGAAAAACACAAAACACCTCCATCTTCAGGAGCAACAAACAGCGTGAAACACACAGGTGCTGCTATTTGAGGGCCGAGGAAAACCACATTTCTGCGGCACAACTTGGTTTTTATGTAAAGCGACTCGTCTTGAGTTGCTCCTGCCAGCATAATTGCCCTCCATAAGTGGATATGCTGTTCCGCTGAGTCCATACAAATCCAATTCAGCTCGCCCTCCCAAGAAGCAAAGGGAGCAGAAAATGGCTTGTCCCTTTTAATCCATCAGTTTGGTATTAGTAGAGGAAGGGATTTCATAATGACATGTTGGTATGATTAATTTTAAAGGGAAGGTCTAGGTTTTTCACCTCTGGTCCTTCTTATTAGTGTGAGTACAGATTTGGCAAGAACATTTCCTTTGTGGTTTCAACAAGAAGGATGATGATAACCTTTTCCAAAAAAGAACAGCAAGGTGAAAGCTTTCCTTCAAATCAATAAGAAAAGCGGGCAAAGAGAATAAAAGCTATCTATATATGGCTCCAATGCTGGGAATTAAGCTGTTGTGAGATACTGTAAGTGCTGGAAGGATGATGACAAACCACATGCACTCAGGCAGACATTGAGATGTAGTAAAAACTCTCCGGGAAAAGCCAGTAAGATTTTTTTTTCAGAAATATAATTCTATCGATTCTATCTATCTACAGTATCTATCTATCAAAGACAGGGTTGTAAAGGCAGTTTTAATGGTCCCCCTTCCTCACGGAATAGTTTAACAGCTTATTTACTTCCTTGATGGGAGTTAAATTAAAGATTGGACTATTTCTCGCTTGAGTCTCCACTGGGTGCCTGAAAACCTGACAAGCCTCCAGGAAATAATCCTGCACATAACCCTACGTAAAACCAAAATATGTCGTATTGACGCTTTCATTTTGGAGCCTACGGATCAAACAAACAAGGTATATCGTGTTAATTAGGGAGATTTAGAGGTGCAGGTCGGAGGCTAACTGTTACCCCATGTTTCCAGTCTTCATACTAAACTGAGATAAGCGGCTGCTGGCTGTAGCCTCATATTAAACAGTAAGAAGTGGAATCGATCTCATCAAATACGCATATTTCCCAAAAACGTGTACTAACTATTACTTTTAAGTTCAACTAAATAGAAGTCAATTTTCCCTCATAGTCCCTGAAGCAGCAGCTGCTCCACATGTTCTGCTGTCCGTGAGCTTTCCCATCTGAGGCTGCCAAATTTATCCAGTCACACACCTCAACCAAACTGACCTCATAGTCCTTCTCTGCCCCAGTTTCTTTCTCTTACCAACTCTGATTGGTCCACTGTTGCATGTTCTTTGGACACTCGTGCAGCCTGCATCCTATTTCCCTCTGTACATTGCTTTGAAATGCTGCCTAGAACACATTCGGGGAACTCTGTAGGGTTTCCATAAGCTCCTCAGCTAGCACTAACACACACTCACACACTTGTGCACACACCCAGACACACCCCTCTCTTTTCCTTCTCGACTCTCAGCTGCTGAACAGCTCAGCCTGTAATTATGGCTGTCATCAGCAGCCCCTGACTAGCGGCTATATTTACTGAAAAACCAGCATGCACAAACACACTCACTGTCCACACACACAAACAAAGAGAAGACCATACATACTTACACCTGCAATCACACGTGCACGCGCACACACACACATGGATACATAACTAGTTATTTATAGCAGGTGCCAATCAAAAATCACAGCAACAGGTCATTTAGCATCGGGCTAATCTGCATCATCGGCTCTAATCCGCTCAAGAATTTTCTCAGGAAGCAGAAATTTCATTCTGGCTCACATACAGTGTCATGAACAAAGTAACACTGTGAATTTTCATTAACTCAAGATATATTAACATAACTTCAGCAACTTTAATTTTCCAGCTTTCCTGTTGTTCACACTGACAGAAAGGGAAAAATACTATTAACACTACACTACTAACTATATTACAACTATATTTGTTGGAAATTGTATATATTATATTGTTGAAGAAACTTTTCCCCTGAAACACTGTGGATAAAATGATCTATACTGTACTTTAACATACTTTTCAAGCTAAAATACATTTATTTTGATTGCAAAACTTTTCAAGTTTCACTTTGTGACTTTTGCAGAATATTCATGACCCTGATTAAAACCCACTCAGATCTCTTTACTTCTCTCACTATAAACCCTAACTGTAGATCATTGGGTATATAAACAGATGTAACCAGGTATGTGTGCCCATTCATAAACCCATTCATACTCAGAAGGTATGAATGAAATCCCCACTGACCTCCCAGCACAGAAAGTCCTTTCCTTCTGTAGCAGCGACAACTGCTGTTTGTCACCACCATCGATCTCCTGCTCCGCATGTAGCGCGGCATTGAAACACCTTCCGTCACTCTCTCCACCACCAATTCTTTGCTGTGCTATTTAGTGAAGCATTTCGTATTTTTTCTTCATTCATAATCTTTATCCTACTACTTTACTTTCTCTTAACATTTCCTTCGTCTCTGCCTGACAACGTCTGACCATTAACCGGGATGAGTCAGAAAGACCATGTGACTATAGGGCAGGAAGGTCAAGGCAAAGGGATGTACAGGCACAGCTGACGGTGTGTGTGTGTGTCAGAGTGAGAGTGTGGGCACTAAAATGTCAGAGGAAAATGCTGCCTCCTCTCCGGTTACTTGTCCTGTTTAGGTTTACTCATTGTAGGACTTATATAGTTGTAATTGCCCAACTGGAACCCAAGTAAAATTCCAAAGTGTCAACTCATCGTCGAAAAACACACAAAATATCTGTCTGTACAAAGTGTGTCTCTTCAGAGGTGAACCAATAACAGGCTGTATATTGCCCTGTGGCATGGCTCCATGATGTGGCTCCTTTGGTCTGTAATGACAGGTTGATGTTGCAGGTAAAGCCTGTGCCCTGAGGGGCTTGGAGATAGGTCTGCATTATGCAGGTAGGTACCAACAATATAAATATATAAATATATATATATATATATACACACATACATATACTGTATATCAGCAACGAATCAAATAATAATATATTGCGTTTATCCCCGTTTATAAGTTCTTGCTTGGCCACAGTTACACGCTTCTACCATGTGTCATGAAAATCGGGTGAGAAGGTTTTTCCGTAATCCTGCTGACAAAACCGAAAACATGACTTCCTTGGCGGAGGTAATAATTATCATACAACTCTGCAGTCCTCCCTCATCTCTACGGAGCTTTTTAGCCTCCTCTAACTCATCATTTCGGTTTTCAGGCTTGTAAACTATGATTGTTTTCAGCAGGCAACCTTTTTTTAGTAATAAAAGCTTTGATAAAACCATTGCAGGCGATTTTCCCAACAATACACAGACACAATTAGCAACTAGCAGGTGAAGAAAGAGCCAGATGTTTTTTTTCCCCTCAGGAGTTGATTGGGACCAAAACAGTGACTTTTGAACTTAATCATCATGGCGTTCGTTCATCAGGTGGCCAGAAACCCAACAACTAGTATAATGATGTTGCGACAAAACTACTGGATGTATAACTGAGCAAGTCAGCCATAACAAGTTCAGATGGGATCTCCTCTGCTCCTGAGTAGCAAAAAAAAATTAATGAATGTAGCTTTAAATTCCAGGCTCATTTTACAAAGAAGTGAACGTACTTTGAAACTAGTTCTCTACCTCAGCACACAGCGTTATATATTTAACCTTGATTCAGCTCTCACCATCGAGTACCTGCTGCTTCTTTCAATCTAGCCTCTATTGTGTATTGTTATTTTATGTAAATGTGTTTTAATGAGTCCTGAATGGATGTGTGTTTTAATGTAACCTGACAAATTTCTGCCTTTGGCATGCAACAAGTCTATTCTATTCTTTTCTATTTAACTTCTGTTATTTATGATTTGGCACCACTGTATCTTAACTAAAGGACTTTTTTGTGTTTAAACATCTTACTGGTGTGTATCAACTGAACGAAAGTGATGCTGGCACAGAGCACACACCTTACACAGGCACCACCAACAATTATGAAATGTCATCCATTTAAAAAAATAAACAGTAATACGCTAGTGACCAGCTGCTTAATAAGGAGCAACGCTTGATCTCCAAACGTCCACCAGGTTGCCCCTCTGTGAAGAGTCATGGGTGGTCTGTTACATTTGATGCCTTAAACAGGATTACCTCATTGTGAGGGGGTTCCACACCACAAAGTGTAAACCCTGCACGCCCAGTGTTGCCCGCAGCACATATTGTCAAAGTAACCACATGTGAATTGTAATGGAAAGGTTAGCAGTACAGTGAAATTGCCATTTTAAATATAAGCCACATTTAAACATCGGTGAGCAAAAAAACTGAGACCAGTTTACACTTAGAGACAAAGAACGAAGGTTTTCTACTCTTGCATCATCTGGCTTACTGGATGTTGCACCATTAAGAATTCACCTTCAGTCCCAAAATGCAAAGAATGTCAGTAGAAACAGCCGAAAACAGTAATAGTTTGAGTCTTTTGTAAAAAGTAGGTCAGTAGAGCCAACTGTCAGAATCAGGAAGAGGGAGAAGCGGAGCGATAATATTCCAGCTATAGTAGGTCCCCTCAGGTCAGAGCTATTCCCAACACAGAGCGTCCACTGACGCACAAACTACAGCACTGTCGTGTACTTTAGTGTGTTGTACTGCTGTGGACAGACAGTGGAGGTGTATATGTGGGTGGACTGCAACTGTGTGCATGTTGAGGATGGAAGACAATGCTTGTGTGTGTGTGTGTGTGTGTGTGTGTGAGACAGGTTGCAGAGGAGTGTGTGTGTGTGTTTTTATTAGTAGGGTAAGTAGATCAAGTCAGTTTTAGATCATTCTCCAACCTCCAGCAGTGACCTCTTTGGCTCTAATGCCGCCCCTCCTCTCTCTCCCTCTGCAGCTCAGATATGCAGTTCCACCAAATCATATTATCACCCGCAAAATTTGACAAAATGTTGACAGATAGCAATGAACATTAATCAAATTACTTCCTGGTCAGACTGCGACACTCCAGAACCGAAACCGCTGCTCTGACGCAGGGAGAGTGCATTAAGTCAACTGTGCTCATGAATCCAGCCATTTGAATTCATAGTCCTAATATGATTAAAGTTGAGTTATGTCCAGAAATATAAGGATTTGCACCTGAAAAAATGTGCTTGAATAGAAAAGGTGTGGTTTCCTTTAAACTCTCTAAAGTCTGAGCTTGTCGGTTTGCTGATCTACCATATTACCAAAGCAATCTTCATTACTAGGAAAAGCTATCACTCCACTTCCCCAGAGATATTTTAGTTTCTGTTTTAGTGGGTTGACACACCTTGACAAGAAAAGCCTTATGGTACAGTGAAGTGAACCACTGGATATTTAGATGCTTGTATATAATGTTGCCATGAAGTAAAAACTGCTAGACTACAATTGTTTTCTAATCTGGATTGAGTTGCACCAGCTCTTTGTAAATCCAGTGTGTTTTTTTTTCTTAGAAGTTTTTAGCAACTACCAGCTAGTTTCAAACTAGTGATTTGACTAAATAACTGCCACAAATAACAGTTTGAGGGGGCCAAACAATAACTTAATTGTTTGCAAATATAGGTATGACTTGTCATACTTATGTCATATGTCATATTTATATATGTAAACATGAAGACATATGTGCGTTTCAGCGTTAGCAGTGTACATTTACAATGAGGGGGAAACCTAACCTCAGCGGCAGAGTTGGGTATTTAAACATTATTGGCAAAACCTGTTGTCATTTGAAGTGTATTGTGTATTTTTGTGAAATAAAATACTTAATTTACATGTTTATTAACAGCATTTTAAGCAGATATTTTCAAAATGCAATCAAAGACAGTGAGAAATGCAGGTTGAAGGTTTCTAACACACGCCCATTCTCTGTCAAACTCATTTCTTGCATCTCTCTACATAAATACTAAGCTGTGAGATGGTTCTCTATGCAGATATCAGCTCCCTCCCCCTCGGCTCCCTGTGATCCTGAGCCTCGGTGGGCACCATGTGGGGGCTCAGAGGAGGATACAGTTTCCTGGGGTTTGCTTTACAAGGCAAGTTCAAACAAGAGGCCGAGAAAGAAATGGATTTGTGAAATCTGACCTGGCTTCTAGTCTTGCAGCCGTCACCATGAGCTCTGTACATCATGCTGATGTCTTGTGTGTGTGTGTGTGTGTGTGTGTGTGTGTGTGTGTGTGTGTGTGTCCTCTGTTTCACCCTCTGGGCATGAGCTGAAAGCTTGTACTGTAGAAGTAAGATGGATTTCATGTCATCAGCGTGATGATATGAGATCTCCTCTAAGCTCATATTTACTTGTACTATATATTTTATTTTAATGTTGTGATTTAATCAAAACATACTCATCACTCCATTCAATTAAATACAATGTGATTGTGTGGCTGTAACATACACAACTCTGACTTTAATGTACTTCCAATTTATCAGTATTAGTTTCTTTAGCATGAGCATCGTTACATACTGTACATTGAAGATAGTTAGATGACAACTGAATGTCGCTTTAGGCTGATAATATCTATATTTATATATATTTAGGTAATAATATCTAGCAAATTGGTTAAACTCCTTGCTAATGTCAACTGTCAGCTGAAAATTTCAAGTTCCCTGTAATATACAATAAAAACAGTTCAAATATACAAGGTTCACCAAGCAGCATATGGTAAGTATTTAGAAAAAGCTCCATGAGTCTCTCAGTTTACTTTATACGTTTGTAATCAAAGTCTGCATAGGGAGGAGCATTGTTTTAATTTACGTAGGATACATAAATTAAGCTACATAACAAACATGCTAATTTTAAGCCAAACCGTGATCTTTTACTAAAGTTGCGTTTTTGTTTTGTTTAAATTCACAACATTAACCACGTGTTTAAAACTGCGACCCTAATCCGGTACGTTGTTTCCCTTCGAAATGTAATTAAAATACAGTTTACCACTTGTTCCAAGAAAAGCTGCTGTACTGTAATGAGACCTACATTTAGTGTTCTTTTAAAAATAAGCCTGCAAGTTGTGTCATGCCTTTACATACTCCGGCTTATTTGTTCCCTCCTTATATCTCAGGTGTTGTTTAGCTGAGAACATTAAAGAAAAGCCCTTTGGCAAAGTCTGAAGTGAATGCTTGAAGAGCAACACTACATCAAAGCTTTAACCCCATTAAGGTGCCGTGCCCCCTCAAACCATTACATACACCCCTCCCCTCCCCTCAGGATTTAAGAAATCTTCTAAATCAGTGGAGGGACTTTGGCTGAATGGAAAACTCCTATTAAATCTGAGTGATTGACATGTCATTGTGCTAGAAGAAGGTTTCAAAAAACAAACAAACAAACAATAGCTGTTGAGCCCGGCAATTAGTGGTTTTGTGATGTAATTGGTAGTCAGGGGAGGAGTGGAAACGCATCCTATTGCACAAGGAACAGGACAAAGCATTCCTGCATCAGAGCGGATAAACTCTTCCCTAAGTCACAACTGAATGACAGGGATTTAGTTCAGTTTAACACGCACAAAACTGCCAAGCGGCATTAAACCACACGATTAAAAGTCAAGTCTGACACGTCAAAGGGAAGAGTTATGTCCTGTGTGGTTCTTGAGTGTAAATGCAATCCAGGGTGCTTTTCCTCCTGACTTGTGACTGAAGGCAGCTTTGTCATGCTTTCTAACCTGACCCAGTTAGTCAAACACAGGCTTATTTAGACACCGAACAGTAAGGCTTCATTCCAACCACGGCAACAAAAAGGAAAACAAATAACAGCAAATAACTGCCTTTGCCTCCAACATCAAGGCTAATAGACGAGCTCCAGTGTGGCAGTTGAGACTTCATCGCACCAACACCTCTTCTCCTTCTCGCTGCTCCACTTCGCCGTGAAATCTGTGGATCTCCGCAGTTTTGGAACGGACTGATTAAAAACAAACAAGCAATAGTCAACTATATTTTTACTGCCATTTAGGACCTACTACTGCGGCTTTCCCTCGGGACACACTGCTCTCTTGTACTTTGCTTTTGCAGACTGTTTGCTACTCCGGTGCCAACCACGTGAGCAGTGCAGCACAGCAAAATCCAGCCCTTTAAATTACTCACAAGGAGGAAGAAGGCGATAAAGAGGCCATTGTGTTTATTTTGGTCTCAATGAAGCTGTTGTGCACTTTCACCGATATCTTTTTGTCCTGTAGTGTAGCCATTTTCTCTAAGAAATTAGTGCTGGACATGTGTGTGGTGAAGTGTGACGATAAGGGAAGAAAGCAGCGTCGTGTTCGTGTTAACGTGTGTGTAAAACCACTTAATGGCTCCGGCTGTAGTTACTGTAAGATCTGAATGGAATGGTTAAGGTCAGGCTGGTGTTGGTGCAGAGGTGATTTTGCAGGGGCTCATCAGGTACGACAAGCTGAGACTGTCTGTAGTACTATGCCGTGAACGTCATACAGCATGTAACCTTTCAGGATGCACGTTATTAATAGCTTATTTTTTCAAGTGATTTTTATCTCCGCCATGGAGAGGTTATGTCTTCTGTTCGGTTTGTTTGTCGGTTTATCAGCAGGGTTACAGAAAAACTACCAGCCCGATTTTAATGAAACGTGGTGGAATGGTGGAGCATGGGCCAAAGAAGAACCCATAACATTTTGGAGCAGATCTGAATCACGGGGCGGATACACGCACTATTTGTCACTTATGGAAACTGCCTCGGCTGAGTTCTGCGCTCTCCGAGTGCCCTACTAGTTTCATTTTGTGTTCTGGATAAGCTGACCCTTTAATCCACACACAAATCACCCTACCTATTTACTGACTACCTCAGTATACACAGACCCCGGTGGTGAAACGTGTATATGTATGCGGGAACCGCATTTATAAATACAGAGGGTACTACTGGGTCAACATGTGCTCCAAATTTCATGACCTGTCGATTGCGAGTCCCTTTTCATGTTCCTGCAAAGTAGCTGCTTTTTGCTTTGACTAAAAAGAGCGAGCACTGACTGAGGCGGGAGTGAAGCTAAAACACATTGTTCCCTCTGGGCAAAGCTAACCAAAGCTGTTTGCTAATTCATACGACCTGAACTGGACTCACAGAGTTTGAGTGAGGAGGCGAGGCAGGAAAAGGGAGCAAGTACACTTGTGGCTGTGTATCAGGCACTCTGACGTCTCTGCTGCCAGGCTAAACGTAGTGCTTTCTTTAGTCCTAAGTCTGAAACACAACAGCAACACAACGACAAGCTAGATTAACCGTGCTTTAGACAACCTATTGTCTCTAGGAGTGCAGAGATGACATTATTCCCAAAATCCCACGTCCCACACTTCAAGCTGAGTTCATTTAACACTGAATTCAAATTGTGTGGGTAAAAAAGCTCAAAGATTTGCAAACCCACTACTAATGATGAAACTAATGGTTTACAAAGAAAATAGGTCAGTGGTACGTTTGCTTTCTGCACCAATACGAATGAAACACTTGAATATTCAACACAAAACATGCAGTATAATTTCTAACAATTTCTAATCTGTTCACTGTGATTGGCTGGTTTGTTACAGAGTCATCTGGCTGCGTACCTCCTGGCTGTATTGTTCAAAGGGAACGTCACATTACCATGGTTGTATCTCAGTCAGAAGTGGGTCAGTAGAGGCATTAACATACATTACACACCAAATGATGCAATATGTGAGAATATCCTCCTGCTCACTGTCCACTCATCATCGGTGGAGCAGCTGCACAGCACTTAGACCCTGTATGGAGCTTAAATATGTCTTAAACTGAGCATTTGGTGTGCAATTAAACACGTCCATAAGCTGTTTAAAAGATAATACATGGCAGAGGACTTGTAGAGCTCTGAGCATGTTTGCGTGTTGCAAAACTGGTTTAAATTAGTGATCAACCATTTTGAAACTCGTGTTTGTGTGCGGACTCCGTTTTTGAAGCCCAGAGTTTGACATCTTAGTTGTCATTTTTCTTCTTTTTTTGTTTTTCAACCAGAAGTGACCCAAGAGGGTGGAGCAAAGTACAACAACATGCTGGATAAGACATTTTCAGGTGACCTGAGGTTACGATTAACTTGATAGGGTCAAAGACGTACGACAAAAACAAGAATAACACCCAAACTGGACAACACCGTGGTAGTGACCCGTCAGCCACGCCCTAAAGCATTCGCTGCTTTATCATTTATTTGACTCTAAATGGGACCATATTTTACTAAATGAACATCATGCTGTGTTGAAAAAAGACTTGAAACTAGCGATTGAGAACTTAAACTTGTCGTGGAAATGTTTATTGAGGTAATAAATCAAGAGAGAAATAGAGTCATTTTCTCATAGACTTCTATACAAATGGGCTTCATTTTGTTGCCAGAGTAGTTGCCCCCTGCTGGCCATTAGAAATAATGCAGGTTTAAAGCACTTCCGCATTGGCTTCATTTTTCAGAGCCGGAGGTTGCCGCTTGGTTTCAAAGGGGTGGAGGGAGATTCATCAGAGTTAAAGCAATAGTTCGATATTATAGGAAATACACTTATTTGGCAGAGAGTTAAATGAGAAGACCAATACCACTCTAAGTTCAATATATGGCTACCGCCAGCAGCCTGTTAGCTTAACTTAGCATGAAGACTGGGAAACAGCTAGCCTGGCTGTGGAGAGGTAACACGATCTGCCCACCAGCAGTACCTTTAAAGCTCAGTAGTTACTACATTGTTATACCTCGTTGTGTTTAAGCCATACAAAAGAAGTTTCAAAATGAGAGTTAGCAGTTTTACAGGGGAGCTATGTGCCGGACTATTTCTTAGCTCTGAGCAGTTGTCAAACAACCAGCAGAAACTCAGGAAGTTACTGTAAACAACCTGGAGGTTTGGGGTTGGAAAGAAGTGAGTTTACCAGACCTCTGTAGCTCACTCACCATATATACGTATACGGCTACATTTGCAGCTATAAGTACAACAGACTGAAATTTCAGACTGAACTGTTGGTGGTTGAGTTGCATTGTGGGAAATGTAGGCGCCAGGTGGAATGAAAAACATCTCTGGTTCTGCCGCATCAATTTTTCAACTCATGAGTCCAACAATGTTATAAAAGTGAAATGCTAAATTGGTGGAGTACTCTGTTAAACTCAATAAACATTATACTGCATGGTACGCAGAGTGACAGGATAAGTGCTGAGCCAATCTATGAACCATCATTATCCAAAATGCTTTAGCCACGATCCTGGTCAGAGATCATCTTTTATGCAAAAACACTGAACACTACTCAGTTATCATTCAACCCGACAGCACCTGAGCCTTTTCTTCTGCCTCTGAATGATCATCAGTCTGCTGAAACTCTTCTGCTCATCCCTCCTACAGGATCCAACGTAGGTTATGATTACAGCTGGTTGTAAAACAAAAAAAACACTCACACAAAGTGTGTGTTGAAAAGATTTTCTTGTGGTGCATAATGCTTGCTCGAAACATCTGCCTGTTACACAAGAACGCCCACACTGCAGATGGCAAGGCTGCTCTTGGCTTTCTAAAAAGGGTAAAAGTTGAAAAATCGTTAAACAAACTCTGCACAGAGCTCATGGAAAGGGGAACTGGAGAGGGAAAGCATGAAGTTCTCATTAGTCAATGATTGCTTACACTGACATATATCACAATCATTGCAACTACTGAATATGACTTATGCAGAAGCGTTTATTCCTCTAAATAAATCCATTTTTGCTGCTAACCTTTTAGCATCAGTGGGTATCAGAGCTTACTCAACCATGCAGCAAACAACCCCACCTACACAGCTGAAGAGATCCCTCTGGGCCACACCTCAACCATGACTTTTGCCCTCTTCTCAACCCCGAACTCAACCGCAAGTCACAAACCAACCAATCTGACCTTGCTGCGATCCTCAAGCAGCCGTTTCAGCCCGGCTGCCCACCTGTAAACTCACGCCTGCTTCACACCGCCTGCTCCACACTTTACAACTGTCTCTTGGCAAACCTTACCGTCCTGGAAGAAGACATCCTCCGCTTCTTCGCGCATCATCTCATCCAGGTCATCCTCCGCAATGTCGTTCATAGCCATCACTATTACTACTCTTCTTTTTCTTCTTCTTCTTCTCCCTCGGCTGACTAATCGGAGCTTCAGATAGAGTGACTGGGCTGTAAAATTGGATCAACGGCGGCTCGGCCTCTCCGCTTCAGGCGACAGTCCGATCACTGGCAGGCTCCTCACTCGAGCAGCGGCGGACTGGGACTGAGCTGAGATTCCGCTCTCTGCACGAGGATGTGTGTGTGAATGTATAAGTGCAAGGTGAAGTGTATGTGTGTGTGTGTGTGTGTGGGTGAGAGAGAGGAATCCCAGCGACCTTCATTAAGTTTCAGCAGCAGTGTTGATTTCATAATATCCTGTGCAAAGCTGAAGTGAGAGTGTGCTGTTTGGAGAGCACTTGTATGAGTAAGTGTGCGCATGTGCACTGTACGGGGGTTCAGTGGTGTGTGCATGTCTGTGTCCATATGCACAGTATGGCGCTCTAGAATGAGTCAGCCTGAGTGGCTGGTGATTAACAGGAATAATTAGATTCTATATTTTGAGCCAGCAAGGACATGCAAAAAAGGTGTTTAAATGTGTGTGTTTGTGTGTTTGTGACATGGTGTGTGAGCTCTCCTTTTCATTCCTTCACAGCTCACTAGGAATCATGGGACCACACTGATTGCTCTCTCTATTTTTTCACTTGGCCCACATCGAGGGGGCCTCGGCAGAGCTGATAACGTCTGCTGTCGTCTGCTGTTGCTGAAAGTCTCCATGGTGTCGCTCAGGAAGCAGCGAATAAACACACACACTCACACACGCTCACACACACACACAGATTCAGATACTGTGGGAGGTTCTGTTTATATCCCTCGTATAATAATTGTTTTTAGATTTGGGAGTTCAGCATTGGTGATGTCATTTGACTCACAGAGCTAGAGTGAGCATCTGTGTTTTTGAAAATAAAAATAAAATATGAGCCAAATTTTGAACAGCTCTGCAGGTTGACGCCACGTGCTGCTGTTTTGAAGATATTTCCAGAATCCTTTAAAGACTCTTCTATCCAGCAGGAATGAGTAGATTTGAACAGTTTTCTCAAGCAACGATGGCATCGAGAAATGACAAAAATGCTCATCTTGTTGGATGCATGCACAAAGCGTTATCATCAGATGGATTTAGCTAAGTATATTAGCCTACTGTAATTGTATTTTTATTTATTATTTTATTTTATAGTTGTGAGACCAGAAAAACAGTAGTTGACAAGAACAAAAGGCCTTTTAGGAATCTGGAAACTTCTTTAAAATTGTTATACATTTGTAAGGGTTTTAAAGATTGGCTTATATGTATCCTTCAGAAAAAGTTCAAATGCAAAGGTCTCAAGAATTGTCATCAGAATTACATGAATTAAATCAAACGATCATTAGCTGACTTTTAACACATTAGTATTATAAACGTATTCAATGAAATATCTTATTTATCTCAATTTATATAAATCTATTGAACGGAATACAGACGGTGCTCATTTATGAAACTGAAACGTATATGAACATAACTTGGCTCCCACATGATCTCAGTCACTGAGACATGTTTGGTACATCTGGGCACCCAAAGAAAATTGGGTGTAACTTGTGAACTAAACTAACTCCAAACTGTTGTCACGTGTAATGACAAACTTTCCAGCCAGTCATGGGCAAGGTGGCTCTACTTTGAAATAGTTTTAATCCAACTTTTTAGGAGTTTTGCACCATTCCCAGGAGGCGTCTTACCAGTGCTTCTCAAGCATTTCATGTCCAGGAGCAAATTACTGGTTGCATGAAGTCTCGTCTCTTTTTTGACCTTTAATTTGTTCTAAGATAAAAAATGTTACATAAAGTTTAAAAAGCAGCCTTACATAATGTTGTCCTCTGTCTCACAACGTGCCTTCATCGGTCATCACTGTGCAGTTTCTCTGACTCACACCATTTTCACAAACCATTTCTCAACCAAAATAGAAACTAGGCCTCAAGTCAATTCATTATCACTTTTCCTTCAGACTTCCTCTCCCCTGCCAACGCCTCCCTTTAAGGCCGAAGCTCAAGGGAACGAACCTGCAGGAAAAACTCATTTTCACAGAGGCAAGTCCCGACAATTCAGAAACATCTCATTATGGGATGTGGGGTCTGAAGAACATGTGACTGAAAGTTGCTCTGCGTAACTTGTTTGGTTAACAGGGATGTTTAGAACTTTATAAGACGACAGGATTCGTCTGAGGTCATTGAGAAGGACAATGTGAGAAATAGGAGTTTGGTGGAGACAGTGCGTGAACATGTAATTCTGCGACTAAGTTTATAAAGAGGAAGTAAAAATAACAGTCACTTCTTAGCTGACGAGGGTACATTCGGTCACCAGTGAGGAGCTCCACTGCTAAAAGCTTCTCATTCTGTCAGTGACAATGGTGATTTAGTTGTTAAAACATTTTTAAAAAAAGGTACCTTTTTTAAAAGTACATGTACTAATATTTATTACAGAAGTAGAACCATGCAAACTGATTAAAACAAAAGTTATTTTTAAAAGTTATTTAAAAAAGCCAAAAGTACGGCTCCCAGGTTCTCCAGTGTGAGGATAACACTGTAAACTGAATATCCTCCGAAATTGAATTGTGAAATGAAATGTGATGGGAATGTTTCTGTATTTTGTGACACACACACACATGCACAGATGCACGCACAAACACACACGCACTGGGTGGGACACAGCAGCTTCAAAACGACCTGCTGACAGCATACAAACAAAAAGTGTTCACAGATTTGATTAATACAAAATGAGAAGTGGAAAAGAAGAGCATAAGCATCTTAGAATCAGTCAGTGAAGCAAAAAAACTTCTCAGAGTGCAGAAGCTATTGAGGAAATACCGCATGTACAACCTTCCTGAGGAGCAACTTTCTCAGCAGCAACGGGAAATTACAGAAAGTGGTGAAATAAACGGCATAAACAGAACAAACTAGAACGCATGAAGATGCAGAAGAACCACGTGAACTACTTGCAAACGCTGAATTTAAATTTAAACTTAAATGTTTTTGACTCGCTGCTCTGATCCTAGAAACATGATGTGAGAAATGCAGAATCCCCGGTCAGGCAGGCAAGTAAACAGAAAGCACACAGAGCCCTGACACACGCAGGCAAAGCACACACGTCTTATGCAGATACGTCCCACTCCCATCTGTTCACTGCTATAATCATCACATGTTCTGGTGACTGTGTCATGATATATGTGAAAAACATTTCTAAGTTTAAACCAAGAGTTATTCTCAGCAAAAAAATGGTGCATTCAGTTCTAAAAAAAAAAAATTCCAAATCTGAGCATTCATTGACGTTTCAACAAAATTTTTTTTTTTTTTTTTTTTTTTTTTTTTTTCGCTCTTTCAGCAGGAGCTTCCGACTATGAGCTACGTTACAGGCAGCAGTGCCAGAAAAAGGGGTCAAGTTTGGGCTGAATTTGCCCTGCTGCATCTCAATGACTGGATACATTGTTGTCACCAGCAGAGAAAACCCCCTGCTTCGGGAAACGCAAACGCATGTTGCTGGGATGCAAACACACAATGCCGCAGACACAAACACACACGTCCATATAATAATTCTCAACAATGCCACCAAAACACACACACACGCACGCACACAGTTGTTACTCCGGCATTGCAAAGAGTAGCACAATCAGACCCGCTCGGTACAATGGTGTTGTTTGAATGGGGTCAAACAATGGAGCTCTTTGGCATCTGAATCGAGCCAGATGATGAGTATCCCAGGAGGCTGAATAGGCGGCTTCAGCCTCCTACACACTCGCTCCTCTGGCCCTGATAATATGCATCAGCGCGCCGCCTGTTACTGTGGACTAAAATATCCGTTATTAGCAAGAAAGAAGCAACTCATTAGCATCCAGGCTAATTCTATGGTGCTAGCTAATTTGCAAGTACACAGCCTCTTTCACAGATGCTACGTTGGCTATAACTATATAAATAAATAAAAAGGAAATAAAGTAAGTAGCACAAGACAACAGTGTTCCTACAATATTTAAGGTCAACTCTTTTGGAGAAGCTGAACATCTTAACATACAGCAAAGTACAAGGAACAACAACTTTTTGCAGAATTATAGATAAAAATGGCAATTTATCTTTATCCCTGATTTAACATCAGAAACTATAATTAACGAGTTTGTCAGATCCCCTTTAGAAAAGAGTTAAACTGACTCAGCAGGTTGTTCGTGCCGTCTGTTGCACTCCTGGGCTGCAGCTACCATTGAGGTCACGAAGGTCATGTTTATCTGGAAATGTGGGTTTTTTTATCGTCGTTGGGGGAATTTAAAATAACATTGTTAGATATTTAATAATCCACTTCTTTTTTTTTTTTTAATCTAAATTTGGCAAAATTTTGTTCAACAGAAAATAAATAAATAAATAAAGCCTTCATTTTACCTGTGGGATTTAATTTCTAGCAATTTAGAAAAAACATTTATTTACATTTGTCATGTTGCACAAAAAAAAAAAAAAAAAAAAAAAGTTATCCAAAAGATGTTGAAGCAAAGAAAAAAAAAAATCCAACATGGTCCCAAGATGTTAAAAGACAAAGAAAATACAACAAAGCACAAGATATTCAACAACAAAAAAATAAAAAAAACACGTCAACACAATTTAAGAAAAAAAAAAAAAAAACTCACAAAAACAACGACAGCTAAAATAAATGTAAAGAAAAAAATAAAATAAATTTCATTGCAAATTTCACTATAAACCCTGTTTCAAAGAAAAGAGCCGACTTCTATAAGCCCCTCTCAAATCTAAAAGACTCAATGTGAATTGAAAGGCTAATATATAAAGAAACAATGAAACGACAAAACCATAAAAATGTGTGAATGAAGAGTGGAAAATACACTCATCACACAACAGGATACTGTTGCAACACGAAAAGCCAATTCATATATCCTGTGGAAACTAGATTACCGAGTTCAGGGAACTTGAATAAAAGCGTGTTGTAACACCATGTCACTCCAGACTGTTAAGAGATATTAATGCGCAGAGAGGCGAGTAGTTGGGAGAACTGCAGGAAAAAGTTCTTTTTGTCAGCGTGAATTCCTCTGCCAAACCATGATGGACAGGAATATGTCTGAGGGGATGGAGAAGGAGGATTCTGCAGTTCAACTCACCTTTATAATCCTCCCAGACTAATGTGAGTGAGAATCAGAGAGGATGGAAAACATAGGAAAAAAAAGAGACAGATGGGTAAAAAAAAAAAAAAAAAAACTAACTTTTTTTCTCCTCTCCTCTCGTTGCCTACACCCAGGCCTCTGCCTCTTGTTCTCTTCCTCGAAGAAGGATGACAAAATGGGATGATTGTGAATGGGCGCCTGGTTACCCTGGTTACAATAATAAGGGCATTGCGTGGTAAATCCAATTTGCTCAGGCATTCATTGAGGTGAGAGTTAGTTTTTTTTGACACGCTGGGGCTCCTTGTGTCTGATGGATGATGACTATAATGAACCACACAGTAGCCCTTCATGCACATACTCATGCATGTTGACACACACACACACACACACACACACACACACTGAGATCACACAGTGGATCTTGACGCTACGTTGCTGCAGGAAGTTCCTAGAAAGTGCGGGGCAGTCGGTCACAATCACACTAACGACACAAGCATGCAAAACCTAAATGATACTAATCTTAGGCACGAGAATGGTTCTAAAGAATAAAAACGGAGAGCTGCTGCAGAAAACACAACGTTAATCAGTGTGAACGGCTGATTGACAGATCCCATGAATACCTGGAGTCAGTGCAAACAACGTACGAGCTTGAAAATGAATGAGAATGAGTCCCGAATTGAAAACGGTTTCGATTCAAACGTCAGTTTCTTAGCAGCGTCCTCTGTGATATTATTCAGGCAAACACCACCTGGACAAACAGGCAGCCTGTTATTGTTTGAATATACTGCCTGGTTTAGTGTGCAGTAGGCAGCATGGTGAGATGAGAGGAAAACAGCCAAAGTTATGTTAATAAAAGCAGGAACAACTGGTAGATATACCTACTGTAAGCATACTGATATCGTTTCATCTTTATATGGTCGTATGTCCTGACTCTGCGGTACATTATGATGAAGATCCCAGCAGACGCCTTCTTGTCAGCGTGAAGTCTACAGTACAACTCCTTTTGTGCTGTCACCCATTTCTATTTCTGTGCTCTCTCCCCGTCTCTCCCTGTCTCTATTGTATTTTGTCTTTCTCAGTACCACAATTGGATCCTTTTCTCTCTCTCGCTCATTTACTCTTTGCCTTTCTGTCTCCGTCCCAGAGTGCACAGAGGGCATCAGACAATGGCAGCAATACAGCCGCTGGGCGCCAGCTGTGCAGACTGGCACCACAGAGATGGCAGTGCCCGTGTTGTGGCCTGCTGCTGCCGGCTACACCTGAAGGGAAGAGATAACAGGCAGCTGCAGCACTCAACCAAAAGGAACCAGCAGGCCACAGCTTTATATCTGTTCATTTGTCTCTCACCCTCGGTATCAAACTCACACAGACGTGCACAAGACAATCTGAAGCGGAGTGCTTTTTTCATGTTTGGATCTAAGGATGGATTTGTTGATTAGAGTTCTTAACTGGTGGTGTAATCGACTGTTGGCTAAACTCCACCCATCAATCCAATGCTGAGGCCTGTTGAGCAGAACAAGTGACATTCTGCATTTGATGACGCCGAGTTTCTCCTAGCCTTTCAAATGCCAAAACTGCAGAATGTGTAAGGAACAGATTTAATGTTATCTGCTTGTTATTAGATTTGGGGAGGTTTACACTCCTTCAAACGCAAACCTTTCCAAGGCTGACGACCTGGGATAGGGTTAATCACATTGTTAGTTATCATCCTAAAAACCTTTTCTCTTAACGGTAAAAGTGAAAATGTAAGTTTGTAAGATAACAAACAGGGTTATGTGAGAATTAAGATTAGTTTTTTTCTTCTGGACAAAAAAACGCCATCTCTTTATTTAAATGTCATATACAGCGAATATCAACGAAGCACCTCAAGTCTTTTAGAACAATATCATGTATAAAGCCATCAAGTTCATATTTACGACCCCTTTTAAAACAAGAAAGCTGGAAACGTTTTCAGTCGCAGAGACTGTTTTCAAGCAACTCGTGAAATTTTAGCCTCAAGATATAGTTGGCTACAGCTGATCACTGCCAGAGACAGTTTCACGCGGCAAAAATTACATTTGTCGGCTACAAATGAGAAGCTGCTTTTATGTACCTACGTTTGAAAGCGCAAACCTATTGTTTCACAAATGGCTAAGAATTTGGAGGGGTGAATCTCCCATTTTTCTTTTTAAACTGCACGCACCATGCACTTTTTTCTGACAGATGATATTCAAGAAGCTCATTAAATATTGCATAATTTAGTACTATGTTTTGACAGGGATGCATGTTGCTGTTGGGGCGATCAAGAAGCCAGATGAGGATGGGTGCAGCATGGTGGGGCAATAGAGTGACAAGAACTTTGAAAACCACAGCTTCCTTTCCCACGCCACCCAGCACATCGCCATGCTCTCCAGTATACATTAGAGCCAACACCTGCCGGCTACAAGGGGAAGTCAACTTTCAAAACTATAAAACACAGGCACCTGATGCAATGTACTCTAAATGGGCAGTATGACCCGACGATATGACCTTCGCTGTTATTGTTTGAGCTGCAAGACGCGTGGCATGATGTGGTGTAGGCCTGTTGCACTATGTGGTCAACTAGTTTGTACACACTAACAATCAAACATCTGGATTCAAACAACAGAGCGAGCGGGCAGAGGGTGAACGCATTTAAACAAATTCTTCCATGGTAACAGGAAGGAAGAATGTGACAGCACAGCTTCTGAGAAGTAGGGTGTGGACGTGGAAGGGAGGTTGGGTAATAGAGTGTAAAATAACATTAAGAGCCAATTGCAGCTGTTTTTCTCTGAGAGTACAACAGAGTGCACATCTGCCACAGTCGTCGTGAAGGGTGTCACATTTAGGAATTGGGTGGAGGATTTATTCAGAGTCGGAGGATGACAGAAGTGGCCACTGAAACTAAGTGTTACACATGTACAGAAGCCTTTCTGCACCGATGGTCAGAGGAGCAGGGGCAGTGGGAGCTGGGCTGGAAACTGTAGTGACAGCTCATCAATGCGCATGAGGGCATCTAAAAAAACACTGTACTGTATGTGTGTATGCGAGTGTGCTTTCCCAGTGTCTGGCTTTGCATCAAGTCATTTCAGAAGAATGACATCTGCCATGACTACACATCTGTCCTTCTCCCTGGAGTACGAGGATGTACTAGTTACATCAACTTTACATGACCTACATACATCTACAGTTTGTCTAATAGCAATTTGTTATTCTTTTTGTATTAAACAGCATCTAAAGCAGCTATTTCAGAAATTCCATGGAAATCCTTGCATGAAATAATAATGATGCATCACACTTATCACACTTAAAAATAATAATAATATGCTAAGGATGCCGTGGTTTGTAACTAAGGCTGGGTATGATTTAAAAATGTTTTTAAACCGGTTCCAATACGATCCCCAGTCACCAAAAATGATATTCAAGTATTACTCACATAAGCATGTTTTTCCTACAAAAGCCATTATTCTTTTTAAAAATAGGAACTCAAACCATGTATTATTGCACTTCCAATAAGCAAAAGCAGCAGACCCTGAATTATGGTCCAAAGTATGGGTCAAGCTCCAAAAAGTCTGGATCCTACATTTCCCATAATGCAACCAATAGCTCATATTTGTTAAACCCTCCCCGTCTGCTAAATGCCCACAGCTTTCAGACTCAATGACCCCGGTTTGCAACACTGGCGTTCTTTTAGAAATGTGTGGTCTCCAAACTCAAGCTGAGATAACACTTATGACATCACTAAGATATTATCAAGGTTATTTTTGAATAAGTCCTCCAGAGCCACTGATGACTTCAGATAACTGATTAGGCAGGTTAGGCCTGAAGAGTAAACTACAGAATACATCAAACTTCTCAAATGCATTCACAAAGCAGTTATCAAAGAACCTTATTTTTTTATAAAATACTTTGAGTGACTGAAGATCAGTCTCAAATGAAGATGTTTTGAATAAATAAGTAAACAAGACTAACCTGACTAAGTGTACAATGCCAGCTTTTAGTATTTGACAATTTGCATGCGAAGGACACAGTTTGTTGGTACTTAAAAAGTACTACGGTTAGACACCCAGCCATATTCGTTGACAACAATATATTTACATTTTGTTCAAATAAATAGATTTTTCTGAGCGAGATGGAGCGAGACTCTCCCACAGCATAGGGGAGTCGAATCAAGTCCGTCTTTCCGGTTCATCAGCATTTGAATGTTTCTTCTCATTGGTGAAGCCAGCATGGGTTTAACTAAGGCCAGCAACTCGCACGCAAGAACACACACACAATTATGTTCGTCTGGCATCCTTCAGAGGGGAATGGACACTCAATAAAGCCACATCCTGGCCACCATGAAAACCCAGGAGCTCCACTGAGAAGCACAAAGAAGAAACTGGCAACCCGGGCTAAACCCACTGACATGGGAACCATGAGCTCATGAGCAAGCGTTGCCATATACTCAGAGGATGCCAAATCTTCCAGCCTTGGCCTTGAGACGCTGAAACGTTTTATCAGTCCGCCTGACGCTATTCAACGAGAACTTCTCATTTGTGTCCCTATGAATTGAGTGAAACGATGAGAGGGTGGGAGGCGTCTTTGGTTTGCGTTTTAGTGTCTGATAGCGACATGTGCGAAGGCCTGACAGAAAGTGATGATCTGGCAAGTACACAATAAATCCTGAGACAAGAATGTGGACACACGTTGAATAGAAGAGGCGACGGAGCCAACAGATAGAGAAAAGAAAGAGGACATTGGATCAAGTTCTTTTATGTAATAAAAATGTAGTGACATGGAACTAATTCGTCCTATTATGCTACATATCAACTTCATCTTTTTGTTTTTTTATAGCAGCGGTGGGATATTAAAAAGCAATGCCTCCATGAGAAATGATGAACAACCTCATCTGCTCATTGTATTCATCAAAGCATGTTTTTTTCAGCTTTATTCTGGTATTGACCGCGTTGTGTTTTTCCATCATGAAGCGCTTTTAAAGTGTTTTCTTTCAAACATTGCACCTCGTGAGTCATCATGAGAGGCTTATCGAACACAACAGCCAGAAGACAAGGTCAGCCTGAACTTACCTCTGGATTGTTGTAACAACAACAACAACAACAACAAGTTACTTTGTTGATTCTATTTGCTCTTTCCATTATACAGACATGTCAGAGGTCAGGCTCGGCTACAGTGCCGCCGGAGGCTGGCTGGTATTCAGTGTGACATGGTGCTTCAGCAGTGTGGGTGTTGGCTGTAGAAGACTTGATTCTGAACTCTGCCAGCATTAAGTGCATTCCCTACCTCCTGTTTTTAATGCTAATTTTCAATTTGCGCATAAAAAACATGTGAAAAAAATGTCAGAAAAAAAAAAGTTTTTATGCTTTTTACTTTGTCGATTTGGTTTTTTTCGCCACAGCATGCAGCTCTTTTCACAGATAAGGCTCCGATAAACCCACTGTCCAGCACCAAATGGCAGCCAGACCAAGTTAGCGACTAGCTTGTGAACATAGCGGAGCATTCAGGAGCCAGATATTTCCCTGGAGACCAAAACGGAGCTAAAAAAGAAAGTGAATATTGAACTTAGAAACATCACATGGGCACACACATGACTCCAAATCAATGATAATGTTGCTCCATGTCTGTTTGATGTGTACATATAGGCAAGTCAATAAAACCTAAAAAGTGATACATTAGTGTTGTGTTCACAGCTCATTTCCACTTCCCCCAGAAGGCAAAAAAAAATAAATGTGTAATTGTTATTGCAGCTCAGTTCATAAAAATTAAGCAAAATAGCTTAGTTGATTGTATGCAGCCATGCTGGTAATTTTGGTTTTATTTGGCCATCTGTCTTATCGGTCTTAGATATCTCTTCATTTTTAATTGCTCTGCACCATAAATTAAATTCACCTTCACATTATTGGGATAGTAGCAGAATTCTAAGAGACAGACGAACAAATAAAACCAAAACTACATGGCTTGATACAGCGGATCACAGGAGTACATTCTACATGTACGGGTTGATAAGCATTATGATCAGTGACTGAGAATAGAGGCATTTATGGAAGACTTGCTGTGGAACCCAAATGGAAATCAGCGCAGCAGCAGAAATAAACACGTACAACACGTGCCCTTCTTTGGGAAATGTAGGCAGTGTTTTATTTTGTTCTCCATTCTCTCCGTCTCTCACTCTCCCCTTGTCTCTCTTTTTCCATTAGTCTTTCTCTCCGTGTTCACAAGCAGCCCACGCAGCAGCCCTGCTTGTTGACTTTATTGTGTGAAATTACAGAGAAAGGGCCAACACGGAACCACACTCACATGTGCCCCGAAAGCTTGTGAATTTAATTCTTTTCAGGGTGAGAGAGAGAGTTGGAGAAACATGCAGATAAGCAGGTGCAGAAAGAAGAAAGAGAGAGAGAGAAAAGAGTAGCGCATGAGAGAAATTAAGGAAATGAGGGGAGGGGGGGAGGGGGGGGGGGGGGGGGTGAGGGGGGAGAGAGAGAGAGACCGAATCATTTTCAGCTACAGCTGACAACTGGAAAATGAGCCGAGGCAATATGTAATCTCCTCTGATGTAGTTTTACCTCCCAACGCCGCCTCCTGCATCAGTGGCAGCAGAGGCTACAGTGGTGAGTGAGGAGGCGCGTTGCTATGGAGTGGGAAGATTTTCAGAGAGTGAGCACCATTACAAATCTGGTTGGAGAGGAGAGGCAGGGGGATAATGAAGATCAGGAGAGAGGGACGTCGCAGGGCACGAGGACGATAAGTGAGGAGAGAGGCTGAAGGAGAGGGGAGAAAGAAAGCAATAAAGCAAATGCATCAAGGGCAGAGGTGAGGGACAGAGGTGCAGAAAGGAGTGACAACAACAGAATAAAGGAGAAGATAAATGAGCAGACAGGGCATAGAAACAAAATAATACAATCTGGTAAAGTGTTTCATTTTAACCACCTCCATTATGGCCTCGGCTCCATTTAAAGTGAAGAAAAAAAAAAGGAAAAAAATAACGGCCTGACAGATAATTAACGACAGTTTTCACTCTGCATGTGCATCTCGCCAGAAGAAAGAGCGTTTCTCTTTTTCAGCCTGTGCATTATTCATAAAATCAGTCGGATGATCTTTGAGTAGCACTTTGCCCTCAGCGTGGTTCTAGAAACGGGAAGAATAAATTGCAATCTTCAGAGGAGGAAGAGAGAGAGTTTTCATAAGATTACACACACTATGGCATTGTTGGGTGGAGAACAAGTGAAATCGTTTGTGTTGCTTCACTTCCCTCTGAGCTAAGTAGAGGAACATACAGTATTGTGTTTAGTGAACTGCGATGAAGACAGTGTTCAGCATTCAGTCATATAATCAAACTGTGGAGGCCCCCTACTGGTGGCTACTGGGAACATAAAGAGCTTAGCATGAAAACAGACAAGGTGACATGTTCTTAACTTTTAGATGGAGAAAATGTAGAAATCAATACATTTAAAATACTTATCTTTTGCAACATATGCAGTATAGCATATAGTCTTGTAAACCATCCAAGCCTTTAAAAAGCTACATATCCATCATATCTAACTTAAAAACAAATACCTAAAACTAATACACAATCTGACTGGATTCGTGATTCACCCACTGCAGTCTTTTCCACCATATATCAAAGTATTGATGGTACCAGTGAACACAGACAATGGACGACAAGCCAACAGAAAACATATTCATAAAGTATTATACGTCTCTCATAACAACTAACCAAACAACAGCCTAAACTGTCGCTCTGTGATACATCAGAGACAGAAACTAAATGAAAATATGTTGAAGTCTAGCTTTCATTCACAGTTGCCACCTTTGGCCTGAGGCGACCTACATCGCTCGCGTTTCACGGTCTTGCTGAAGCACACTACGACATGCTAGGGTGGGATTGAGCCGCCATCCCCGAGAACAACAGGCACTTAGGCTACAGCCCATCGAAGAAATAAGATGTCACGCCCAACATTGCATTCATTTGCCAGATGCTTAATTCAGGGAAATGATATCATCTTCCCGGCCCAAACACCCATGAACGCACGGAGCAATTAGGATTTCAGTGCCTTGCCCGAGAACACTTTGACATGCAGAGCCACAAACCAAAAACCCATCATTCACCGCCGCCGTGTCATACAACCAGTTAGCACAGTAAAACAATATGATGCAAGATAAAGCAATTTGTTGGCGTTAGAATTGAACTTATCCAACTCATCTCCCCTGTTCCCACAACAACAGTAAGGTGTATGTCTGATACACACATAGGTTTCATACAGTGACATGGGATATCTACTGTATATATATATATCCATCTCTCGCTATATCTCCCCACACACACACACACACACACACACACACACACAATCTATAGCATCTATCTATATCTATAGTTATCTATATAGATGCTATAGTATGTATATATATAGATATATATATATATATATATATCTATATATATCTAT
>CALSBV010012213.1:9445174-9460328 GCA_943590825.1 Bovichtus diacanthus
ATATATATATATATATATAGATATATATATATATCTATATATATATAGATATATATACACACTGTACATCTCTATCTCCATCTATATATCCATACATATATCTATCAGACTAAAGTGAATAACAACCACAACATGTAAAAAAAATGGCCTGTGTGGAAAATAAAAACAGAATCATTCAGGTTTAATCAACATCTAAGATGAGAGGCAATCAACTCCATTGATCCTGCAAGAAAGAAAGTGGGATGACCACCATGAAAAACTAAATATGGCTGAATAAAAACACTTCTGCTCAATCAGCCTGAATAAAACTGCAGTTCATGACTCTCGTTTCCCGTTAGCTGGTCAAAGTGCCGTTAGGGATCTTAAGGTTACCATCAACGTCAGGACTTTTATCTGCAGATTCTCTTTTAGTCATTCCCTGAGACTTTTTTTTTTTTAGTGGGAATACAACTTTAATAAAGTCAAATCAATTGTGCTTGACAGAGCGGTTCCTTTCAAATATTACACATTTGTATCTTTGTTCAGATAGTGTTAAATATTTGTTAAACACAAATGTTAAATTCAATCCAATTATTTTACATTCAAGGCCTCTGCTCTGCGGGAGCCGCTGGTAAAACCTTTCAACCTCTACTCCCTTATTAATAAATACTGGGATAATCAGCAGTGGTAAAAGCCACTCAAAGGCTTCTGAGGAAACAATCAATAACCTTCAACCTCAGTGTTTTTCTTTTTGAAGCGTTGGCTCCCAAGCAATGCTGCTGCTGACAGTCGGATTAAAAAGGCTGGAGGGAGCATGTTTACTACCGGAGAGGCTACAAGATAATCAATGAGATAAGCAGACAAAATGCTGCCGATGTAAAATGATGCTGCAGCTCCAAGTCTTCCTACATTTGTAATAGTGTCTCAGGACACTGTTGTGTGATGTTAAAGGCTTAGGTATCCTAGTGCTATTAATGATTAGATTGATAGCATTTGGAGTGTAAATGGCTGCTACTGAGATGTAACAGCAAGACATTAACTTACTCGATACTAAAGAACACATCCTGATTTCCAGTCTATTACCACTAGTGGGAGTAAAAGAGGGGGAAGCCTGAGGGCCAAATGTGATTCAGGAGTTTATTTGAGGGATTGCACAGGTACCAGGGGGAAAATAATCCAGATCAGCAGAACATATCAATGCTTTTTGTTACTTTACACTACAGATGAATAGTGTAAAAACAAATGAACTAAAAGATATCACCATGAAACTTTCCCAGTTGATTACTTGCATCAAGACAATTCTTTTTTTGTAATGCAATTGTATGATTAAATATGCAAATTAGGTTTTTATTTTATTCATTTCCAGGTTCTAACTTCTTGTTTCATTATGTTGACATTTACTCAGAAGTATTTTTTTTTTCTTTTTTTTTTTTTTTACAGAGGAAAAGTTTGGATCTTTTTGTATCACACAAAATACTGTCCACAGCAATTCAAGACAAAATACATTTTGTTATGTATTCAGAGAATTACATTTTAAATAAATCAGCAAATACACAAGATTCGGTCAAATCGTCACCTAATGTTTATTTCAAATGTTTTCTTTCCACTAATCTGAAAAAAGACATGTTATGGAAGCAAAAAAAGCCCAAATTCTCAAAATTGACCAGTGCGAGAAAAAATGATGCGTTTGCCTGTAGTGTCTTGCCTTCATCTAACCCCCCCCACATCATTTCTATTCAAATTACAATACTGTTTTCCATAAATCAAGTACTGCTTTCCTCCTTCATGTGCGGCGGCTGTCTGCTGGCGACCCACCTGAGAGGGTGCACTTGGTTTCTGCCCCTCCATTAAACCACATTGATCAAATGCCATCCATACTAATAGAATTATTACACAGGATGAGCTCTCTTACAAGCATCAGCATGGCAAGTCTTTACCCCGCCATAACCACTGCGTCGATCAATGACTCCCTCCTCCACGCTGCCCCACCAGCCCCCTGCCGCCAGGCTGAAACAACCCAGTGCTGAGCACAGTTATCAAGTCTCTCATGCATACACTCTGTAGACAGACGAGCAAACACAAGAACATTTTATTGATCCCAGGGAGAAAAATAAATACTTTAGTATGCAGAGAAACATTCTTCTCTCTCACCGTCCTCATCTCTGCTTCGGGAAACATCCTCTTAAAATAGCTGACAGGACGTGAAGACGAGAACAAAACTGCACTTTGCTCAAGACAGAAGTTGTAGCGACTAAATCCTTTAAGCCCAGCAACATGCAGACAACAGCAGCCAGTGTGCACTCGGAGTCAATCGATCCACACTCCCAATGTACAACACTGGTATGCACTTAACCCTGCACACAGGTTCTCCCTGTAAGTACAGTATGTATCTATTCATATTTGTCAGCAAAAATCTTCTTTTTTTTAAGTTTGTAAGCAATGCCAGATCCAAATATTACACCACTAGACCGACTTGGCACAGTCACAAGTGCCATCATCCGTTCTCCCTACAATCTGATCCTACACTATCAACACAGATGCCATTTCAATTAAACATTCCCTGATTAAGTCTGATGAAATAGACTGCAGTGTCAGCTGACCCCGTCTGTCTGTGCGTGCGTTTGTGTGCGTGTGCGAACCAAACCTGATTGAGAATGGGATTTTAATTGGAAAGTTTCAAAAATTAACATACAAGAACAAGTCTTAATCATCCAGAAGTGCTTCAGTAATACTTGTATTACAGCTAGAGACTTCCTGCCTGGATAAATTCCCACCAACAACAGGTGTGCTGCGTGGTTTGCAAAATAGAAGTAGGTCTAGGAATAGGGCCAACATTTTATGATTAATGCAGAAGCTATTAGAGGGAGTTTATGTCATGAAAATACATAAAGCCTGGTGTATAATTTTACTTCAAATCAGACATTTCCCACACAACACCACGCTCAACATCAATCTTATCTGACACCCATTCCACTGTGGGGGATGTAAATGGCGCCTGCTTGGTGGAAAAAAGAGAGAGTACCCATTACTGAGTCACATTACTAATTTAAAAACACAATACCTGGAGCATTGTGCAGTTTATCTACATGCTTAAAATCTTCAAGTACAATAGAAACAATAGATAACAGTGTCCATTATCTGATTTCAGAGCAGCAACACACTGTAGGAGTCACTAGAAACAGAGATGAGTTGTCTGGAAGCTTCTCAGGTTCACAGGAGCACTTAAGACAATTAAGGCAGACCCAGAAGACACGCATTTTGAAAAGGAACACTAAAAATACGACAGAGAAAAGCCAAACGTGTACAAATCAGGAGAATACAATCCCCTCATTCAACCCACAGACACTTACGGTTGAACTCCCTGCGGTAGACATGAGGCCGCCAGGGTCGGTTTCGTATCCAGTTCAGGCGTCGAGGCAGCTCCATGATGCCAAGCTGGTGCCAGTGTGTGATGGCCACTCACCCATCAAAGAGCAGTACCCTAACCCTTCTGCCCATCCCCAGGAAGGATAGTCCCTCCACAGCATTAGTGGTGCCAAGAGCCAACTAAGCAGTTTGGCCCTTTTATAGCTATTAATTCACTTTGTCCTGCACTCTCTGGTAGAGAACTGTTACAGTAGCTGTTGTGGTGCTCGGCTGTATTTCCCCTCCACTGCTTTATCTTTTATGCATGACTCAGTGGAACCCAACTCTCTCAGTCTTGGGGAGGGACAGAGGTAGGACTATACCCAGGAATAATCGCCTATCGACGGGCATCATCTGAAGCGAAGAGTGCACACCCGGCTGAAATGTGATGCCTGCCGGGGAGGTGGATGGACAGGAGGTGGGGCTTGTCCAGCCACCTGAGGAGGCTGGAAGGAAGACGGCGAGTCAAAGACAGTTTGTGTGTACACATGAAGGAATACACACTATTGAACCTACTCATACAGCTCCAGTATGTTGGTTTTTATTATTATTTTCTTTCAAATCTCTTAAAAACGCAGAATTGTTTTCTCATAATCTGTTACTCTTCCGTTTTTACCCTTATTTTACTGTGTTTTAGTGATTCATACCTTGCCTGTCATTAGTGTATTAAATTATAGTCATTTTATTTATAATTTTTTAATAACAGCAATAATTGTTTATGTTTTATATAACATTCAGAAAATGGTAAAAATTAACAAATCAATAAACTTTCAGTTTGCATTGACAGAAGATTTAAAAAAAAATGTAATCTACAAAAAAAAAAAAAAAGTAATATAGAAATAAATGTCATACTTTAATAAAAAAAAATAAAAAAATACCTGTACTTAAATGAACACATCACTTAACTGCAGCTTGGCAAGATTTCATGAAGCGTTACGAGACCATGACCTCTAGTGGCTGTGAGCTGCCCTCTGCAAGACATGCATGTTTCCAGTACAAGTAGAGGACAATGGATAAGAACAGTCAAAGTCACTGAAACGCAGTCTGTATTTGCCTTTATTCAAATAAAACACAGTACCTTCCTGTCTCAATCTGGTAAAACAAGACTTCCTCAGCTGAAAAGCCTTGCTTGGCATTTGGTTTGCCCGTGTCCAAAATTTAATAAATAAAAACAGTCAACAAAGCTAGCACTTGAGACAGTTCTACTTACACTAAACACTGCAACTTTGTCAAACATAACCCAACCAGAAAACAGTCGCTATTTGGTACTCAATGAAACACAACAAATATACTGCAACATTCAAGTCATGTGATTTCTGAGTATACAAGTTCATAACGTGACAATATATATGGAAATACATTGAAAAGATTCTGTATTTACTGCAGATATATGGTGGTTTTCTCCTCAACACACACACACATAAAAGTAGTAGTTTGGTTTAAATGACGACACTGACCCCAGAGAAAGCAACATTAAACATATCGGTGTGCTTCTGTTGGCTGGTGTTGTGCAAGTGCTGGAGTGAAGACATATTGTTCAATCTAAAGCCTCATCATTTCCAGCTGAGAGTTAACGGACCTTCACTGCAACATCTGAAGCTGCTCTACCACCTGAAGAACATTTGGCAAACCCTACAGCGACGTATCAATAGGTTTGTGCTCAAGACAAAAGAGCTACGCAACAATATCAAAAATAGACAGGGCCTTTAGCAGACCACACTCACAGAAGGCACAGAGTTCAGAAGTACTACAGTACAAGCATCAAAGTTTGACTGGTTTTCACCAGCTGGTAGTTCACACTACAGCTGTACTTTTTCTCACTAGAAAGCAGAGCCACTTTGCTACGGGCTCTGTGAGCAGAAGAATGTCCCAACTATCAGCCTGTTAGACACTTGGCTGTGCACGGTGAATAAATGGTCCAAGTTGGTGATATATTCACAAGGCAGCATTACATTAAAATATCCCATCTATGATACAAACTTAAAACTAGAGTGGGTAAAAAGAGAAAGATCATAAACAATCAGCAACAACGTGTGCACATCAGCATGGTTTGTTTCTGAAGAATACATGATCCTGTCATGGATTCTTGCATGACACTTACAGTATATATTTTGTCCCTGGAAGTTAATATTAGCTACCACTAGGAGGCAACCTAATCAAGTATAGCCCTGAAGATGCATTCAGAGGATTAAGGTGAGAAGAAGAAAACATTTAGCAAACATTACAGAGTGACGAAAGTCAGACGCATCATAACTAGCTAGTTCGAACTGCAAGGAATAAACGCGCTTTTGTAAATAATCTCTGAACTGGCTAATTATTACAAACCGTCGACATCTGTCCATTTGATCTTCAGTCCACTAATGATCAGGATAAAGCTTTCCTCTAACCAAGGTAGTTGTGCAACAAAACACAAAATGTGATGTGCAAATTTGCTGCAGTTTTTGGAGGACTGTCAACAAGTCCAAGAACAATGTTTCTGGACGCCGTCTGGCTGCCACACTAATACAGTTAATGTCTACACGCTTACTACATCTATATACATTTTTCTTACATTATTATTATTATATTTAGTACCACACTGGAAAATTACCCCTCCGATGTTGATGCAAACCAGTCAAAACCTCTACACAAGCAATGGGAGGGTCTTGTGGTCTTCAGTTTTAAGTTTCTTTTTCTGACTTCTAATTAATGCTTTTTACTTTCTTAAATTACTTTAATTACTTCATCATTTAATGATCTTAAAGCCCCTAAAAAAATGAAATAAGGAAAGAGTTGAATTTGTCAACATCCTGTGATATTTGCAACCGATGAGGAGTCATTTTAAAAAGGAATACGTCACCCACAGAACGACCTTTTGTATCACAATTACTCATTCCTGTGTTGCCTTGAATTCTTGAAGAAGCCTCATTTATCCAGTCGTATGTGCACCAATTCCCAAACACATGCGTTTTTACTAAAACCTTACTATTTAAAAACACTGCGGACACCTGTGCAAGCCTGAGACAAAGAGAGTCTGTAAACAGATTGATATAGTTTTGCTGTTTAAACGCTGTCCCCATTTACTTTAATTCATGAAGCATTATCTCCGTTTTGTTTTTTTTTTAATTCTTCATTCACCGTGGAAGTATGAGAGAAACAAAGTTTTCTTCGAGAATCCAAGGCAACAAGGGGTGAGTAATTGATATGCAAATGATCATTTTGGTGGCAAAGTGTCCTTTTAAAGTGCAACAAGGTTTGAAACATTGAGGTGCATCTTTCACACATTCACACGGACTACAGTAACCAACTCTTGTTAACATGAGAGACGTTTTCAAATCCACCTGTGTATTTTCTGCAACAGCCTCCTGTTTGTGGATAAATCACCTCAGGCATCTTTGCCGAGTCAATTCCTTACAGATCAGGTTGTTCATTTCCGTTTGTCGCAGTGCCACCCCAAGGCTTTCGGTCAGCTTATGTGCGTGTGAGAGTTGTAGTGTATGGGCACATGTGTGGAGCCAATTTCACAGCCAACACTGCACTGTGTAAAAGCATGTGACTGTGCTCAAGTTCCTCTGAGTTAATCTGTACAGTGCCGTTTGCTGGAGGGTTATCATGTACAACATATTTATTCATTCAGGGTAAAATCCTGCTCCTTTATTCTTACGGCTCATGTGTGAGAGAAGAGATGCGTTGAGCTCACCTCTCCAGTTTCTTCTTCTTTATCCTTCTTTAAAATCAAGCTATACTCCTCTAAATCCTGATTGTCTGCAGATCACATCTGCGTTCATTCTTGCGCTTCCATTTCACACAAGGCCTTTGGAGACGCATCATTCGATCTTCTCTGGGTCTATATTGTCCAGGTCGATGTCAGACGAAGTCACACAGCACAAGCACAGTTTCTGGGTGTACAGAGAGATCGTATCTGCAGTGACAGAAAAATCAAGAGTTGCTCTAGAGATCATCTTTGAAAATAAATCAACCAGCAACAATACAGGGTTTTAGAAAAAAAACTTAAAACTGGTAAAAGTATTACCAGTTTAAATATTTAGTCCTAAAAAAATAATAATAAATAAATAAATAGTATTAGGAGGGGACATTGTTCAACCCTTTACAGTATATGGGCTTTATATTACACTGAACTTTGAAACACTAATCTCAATCCCTCCACAGCTCTTAACACTAAAACGAGGAGTTTTTACATTTTCACATGTGCCAATGGCAGCTGCTCTACATGCAACTTACAGTAAGACTAGTAAGCTACTTTAGGAGGTTATCCATAATAACTTCACAAAACCACATTCATGCAAAAAGGGACATTTTACAGCTTACATCCCGGACTGTGAATGTTATTAATGCCTATTGCAGATGTATCTGTGCGTCGGCCGATAAGTAAGATATTGCAGGACAGAATGCCAAATTAAGTTTAAGGTCATTTTGAAACTGTCACCCTTACAGGTAGTCCACCAGAGAGCACTAGCAAGTTCATTTTTCAACTTTGAGATTTCCTGCTCAGTATGCATCTTTGCCACAAGTTTTATAAAAACAAGAAGAAATCTAAGAGACATAGAGAATAGCTAAATCTGGCATAAATCATGTAATCTCTTTTTGAGATTAACATTTTTATTTTTTAATGCTAATAAACAATATTAATAACAATTACTGCTATGACATGCACTAAGCTTCTTACCGAGTATCTTTTTGAGGAAGGCTGGTCTGGAGCTGGGCGGCAGGTAGATGCAAATGTAGTAGACTGGTGCACCAGACAACGCCACAGAAATTCCCACCAGAGAGTTGATGGTGTCGCTGTAGAGGGGAACCACCACCAGGAATATGCTGCACAAGCAATAGACGATCGGGAAGAACAAAGACAGCTGCAGGGAAGGGGAGAGGCGGAGGACAAGCGCAAAGTGAGAAAGTGGAAGTAGAGAAGAGAAATGGGAGTAGAAATAGGTTGGGGTGAAAAAAAAAAGTAGAAAGATTAAAAACAATTACATTAACAAATATTAGTTTAAAATCACATTCCTCAGATGACTTAACTGTGGCTCTAAAATCGGCCTTAAATTGCTCAGCCACGAAGATAAACAAATAAAAGTGATCAGATTCAAAACATCGTGTGATTTTAACATCGTCATAGCGCAGAGCCATTGCTGAGGGTGGTCAGGCCTGCAATGGAGGCGCAGTTTATGGGTAAACAAGTGTAAATAAAAAAAAATAAAAAGTCTAAAATGCTTGACAGAGTATAGAAAGCACATCATCTGACAAATAGATAGCAGCTTTTTATATCTTTTTACGTTTACAATTATAGTTTTCTGTTCACCCGCAGCATCTAATGAAGGTTGTGTGCTGTCAATCTTATTGAGACAGTATTTTCAAGAGAGGTCTAGATATGACACATTTGGCCAAAGCTTGCCCTGTTTACCCAGCATGCATCTTTCTAACACTGTATTATACGTCTCCAGGGGCCTAGAGCCTCTTCAGCCAGAAGGCTAGATACCTGGTTTCTGAACAGATATGACTGTATCTGCTCGCAAGCAGGGAATGTTCTGATGAATATTGTATTCATTAAAATTGCAAACCAGGGCCAGTTGATTAAACAACACAGCTTGCAAATGTGACTCAGAAGTTTCAAGGTGTCCAAGTTTCCCACAGTAGAGCTGCAACGAACAGTCAACTAATCGTTTAGTCTGCAATTATTTTGATGATTAGTTAATTGCTTAAGTAATTTTTAATTAAAAAATGGCAGAAAATGCTGTTTTCAGTCACTCAAATATAGAGATTTGCAGCTTTTCTCGGTTTTATATCATATTAAACTGAATATCTTTGTATTTCGGAATAACAAACAAGACATCACTTTGGACTTTGAGAAACAGGGATGGACGTTTTTTTTTTTGTTTTTTTAAAGTATTTTCTGATATTTTATAGACCAAATGATTAATCTACAAAAATAAATCAGCATATTAATTGATAATAAAAAATAATTGCCATTTTGCAGCCCTAAACCACAAACATAATGAACAACAATGACAAGCTGTCACTTAGTTAACATTTGTGATGCTGCATTTTTTTCTGTCCCTGTGGTTACCAGTTTAAGTTCAATTTCACGTTTGCATTTCTTATACGTTCCTGGAAGGAAGAGTCAATAAAATTTTTTACCTTAACAGGTCTGTGCATATCAGGAGCTTTGATACGGAGGTAGATCTGGCTGGCTATCGACAGACCGATGAACAACCAGTAGTTGAAACTAAAGTAGTTGATCAACTGGAAAACGTCAGGCACAGCGAGGTAGAACAGAGACATGCCACCCTGAAAAGAAAGAAAGAAATCAGGGACATCCAGGAGGTGATCAAAACAACCAAATGCACAATGTAATTTTGAAAAACCATGACACATGTGATACTAACATTGAAAAGCAAGGCAGGGATTGGGGTGAAACGCTTTATGTGGATCATGCACAGCACATTGGGCAGATGGCCTTCTCTGGATCCTACGAAAAACAACCTGCAGGAGAAGACAAAATGTGGAAAACACGTCACCATGTTTGCTCATAGGTTTTGAATTTTCAAATGTCAGAAAAAAAACTTACAGGCAGAAATAGGATTTTGTTGAATGGAGCAAATCTGCAATTAGGTGTGGCTGTGTGTACCGACCTGGAAGCAGCAATGATGGAGGAGTTGAGGCCTCCGTAGCAGGAAATGGCCACGGACAGCGGGATCAGCCATCGAGCCCAGCCCAGCACCTCATCTGCAAACGTCTGCGGAGGTATTCAACAAAGTTTCTTACTCATGAATATATTGGTGAGGTCAGTGGCCCTCAACGTTAAAACGCAGGATTAGATCATTTGCAAACAACAGTGAAAACTCCTGATTACTCTACAAATTTAAATGTGTGAAACACAACTCACAGTTTAGGTTTAGTAATAATGCGACTTAAAATAACTTAATTATTGGCCCACATTAGTATGCACTTAGCGGAGGCAGTTCACCATCATTAGAGATAAATATTATTCTAGCATGTGCAGTTCTGAAATTGAAATTGGGAAAACAGTTTTTTTTCCAATGGTAAAGGTTAGCGCTGGGTCGATTTCCGGTCTTGCCGGTTAGTAACTTTAACTGGCTGATCTAAAACACCCCCAACACTACCACGTGTGGTTCCAACAAAGCTACTTCTTACAGTTGTGAATTAAGGCAACAAATAAAATCAACTTGGTAACAAAAAGACTCTAATGCAGCAGCCCAGTGTGATACTTTATATTATAGCAGCTGTAAGATAGGAGGGCAGGTCTGCATGTATGTGAGAGAGTGGGGGAAAATCTCCTTAATTCTTCAGGAAAAACAACAACAACAACAACAGGAATTACCGCTGCAACAAAGACATTTGGCAAAATGCTGTACTGCTGTACGATTTGGTAACTGCGTGTTTGGCTGAAGCCAAGGAAACTGTGATGTGGATTGTGTTAGTATTACCTCATCTCATATGCTGATAAGTCTGCCCATGATAAGAAATCTGAGCCTGACTTGCCAGGTGCGTAACAGAGTAAAACAAAACAAACAAATTGAACGAAAGTGCAACTCAACACCGGTATGTCATCATACAATTGACCTAAAAAATTGATTCAAACTTGTGTGGGAATTATCTCTGGAAACTCAAAACAGCTTTCTTGATGTACACACTTTGGAAATCAGGGTTCTTAATAAGGATGCACTTTTAAAAATGGCTGCGGGTTGAAGTTTAAATATTAAGAACGTTCAGTGTAGCACTGAGGTGTGAAGTGAATCATCAGTCTCTCAAAAAATCTGACACAGACACAGAAACATATTTTCTGTGTCTCTCTGCTTTAATTCGAGAGAGTACAGTCCATGGTTTGTTTGAACATTAGTAAATCATGAGAATGAATACTGGGATTATCAAATACCAGTACAACTCTTCCTCCTCTAATCACATAATCAACTTCCCTATGCTCCTGTGTGGGGCTCTAACCTCTTTAGCTAAATGAGGTTCCTTCCATCATCTCGACTCATAGTCACAGATAACCAGACACTAGTGCCCGTGGCTGCCAGCCAGACTGAAAGAGATGACGCCAACAGACAGGAAGGAAAGATCAAAACCAGTTTCCCCTACGATGCTGAGCAGATGCCGTCTGGTCCTGTGATGGACTAATAGAGTTTATAGGTAGACATTAGCATGCGCACGGTCAGACTGTCAGATATGGTTCCTGCTCTTATACAGTTTCTTTAGTGCACAAGAAGAAACGTTACTCACCACAGCAACAGCGTCACTGTTGAGCACTGTGTCTGCATCCATGACGACGTAGTAAGCTATGTTGGTCAAGATATAGATCACAGTGACAATGGGCATGGAAATAGCGATGGACAAAGGCAGATTCCTGAAAATGAGAAGAGTGGCATCATTAACTCAATGCTGAGAGCCTGAGGAAAATAATTGCTACAAAAACACACTAGTACTAAAAGCTTCAGGTTGGGGGGGGGGGGGGGATTACAAATTCTCACAGTTCATTTGTAGCTGTGGCATACCGTTCCTACTGGGGAAAATGAGAGCATGATGACTTGTGAAATTCACAATAAGATTACTTGGCTTTAAGTCAGATTTATGAAACACTAGATTTACAGATGCTAAAGTCATGTGGTTAAGTAAAAGCAAATCCATCAGGAATGAAAATCAATCACGCTTGTTGTAAAGTCTTTCTGAAATAGCAGACCTCCTACCTCTCTGGGTTTTTGATCTCCTCTGTGATGAAGTTAAGTGTGTCCCAACCGGAGTAGGAATACAGTGCTGAATAGAGGGCCAAGGCCATGTCACCAGGGTCCAGTTTGGAGCCTTTGAATGAATCCTCAAAGTTCTGGTCAAAACCTACACGTACACCAACACAGGGTAGTTGCATGAGCCCAGTATATAAAGAGGTGTCAACATTCTTTGATCATCTAAGGCCTAAATATTTCCTGAATATTTAATCCAGTTAATACCTTCATTATAATCGTTTTACTGTAGTATCACTAGCATGCCTTGCATTTTATTTACACTTCAAGAGGATACATGCCGGAGGCCGTTGAGTAACAGAAAAGGACAAAAACATACATGCCACTCATCAATAACAAGTGCCAAGCACAATTCAAAACATCAAAAAACAATAAAATTAGAATTTCAAGTTATTTCTATGCAAGATGCATGAAATGTATTAATGCACTAACTAACACATTTAATATGGACTTTGAATGAGCTGGTTAAATGTCCAAATTTACCCTATTTGTAAAATAAATAGTGAGTAAAACAGAGATTCTAGGATATCCCACCTTGTCCCAGCTTTACCAGGCCAGTAATGATGATGACGATGAGAGCCAGGACCTTTGCGACGGTGGAGATGACCTGAAGAACAGCACCCCATTTCACTTTCATACAGTTCACACAAGTCAGCAGACCTGAGAGAAGGAAGAAAACAGCAGTTAACAAATAGAAACTCTACGAGTGCATTTTGAAGACGGATTCAAATTTAAAGTCAAGAACGTCCGGATAAAATATTTCTGCTAAATGAAATCCAATTCATTTCTATAATGAACTTAATGAAGCGAGGATCTGGATATACAAACATATACTGAATATTTGTGTGTAAGTGAGATGGGGGTATGAGTAAACTCATTTATCAACTTGAAAATGTGGCAGGACGAGCACAAACTCTACTGATCCAAGGTGTTGTATCCGGGTCTTCAGGAACTGGCAGAAGGATTTCCTCCTCCAAGCTCGCTTTCCTGTTGATTTCAGAGTGTGTGGCCCTTCTCTGTCACACAGTTCCTTCCTCAATGATCAGTTTACAAACAGACTTGGCACAGAACTATAAATCCCCTCTAAACCGACAGGTTTTAGGTTGAACGGCTGTATTTACATTCTCATTATTCTTCTTACCCTTTATCAAGAAGCATGGCAACGCTTAAGACTTAAGGCAGAGTTAAGAGGAAATCGACAGGTATTAAGTGTAGTTACACACATATCCCTCTAAGTGCTATGGAAACACAAACTAAATGAATCAGTGATGTTTGGAAAAGTCCCCAAGGCTTACCACTAAAAGGGTGTCTAATTAAATACAGCATGCATGGTTTAACATGCACCAGTTGAGCTGCTAACAATAACTACAAAAGACCATTTTAACAGTGTTTACTTAAAATACATTACAGCCGAGCGACTTTCCTTTCAGCTACCGTCAGAGCTTCTCCCAAAGTCTTCCTCAAACATTTAGCAGTTTGCAAAGGACTTACCAGGAGACACATAGGAGGTCAACATAAACCAACAGCTCAAATGAAATGAAAGTGTCACTGTAAAAGAAAAGGCGGAGATGTTATCTTAAAGCACTGACTGTGTTGGACTTTAGACGGCAATTGCAACAGTGCAAAAACAGTTGTATTGTACTATTTGGTGCACTGAGCCTTTTAACGTGATGCTGTTGGTTAAAATTACATTTGAAGATCAGTATTTTCTTCATGCTGTGTGGATGAAGAGAGGCTGTCCTAATTCTGGTCAAACCTTCCTACCGCAGCAGCTCCAGTGACACTCCTCTCACTATGGATACTGTGTAAAACAATATAGGTGTCAAACATATACACACACGCAGACACACCCAGGTCTCCCGTGTCCTTTCATCGCTAATGCTAAAACATATACAAGAGGTTAAGTAGAGCATGCAAGTGTGTTTCGTACAGGGAGAGCCTTACATATGATGACTGCAGCGATGAGGCGGACGGCGACGTAGGGGGATGGGCAGGTGGGGTAGAAGGGCTGGACCAGGTAGTTGGAGAAGGTCAGGGCAATCACCGCCTGACAAGCTGGCTCAACTATCAACAACGACGTCCACAGTCTGCAGCAGAATTCATAAGTCTTAATTGTGAACGCATTAATATAACATGGCTTTTATTCAATTTGAGTAGAGTAACAATGAATAATACACTTTATATACAGTATAGTATCACGAGGTGTCGCACTTGACAAAAACATTTGATCTCATTCATGTTGCCCGCCTCGGCAATACATTGCGAGCAGCCTGTCAGTCACTAATGGCTCTGTTAGTCAGTCACTTTTTTAAAAACCCACAATATTATTTTAATCACATTGTCATATTGCTCATTACTAATGCAATACAAGTTGGATTTAGCACGACGACGCCGTCGGCACAGGTTGCTGGTGTAGTATTCTTTTTTAAAATTTGCCAAAACGTGTCATAATGCTAAATGCTGGTTCAGCCGTTTTGCATAAAATCAAACCGGTTTAAATCTGTACACCGGACCGGACCGGCAAGACCGGAAATCGACCCAGCGCTAACCTTTACCATTGAAAAAAACTGTTTTCCCAATTTCAATTTCAGAACTGCACATGCTAGAACAATATTTGTCTCTAATGATAGTGAACTGCCTCCGCTAATGTCTAAATGACCACTTTCTTGAAATAAAATAGCGTAATATAGCAAAGGGCAGAAGTGTAATGTGTGAGGTTACCGTTTAAATCATTATTTAATTTAAATGTGGCAGAACTAGAGAGGAGGCTGACCTGTTGCTGGGGGAAAGTGCATCTACTATACTGTACTTTATATGCGAGCCTTTGCATTATAAGTAAATGCAAAACATTGTGGTAACACACTGCAAGAAATGTTACCATGAAAGTGAGTAACATCTACACTTGCCTGCAAAAAGGGACCAGACATACAGTAAAAAAAAAAAAAAGAAAAAAAAAAAAAACAGTATACTGAACCCTGTACTTATGCCGCGCACGCACACAAGAAAGAACATGTCTC
>CALSBV010012213.1:9460728-9498797 GCA_943590825.1 Bovichtus diacanthus
ACACACACACACACACACACACACACACACACACACACACACACAAAGTATCTCTATTGTCCATCGTTTACGGGACAATGACATAACAACATGTGTGCAGACAGAAACAGTGAGACGCACACATACCGAATAAAAGCCAAGAAGCCTCCAAAGGCCTCCAGGATATAGGCGTAGGACGCTCCAGATTTACGGATTGTAGTGCCCAGCTCAGCATAACATAACGCTCCAAACACAGAAAATATCCCTCCGATGGCCCAAACTACCAGGGACAGGCCAAATGAGCCTGTGTACTTCAGAACCCCCTGTAGGACAACAAGTGAGAATAAAGAGCATACTGTGTGTATATACATATACATAGACATATACATATACACATACACACACACTAATAATAAACATATACAAGAAAGTATCACTCGAGGAAAAACAAAAAAGAAACGCATGAATATTTCTATTACACATCAGAGCAGTCACGCTTCTGGTCTCAAAATAACTCCAGTGCATTTCCTTTACATTATTCAATAAAGACTTATTTCAGATTTAATAATATTTGAATAATTTAATGCATTATTAAAATCAAAGAGCAAGAAATCAGGGCAAATAAATGAATTGGGCTAACAAAGCAGAGACTCTTACCTTAGGTGAGACGAAGATACCGGAGCCTATCATATTTCCCACGATGAGACAGACCCCATGGAGGAGGGAAATCTCCTGCTTCAGCCGCACACCGCTGCCCTGAGACGCTGAGTCTACCTCAGCAACCATTGTGCGGGATTTACAGCCTTCAGCCTCAACTCAGTGGAGGTAACGAGGAAGTGACGAGGAGTGATAAAGAGGTTCCTGGCAGCAGCAGAAACTGAGACGAGTGGAAGTAGAGAACCATAAAATACTGAACAAAATGAAAGGAGGGGTGTAGACCAAGACAAGCTAAAGGGAGGTGGGAGTGTCACTGGCAGGCTGAGACTACGCCTGTTTCAAACAGTCATTGTTGAATCCAAAGAGTGATTCCCCACTGGGCTAATCTGTGAGGAAAAAAAGGAAAATACAGTGTCACAGAAGTGCTTTACACATCTTTGAAGGAGATCGAAGTAAGTGATCCTGGTATATTACCCCTATGTCGCCTTATGCAATGGTTCTCAACCTCGCAAGATCATTTCTGGGGGGGGTCGCCAGATGGTTGGGGAAAACATTTACATTGCATCTATACATAATATGTGTTTAGCTGTGGGGCTTACAGTAATCATATGCCAAAATGTTTAGACACCAACAACAATACTCTTAACAATAGAAAACCATTATTAATAGAAATGCTTCTGTAAGCCTGTAAAGAACTTGAGGTGATGCCACAGGTCAAGTGGCAGACGTGTTCTAGTGGATTTCATGAGTTTGATAGCTCCTTCAGATTGCATTGTCTGAAGCACTGTAGCTTCATGAGGTAGCATGAAGAGGAAAAGCTCCATTTCAATTATGTTGGTTGTTTCATAAGAATGCGGCCAAACTGCACAGACTGAATTTACAACTGACTGAGATCCAATCAAATGCAAGCAAGGCCACCTCCAGGTGCAGTCTGCAGAGCTATGTACGTGTACAGTTGCAATGGAAATTCTTCAACCCCCATTGCACATTAGGTTTATTGGCAAAATATACAATTTCTCAGCTGTTTTGCAAGAAACAAATTACACAAGAACTGTTTAAGCAGTTCAATGAAACTAATATTACAAGGGCTTTTATCCAATTTTAACACGACATGCTACCTTTAATGACTACTGCAGTCTCAACATTATGCAACACCCTGTTACAAGCACACCTGGGGTACCAAGGGCTTCATGAGTTCAGACGTGCTTGAGATAGAACACATAAATACCTGGACTGGCTAGGGGTTTGTTGAGTGGGACGTTTGATTGCATGTTAGAAATATGGCTAAGTCAAAAGAATTGTCCAAAAAAGTTCAGAGAAGAGATCAGTGCCTTGCACAAACAAGGAAAAGGATACAAAAATATAGCAAAAGCACTGAATGTTCCTAGAGATACAGTTGGAAGCATAGTTTGCAAGTTCAAAGTTAAAAAGGAAGAGTAGCTACACTACTTGAACGGGGCAGAAAGAGGAAGCTATCAGCAGCTGCCACCAGGTTCCTAAGGAAGCAAGTGGTCAAAAACCCTCGACTGACTGCAAAACACCTGCAGTACCTCAGTGCCTGTTTGCACAGTAAGGCGCATACTAAACACTGAAGGACAAATGCATATATATATATATATATATATATATATATATATATATATATATATATATATATTTGCATTTAACACCTGTAAACGGCTGAAACATCATGGAGGTGTAGAGACATGATGGTGGTGATTATCAGTGTGGCAGGAGGTTTCAAATATGTATATACTGAAGTAACATTTAAAACATTTCATATAGCCGAGTTGGCCTGGTGCCAAGCTCTAACAATAAAGTGCTTGGGACTATTTCACATCCAAACAGTCTGATAACAAACAACCCCTCTTGCTGGCCAAACAAATAAAGTCTTTCTGATTGCAAAGTTCACGGTGTGCTCGATTATGAAAGAAGAAAGATTATTAAGAAAAAAATGCGGTTTTGATGGGTATTAATGCAGACATTTTTGGCCTTTTTATAAAAAAATTTATAAAAAAAAAACAAAAAAAAAAAACTGTATTTTGGCTACACCAATTTATTAAAAAAGGAGCAGATTTCAAACTTTCAAAATTCGTAAAAAAAATTCAAACAGCCAAAAATGATTGAAAAAAATAAAAAGCCAACCATGTCCCTATTGAGGCACAAGGGTTAAAATGCCACAGTTCAGACCTTTCAGTCATTTAATGCACTGTATATTAAATCAACTGACAGCAAACTGACACTAAATTACTAACTTCAGCCAGTCAGCAAGTAAAAAGACCGAGTTGCATATTCACAGCTCTTCCCCGTTTCATGTTTGCTAAACACTAGAAAACACTGAGTAGTAATGAGTGTGATGGACAAGCGCCATGTGTCCCATTACTTGACTGATAAAAATTAAGCAAGCACCTGGTCTGCATGTCTGAAGCAATATGGCTGCTGCAGTAAAGTGCCACTGTTCACAGGCAAACAAAAAAGACATTTCTGGGGAGGAAATGATGACATTCTTTACATTCACAACTACAGTTGCTATTTATTTGCCCCCGGTTGATAAGGGAAAACACATGGATGAGTTCATTAAACTAACAAAATCACTGAAGTTATTAAACGTTACTGTTAGCTGCACACACACAAAGGAAACAGCTTCCTCATGTCAGACCCAAGTTTAAAAACTGAACCACACTTAGCGCGCACACAGCACGAGGATGTGAAACAAGGGCACGCACTACTTTGTGGTCGCATGTTCTCTTAACGTTAATTGCAAGCGCGGGACTTAAAACGCGACACTAAATCAATGCAGCTAGCTCCATGTCTCTACTTCATCCACCAACACACATGCTCCCGTTATTCCGCTCCAACACACCAATATCACGGTTTCCTTTTAATGATTAGCGCCAGATCGATAGCCCGGTTAGCACTGGGCTGACACACACGGGGCTGGTCAGTTAAACACTTTCCCTACGTGAACCCATTAGCTCACACTGGGATCCATCTAACGGGGTCCAGCTGTGCGGCAGCGCTGTAATGTGACATGGAGCTAACGGAGCTAGCGGAGCTACCCAACTGATGCAACACACTTGATGCTACTGACGTGTATAACGTTAGCTAACTATATGTGCAATGGTTATGTGAGTTCAAGTAGAAACGCTTTGCCTCCTTTTGTTCGCTCCGGACACAATGTAAAAGTGGAGAAAATAGCTGCACCTACAAATAGAATATATAAGATGAACTGGTTACCTTTGTGCCGTCTTTTCAAAGGAGCAAGCAGGAACTCATGTGCGGTGATTCTACTTCAGCTAGTTAGTTAGTGCACATCTGCAGCTCCTCCTCCTCATCATCAACCGCTGGTTGGCAACACCCACTGGCAGATAATTAAACAACCCGTAGGAAACACGAATGTTTATCATATAATTGATCCTTAAGCGATGTCAGCAACTGTGACGTTTGTTCTTTCACTTAACAGAGAGTAGAGACACCATGAGAGACCAAACAAATAAATACCATTGATCTGTGTGTGAGCACTGATGCACAGGTGTGTCACTGTGTTGGCAGCCGCTCTATGTCCCTAAAACACATTATTAGTAGCTTTTTCTTGAGTCGTTTTTATCCTGTGCTTATACTGCAATTGTTCTTTTAATTTCATTTGTTGAACTGCACTTTATTTTAGTATTGTGTATCTATGTATAGCCTAATCTGGTTCTTGGTTGTCTTTTCTATAAGCTTCTATATAATTTTTTAATTTTTCTCGATTTATGTCATGTGCCTGTTCTTTAAATGTCCATACCATCTCTACAGCATTAGGCTATTTCAACCCACAACCAAAACACTCTGTTCTTGTTAATCAATGACCATTCATAAGGTCATCTTGATATTTGTGTAGGCTATCGTTTTAAATCAACAGTAGTCTGTACGAACTTCTTTGTTATCTATGCAAATCTACTGTTTGATAAGGAATTTGGAGTTGGTATGAACTGTGGCGGTGCTTCGTGTTTCCTCCCCCACGTATCATGCATAGATTCCGTTTTCAATAAAACTAGCACAACATGCCAATAATTGCAAAAACCTATGAATTAAAGTGGACATGTCTTGCTGGATGTCTGTCTGAACGGAGCATGTTCTGCAGGGTAATGAAGATTGTATTTCGGAGGCTATGAGTTGTAAAAAATTCCTAAGGCTCAGATAACCTGAGATTTGCCGCCACCCAGTGGCTGTTGTTTTAATTATTCCACCCACTTATTTGGTAGGTTATGATTTGACCATCAGTATTCGGAGGTGATGATTGGATTTGGCTTTTTAACTGTTGTGCATGGATTATATAGCAACATTTATAGTGTGGGTGTCATTAAATATGAAAGGTGTAACCCTGTGTCAGATTATCTCGGAAGAATTGCATCACTTTGCATGTTTAGGCTTGCACAGTCTCAAATCAAATTTGTATGAAAAAATAATGATAATGAAAAAAATAAAAATGGGCTAAATCTAAATGTTATCCTGCTAAGAGTCATTAGTCCTCTTTCAGCACCATGGACAGAGAGTATAGCAGTTCTGCTCATCACCACAGAAACAAAGAGGGAAACACCCACACTGCTGAGGACCTGAACTCTCCATTTCAAGGGGACATTGGATTTGTCAGGCCTTTGGTTAAGAGAGGTGCGTCAAGGGAGTATGGTAGCTAATATGCTCTAGGAGGCACATAAGCACTCATTACTGACAGTGTCAAGCCAATCAGATTATATGTTGAGACTTCCTGTCATCAACTTCACAATAAAGCCTTTCAACATGTGGCGCATCCTAATGTAGACCTAGTGTTTGCATGACATCATGTGTTGGACAGCTTTATTGAACAGAAAAGAGCTATTTAAATGTAGGCAAATCTAGCTCAACATGCACAAGTGCAAGAATGCCCAGCTGGATATAGCTTGCTGGGCGTGGTATTATAACTACGCTTTAAAAACAAACAACTACATGATAATTAAATACAGATTGTGAGGGATAAAGATAATAGCCTACTCAAACAAATTCACCAAGGAGAAAGCTATTGGATCAAGGTTATATCATAAAACATAGGCCTACATAAAAATTTAAAAAAGCTGGAATCAGGGAATTGTTTTGTGTTTTGCATTTTTGCTTCAAAAATGAAGTATGAAAATAGTTGATTGATTGACTAATAGTTGCACCTCATATTATAAGTCGCAAATGTTCATAAAGGGCCATAGTGATGTATTTTATTCTGAAGGCTTAGTGGACTCACTTCCGGTTTTGTTGTAGTTATTTCCCGCTGACTTGATGCAGCTCATAACAGACCACCAGGCGCACCGGCAGTCCCCCTCTCTGCTGACTCAGTGCCTTACCAGCAGTCCCTTCAGCCCGAGATACCGCATCCAGCAACCGACGCACACTCCTCCGGTCAACACGCCCCGGCTCCACCACCGTACAGAAATGGCTAAGACTGCAATCGGTAAGTTTTCGACATTTTTTCCTGAGATTAAAGCGGCTTCGCAGGTTTTTGGATGCTGAGAGGCTGTGGCGACACCCATGGCACAAAAGGATGCTGAGGGATGATTAGAGGGAGCGGCCAAACTCCTCTGCAAGTCACTCCTTTAAAATGAAGTTGCAAAATTGAAGTAGCATTTTTCTGTTTTTCAATCTTTGCATTAAGAGTCATTTGTGTGCTTATTACTTGATCCTAAATCCAAATGAGCGCCGATCAATATGAGATAGTTTGGGATTCAGCTTTCAACATCAGTGACGCATTTTTTTTTTAATTCACTTCCAATCAAGCGAATTACAGAGAGTAATCCGTGTCAACACGAGAAAGGCGATTTTATTCCCTCACACAGCAGCATTTTGTCGATGCCTGCCTGCCGCACCTGACTCAGAGCCGCGCAGCAGCATAATGCAGCGACCCCACCCAACATCTCCGGTCCCTTCAAAGCTCAGGGTGTGAAATATTTCACCGTGACAAATCTCTTTATAAAAACTGGGGCATCCTATGTTCTGTAGTATAAAGCCTGCTCAACCAATTTTGTGGGTGACCGCTAAAGGCATGGATGAGAGAGGTAGAGAGAAAAGAGCACCCTTTTCCAGAATTGCTTTGCAGTCGAGGGAAGAATTTACGACTGGCGATGAAAATGAATGTCGTCTCAGGAATACCAGACACCAATCCTATTATGAAGGTTACATTATGACCTATCATGTTCGATAACTGAGCTATTATTGAGGCTTTAGTATGCTGGGACAGTATTTGGTAGAAACACAATTAGATTGCGTGTTATGGCAGGTGCTAGGCCTGGTATGTGTGTCATACTAATGCATTTTCATATCAAGGCTTGATATATTTTTTATTTATGTGCATTAGATTATTTGAACACATCACTTCACCAGGCCTATAAACCCTGGATGTGACCTGCGGGCTTCTTTGAAAAGAAGCCTATAATAACATCAGACATTAAGGAAAGTGAGGTTGCTTTAAGGGGTGTGTATAAAGGCTGAAAAGTGCAATGTGCCGGCCAGTCTAGGGAATAGTCTGTTTGTTTTCTGGTTGACTAGGCACTTGATGGATGGAGGGGCATGCAGACAGACAGCGGTAAGGGGTCCTGCATGGTGTCTGCGCTGAGGGGCAACTAAGCCCTGACTGTTATATTTATTCCCCTCTCCTCCTCCTCCTCCGCCTCCCCTTCTTTCCTCCATGGTTTGAGCTGTGGACAGGCAGAAGGGGATGGGCAGGGAGCACAGACACTCTAGGAGAAAGCAGTCAACATGCCAGTCAGCACCCAGCAGGTCGCTGAGTTCATGTCGGCTCTATTTTATTTTCAGAAACACAGCAGAGCTCTTCATATTTTCAGAATCACTTGTGTAATTCAGTTTGACATTTTCATACTTCTGAGACAGAGAAGCAAAAACCCCTTTGTGAGGCAATGAGTGTAATGTATTTAAGGACTATAAGGCAGCATGAACACACCTGCATAGATGTGAATTTGTGTGTTTTTTCATTCCTCGGTGGAGAACTGATGATTCCAAAGCCTCTACATAACAAGGTGTATCAACTATCCCACAAACTGGTGCTCAGAACCACTCCCATGTGCATTAAGGCCTCTAAGCACTTTTCCTGATTCTTATCACATACTCTTGTCATTTCCAATAAGGTGTGGTCATTCAGCTGATCCCTAAAAATCAATTCCTTTGTGTGAAGAGACACCAGCTTCTCAGACATTTCTACCATCAATTTCAACTAACTAGTCACGTCCAAATCCAGCTACATTTCTCTTCTTATCATCTGCATCCCGACTGTCGTAATGGCCCATGTGCGTGAAGCTCGAAAGGCTCCTGAACTCATAAGTCATGCTGATTTATCGCGGAGTCTCATCGATCAATGCAGCACGGTGACTCTCATTACTGGTTCAGATGACCATTGCTCTTTAAAACGAGGCTGAGAGGAAGCGGTGACATCAATCCAGCGGCGATGGTATGCCATATGCTCATGATGTGTTCCTCACTTGTGAAAATCAACATCTGGATAAGCGTCCTGGTTTGGCAAATGTAATGTTTCAGGTGTTTTAAGCAGAGCGTTTCACACAGCAACCTCTTCGGTCTGCGTTTGTAATGCACTGATCTGGATCTGCAACAGTTGGGTCATTAATCAACTAGTGTATTAACAGATATTTAATAGTTAGCCATTATGACATATGATCGGTGATCATTTAAATCACAGGTTTTTCTGCTTTTCTTGGTTTTGTGTGATAATGAACAGAATATCTTTTGGCCTGGTTGTCAGACAAAACAAGACATTTGAAGACATCACCCTGGGCTTTAGCTAACTGAGATGGCTATTTTCCAATTATGGGACATTTTATAAACCAAAAGATTATAGATTATTGGAAATGATCCTTTGTTGCAGCCCTATGTAACACTGATCTCCCTGGAAGGACACAGGGTGCGGTTTAGGAAAAACTTGCCGCCAGCCCATCCCTCCTACATCTATTGACTGGACCTGCCCTTGATCATCTGGGTACCATATTGTTTCATTTAATAGCCAATTTAGCCGTGGTAATACCTGCATAATTTTGTGATTATATTGTTGCCGGGTGGCACAGCTGTAAAGGGCCTGTACGTGCCGAACACAGATACCAAGCCCATACTGCCAGGTTATAATAGGACCCAGGAAAGCAGTAAACGCTATGATACACAGGGTCCGGTTTTCTGCTCATGGCCTTGTCAACAGCAGCTTTCCTATGTTTTTTACTTTGTGCCTTTTTGCTCAAAGTGATTCTATTGCCTGTTTTCATTTTTTTTTAGTGGGGGTTGGGCTTTTAGGAGAAGAAAAAGGCGGGGAGGAAGAGTGTGGTTGGGGGAAATAAAGGTACCAAACAGAGGCGGTTTGTGCTACGCAGTTTGGAAGCTCCCAGGAGGTGCAGAGAGTGGAAGGGTAGAGAGAGTAAGAAGGAGAAAATTGGGATTGAGAGGGAGAATACATCAGCAACAGATGAAACGGAGGCTTGGGGAGGCAGAAGTGCTGGGGGAGAGGGATGCTTGCGGGGGAGGAGGTACAGTTAGATATTGATGATCTGCGCTCTTTGGCTGATGGATGGGAAGAGGAAGTGCCGTTTTGCTGGCTGCGTGTCTGTGGTCGAGACAGGAAGAGCAGCTCTCTGACAGGATGCAGAGCTGACTGGTTGAAACCAGCCTGCCGGAGAGGAGTGGGAGCACGAAAGTGGTGTCATGTCTTTCTGAAATTATTTTGTCACATCTCAGATTGACAAACATGACCCAACATGTCTGAAACTCAGCCGGTGTCTTTGAACAGACGCCGACGTTTGGACACTTCCTGCTGGGGAACGTCATTTTGGATCATTTGTCATTTTTATGTGGCCGATCCGCTGGGAATGAGCTTATTACTACAGCAGTTACAGAAGGAAAATATATTTTCTCTGTGGAGAAATACAGAGGCAATTTCATATTTTTGCACAATAGAGAATCTCATATATTTTTCATTAGGGATATAAAAGAAAAATTGGAAGAACTCTGAGTTAGAGAGCTGTTGCAATTTACAGTGCATGCTTATCTTCCATGAAATTAAATTTGCTGTGACACAGTCATAGTAAAAAACAAGCTTAAGCACCACAAATTGAGCTAAACAAACTAGAATAGAGCTGCATGTATTTGTTAGTTATTCATTTAGTTGAAAATGAAAAAAGCAGCTATTTTCATAATTCATTAATCCTTCGTTATTTCTTAGGTAAACATGTGGTGGTTACAGCTCCTCAAATGTGGGGATTTGCTGCTTTTCTCTGTTTGATATCCCTGTACATAAAATATCTCTGGGTTTTGGACCGTTAGTCAGACAAAACCAGACATTTGATGGCATTCTTATGAGCTCCAGGAAACTGTGAAGGGGATTTTTCAGAGGTATTATAAATGTTTTAAGGACCTAACAGATAAACCATTAATCAAGAAAATAATAATAATCATTACTTTCAGCTCTAGACTAGAAATCTATATCCGAGTGAAAACATTATTGAATACAGAAAAGGCCTCACCCAGAACTTGGCAACCACTGAACAAGAATCTCTGCTGATCTGCTCCATAAGCACCTAACCCAAATTACGTGCTCCACTGAATTGTTAACTGTTTGAGTCTCCTGCTGTGGGGTTGTGTGTGGGAGGAAATGGCTGCTGTGGTCTTGACATATACACGGCACTTAATGAGCTTGTGACAACCCTCCAAAAGCTCTGTTCCCCCCCTCGCATCAGCAGAAATGGTGCGGTCTGCTAATTACAAATTAAAGTGCCATCCACCTGAGGTGGCTGCTTCCATTAGGAGTCCTAGGGTCAGTTGGTGGCGGCTGCGTCCCACTGGGAGCTGCCTCCTTTACTGGTTTTTAATCCTCCCAAAAGCCGAACATTTTTCTCCATCTTCATCTGACAGCAATCTCACTATTTTCTGTTCCACTATCAAACTCCACCTTTATCTTTATTCCCATTCAACCCCTCTCTCCTTCCACCCACTACATCTCTGTTTTTTTCAACCCATCCCATGCTCCCACCCTCTCACACTTCCTCCTCAGGGAAGGGGTTAACAAGGCCATCAGAGAGTAGTGAGAGCTACATCTGAGAGTTGATCACATTACTGTGGCGTCTGCCAGTCTGCAGGGCAGAAAGTGAGACAGAGAGAAAAGGAGTAGAGAGTGAGCAGGGAATATGAGCGAGGAAGAGGATTTAGATTAATCATACAGTACCCCCCCTTGGAGAAGCTCTTTTACAGTAAATTTCATTTCTGGCTTTGCAACTGAAAATCATGAATCAACGTGTCGCACTTCAGCCCTGCAGGCCTTGTGCTCTGGGTGATGGATTATGCCATAATATGACAGTCGGCATGCAAATTTCCACCATGTGGCAATGCACCCTGACAGAACACAGCAGCCATGTGTAAAAGCAGAATATTTCACAAACTGCAGTGCGTTGCAGATATTTTTGCCGTTCTCCCTGCAGGGACTGCTGCTGAACTCTGGGCTCACATTACAAAGCACCAGATGCCAAAAATATAGAAAAAAGAAAATCAAGGTTAGACAAGGTTGGCTGTTCTTTTATTTTCAGTTTTTTCACCGTCTCCTTTGGAGCACTTTGCCCCTCCCTATTGTGCAGGGCGCAGGTTGCCAAATACAACAATTTGATTTGATGCCAGCTTTGCTTCACTGTAATTAACCTTTTGGACCATAAAAGGACCAGGGGTGGAGAGTCATAGTGCTGTGTTATGCTGATAAGCTTAACCCTCAGCTATTAGCGTCTCTCCACAAGCCACAGACAAAGAAGATAAGAAACGAACCCAAAGATTATCTATCGTAAATCCTGCTTTCTTTGCCCTCTAAATCACCTAAAAAGCATGATGTTTTCTCGTGTTAGCTACAGAACGGCTGAGAGACAATAGGGCGTTGGTCTGACAATGTTAATAAATAATAGACCAAAATGAAATGCATAGCTAATGATGTGTGGAGAATCCCGTGGGGACGGCAGCATCTTGGCTTTTGGGGAAATTAGGCCAAGTAAGGACACATCCATCTTGCTCCCCTCGCAGCTCCGTGAAAACAAAGGCCACAAAATGCCTCCAAAACCCAGGGCAGCTCAGCTCCACAAGACACCCTTTGATGATTTTCTTTTTGGAGGACTTGATGAATAATTATTCCCCTTACAAATCTGGATATTTACATCTGGAACCTCCTGTGGAGGTAGAAGTGGGTTAACGATGTTTCATCTTTTTGTATGTTAGTAGGTTAATGATATTTTGTGTATGTGTGTTTTAGCGGTGCGCTCAGTTTACATACACTCGGTCATGTTTCGATGTTCCTCCACAGCTTACAAAGAGAAGATGAAGGAGATTTCAGTTCTCTCACTCATCTGCTCTTGTCTGTACCCCGAGACCCGCAAAAACATCATGGGTGACTTTGAAGGTACGTGGATATATGTATATATTTTTTAAATCTTCTTTCTAAAACATGCTTTAATTAAAAGTCATACTTAGGTAACAAAGGTTTTTTTTGTCTTGTTTATGCTCACACATGCAGACATGGACATCAAGCCCATTAACAAGCGAGCCTCAGGCCAGGCCTTTGAGGTCATCCTTAAGCCGACCTCCCCTGTGTCTGACGCTGCCCACTGTGTCACCAACCCCCCAAAGAGGGACCTTTCCCTGGAGGACATCCAGAAGAAACTGGAGGCAGCTGAGGATCGGAGGAGAGTAAGGATGTTTCCAATCATTTTTATTGCGCCCGGTTGCCACGTATCACTTTGCGTTAATAAAAGCCACAAAAAGCTGTAAAGAAGCTTTTTGTGATACCCAAACTAATCCATTTCTGATCTAAAACAAAAGGAGATGTTCATGCATAACAAGTACTTGACTTCCCTTGCCATCAAATTTGACGTGTGGATGTTTGGTCAAGCATGAGAACTCTAATCAGACACTGGCTAATTCCTGCATCGGATTGATTTGAATGTCAATATAGTCAATACAAGCAGCTGACGAATCCAGCAACCCACCAACAAATCAATCACCGAATCAATAACACAATTTTTTTAACGCCATTTGTCCAATTCAGTGGGTCAAACATACAGTATATTATTGAAATTATAGTACATGCCAAGAGTGGAAGGCGAGACATTGTCTTACCTCGTCAACATTTTTACGCTTAACATTAATGTGTGAGTTTGATTAGTTGCAGCCACTCTGACCCCTGCTTACATTTTAAGAAAAATCGATGAGTGGTAAACAGTAAATCATTGTCTCTCTATCGACCCTGGCTCTCTGACCCATTCCCTCTGCTGCTCGTCACTCTTTCTTCCTTCAGTCCCAGGAGGCGCAGGTCCTCCGGGCCCTGGCTGAGAAGCGGGACCATGAGCGCGACGTGCTGCTGAAGGCCATGGAGGAGAACAGCAACTTCAGCCGCATGGCCGAGGAGAAGCTCCAGGTGAAGATGGAGCAAAACGAGGAGAACCGGCAGGCTTACCTGACTGCCATAATGGAGCGCCTGCAGGAGAGGGTAAGAAGCAGGGGCACAACCATCATTGTAGATATAATAAGGTCATAAATCCAAGTCACACTTACCACACATACCAAAAAAAGTGATTCTGGTTATTTGGATTTTTAACATTCTGTTTATTCATTTAACTATCCAATGATATTGTCTGTTCAGTGCATTTTTATTAATACCAACATCAGCTCTAAATAAATTCCTACTTGCTCATTTCAAATGAGTGATTTACTAATGTAAATTAGGTTGCAAAATAATATTCAGCAGCGTCCAATCAAAAGCAGTCAACAGGAATCACTCTAGCATCAGAATCTGTGACGTGAGTGCTGGGCTACTAACTATAACTTTTATAACATTTTATTTATATATGGACACATGGATAAATGAGTTTCAGGTTTAGTAGCATTCATGTCGTCAAAAATGAAGTGGGAAATATCTGATTATGCTAACTGAAGCTATTTAGTGACTCTTTTAGTCTGATGTTTTGTCATTTGAGGCATATTATTTTATTTGTGCAATGTCATTTAAAATCTTCCCAGTGCACATGATTATTAAACGGCATTTTGAGGAGGTGTTGGGTCAGAGATGTCAGCCCTACTCCTTTAGCCACCTCACTGTGAACGGGCCATATGTTAGCAAGCTAACATTAGCTTTGTCTGTCGGTTCAGTAGGCCACGTAATAGTTACTCCAGGCAGTTACTGGCTGTATAACCGACACAAGAAGCAGCTAGTGTGTGTGTGTGAGTATATCTCCACTCACGTTATAGTCTAAACAAAGGCAGTGCTGGTATGACTGGCACCTGGTGAGAAGGGGGAGGACAGAGTGAAGAACACTTATAAAACAGGAGAGAAGAATGACAAAAAAAAAGAAAGAAAAGAAAGACCTGCAAGTGGAGACAAGAGGAAGAAAAGGGTGAGAAGGGCTGCTACACCGGTTTGACCTCTGTAAATGGAGCAGCTTTCAGAGAAGATTTACGTTTGACAAAGACAAAGATGGAGTCTTGTGCTTTGAAGGTGAGAGATAAAGTCCTGGAGAGAGGAGGACAGGAGGCAGAATAAGTGGAAAAGGCAAATGTCAGGAAAGGCCTGGCAGAGAAAAACATGACATCCTCAATCTCTGTTTTTTTCCCTCTAGGAGAAGCATGCTCAGGAGGTGCGCAGGAACAAGGAGTTGAGAGAAGAAGTGACAGCGTGAGAAACCCCAACAGGTTCTACGTCCCACCTCCAAACACCCCTCCCTCCGAGCACCACCCCTAACCCTGAGGAACACCCCTCTCCCAACCTTGTCCCACATGTCCTCACCTTCTCCACCCCCGCCGCCATACCCCCCCATACTACTATGAAACTACCACAGCCTGAGACACCACCCCGAGACAGTGGGAAGTTCAAATGGGGTTGGGGGTAAAAAAAAAAAATAATAAATCATTTCGGAAAAACAAGAAAAATTAATGTATCCCACTCACTCTTCCCAAAAAAAGAATGTTTTTGCTCCGTTACAAATGAGAATCAATGAAAAAAAAATCTAATTGACAAGTGACAGTGGGTATTGGTTTTTGTAAATACTTCTTTTTTTGTTATATACAGTACGATACAAGCAGCAAAAGTATTGATTGCAGTGTGCCATTTTTTCTATATAAGTTTCCTCTCCCTGCTTATATATGGATGTGATAATTTGTTCATTTTCATGTTGTGTTTTTTTTTTTTTTTGTTCATTTCAGCCAGAAAGTCGTTTCAGGCGTAGGTGTTTGTTGTGAGTTTGCCAGCTAGCTGATGTTTGCTGCGACTGGTTGCGTCCTCACAAGGCCCGCATCCTGGCTCCGTTCCCTCGTCTTTCAAGTGGCCATTTACTCATTTGACCCTGCAGATTTGGAAACTAAATTGGATCTGTGTTTGGTCGGAGTGATTTTCCACCAAGTTTATGCCAATGTCCCAATTAGCGAGGGACATGTGCAGGAAAGTTGGCAGAAGGAAAGGGGACAGTTGGCTTTCTGCGGGGACTGCAAGCCGTCGCTGCACATCCTCTCCCGTGAGGTAGATGGTGACTGTACCGCGGGAGAACACTATAGCATTTAATGAGCCCATCCTCATCTTCCTTCCCTCCGTCTGCAACCTCTTCATCTCTCCACATACATACTGTAGAAGTACTCACTCACACGCTCTCCACATGGGCAGGCATTTAGCCAATCATAGCGCAGTGCTCAGGAGGACCTCGCTAAATTCTGTCCATCTGGCACCGGAAAGCTCACGTAACATCCCTGACCAATGGCGGGCCTCTTATATTCCTCAGAAACAAGCTTGCAATCACATTTCAGTCATGTGTTACTGTACTATACAACACAACTGAGGATAAAGTGCATCTCAAGACAGCTGGAGTGCTAAAAAAAAAACCTTCACCAGACTACTTGTTACTGTGAATCTTAAATCGGAGGAAATGAAAATAAATTCCACCTTTCTCCTTTTCTTAGAGGCTAGAGTAGTGCCCAACATCATCCGCGCCTACTGGAATCATTGCACTTCACTCCAAGACACTGTAAAACCGTAAGGTCGGCACAAGAAAGATAATAAGCCATAAGAGGTATAGCTGCAACAATGATAAATGAACACAGTATTGCCATCTGTAAAGGTGTACATGAGTGTATTATTAAGTATTGGAATGACGGTCACACACGCACGGTAGGCCCATAGATGTGTGTGAGTGTGTGTGTGTAATGCAGAAAGAGCGGATGGATAACAGATTGTTTGTGCCATGTGATATTGACCTGGTGAAGTATAAACCAACACCGTTACAGTGTGTAACAACAAGTACATGACAGACAGACTATCCTACCTGCCTCTCTCTCTCTCTCTCTCTCTCTCTGTCCTCTGTCCATTTGTGTGTTCCCCCCCCCCCCCCCCGCCCCCCTCTCTCCACGTATATCTTTGTGAGCAAGCAGTGGTTAATAAAGATTTGGGGTTCAGTGAATGAAACTGGCTTTGAGAGTGATTTCTTTCAGACACTGTGATGGATCATGTTTCCAGGTGAGCTCTCAGGTGGTGTCACTCGAACATTATACAGGATTGGGACAATGTGTTGAGACACAAATTACCATCGGGATTTCCATTGTACTTTAACCCGTTTACAATCAAACATTTATTAGTTTGGTCTGTATATCAGAATCACAATCTGGTTTATTGCCAGGAATTTGCTTTTGGTTTATTGATGCGTAACATAAACATAGTAAGAGAAAATAAAAATAAAAGTACTAAAATCAAGAAACATAAATATAGAATAGAGGAATTTGCAATCAAAAATATTATTTAAAATACTGTTACTGTTGCGTGCTTGTAAGTTCTGACATAGTCGGAAAATTAAAATTAAAAGTCGAATGAACTTAAAATGAATAAAAACTTACACAGTATATTTACATTAAGTTAATGACAGAAGATTAGTTGATTCCACTAAATGTCTGTAGGATTGTTTACAGTGTAGTTACTGGTTACTTTTTAGATTCCTATATAACATAAAAAACATATGATCAGTTTATAAAATATGATACCTTACTAAACAGGGTATAAAGTACGACAAAGCAGATCCACGTTGATAAGCTACAACATTAAAATAACTGCTTAAAAGTTAATGCATCAATAATAATTCTATATACATAATAATATGTATACCTTCCAAAGGTTTAAATTTGGGCTGCAACTAACAATTATTTTAATTTTAATTAATGATTAGGTCGTTGATTTGTCTATAAAATGTCAGAAAATGGTGAAAAATGTCACTCAGTGCTTCAGTTGTCAGTTGCTGGATTACCAGTGATCTCCAGCAGGGGGAGACAAACCACAAGTTATCTGAACTAAAAATCTCATTGACCTTGTGATTTTGGCTGCAGTGAAGCTTACATCACCACCTGGCTCTGCATCATCTTCCGTAATCAAATTAAAAAGTGAAGGAGAACGACGGGAGAGATCAAAGGGGGAAGAGAGAGTCTACATTTTGAAGAAACGGATGAAAGAGCGAAGGATGTTTTGGCGAGTGAGTAAACTTTTGGGGTGACGTCATGAAGGAGCTGAGAACAGAAGGTGCAGCTGGTGCGAGCTGAAACGATGGCAAAGGGACAAAACTGCCTGCACACTTCCTTTCTCACAGTTTTTCAGTCCCGCTCTTCTTCTCTCTCCTTTGATCCCTCCGTCCCGTTTCTTACTTCCCCCCTTTCCCTCCTTATCCAACTCTATGCTCCATCCCTCCTTCCTTTCCTTCTTCATTCTCTTCCAACCTTCCCTCCCTCCTTCTTTCCTCCTCCTCTAGTTCCCACGCAGCACATGGGGCCAGCCGGGCTGCTATTGTCCAGGATATCCCCTCCTTGTTAATGGTTTCCTGTGCACACACGGAGGGCTGCTGAGAGAAACAAGCAGCCTCATCTGATACCAGGCGTCGCCACGTACCGCACACACACGCACACACACACACACACACACACACACACACACACGGACAAACAATGTGAAAATGAACACACACATAAAGAGACGCTGATAAAGCCACAGGTGATTTAACAGAACTTTTTTTTTATTACAGGGAAGTTGTCATTAGCACCAGCAACAACTTTGAAAAGCTGCGAAATATCAGATTTGTCAGTGCTTGCTTCTGCTTTGTACAACCATAAAATATACAAACTCACAGTGAGGTTTACCAGAAGACAACAACATATCAGATGGAAAGCAGGAAATGGAATTGTATTGCCTTGTTTTGCTTCAACTACTGTGACAGATACAAATGTGCTCTGTTGATAATACAGGTCGATAATGCTGCTACTTTGAACAGGCACAAGAACAGAACTTGTAGACAAGGTAATAAAAATCACCCAAGCATTAGGAGAAATTACAAAAAAATGTGGAGCAGCTGGTAGAAACTGGTAAAACATATGTGAAGCCTCAGTTGTTAAGGACAAGATTTACTGTAGAGAGGAAACATAACTTAGGGAAGAAAGCCTAAACAATAAGGCACCATATGAACATGGTCGTGGATAAATCACGTTTATTTCAACCAAGCTGGTAGCTAACTTCTGTTCCCAGTATTTAGTCAAACAAACACCTGGTTTCGGTTATTCCACCCCATAAAATGCTGTAAAAAGGGGGTGACTCTCAACCACCTCGAGCCCTCCTTTCACACACCCCTCTCTGTATGTAACCAGGGCACCAACACTGGGTGTTTCAGCGCAGAGGGAAAACAAAGGGGGGACAGTTTCGCCCAGGAACGTGACGGGCGGCGACTGCTTGACCATCTGGAAAAGCCATTCCTGATAGGCTGACAACAGTGGGTGAAACTTCTAAAAGGGGTGGGCAGGAACAGAGATCAATCACAATAAATCACTCTTGTTGCTTTTGAGTCGTGGTCCCCCTCCGCACTGTTTTCTCTTCTATACAAAACACAATACATTAGCAAGAAAATAAAAATCCTAGAAAAAATGTGTACTTTCTTAGCTGGGAAAATATAAAGTCTTGTCCTTGAAAGTCCAGCTCAGCTGGGTAGTGAGTTGAGTCTTTATGTAGATTGTGTTGAGGTTTTCATCTCAGTCAGAAAGCTCCTATCTCCATACCCCAGGGTCTGTAGGGTTTGCCCACACTGGATGTTGGGATTGGGGCGCTGATGGCGGTGGTGGGGGAGATGATGGGGAAGGCGCTGAAGGGGAATGGGAACGCCGAGAGGGATGAGAGGAGAGGATTGGAGAGCTTGGACACTGATGAGGAGACCAAGTGTGGGACGGTGGTGGGAGCCGCAGTGGTGGGGGGGACCCGGATCGGGCCTTGATCTGAGTGAGGTGTGCCGCTGCCGCTGCGCCTGACTGGGACGTGAGTCTCTGCAACGGACGAGGATGAAGAAGAAGAGGTGGGGGAAGAGGTGGATGTAGATGATTGCGGGCTGCTGGTGGCGCTGCGGGGTAAAGGTGCCAAAGGTGCCCCCTGTTGGTGCTGGAGGAGGAGTGGGTGCGTCAGGTGGGCAGGAGGGGATCCGAACGCAGAGCCCCACGCCAGGTGGCTCAGGCCAGAGTGAGCCTCTCTCTGACTGGCATAGTTGTTAAGGTGGGACACCAGGCGGATCCGCAGGGGGTCTGCGCCGTCCAAGCCTTCAATTATGCTCAGATAGCGGGCTGTCTCAGCCAGGCACTCCCTGAAACCCAAACCACGGTAGTCCATCGCCAGGGCATGGGCGTCAAAATAACCTGAGTGGAGAGGAAGAAGACAAGAGGTTAGTTAAGAACATGAGCTGCTACAAAACAAGTTTGTCCAGAACTGAAGGATCTTTGTCTGACATGAATCAATACGCCCCTGGCTTTGAGAGTATGACCGAGTCAAGAATCAGTCAAGACAAGAGAGACCAGTTTAAATTAATTTTTTTCATCATCTACATGTTTATTTATTATTTTTTTCCATTTCTTCTAAAGAACAAGAGTGGGCACAAAAGTCAATGTTAAAGCATGTGAATATGATTTTTCTGTAACAATAATGGATCTCAGGCATACCTTTGCCTCCAGCAGCATGAAGCATCTTCAGATGGTCAACAGTCATCTGCAAGATCTCTGCTTTCTCCAGTTTGGCTGAGCCCTTCAGAAAATGGAGACGAAAAGGAGCCAATTAGATTTAACTAAGAATCCACATAAGCATACACGGACGGAGTGGTTTCATATTTTTGGATTAAAAAAAATGTTGATTGTGTAATTGGTGTTAAAGTCGTGTTGCCTGTTACCTGCTTCTCAAAGGCGCTGGGCACCAGCCTGCGGAGCTCGCTGAGGCTGTTGTTGATCCTGTCACGGCGCCGCTTCTCGATTATCTGAGGAAAGACACAAAAAAAAAAAAAATTATTATTAGTTATTTTCAGAATATGTGCATATGGACATCATGCACGAGATTTCAAAACTGCACAAACTTATTTGTCCAAAAAAAAATAATTAAATAAATGCACTTACTCCTCGACGCCTTTTTCTCGCCTGCACCTGAGTTGATGTTGCGGGAGACATGGAGCCGAGAGGAGAGCTCATGTTCCTTAAAAAAAAAGAAGTGAAACAAGAGAGGCCCAATTAATATCCAGAGGATGTTTTTCGACATGATTCATAAATATTACAACTACTGTTTCAGGTGTTTTGTCCCATTCGTCTATCCATTAGTCTAATAAACGCGCACACTTACCCATTCTCATCCGCGCTCTCCTTCTCCACCTCAATAGTCTCATCCAGCTCGCTGTCCGAGGAGCTAAAATCGTGATTCCTTTTCATTTTGATTCGTCCACAATAGTCCTTCAGTGTGTCTGCTTGTTGTGTCTTCCAGTAGTGCGTCTGCCTACGTTTGCCCGCAGAGTCTCCGTTTGAAGCGCACAGCTTTCCCACGGTGTCATTTCAACGCTGGTGCCGGCCAACAGGGGCGGGGACTCGGGCGAAACCAGCCAATCACAAGGCGGCCGTGGGTTTGAGTGACAGCGCAGTTGGCCCAAGCACATCCAAGTGCGCTTTGACAAATCAGAGAGGAGAAAGACAAGTGAAGACGTCTCACTCTGTGGGTATTATGGAGGTGATTTAAAAAGTGTAGCCTACCTGTCAGTGATATCTGCCTCAGGTGTCTTAGTATGGAAACACTTTTATTTTACACCAAAACTATTCCTGCCATCCAAAACCTTTTGAGAAGTATTTATTTAAAATAAAAGCTGAAGTTAAGTTCTTAGGTTATCAATGCACCTTATTAAATCCCATATTGACCTGATATCTTGCTCCATTCTCAATTTCCAGAAATGATCTGGACTTAGACGTATGTTATTCCCAGACAGAAAGAGTCGATGTAATAGAGTATAACCTACCAAGGCCAAGCAAAAAAGACTTATGAAGAATTAATTTACAAAAACAGAAAAAGGCCAATTTTTTTTTAACAAACAAACCGACGGCAGTTTGATTGATATTCCCTGCACACACAAAATAAAACAAATGAACCCTTCACATGTTGTGTTGTTGTTGTCTTTTCTTGTCTTTTATATGTTGATGTATTTAGCAGGTAGGCTTCCTGCACATATATCTAGCCTACTGTAGATGGAAGACATGTCTTCATTGGTCAAGTCAAGTCAATCTACTTGTATACACACTCTGTCCTTAAATGCTGGTTCCCAAATATTGTCGTGTAATTATTTCCACGTCATTAGCTTTATATCATTTCCTCCTGCCACGTGTCAGCTTTGCCTTGCCCTTTTTGCTGAAAAGGGAAGCTTAACGTGTTTCCGGCCACATCGGAGGGATCACCTGAAACGTAGATGATCTTTGGAGAAACTCTGAAAAGCGGTCCGTGACTGCCCCCACCCATGCCCGCCCCCTCCTCCCCCGTGTGTGTCCCGGTGGTGATGAGGAGTGGCTGGCCGGCTGTCAGCACGCGCTGGCCGTGGGAAAGTTCCCTAACCGGCGCTGATAACCAATCAGAGGCCGACGGCCGTCTCCGGCGCTGGAATGAATGGAGCAATTGGTCGGGGCGACGGGCGGTCTGCGAGCGAGCGTGTGAACCTGTAATCCAATACTAACTCAGCCCGGGAGGAGAGACTGGGAGCACTGCCGCAACCAGAGGAAGCCACCAAGTCTAATCTTACCCCACAGAGAGACCTCATGCACGGTAAAGACGCTGTGGGGACTTCAAGGACTTTCAACAAAAGACCATAATGCAATCAAAGCAGTCCTCGTCCCTTTTCCCCTGGAGTCTCCACATCATCACCACCACGAGACTGGTGGCTCCTATAATGGTCACACTCCCCAAATAATTTGACAGATCTGCTGGTGTGTGTTTGTATTCATGGAGGGCTCGTGTTACTGCATGTGGAGCTGGTGCTCTTCAGTGGAGGGTCTCCTGCAGGGCATGTTTGCCTGCACTGTGGCATGTTTAAAGAACAGACTATCATTCAGTAGAGCAGGATAATAGCATGTATGATAGGCCAAGACATAACTTCCACATGCCGAAGCATTTTGTTTTACTTTAAAGCACCTTGTAATTTCTTTTTGCATTATTCTTATTATTGGTGAATGTGTAGCTGGAGCAGGGGCAGGTTAGCTTAGCATAAAGACTGGAAACAGGGGGAACAGCTGGCCTGCTGTTCAAGCTACAGCTATGATCTGCAGTGATGGAAACACGTGCTCATTTTTGCCCTTCTCAGGCGCGATGCTATGTGACACGTGTTTAAGTTAATATGTAGGCTAATGAATACAATCAACAGGGATTTGGACGATTAGTATAATTTATTAACGTACAAAACATACCAGACAACAGTCATGTTACCTCGCTGATCATGGGGAAACACACTCGACAGAAACAAAATAAAACTTTGTTAGTCTGTTAGATATTCCTGCAGGGAGAGAAACTACAAACAGAAAACAACTATATGTTTCACTCATCAAATTAAAACTTTAATTGACACACATGATTTTAAAAGCACTGAATATGTCACCTTCTCAGTTTCACAAACATCGGATTGTTAACATTGTTTGCAATCCACATTGGAACCACTTGGTACCGGCAGCACACTGACGTTTCATCCGACCTGCCCGACCGTCTGAAAAGAAAACCTGTCTTACCTACTGCATGAAAATAATATTGCAATACTGATCAAATACACTGCCATTCATTCTGGGGAGAATGTACTGTTTCTGATTTATTATCTTGTGCTGATAAAGATCAACACTATATTATGGATCTGTCATAACCTCCAAACACGCACGCACGCACGCACACACACACACACACACACGCACACACAGTGATATGGTGATCCTTATCAGTGGGAGCCAAAAGCAGCCAAAGGCGTATAATAGTCATCACAGAGAGAGGAGGCTGCCTTGTTTGGTTTATTTGAATGAGAGGAAGCACTTAGGGCTGTTTTCATCTTATTGTTGTCGTACCGGACAGACACACAGATGCACTCTAACATTTATCGAACTGATTATTGGTGTGTGTGTGTGTGTGTGTGTGTTGTGGAGTGGGGGTGTGGGAGTTGCTTTCACGTGCGTCTGAGTACATGCAACCTGAAGCCTTTGTCACAATAAACACAGGTGTGCGTCCACTTTAGTTTCTGACTGTGTGTGTGTGTGTGCGTGTGCGCGTGTGTGTGTGTGTGTGTGTGTGTAACTGGGAGGCGGTGGGGGTGAGCCCTCTTGTTGTATTTCAAGTTCACCCAGAGTTCCCACGCTGTTATTTTCTGCACGGCTGTCTTTGTTCTACCGGTCTCATCACATGTTGTGATTAGTAGGGCCTTTCAGGGGCCGCCCTTTGAAGGTGAGGGCCCGCGACACGACATCATCAAATCCCCACCCGCCTCCTCCTCCCACCCGTCCTCCCCTGTTCTCTCGCTGCAAATCAGGCCACCAAACCGATTCAAACTCAGGGCCAAAACAATGAGGGTTGCAGTGACGGTTCACCTCCGTTGCTCTCTACTCTTGTATTCGTTTCTCTTCTTCTTCCACGTCTAATTTCCTGTTTTCACATATTTTCCTTGTTTTCTCAAATCGTATCCTCGGTCTGTCTATCCTCCTCCTCAATCAGTACTTTGGTGCTGGGATTGAACCCAAATGTTGTCTCTCCAAACCCGCTCTTTAGCTGCCAAATCCTCTCAAACACTGAATTATTGATACACATGGTCAGTCCAAAGGAGAGACATTAACAGAATTATTTCAAAATGAAATGTTGGATCGTCCTGACATCTTGGCCTGAATATATTACGTTTCCATGTCTCGCACTTCACAAAAAGGAATAAACATTTTTTTAGCAAAAACATATCGGTGCAGAAAATTGAGTCGAGACTGTCTTACCAGAAGGAAACAGTTTGGGTTTTGCGTGCACACTCAGGCTTTGAAGTAGTTTTAAAGGCGGATTTCAGCATTAAATTCACGCCGGTGCTGTACTCAGTCCATATTTTCTGTGTCATTACTTCTTCTGTATATTTACACAATGGTCCACTTGTCATCAGGTGTTTAGTTGTGTAAGTTTGTTTGGATTTGATTTCCTGCCGAGAGCACGTGTGGATCTACATGACTTCAGTGAGGGTAAATTCAGCTAGGCTGCAGTGTTGACGGAGTGGCAATGATGAATGATGTTGATATCATGTTCAGGAACTCTCAGTTACTCCTTAACCAAACAAATTCATGCCTGCTGTTAACTACTTAGGATATTGTTAAAAATGACATTAATAGGCACAAAATGCAAAAAAAATGATAAGGTTGTACAATGTACAGTATGATACAACAATTGTACTTCTTGTCTGGCTCCAATTGAGGGTAAAGTGTAATTTCATTGAAATAAACAGAAGTATACAACACACATACCAGTTCTGTATAATAATAAAGTCAAACATGCTCCCCACTTCCTCCTCTTTGGACAAATGAATCAGATCCTGACGGACTCAGCTGATGACTGATGACATAGCTGGTTGCCTTATAAAGTTCTTTCTGATTTGGGTTGTCGTCTTTGCTCATTTTAGTGTCAGGATCTTTAAATGTGACAACACAATAATTGCACAAATGTAAAAAAAGAAATAAAGAAAAAAAGAAAAAAAAAAAAGAGAAGAATTTCATTGCAAGAAGACTGTAAAAAGTAGACATAGAAGTTGTAAAAAAAATACAGAAACACTGAGAGCTGCGGCGTCTGCAGGTTAGCCACAGACAGATGTTTGTCCGCTCTAAAACAATACGCCAAGCCGCTCTCTGGTGAAACCCTGCGGAGGGCGAGCCTTGTTATTGTTTATAAATAGAGCTGTGTGGACCACTGAGGAAGGCTAACTTTGTTTCCCCTGACAGGGAGAGGAAGCGACGGCTAATTCTGCTCCAGACGTGTGTGACACCCGACCATTGTGCCTTAGAGAGGGGGGGTTATGAGGGAGAGAGAGACATTGTTTATGAATGCGTGTCTTTAGGAGGGTGGGTTGTTTGTGAGGCAGGGGTGAGGGCTGTGTGTGTGTGTGTGTGTGTGTGTGTGAGACACCTTAGTATTGGCCTTCAGCAGGGAGGGCTTGAGCGTTTCATTGTTTGCTCTCGTCCTTTGCTGACAGTTCCCCTGTGAGTTTTGTTAACGGGGTCCTCGCCTTCACATTGGTTCTATACAGAACATATTTGTGTGTGTGTGTGTGTATTGAGGAAGTGAAGGATGTGTCAAAGTTGACCCACTGACACTCATCTCTGTCTTCTCTCCCCATGGGAAGTGTTCGAGGGCCTCCCTCTGTCACACACAGAAACACAAACACAGAGAGAGAAACCGACTCGATGACACAAGGCAAATGTCTCTTTTCTCCTTTTGTGCTCTGGATGATTATTTTACGAGTATCTACATTTTTTTTTTTTTTATGCAAAATATCTGATGGCCTTTTTTCTAGATAGTGGGATAGGATCTTTTTTCTAATGGCCCAAACTTGACTGAAAGTTTGGCCTCGTTACACTTTAGCTGACAATCTTATTGATGAATTGCTTCGTAAAGCAACTTGTAGTCCTGTCTCCTGGGAATCACTCATTTGCAACAATAAAGACATTGTGCGAGAAACGTAATGCCCTCTGAATCATCTTTTGTGTCTGCAAAATTATTACTAATTAATTTACTAATAAAACTAACTAATTCCATATTTTTTCCTTTTCCCTACAATATCCGCTCTTGTAATATTGCACAAGACACGCTGACAATTCTATTTCATTCAGTTCAACTTTATCCTCATTATACTCGCATACGGCAAAACCTGACCTTTCTCACTGAAGAGTTGTAGATACTGTAATGCACATGCTAAAAGTATAAAAAAAAAAACTGTTATATAAAATTAAAAAAGACTCATAATAAATAGAAGAAGATAGTGGTGCATCATTTAAATTCATAGGATAAGGCTGGCATTTTATTTGATTATCCTTGTTGTGGACAAATTAAACGCAAATACAAGAGCTGAAAAGAACAAAGCTGGTCCAAAACCAACAATGTGTCATTTAATCTCTTATATTTTCTGATTTACTGCTCATGTGGCTCTCAGTCTCAAGGCCATTGGATGAAGATGTAAATCTTAAAAAACGACTCATAAAAATATATAGTTCAATTTTTTCTGGTTTAGAAACAGCTCTAAAATGTCCTAAAGCAGCCAAATACTCTCCTGGGTACATTTGTTGGAGGACTATTTTCAGTTGTGGATTAATGTCTAATTTATGTGTTTATAATATTACTTGGACACTAGTAGAGGCCGATGAGAGAAATCAGCTGAATCAATTCATTGTCGGACTTTTCATGGGATTTGTAGAAGAAAGAAGACTTTCCAGAAGAAGAAAAGTAGGAGAATATTGCCAGCTGTATAATTTAAAGCAGTTAATATTTTTTAAAAAGTAGAATAGCTAGAATACTGTACATATAAACTATGCAGTTAATATTAGTTCCGGTAAACAACTTCAGGAAAAAATGTTCTTGAGTCTGGATGTGAGGGCACGTGCAGCCTTTCCCAGACAGCCGAGTTGATGGACATATGTTGCAGGGATCATGTCTGTGATTTTTTTTTTGGCTACAGGAAACTCAGACGACCTGAACACACCCCCTTCATCTGCCCTTCTCTGATCTTCTTTATGGTCCGCTAATCCTCAGTCTGGTACACTTGATATCTAAATTCAACAGGTGGATGGGAGGGAGAACGTTTAACTCCCATTTGTTGCATCCAGTCAAGTCATACTAAAAAGACGGAAGAACCTGCTGCTGAATATTCACAGGATGTCTTAATCAGCGCTGTCTGACTTTAACCTGGAGGTAAAGTGGGAAGCGGAGCGACGGGTTTTGTGGGGGTTTGAGTGTGACTCATGTCTGGAGTCGATGAAACTCCTGGTGGGTGGCCACTGCGAGGAGAGAGTGAGAGAAAGTCATAGAGAACAAAGGCAGTTATTTAACTTTCATCTCAGCTTGAGGTAATTATTCGCTTTGAGTTTGACCCAGTCACACTTTCAAACTGGCCTTGTGCCCTTGGAGAACTGGGAATTTGGTTCTGTTTTGACATCTTATATGACGAGCATAAAGGACAAGGATAACCCGCTGGCATGCGACAGAAGTCATGAGTAGAGCAAAAAGTTCATAGATTTCAAATGTGATCCTTTGATATGGCTGCAGCGTGAACTCTGGGTCCGACATGAAGGTATGTCGAAATAGTGGAAAGCAACATTCGTTTCATCCATTTGTCAAATGTGCACGCACACACACACGCACACAAACACACACACACACACACACACACGCACTTCTAATGGCACACCAACTTCTAATCACTCATCTTTACTCACTAATTCGATAACGAGCCTGAACAGTGAAAACATGTTTTAACGTTTGACATTTGGCCTAAAGAAAAAAGGAAAGAAAGAACAAAACGAGCCTCCGTTCAGTATCTCTGCAGTCTTGGGAGAGAGCAGCCCCCCCCCCCCCCGCTCTCCTGCTGCAGCGAGGGGTTGCTGGTCCTCTGACCCCGGTAATGATGGAGGGTCAGGAGTCAGGTTGTGTGAAGGAACCGTCTACGTCTGCAGAGCGCGTGAGGAGCGCCTGGGAACCAGAGCTCACCGTGTGATCCCGTGAAATTGATCTCTCCAGAGGGGACCAGTGGTGTGTATTTATTTTTATGTGTGGTGGCTGTGTGTGTGTGTGTGTCTAGGAGGGGAGCGACCGCGACAGGAGACACTTCAGCGGAAATGGTACAGTAGATCCCAGTGGTGGGCCTGTCTTGCCGTGACCAGGGTGCCCTGTCTGCATGCCTGTCTGCAGCAGGAATGACGGGAAGCAGTGGAGGGAAAAGGTTGAGACAGCTTTACGCTTCATTGTCTCCTGAGCCAGAGAGAAAGAAGCAGATTAAACCCCTAAATTAGCATTTCTCAGAGTTAAAATAGCAAAAAGCAGCACAAGGTTATCAATCTCAGCCAGCCAGCAGACCAGAAAGGAGTACAGTAGTTTGACATGTTGGGAAATAGACTAGTCTAATGTACTTTCTTGTTAAGTGTAAGAGAACTTGATCGACACCACCATCATGTTTGGGAGGTAAATATGAAGCTGGAGCCAGCAGCTAGTTAGGTTAGCTTAGCATAAAGACTGGAAGCAGTGGGAAACAGCTGGTCTCTCCAAAGGTAACAAAATCCACCGACAAGCACCTCTAAAGTTCACTATTTAAAAAGTTATATCTTGTTTGTTCAATCTAAACAAAAAACTACAAGTTGTGGTTTTTACAGGGGTTAATGAGCCACATTTTCTCTTTGCCAGAAGTAGTCACTTAGTGGTGGACTTTATTTTTGGACGGAAACAGGCTAGCTGTTTCTCCCTGTTTCAGGTCTTTATGCTAAGCTAATCTAAACTAAGCTGCCAACTGTAGCTTCATATACAAAGGACGACACATGTGGTGTGCCCAGTGCAGTGTTGACAACTCTTTTTCAATGAAAGCAGCTAGCACCCGCTTCAAAAGTTTCCAGATGACGTCATACGCTCATTGGCATATTGGTGATGTGCTTTTAGCAATGTGGCTGTATCGTCTAACCACATTAAAGTACCTTTGAAATTAATTTAGATCGACAAGAGTTTCACATTAAAGAGAGCAAGAGACACATGGGAAGAGGTTGTTTTGTGTGTGTGTGTCAGTATCTGAGAGACAGACCCCTCCAGTGAAGGAGGCCCGGCTGCTCTTTCATCTTCAGCATCTGCTATTCTTCTTATAGAGCTCTCAGGCCAAACCTCTACTGTCTGTCTGCTCTGCGTATTTAGATGCAACCACTTCAGTCATATCTGCAGGCACGTTATGGCAGCTACAAAACCAATCCCTCCTCGTGCTTATTCAATCACAGAGGGATCTTGTGAGTTTTTTTCCGTCTGTCTGCTCCCTCCCGGAGGCTTTGTACAGACATTTCGAAACAATCACATCTATTAGTCGGGACTTGTGATGTCTGATCCCTCCGCTGCACATGGGGCCGGCGTGGAAATGTGGCGCACCCCGTTGAGAAATTCCTTGAGGTTTGCTAGAAAAAAAAAAGAGAGAAAATTTGTCAAGAATTTACCATACCTTTGAAGCAACGCCATGGATGTCTTTCAGAATTGATGTCCCCTGTGTTGTTATGTGAAGGGTGGTGATGGTAATGGAAGGTGTCACATCAAACAGACCAACTGGGAAATATCTGCACGTCGCTTTTATACAGAAACAATGCAATGGAGGAGAAAAGAGCAAAAATGCAGAAATATGCTTTCCTTGTGCACATTATGATGCAATATATTGTCTACCACCTACCAGTATAATAAAAAAAAAGGCTGAGCGAGAATTCAATATCATTGTTTATCAACCATCAGTTGATTCTGTTGGAGTGAATAACAGAAACATGTCTTTTAATATAAAGATTTTAACTGTATTATCTGGCCATATCACAGTATGCAGTAAATCATTTTGCATTGCTGTTGCTATACTTGTTGTCTCATGAGAACACTACGTATTGAAGCATTGCCCGGTCTAATCACAAACTACAAATATGGTGAACTGTTGATCTAAATAATATTAATCTGGTATTTCCAGGTAGTTTAATTGATTAATCCTATCAACATTTCTTTTTATATATATATATTTTTTTATCCTTTAGTGGATAAGACAATACAATAACAAGGTTGTGTGGATGGCATGAACTTTAATTATAGTTTTGATGATTCTTTGATGAGTCTTTTTATCACTGGAGGAATAAAATGACATTGTTTTTCTCTGTGGTTATAGTCGATGTGCATTTATCTCTTAAGCTTGGTAACCAGCATTGGTTGATTTTGATGTGAGCGTTATCATTCCCTTGAGTTTATGGATGAATAAATGTAACATTGACATCAATATGACAGTTTTTATGTCAAAAAATATCATCTCTGGACCTTGAATTAATGAAAAGTATTAGTATTAGTACATAATGTCAAACAGCTGATGTTGTTTAGTTTGCAGGTGACACTCTGGCTCTTTGTGCCCACACAAGTCAGATCCAGGTTTGTGGGAAGTCACACACTCACCGGGCTGAGAGAGTCTGACTTAAGTGTTGTCATTACATCACTCAGAGGCCAGACTCAAAACATTAATTAGACGGACTTCCCCGGCTTGTTTGCTTTTAGACTTGTGAGTGACGTGTGTATGCATATGTGTGCATGCATGCACGTGTGTATTTGTGAATGCTCTTCTGTGCTTTGTGTGTGGTTGCTGTGATTTGAGTTTGGGTTCGCTCACCAAGTTTTGGCTTTGCTGTGTGTGTGCGTGTGGGTGTGTTTTGTCACAGAGTGGTTAGCGCAGCACTGATTGCTGTTTATTTGGTCTGTGGGTTGACACAGAGCCTAACAGTCAGGAGCGCTACTGACAGCTGTTTTTATTGGGTCCCTGTGGCCGTACCAACACTAACACTGGGGTCGCGCTCTTCCCTCTGTCCCCTCCACCCTGAGACTCCCACACCAAGCTTCCTGTCTGCGCTTCGAAATAACATACAGTAAATCATTATGATTACAACAAGATATTTTCAAATACTTAGGAAATGTTTTGTTTCAAGTTGGACATTAAAATAAATCAAAGTATTATTGAGACAAAATGTATAAGTGGTTTTTAATAAAAATCTGAAAGAGCTTACAACCTTTTAAAAGTTTGACAGTTTACACTTATTTGCTTTTTCATTTATTCGCTTATTCTTGCAGAGAGTTAGAAGATTGATGCCACTTTGATGTCTGTAAACTAAGCCCTGGGAACAGCTAACCTGCTCAGTACGAAGGTATAAATCTGCCTACAAGCAGATCTAAAGCTCAACAATTAACACGAGTGTTCATTTTCCAGGTATTTTTTTTAATGTAGTCTTAGTCTGAGTTCTGTGTCAAATGTCCCTGTTTTTATCATATTTTGTCAACATTATCCTGTTTTTATTAAGTTTATTAAGTCAATCTTATTTCACATAAGATTTTATCGTTATGAAATGAAAAAGTCGAACTTGAACTTGAATGATTGTCTTTGCTGCACCGACTCCTCCTAACTGTGCTCATTAGCGATGCAGGTCGCGGGTCAGTCGCACCCACCCGGCCCCATGTGTGACCTGCAGTGGTTAATGTTACACATTCATCATTATCCTGCAATGCTCCACTTGTAGACACAATTCAGTAAAAGTTGGAAAGTATTGCTTTGATTTGCACCAGATTGGCCTCTGTGGTTCAAATGGGCCAGAACCACCACTGTGGCTATTATGATTTAAACATAATGTTTTTTTTAAACCTCGATTTGGGCATCATTTCAATTTTCCTCATAATACGTAATTCCTGATAACGATTGCCGATTGGAAACAAACAGGAAAGTTTGAACTCTCTTTTAAACATATGTTAGCTTTAGCGTGGGGACTCTTGTACCATGTACCACAAAACTGAAACCTCTTTTTACACCGAGGAAAGAAACTGGGAGCACGCTCTCTTTGGCAGGATTGCATGATATAAAGTTGATAAGTGTTACATCATACAACACATTATTGCAGCTAAACATTAAATAAAAAAATAAAAAAACATTACATTACATCTTGTGTTGCTGACAACATTAACTGGGATCATAACTAACAGGAATGTTGGCGGAAACTACGAAAACAAGACTCAGGTTGTTAAATAAATACATTTCCTTTGACGTTTCATTTTTTTCACAGTCTACAAGTGTTGACTTGGCCATCTAACCATCTTCATACTCAGGACTGCACGCACTGATGTAAGATAAACACACACACACACACTTGCACACACATGCTGACATGTTCAAGACGGTATATGGTACATGAACCCTTAGTCAACCATGTAATGTGATGCTGTTTCAGCCAACACACACACACACACACACACACACTGGTAAAGAGGTCACCGCTTTACCATCTGGTGGTCAGACCCCCACCACATTAACACACACACACACACACGCACACACACACACACACAGTTACTCAGAATGATATAATAACCTTTACTGTCCAACACACTGGACTACCAAGTCTGTCTCCTCACCCAATCTAACCACTGACCCTGTTACACACACACACACACACACACACACAGCTGACATCTCCCTTTACTGAGGAGATTATTTGGGGGGGGGCGGGATGCCGAGTTGGGACGGCTGTGGGTGTGTGTGTGTGTGTCCCTGCAGTAACGGCTGCTCCCGGCCGTCCACACAGCTGTCTGTGAGACACACTCACACACACACACACACACTGAGCGGCTGTGAGAGATCCCCCCCACGACTGCTTCCCAGGCCTGTGACGAGGAGAAAGGAAAGAAGGGGAAACGGCTGGAAAGGATTACGCACACACAAACACACACACACACTTACACTGCAACAACCACACGTGAAACATCATGCATATATACACACACACGTTATCTTGCAATGTATCCTAAAAATCTGATCAACGTTGTACTGTTCCACCTGTTCCTCTATGAGCTTGTGAAGCAGAGTAGCATTTGCTCATTTGTTTAAACCGCAAAACAAGTATTTCCGGTTTATTACATTTTGAGTTTTATTTAGCAGTTTTTGGTTATTTGGGTTATGAGAAGTAATTGCTAGGAAATCTGGCAATATTGCGATATCTGTACCATGAAGGACGACAGAGCAAGAAAAACAAATGGTCAGACAATTAGACAGGTTGTGAACAAGCCAACAGATTATATAGATTATCTAATTCCCTATAGAGTTTATATCACCTAGAGAAATTTCAAAAACAAAGAAAAAACAGTATCCAAGTTGTAAAAAAAAAAAAAAAGAAGACAAAATTATAAGCTCTTGAAGTGTTCCAAAAAAAAACCAAAAAACATATGTTGTTTATTGAAATGACACATCTTTCGGTTCAGTTCACAAGCACAATCCCCTGATGGTAAAGGAAAGAAGTCCAGATGGATAGTTGTGCGCACTACTTCTCTCGTCACAGTTCGTCTGTTAAAAGGTGCTATGTGTAAGAATTTGAGTGTAAAACATAAAAAAAAATGACCATTATCAACAACATGTGAAGAGGTTACAGTGTTGACGTTATGTGAAAGACGTCTATGTATCGTGTTGCAGAGATGTGTATTGACATTAGCATGCTAGCTGACTAGCCCTGGCCCGTCCTGTCTTGTAATTCCACTTGTTTCTCTAGAGGCGCTAGTGAGTCACTATCCAGTGCAGTTGGCCCTCAGTCCAACATGAGAGGAACAAGATGTAGAGCGGCACCGATGACTTGTCAATCACATCGAAGGAACAGCCCCCAATTAGTATCACAGTAAACACAAAGATGGCTGCAGCTCTTGGCAAGCGACCTTTATCACCATCCACCTCCCGGCAAGAAACCACGTCGGCGGCAAAGAAAAGAAGTGATATAAATAGAAGCAAAACAAGAGTGAACATTGGCTTTCCACCTCTGGTGACAGCTCATGGCGAGTAAATAGATAAGGAATGATTCTGAACTTGCCGGGTTTCTTTTAGACTGGAAAGTTACATCCGTCATTGGCTATTTTTAGTGCAACTAATGACAACACAAACAGTACCGAAAAAACATTCCTCATGGCGTCGATATATGGTTTTGATGTGGTTGTTTTCTTGCTACTATGGTCATGCTAAAACTGAGCTAAATATGATGTAAACTCTAGCCCAGCGTCACAATAGAATATTATAAGAGAGCAGTGTTATTTTGACCGGCTATCAGAGTTTCAGCAGTTTGGTTGAATTTTCTGTATTCTTGCCCTGATGTTGGTTAGGATTTGACTTTAAAAAAAAAAAAAGCTGATTACTGTACATTTTAAATCGTATGGGCCCAGTAGTAGGGGGGCCAGGTATTACACATTGCACCTTTAACCAGGATGGAAATCTTTCCCTGATCTTATCCGTGCCTCGGCTGGACGTAGAGAATGAACACTGAAGTAATACCTTTCCCAGTAATACAGTAAGACTTCAACAACACTTAATAATAAAATAAATAAATAATCCTACGTGGTTTTTCTACCACTCTGTCACCAGGAAATTGTTCATAGTTAACAGGAAACAGGACCACAGTCTCAACAGGAAGAAATGAGCAGCCACTTTTGGTAAAGCCAAACCTCATGGGTAGTAAAACTTTTAAGGAGCGTGTTCATGAGCATTATGAGCATCTTCTTTTCAACAGATATAAAGATGTGTCAAATGGTGTGTTGTCCTAACAAGACAAACAGATTTGTTATGTAAATGGTCACATCCCTTTAAAAAGTGCAGGTTTCTCCTCTGGAGATGTTTTGATTGCAGAAACTGTGCTATTTTAGTTATTTGTTGAGGGCCTCATGGAATTTCGGACGTGCCATGTGAAAACATGCAGCGGACTCAGGATTATTCCCCTTGTTTATGTTTGTATCGGGCACTTTACGCCGTGTTTGTTATCCCTGCAGATGGAAATAGACAGAAGCTGGAGTTTCACAGGCACAGGAAAAGCTTTGTTGGCAACCAGGGCACTCTGAGCTGTCAGTGCAGGCAATAGGATCTGGAAATCTGCATCGATATATATTGTAGCCTGTGGCTTCATGGTGATCAGGTTCAGTCGAGAGGTATTGGACGTATTCAGTGGGTTTTAATGAGAAACTATTGTGAAAAAAAAAAAAAAAGAGACAGAGAGAAATAATTAAAGTCACTTGATAGGATGAGGCTCCATGAAAATCAAAGTTGTGACATCCCTCCATGATTCCAGACCCCAGATTTAATGCTTGGTTTTCACCGCACATATTTGCTTTGTAGCTTTTTAGCGATTCTCATGAATATTTGGGAGCATATTGTTTAGGCGACAGCGGGTTCCTCTCTGTGTATGTTTGCGTGAGCGCGGTGGTGTGGGTGAGTGAGTACTGTTGTGGTTATTGATGCATACTTCTCATGAGGCACGGCATTACGAGCTGGGCAGAACTTAAGAGGGTGGTGGTGTGTTTGTTGTGTGTGTTGAGAGTGTGGGAGCGAGACAGAGGGGAGAGACAAAGACAGTGAGACAGAGGGAAAATAAGGAAGCGAGAAACACACAGAGCAAAAAATTGAAGGTTAGCAGAGAGAGACAAAGAGACATAACGATCGCATGTGTGTGATTAAGACGGCAAATAAGAGAGTCGGAAAGAAAGGGTTTTTGTGTGTGTGTGCGTGTGTGTGTGTGTGTGAGTGTGTGTGTGATTTGGTGGCAATCTGATCCAGTGGGAACATTGAGTGAACGTGGGCCGCACGGAGCCATAAACATAACAACAAGAGACCATGATCATCTCTTGGTGTTGCACATAATCAGCCCTGTCTCCTAGACATTACGTCTATTTACACGTATCTTGCAACAGCCTGGAAAATAATGCTGACTGACTGGATTCTTTTTTTTTTTTTATTAAGATAATGAGGATAATTGCTGTTAATTAACATATCTAGCAGGGTTACAAACTGTTGATACTGAATTAATTAGTAAAATGTTCAATGATGGCGTATTTCTTTTTTTTTTCTGACAAAGTACGAGATCTTGTAATTCAATATAGCAGCTTCACCATTTTTAAGGCACTTGGTTAAGCTTAGGAAATCATGGTCTAAGTTAAGTAGCCTTAAAAAGTCCCCAGTGACGAGACGCGTACGAGACACATCACCTTTCTTAACATTTAACCAAAGCTACAATCTTTACTTAAGCAAAGTGCTTTTTCTTTTACAGACGAAACCCTGAGTCAATGTGCTGCACTTTGTACCATCCACCCTGAAGACCTACTGTACCTCTTAAATGTACCGCATATTTCACTGCAAAAGTTACCCGTAAACACAATCCAGGCAATGATTATGTTTCTCATCAAAACTAAAGTAACTAAAAATAAATGAGAGAAAATATTAGAGAAAAGAGAATAAGTGTACAAAATCAGAAATGTGCAGACAAAACAAAGCATCACCTAATCTAATTAATTTCAGCCTAATGTGCATTTATTTCTTGTGTTACACTAAGACATTCAACCTGCAGGATGTAAACTAATCAATTCATTTAGCAAAAATGAAAAGAATACTCAGTTTGCCACATATTCCCACATTGCAGATGATATAAAACTAACAGTCTTGTACTCATACTGACATTTAACCATAAATGACCATTGAAAGGAATTATGTTTGATTTATAACTGTTATTTTAACAAAGTGGACTTCGATAAAGCTCAACTTAGTCACTGATTTACAGTAATTTCTCAAAGTGTGCATGTGCGTGTGCTCATGGGTGTGGCAGCAGCTGGTGGATTATACAGGTCTGATGTGTCCCTCATGTCCTCCAGAAACCGTCGTCATGCTTCCTGTATTTTGGCCAGTAGTGCATGATGTCACTTCCTGTCCTCGATAGTGTGCGTGTGTGTGTGTGTGTGTGTGTTAGGGTGTGGACTATGGTGGGGGACCCAGCTGCAATGGGCTCTCAACAGTCTGTCCCAAATGAATGCAACTAACACTCACAGAACAAAGGACAGACATAATTACAGGAGTCTGAAAGTTTCTTAAAAGCAGGAACATTTCTGACACACTGAGGCACAGTTTCACCAGTGTTGTAATCATGATTGTAATCCTAAATGTGAGATTTACCCAGGTTTGCTTTGGGAAATTAATATCTGATTTGTTGATTTTCCCTTAATCTGTGATCTTTTTCTTTTGGTGTAATTGAACCTGGTGAAATACCTTGTCTTTCTAAAGGTGCAGGTCAAGAGATTTAGAGGGTATCGTAGAATACAATTAAAATCTAATTTGAGATTAATTACACATCAGACAATATTTACCACACAGTTGGGCCGTAAAGACCTAATATAAAGAATTAAGGATGATATATTTAGCAGGGTTGTGATTGAGTACATAACAGTATTTATGTTCAATAAAGCATTGTGTCAAAGAAAAAGTATATATTGAAGTACAGTGCGTTGAAGTGAAAAAAGATGGAGAACATTGTCAGATGACTTGGTTTTGTGTGTCTTTATGTGCATGCTTATGTTTATACTGTGTCATCAACATAAAGTGCAACATTTAGGAATATGTTTTGAAAGTCGTGTTGGAATACATAATGAAAATGTGCTAAATGTACAAAAAGATGAGGACATGCATGAGGGGTGCATAGATATACATCATAATGTGCTGATGGAAGACGGATGTTTCCTCTCAGAGGAAAGAGCCGAGTTATTTACATGAAGGAGACGACCGACAGCTGATAATAATGAAGGAACGTCATTATTGGAAAATGATATTATTACTGGAAAAGTGTTTCACAAGTATGAGGTCTGTGCAATGTGTTTGTCAGTGAGCTTGACACTGACCGCTATGGAAATGCATCTACAAAACAAGACAACGTCATTGTGGCCATTTTTTCCATCCACCCACCAATCCATCTGTCCACTCCTCAAACCTCTCATTTCTCTTCCCTCCACTTCTCCTCTCCTCTATTTGTTCTTGTTGGTGTGACCCTGTTTCAGAGTCTATGGTTAGCAGCCTGGCTGCTGGGACACGTGGTTCATTGACTGGGAAGGCCTGGCAACACACTCTGCCTTTCCTCTCACACTATTTATTATCTGGACTGGGAGACTCCCAGGACCCGGGAGCTTGTGCTCACATGAACACTGACACACACTCAGAGGAATATAAGCAACATTCAGTGTGAGAACTTCAGCAAGGTCTCTTCTCCCGAGGCACACAGATGTTCCTCTTGGCACCTCAGCAGGTTGTGGTGGGGCGGCTCAGGGGGCCTTTCTGGGGTCTGGGGGGGGCCGCTGCCGAGGGCCAAACAGGGCCCCAGAGCCCCAGAGCCTGGATGAGAGCTTCCTTTGTGGGACACAAAGCATTGTCTGTGCTGGGAAAGGCCATGGGGATGGGAACACCGCCCAGAGCTGGACACTGAGCAGCGATTCGAGCTCTGTGAGTGTGTGTGTGTGTGTGTGTGTGTGTGTGTGTGTGTGTGTGTGTGTG
>CALSBV010012213.1:9523049-9546122 GCA_943590825.1 Bovichtus diacanthus
CATAAAAGCTACATTTGTATTTATAGATCGTCTAATGAGAGAGGGGTGTGTCAGGAACCAATATCCTGTTTATCAAATCCCTGAGTTAGGATGCAGTAGCCATTAGAGAGAATAAGACACCACAAACTGATGAGTCACAAAAAGCCCCCTTCGTCAAAGTTTGTTAAACTGCAGAGATGAGACGAAACACTGTGCCATGTAAACTTCACACTCCAGCTCTGTCACTGTTGCTAAGTAACAGTCTGCAATGATGTTGGAGGTCTCACCACGGCGATGTTAGGGAGGATGCCGATTCATATTAGCAGAGAATGTAAAGCAGCAAAAACTGTCATGGCACTGCATGGACATGATAATGCAGTTTGGTGTAACATACTAAAAGAGATCATCAATGCCAAACTAACGGTTGTGATTGCAACTGGAAGGCTTTTTATAAAAAGAGGTACAACCATTCAATTAATTCCTCATTATATGACGGAACTGTCAATTTGCAGCAACACGATTCTGGATACGTTCCATAATATGGAGGAGTAACTCTAACATGAAACACAACAAAATACAACACCTTTATGTACCATCGATCAAGATTGGGTATTATACTACTTAACGGCGAGAGCATATGCTATGGCACATTAAAAGAAAGAAACAAAGTTGTCCCCACATCAACAGGGATGTTTATGCTCACAAGCTACTGGGCTTACAAGTAAATAAGCAATCTATTGATTTTGAACAGACACCAAACAGAGTAGCTAGTCTTCAGTGTTGAGAGAGAGAGAGTGGTGGAACAGGGCCGGCCGGGCCTTTTGTTTGAGCCACGGTGCACACAACAGAGGCGTTGCCAGAGCAGGTTGCTAGGGGGAGGGAGGAGGAGGGTGGATGAGAAGCAGGTCACCTGTGTATTTCCCGTTCATGCGTGTTTGTTGTACACCTTGTGGATGTGCGACAAGCTTGTTCATTTCAGCTCAGTAATCAGGTCCTTTAAAATCAAAGCTGAAGACTTTTCTGTTTGCCGCTGCCCTTTATTAAATGAAACAATTGATATCTGCACTGTGGCTTGTATTCTTGTATTTTATACCCATCTTGTTCCATTTTAGCTCGTTTAAATTTTTTATTCTCTTGGCATTTTAATGAGCTTTTAAAATTGTATTTGAATGTCCTTTCACAATGCGTTTCTTTTACACTTTGTCTCGATGCTTTTGATGTTTTATGCAAAGCACTTTGAATTTCCTTGTTGCTGAAATGTGCTATATATAAATAAACTTTGCCTTGTAGAGGTTTAGGATGAAATTTAATTTTCACTATCCGTTATTACACATACAAAGCAGACAAAAATTGTCTTGAGAGGGTCTGAATTCAAACTAAATCAGCTCCTCTACAGCCTTTGCACTGTGGGAAAGTAATGTCTATCAACAGCACATTCAAAAATCTGGTGGTTTTTGTGTGCGACATTTGTGAACACACTACATAGAAATAGAGCGTAGTAAGGATTTAGGACACACAGGCTTGTGTACTGTAGACAATGGCCGCCTACTTACACCTACTTCCCCCCGCCACCCATTTTAAGCTAATAATTTGTGTTTCTTGGCCATTTTTTTTTTTAAAAATCAGTAATTCCTATGTAGTTTGTAAATAGACTGACATGGTGATAACGCAGATCATTTTGTGTAACACGATCATGCAGGTCAACTGGTTTAACTGGAACCCTTAAATACAAATAGGGTGTTTGTCTGCTCTCTTACATACTGACTGGACTGCCCACACTCATTTAAAAAGATGCTTTTTAGTTAAAGATTTATTGAAGCAGCCTGTTTTTTTAGGTTGTTTTTTTTAGCGGTAGTCTAGCGAGTGCGGCGTCTTACCATTCTCCCAGGACTCCCCTTGCTGTAAGTCCTGGATGATGCTATACTGGATCTGATTGGCCAGCTCTGGGAAAGGAGGAGGGGGACAAGAGAAGCAAGAGGGAGAAAGAGAGATGAGAGGTGGTTGAGAGCCTGGAGGGGGGTTGCACAACTCACAACCGCCTTGTGTACACAACTAACCACCCCCAACATGAAACAATGGAAGTTTCAGTTAACAACCTAGGCAAACAAACACAAACACACAGGTCCCTACTATATGTAAAACAGTGTCTTCCCCAGGCCAGGGGCAACCAACTAATGGTGTAACCAGGACTCCAGCAGGGAGGGGGTTAATTAGAGTCGAGCCCTCACACCGGCTCAGCTTACACATAGCTTTTGTAAGCACTTGTGTGTGAGCACCTGTGTGTGTCCGGTTCCTCCAGCTTCAGCGCTTAGAGCCCATTAAAGACACGCCCCTGAGAGTGTGTGTGTGCGTGTCCATTCTCCCTGGGTCAATATTTGGAATAGTGAGGACAGCCCCAGTGAATTAGAGTGGATTAGGGAGGGTAGGGACTGCCCCTGGCAGCTTTGCAGCTCGTAGGGATTGGGCAAGTTATTGTGCGTTTGTGTGCACGCTTTCACAGAGACCAGTGTGTATGCAAATGCATTTCACCTGCTCTGTGTGCAGCACGGACCCTTTATACAACCCAACAGTGTTGTTTGGAGAAGACCCAAGAATTTATTGGCCATGAGCTGTGGGGCTCAGCGTGGTAAGAGCTGACAGCGATGGCAAAGTACTTAAATCGTTGAAACCAGCCTTCACTTTTAACTGTTATTTTCCACACAACACTAGCATTCCTGTCACTCTGTTAACTTCTTTCAGACATTTTCCCAGCAAAATGCTTTACATGTCATGGTTACAGCCTCTGAAATGTGAAGATTTTTCAATATTTTATATGTCTTATTAAATTGTAAACTGAATATGTTTGGGTTTACACCTCAGACTCGCTATTTTAGCATTTTAACAAAAGGACTACATCCAATTAATAAAATGATCTGCAGATGAATCTCTGAAGCCCTAAACAAACAAAAGTGCACATTTTGAAAGGGAAGACATACAAAAACAGCAGAAAGTTTAGCCCCATTTGGGCTACAATGTTTCCTTGGAGCATGACTACACAGATCAAACTAAAACCCAAACGAGTTACATCACTGAGGGAAACTGGGACAGCTAATACTGGCGAATCACTGCTCATAGTCTCGGACAGAAATATGAAAGCCAGTGACGACTAATCGTGCACCGTCTAGTTTTGGAGAGAGCATCTCACAACCAGAAGAGGAGGTTTTGATGCCGAATCATGTCCGCAAGCTAAACAATAAACCCTTCTCTTCTCTTCTGCATCACTGCGCATTATACAATAATCTAATAACCCACAGTAAACATGGCTAAGAGTTATACATATTCTAATTTTTTGATTTGCAAAGCAATATTTCAGTAAAGCGTAACTAACATTTTAGACTTCATGCGACACACATATCCAGAACGAATCACATCAAATGAGCACTGAATAAAACACAAGACCAATCAAGCCGAGACTAGAGAGAGGCTGCGGGAACAAACTGAAAGATATGCAAGTTACTTCTCGACCATAAATGGTTTTTGGCCATCTTTTCATGTAGGTTCCAGGAGATGTGGAGTGAAAGATGGCATTGTATGTGTAGCGTCAGAGCACTCTACTATAGTAGTTTAGCCCATGACACAGCAGCTTTCTACCCTGAAGTACTTCTAAAAAAAACCAATGCAGAATATTTCATACACACCACTTCTTCCTACAAAGTAAAGAATGTCCTAGAACCTGAACGCAGGACTGAAAAGCTTTTAGAGTGTGGAGAAAAATATGCCTATGTTATTGAAAATTAATCTTAAGCAGCTTTCAACACCCATGGACACTTTACCTACAGATAACAAGCAAAAAAAACGATGTAAATTAAAAAGCTTGGCTAAACAGAGGAGTCTTTAGACTTGGATTAAAAAACTGAAATGGACTCGGCACCGCAGACTGAGGCAGGGAGATCGCACATTTTGTCCGAACATATAATTTCTGTTAGTCCCATCTGTCGGTCTCAATTTGTTAAAGAAATCTCTGTTAAAAAAAACGCATTCAGTCCAAACTTTACTCACACTCACGATAAACAACCAACAGAAATAAATGCAACTTCACAATTTTATCATATAATTGTTCATTTCTAGTGGCTAAAAACGAAAAGAGGGGCAGAATTCCCTCCTCTCACCCCGACGTTACAGCTTCAGGATAATTTGTTGCACGTTTCTGCCTTAAATTCTCTGGATCTCTCACATATGTTAAACAAAAGAGAGATGGACAAATCAATTTTACGCCCTTATAGAGACTAAATATTCACAGATCTATATTTAAAACTGTTAACATAGAGTATACTGTATGAATGAATGAATGGACTGTTGAACACAAAACTATCATTTAAGGGTAAACAGTTGCCTTGAAACCTTTTACTCTGACTTACAGCCTACTTGAAGTCCTAACCATATCTTTATTTGGAAACATAGTATACATTAAGTAGAGACATGGAGCTAAACAACAAAGACACATGAAGAGGAGAAGGTTGGAGAGTTAGCACACATGCAGACAAACTCAGTCTTTAAGTGAGGCTATTACAACACCCTGGATCACTTTGTGCACACATTAAAAAGAACCATAGGAGGAGTTGGAGCCACTAACAGCATTCAAGTGCATTTAGGGACGCCTGGGGGAAGAAATGTTTCCCCTGCTTTCTTCATTTCCCTGCATTAGGGAGGGCTTCTCTCGCTCTCACACAAAACTGTAGTTCTCCCTCTCTTTCTACACACACTCTGAGCCTTGCGCATTCCCTCCCCCCTCCCCCCAATCCATACCACTTCACTTAATATGAGATATCATTAGGGTTGCATGGAGCGCCACGCTTAATGGGGCCAACAGAAGGACAAGGCTGGAGCTGAGAGAAGAGATTACTGAGAGCGTTTCTCTCCATGTGGATAGGATGGATGGGGTGATGGATGGATTAAGGGACAGAGAAAAAACCAAGGTATCAAAAGGGTTAAGAGAAAGTGAGAAGATGATAATGTGCAAAAGCTTGATGGAGCAAGATCTAAAAAAATTATTAAAGAGCGATAGTCCATGGGGATTTAATGTTTTTGCCAACCACAGCATATAGAGTAGGATTTTTAGGATTGATAATTCTCTCTCCAACTCATTCCAAATATCGCCATTTTATGATTTGCTTCGATAACACATTAAAGCCTACCCATCTGAACCCATTAAATTGCTTCGAAATCAATCAATCAACCGGACTTCAAATGTAAAATATCTCGTCATTTCATTAGAACAAGTTTCAGCAGCGATGTGGCAACACACCTCTGTGCTGAGACAAAGCACTCCAGGTGGTCGTAAAGTTCCTAAGCCCCCTGCTCTGGAGTGATTAGTGGAGATCATGGCTGGGAGTTACTCAAGTCTTGGCTGCGCACAGCAGGTTAAAAGCTTGATAAGCAAATATCCTGTTAGGTGTCACAGCAGGAAAATTCATACTCTGTGTGTCGTGATCAATAATTTGATCATGAAGGCTAGTGATCATGCCAGTGTTTGCCACTGCGGGCGGCCACAGCTTAGCTTATTAGCATTGAATCGGTGATCATGGGTGTGACATGATTAGATACGTCATTATATGGTGTCAAACCTTTTTAATGAAAGAGGCAACGCTGCCCCCAAATAACAAAAAAGGAGCGATGTTCCCAGAGCTAGATTATAATAATGAAACATTTTACAGGCTGGCAAACAGCAAAGAGAGGATCAAATACTAAAGCCACGTGACCATCAGGGTTATCCTCTTCCACCCCACTGACCCCCTGGTGGGTAAATCATTACAAATGCACTGTGTGGGGACAGGAATTGTTCAAACCTACATAATTACATTTCACATACTTGTAAATACACAGTTCAACCAAAAGGTATCAAATACTGATGCAAATGGTGCAGCCATAAAAACACGGCGTCTGAATTCATGTCAGCATCATTTAGCTTCAAGTAAATTTTGGAACAAGAAGCAACTGAATGTGAATAATCTTCGTGTTCATGGTGATGGGGGATAGGGGGGGGGGGCATAAGGCTGAGAGGCATCAAGCTAGCTAATGATGCTACCTGAACTAACTGGTCAGTTTTTATTTAACCTTAATTCTTTCTTGACCCTGGACATGCTGTTGTTCTTTGCATGTTTAAGTAGCCTCTCGTTAATAAAGCTCATTTAGGTAAATGCTCTACACAGGTGTATAAAATGCAGAGGCCCAGATTATTGTGTCTACACAACCCTTGCATCACTATGCAGCCATCACTGGAATCTAATTCTACAAATAATATTATTGTAGCCTAATCTTTATCTGCAATTGTGCAGATATACTGGGAACAGAATGAAATGACAAGCAAAAAAAAGGAAAAAAGTGAAACGCTCAAATGTTGATTTAGAATTCAAATGTCGACATTATGAATGAAGCTTAAAAACTTAGAACTATTCGGTACAGCCTTACACATCATTTTACGTCTCAAATTCAGCATGCACCCTCTTTTTACTTACAGCGAGTATATAGTGTGACCAATAGAAATAAGAAATTCACGAGTTAACGGTGAAAGCTTTCATATATTATAGGGGAAAGGACTGGGCGTGGTGAGCATGTAAAGTGTGTTTAGAGGTAAGAATGTGTGTCATACCAGCATTTTCAGAAAGGGAAGAGAAGTCCTCTCTGGGGTAGGAGGCCGAGGGCTGGATGAACATCCCCTCGTCAAATCCCTCTTCAGGCTCTGGTGGAAAGTTGTACACAAAACGGCGTGTGGTGGTCTGTTTTTTTCTCCGTCCGCTTCCCGCCGCAGCATCCGGGGCTTCTCGCTTTATTGATGCGGGTGCTCCTGCAGCGCCACCTGTGGTTGGCTCGTTCCAGATGAATACCTGGCCACTCGCCGACCGCGTTTCATTGGTCTCTGCTGAATCAGACGAGTTGTCATTGTGGTGGGTCCAGTTACCGGAGGCTCCGGGGGTCACCAGGGCACAGCCCTCTCCCCCAACTCGAGTCACCTCTACATCGTTGGACTCCTCCTTCACCCTGCCAGCTTCGTCCTCTTCTTCCATTGATTCCTTTCCTTGATTGTTGCTGGCCTTGATCGACAGCTTTGACAGGATACTTGTGGCCCAGAAGTTGCTTGGCTTCCGGTCCAGCCCTCTGTGTCCGTCTTTGGACACCGTCTGCCTTTTGTTGTAGTCCACCACCACTGAATCAGGAGCCTCCTGCTTGATGCTGATATTCAGGGCGTCCTTTATAAAAGCTCGACATGAATGTACAACCTCTGTCATTTGGAGGTAACTTGCAACAGACATCACCTCGATGGCATTTTGGCTTGTGAGCAGCAGATTTCCAGAGTAGAGAAAGTCGAGGATAACGGAGAAGCCCTGCACAGCAGCAACATCCAGGTGTGTGACCGTGGCCTGGTCCTGGGCCTCGCCCTTGGTCAGACAGTAGAGGGTTTTGAAGTAGCGGCTGCCCGCCACCAGGATGTTCTTGTGTGCGCGGAACACCTGGCCTGATACGACTATGTTGACGTCGCACAGGATGCCACTTTTGCGTTGCTTGTCCAGCTCCTGGAGAAGCTGGTAACAGTAGGAGTTCTCATTGGACTTGTTGCGGTAGTCTTCCTCTGAGCAGTTAGTGGAGGGGCTGCCGTTGTCCGAGGGCCTCATCGCCTCCTTTTACATGAAAGAGAAGAAGAAAGAGAAAAGATTGAAGATTTGTGTTCTCACAACAAATTTGCAAAAGCACAAAAGCACTTATAAGCAAAGGTATTTTCCCTTCCGGTAACTCTGTCTTTACAATAAACAGGCACAGACATACACCCTTGGGGCTCGCAGTGTGGCACATGCCCTAGGGGAGAAACAGGTTTGACAGGCTCCTGTTATGGAGGAGGTGAGAAAGAGGCAACGAAAGGTGTGTTACTTTTAGGCTGGGTAGCGTTACCTAGCCCCATAAGCAATTTAAACTCCAGTCCTGAAAAATAAATACGACGCTCGGCCCAATGACAGATTAATAAACTCTGAACGACTCTAATTTATCATCTAAAAAAGGCAAAAGTATTTTTCTTTTGTATTAAAGAGGAGGAATCCATCCCATTTATTCTAAAATTACATTTTATTAGACCATAATGTCCAATGCCTTCTCTAAGCCATTGTAATAAGTTGATTTACTTTACACTTTCCCACAAGGTATTTATATTTTACCTCCTCTCATTTCAACAACCCAAGAAAATGTCCAAACTCAGGCTGAGAGAGCACAGCTGTAGTGATAGTAGGGTGAACATTTTTACTCAATCAAATATTTAAAACATCAGTGACACCTCTCACTTGAAAGACAAAATATCTTGTGGCTGTGCATCAAATCATTTAAGAAATTAGCATCACTGCTTGTTTGATCGACTTACTTGTATAAACAATTAAAAAAAAACTGTTTTTGGCTCAATGGGGCTACTACAAAAACCATATGCTTACTGTTTAAGTTTTAGGTAGATGGAATATTTTATCCTTTTAAATTCCATTTATGCAGTAATGCAAAAACCTCAAATTGACAGCACTTTTGCACCTGCTTTTGTTCAGATATCAAAAAGGCAAAACCAAAAATACACCACCAAGAAAGAAACGCAGGGGTCCATCATCTATTGCCTTTTTCATACATTTTGAAGACCACTGTCCATCAGGAGTCCTCTCTTAGAGAGTTGAAAATTATCTTTTGATATTTTTTTTATTTTTTTATTTTTTTTAAGCAACAACGAGGAGTGTTATCAATTTTCCAGAAGCATAAGTTAAGACTCCACTTGTAGTAAGACTAGAGAATGTCTTGGTTTTAGAAAATCTCTAGACAAAGACAGATGTTTATTTTGTGATGATAAATCAATACTTCCCAATTCTGCTTTGCTTATCACCTCCAAAGTAGATTTGCAAGATTCAAGATTTTAAGCACATTTAGCTTCCGTCTAATCTCTCTCTTGAATTTGGAAACTAGATGTAAAACAGGCCATAATTAGACCTGGAGGAATGGCCGGCCAGTGTCCAAAGCAGGACACAACGTGGCTGTGGGATGGGAGGGGAACTGGCAGAAGCATAGAACTACCCTGTAACAGCCCCACTCCCCCTCCCCCTTAACAGGGCAATGGGCCAGCCTGGTACGGAGCAGAGAAGAGGGAAGTATTTACATGCGTGTAGGCATACGCTTAAATATGCACAGACATAATAGACAATAAAAAACAAAAATGCATTTACACCCTGTACGTGTAGAACTCTGTATTAAAGCTGTACACTTAAAAACACACACACACACACACACACACACACACACACACACACAATCACACACACATCCAGCAACATAGAATCTACGGCTCATTTTAGAATTGCACAGCAGATGTCCTAATCCAGAATAATTCACATTGCTCGAGCCCTGCATTTTTGCCCCCGCCTACATGCGCACACATGCATGTACACTCGCACACACACACACAACCACACAGAAACCAAGCTGCCTACACATACACACAGCTGGGGTTTCAGCTCGAGTAATTCAGATTAAATCCATTTCTCTGAGGTCCCCACCCAGCCCCCACCCCCACCCCCACACCCTCCACACTGCAGCGCTTGTCCAGGGCAGCCCGGGCACAGGATAGTATAGGGGGGCTTATCATCCTCTGCCACAGCTGGAGGGGAGAGATGAAGAGAGATAGGATGGAATAAAATCAGAGGCCGAATGAGGGAGAGATTGGGATGGGGGAAAGTGGACGTACTTTGCAGGCTAGAGGAAATAAAAGGGGAGAAAATAATGGAAGACAAGAGCACAGAATTGTAGAGTTCTGCGAATCAGAGTTGATAGAAAAAAGTGTGAAAAGAAGATGAGAAATGGTTGGAGCATAAAAGAGAAAAGCCTGATAACACACGCACAAAAGAAAAGCGAGTGAGAGCATGAGGCAGAGATTGAGAGAGCGAGACCTTGAGCCTCGAGAAAAAGGGCGGAGGAGAAAATGTGGAGCAGAGGGGGACGGAAAACCAGCATGATAGAGAGAAGGAGTTGGGTCACCCCATTTTAGCCTTCACAATAGCCCGTGTTCTCCCCGAGGCTCATTGTCCACTCACTGTAGGCCTTTGTGAAAGGTTTCGGCACTCACTCTCTTATTACACAGCAGCTCCCACTTGCAAGCATAGAAAGGAGCCAGAGTGCGTGTGGGTGAGGCGAAGAGGGTGGGGAGAGAGGAGAAAAATTATTCCATGATATACACATCAAAGCCTCTGGAGGGGCATGGTCATCATGTTGAGTACTGTGGTGGAATAAATTGGTGTGGTGAAGGGCAGGAGTGCTATCACAACATAAGTGTTGATGTGCTTTCAAGTTAAATTGCATATAGTTTTTGCTGCTTAGTTTTTCTTTATTGCTCTCCTCTTTTTGATAAGTCTAGACCAAACACGCTTTCACCTTTCTGGGCTAACTCGAAGATGAATTATATTTAGCATCTAGCAACAAAAATAACTTCAAAACACATTAGAGTCAGAAGACGGTGAGGGTTAAACAGAATTTTTTTTTATAAAAAATGCCGTAAATAAACAAGTGCCTTGGAATTTGCAGCACTGTTTTATCTTTTCAACTAACTGGCCATCCCACCCCCAAACCATCCCCACAGCTTTTATCCATTATACATAGCAAGGCAAAGGGCCAGAGAGGTAAGACTTTGCCTGGCAGTTCTGATGAGTGTGTGCGTGTGTTGGAATCAGACTAGGACAGCCTGGTACTGGATAAGTTGCTCCATACTGGCCTCATCAGCAGCAGCAGCAGCATCATCATCCTTTCTCCAGATGTGCCACGTGTGAGCTGGGAGCTTAGAACCAGCAGACCAACCCTGCACAGCAGATGCTGGAGGCAAAACCAGCCTGAGCCAAGACAGAGTGTGGGGACAATGTCAACCTCCCCCTGTTGTGACGTGGCTAGGTTTTTATTTAAGCCAGAGTCGGTAGGGGTGGAAGAATGAGAGTGCAAGAGAATCCAAGAGAGCTCTGGGGGGGAAAAATCCTTTGATCTAGATACATGGACGCCTTAAAATCTACCGTGAATGGCCAATAAGAACTGATTTACAGGTGGATTAAAGAAACCAAGATGGTCATAAATTCAAGCCTATTGAAGGGCTTGCCTGAGTCAGACACATTTGTAACAGATCATGTGATGCAGCACTGTCCCCATGCAACTTAATGAACCACTGGAGCCAGTTTTTGTTTATCTTACATGTTTGACTCCTTCCCCTCATTTGTCTTCCCCCACCAACCATCAAACCAGTCCCATGACCAGCCCAGCCCTGAGGCCATCTCCACTGGTCCTTTCCTAACTCAACTACTGTAACCTTCCCCCAACCCCCTCCTCACCCAAACCCGTCTGTCCCCAGATGCTAGAACAATATCGCAGTGTGCGTTTGGCCCAAGGTGTGGGAGGGCTGCACTGAGTGTCTCCCGGCCTCCTAACAATGCTCTGACAGAAGAGGCAGAGATGGAGGGGAGAAAACGAGGGGAGGGTAGAGTCACTGACGGATTCAACAAGAAGAATTCTCCCTCTGGCTCCACCACACCCCCTTCTCCTGACCTGTGGCCCCCAATAAACATCCCATCTATCTGGCAGACACCAGACCGCAATGGGTGGGTCCCCTTTCCCATTCGGGGTGACTCACTCTTAACAATGAGTCTGGTGTTTATCTCAACTAAAATGAGGGGGTGAAATTACTTATATAACTCCGGCATTTTTGACTTTCCCCCCTGGGGATCAATAAAGTGTTATCTTATCTTACACCCCATTTAGACCAACACAGTGATGCAGGTAAAACATTTGTTTGGCTGTCAAACAGAGTGAAGCAACGTGGACCGTCTGACGTGGCTTCATTAGCCTCATCCTGGCCTGGGCTGAATGCAGGGGTTTGGTGAACAGGTGTCTGTATTACAGATGGAATTCAATTTGTTATTGACGTTCAAACAAAGAATGAAACAGAGAGAGAAGAAAGCACAGAGTTGAGTAAGAGACAAAGAGTGAGTCTATGGAGAGGCTGGATGAAGGGAGAACTGAAAATGAAACCAACTTTTGCAATGTACCTATATATGTTTATAGAACTGTTGGAGATTATTATCTCTGTACATGGTGACAAGAGATTACTCCGCAACAACCAATGTAGGTTTAACACACAACCTTTTACCAATTTGTGAACAAAGGAAAACAGTTACTAGAGAACACAATTGATTTATATAGGTCCCAGATATGTGATGTTATATTTCATCTAGGGGAAACAATGGATTATATTACCCTAATTTTGACCTTTTACCAGTGAGTATAGGGAACAATCTGAGCACAAGACAGTGTCTAGTGAATTAAGGACAACGGCCCCCTTCTCCAAGGAGACCCACATTTACAACAGCTGCCCTGGTGTGCTAGGAGTAATCGAGTTAGCTTTAACGAATGCAGCAGAGGCCTGACTAACGTCAGGAATGGGTGAAAAGAACAAGACGTTGCCTCATAACACCATAATTCCCCTTTAATGTACTGCTTCACAATGCTACCTTAGTTAACATACACTGCTGCCCATTATTTCAGCAGTACATGAAGAGGATTACGATTCTATTCAAAAGTCAGTCATAACAGAAAAATCTAATCTGAAGAACCGCAAAACATAATTCAATAAAAATCTGAATTTAATCATTTCCAATAATGCGGCACTGGGACTTTATCGTCCCAGCTCTATTCTACTTGAGGAAATGACCTGGATAACCTCTCAGCACAGTGTCTGGGGTCCTTGTTGCTAAGGAAACGCCACACCAAGCCCCTAATCCACACTTACTGCCCTCCTTACCAATTAGAGATGTGCACAAGTTAGTGGATCACTTTAAGTCATTCTGATTAGTGATTGCGTGTGCAAAGGAAGGAACTAAATGTAGTAGTGCAATCCTCTCCGCTCACAAATTAGAGTCAAATAGCACCCCGCTCTTAATTCCTCTGACAGCCCAGACCATTGTCAGGATAGGAGCTTGGATGTGGAAATGTACAAAGAACAGAAAGTAACAGTGGGTTGGGTTCTTTTTTTCAAAATAAGGATTGATTGGAGAAATGCCCTTTGACACCAGTATGTTCGGGCAAATATGCACTCCCTCATTTTATGAGGTCTCTGAAGGAGTACCGTAGAAATGTGGCCTACACTGCAATAAAAATAATGAACCAATAAAAAGACGTCATGCACGTCAATAAAGACATAGTTCACCAAAATGGCGTGGCTGATTTGGAGTATAAGCATTCAATATGCGGATACCGGCACTAACTTTATACCTGCCTCGAGCTTAAGCTAACCACAAAGTCTTTAAATGGCAATTACATTAAGAGGCAGTTTTCCAACATGGTTTCAGTCTTGTGCATACAGGAAGGGGCCTTAATCATAAGATATGACCAAAAGGTATAACACTAGCGGCCATTAATTCAGAAATATGTGGATGACAGGGTCAGGTGAGGCTGTGTCAATCTATTTACTGACATCCATTTCCCTCATTCATGCCTATTCATAAGGGTCCAGGCAAGCTGTCAGGCTCCAGGCAACATGATTTACTCTCCTCTTGTCCAGTCCTGCAAGTGACACCATCTATGGATTTTGGGGGGTCATTCTAGCACAATGCCTCTAATTTAGCTCCCCAAAGGGAGGAGGAGGTGGAGGAGGAGGAAGAAGAAGAAATGCGCCAGAGGTCAACCGGGACTGCGAGCCAGCAAAACTGCATGATGAGAGGCCAAGAGGAGGGGGTGGGGGGGGGGGGGGGTTGGTAGGGGAGGGGTTCCCCAAAGGCTACTAGGGTCGAACCCTTGCCATTGTGTGACCTTTAGCAAGCTAGCAATCAAGACAGCTACTAATGAAACAGGATGGTTTGTTGTACAGTGTGCATAAGCAATTAAAAGAGTATTCTACAACACTAACACTGTCCATAAGTTGTTTTAGTGAGTGATTAAAAGTTGTTTGTGACATGCAACGAATGCTTTATTCAATAGGACCATCCCCCGGTGTGACAGTAGCTAGCAGGTGTCATTCTGGAGCAGGTTTGTGTCACTTGACTGATGAGTGGGCAGACGCACACATTTTTGGATGATAACTGAATCAGAGAGATTCGTGCCAGTCACACTGAAAAGTGGTTCTTGTGTTTAGCCATTACATACTGGTTAGTCGAAATTAGCCTGGCTACGGGCTTTGCACTACGGTCTCTGTCCACCTACCTCCGGCTGCACAGCAGAGCTAGGAGCGGCTAGCTGGCTAGGCTAGTTCTTAGCTCAGGTTAGCAGGCTGATGCTAGCTAATCAGCCGGGAGAAGGGATTGTGAAGCTTAGGTAAAAGCCTATTTTCGCCTTCGTTGCGTTTTAAAAAGTTGTAGAAACTGTCGTCATAAGTGACAAACAAAACAAAAACATGGCATACGTTATGACCAGTGTGTGACAGGTATGTAACTTTACGTGTAATGGACTTGGGCTAACGTTACCTGTTTGGTGGGGTCATTTCTCCCGTGCTCAGAAGACAGGTGATGTCTCAGCAGCAAGGCCCGTTTGTAGTTGCGACTGCCTTTGACAAGCTCGTCGCTGTTTTTAGTGGCAATGTTGTGACACCAAGAACAAGACATGAGTCCCGTCTCCTGGCAAAATTTTAGCCATGGAAATTCTTGCAACCACGAAGCGTGGAATAATGAGTGTTTCTGAAGCAACGTCTGCGGTCTCATCTCTACCCCAGATTTCCTGGATCCCGACTCGCCCCCAGTCGCACCGCTTCCCGACTCCTGACCGTCGGCGTTGTTGGGACCGTTCCCCTCTGTCGAGCTATTCCCCTCCCTGGACCCGTCCTCCCCTTCCACCCAGCCGACACGATCGTCGCCGTCCCCGGCTGCCCAGCTGCTCTCTTCCGGGTCCTCTTCTTCCTCCGCCTCGGGTTCCGTGCTATCGCTGACAGACCCAGCGCCCTCCACTCTCTTCTGCGATGATCCTTTAGCCCCCAGATCTCTGTCCTCCTCTTGATCCGGCCTGTTCCCGTTAAAATGTCGGTCTTGACAGGCCTGGGCCTCCCAGCTGTTACAGTTCCCCCCACCGATACCGCTGGAACCCGTTAACCCAGCTAATCCACCTCCTCGGAAAGCCAGAGACCTGCGGTTTCTCTCACCGGACATTTTTCTTAACATATATTAGAATCTTCCCTTTCTCAACAGTATCCCCCTCCGCAAAATAATGTATTTGTAAACGATGTAATTTCCGAAAGAGATGGCCCGTCGTCGTTTCTTTTCTCCGCTTTGGCCCTCCCGGTGAGAGTATGTAGGTTATGCGGAAATAAATAAAGGTTTTAAACGCATAATGAATTTCAGGGTTCTCGCTGCGTCCGCGCAGGCCCCGCAGAGGTCGAATGGCAACGACTTTCCTCCCCACAATGCACCTCGACCAGAGAAAGGGGGGTTGGGAGAGGGAGGGGGCGGCTTTTAAAGGAAGATGGGGATCTGTTGATCAGCAAGGGGTCTTTTGTGTTTGAAGGCTGCACCCATTTTCCGCATGCTTTTCATCTTTTGGCTTTGCTTGTCGTCTCAGCCCATGAACGCTGACTTGTGTGCCCCACTTTAGCCCTTTGCTAAACGGGGTTACCACAACGTTCCTATAATATTTCTATGGGATTTCTATAAGAACTTTTAGTGTGTCCATAGCTACTTCATTGAATTGTTATTGTATTCATAAAAGATAGCTATATAGTGTAAAATAACTATATATCAATACAAATATCTAAAAAGTAGCTCATACTTGTGTGTGAATTAACTGTGATATTAAATACGTGATACAAAACATGCTTATTAATGTTCCATTAAAGTAATATGAATACTCCATTACAGTAATACAACCTTTTTCCCTTTTTCTTTATCCAAACCTTACACGCATAATATAGAGTGTATGTCACCATGGTATCATAGTTTATAGTATATTTGATATTTTTATTTTTTATCCTATATGTGTGTTAAATAATGAATAAATATAGACAGATATTGAAAACGTCTGACTGTAATAAAGTCATGTGATGTGTGATTATGTAGATGTGAAACCTCCAGAGACCAGTGCGATGTTACAGCCTTGAGTAAATTATTCTTAACATATCAACATGTATCTCAAGTTTCTGTTCCCTGTCATCAAGATCAGGTCCAGCAGGTCCAGCAGGTGGCACTCTTTCATGTGAACACCTCCTTGTGTGTGTGTGTGTGTGTGTGTGTGTGTGTGTGTGTGTGTGTGTGTGAGTGAGTGTGTGCGTGTGTGTGTGTGTGCGTGCGTGTGTGTGTGTGTGTGTGTGGGCGTGCGTGCGTGCATGCATGTGTGTGCGTGGGCGCGCGTGCGTGTGTGTGATTCTTGACATAGTTGGGTGTATAGTTTCAATGCTGTCCAATTAAGGGCTTTGCACACAGTGTGTGAACAAGAGTGGGATTTAACCCAGGTTATAAGGGGGGTGTAGCCCAGAGTAATAGTTAAATTCCCAAGGGGGTAATTAGTATATGTATTTCTTGCTCCAGCTCATACAAGCATTGGCTATCAGCTTGACATAAACACCAGAATGAATTAGACACATTTAATTTCCTTGCATTGAGTAGAAGAGTGCATGTCAAACTATTCTAATATGAAATAAATTAGTAAACCTTTGAGGAATCAGTGATTGAGTTTCTGCCACTGTTATGCCTTTAGCTAGGTAATAATTCATCGATTATACTTACTTTTTTAAGTTGTGGTGATATCACCTCAAGTGCTGGAACAAAACCTGATCCACCAGCTTAATATAGTAATCTCTTTAAGCCTTGCCTTCAGGCCCCAATGTTCCTATTAAGAAAGACAGTTGTTAAAACATATGCTGGATTGACTACATGGCCACCTTTCACTTCATTCCCCAAAACAAAAATTATAAATACAAACAGATTTGGATTGCAAGCTAAATTATCCAGTAATATCAACTCAACAAAATCAAAAAACAAAAATTTACATGTATATGACAACTACATTCCAAACATTCTTTTCCATTTATATTGTACCTTCTGTATTACAACAGGTTAAAACTTTATCTACATAAAGCTGTGGCACACCACAACTGTCCCTGTCTCTACTTGGTGTCAAAAGCAGCAGGTTTGTATGTGATGAACTTTTCTATGTAACTGAGACTGTATCTTAACAAGGATTTCTGTAATATTTTCTAATTACCTATGTTCATTCAGTTTATTCATTTAAAAATACTGTCTACCACAAATTTAAATTACTTTATATTATATTTTATTTATGTTTATATTTTAGTGCTCTATTGTAACTTGCACTATTTTGTCTCTTATATTGTCATTTTGTAATGTCATGTAATGTAATTTTGCATTAACTTCATTCTGCTTCACTGTAATTATTGTGCATGTAATAATACAAAACTAGAAACTTGTATTTCACAACATTACCATTCTATATGTAACTATAACTGAGGTGTGACAGATATGCATGTTTAAGTTCGTGTTGTACAGTAAAATAAAAAATGATATAAATAAATAATGACGCGTCGTTGTCATGCAGCTCTGCCTTGTTGATGGTGTAGAACTTGATCCACGTGCTCGCCTCTGTTTACACTGCTGCGTGCTGACGTCACAGCGAACCCCACCCCGCACGGCGAGCTGCTGCCTGGTAACACGAGAGAGCAGGAAGATCTGCAGCCGAGAACAACCTGCAGACTCTGGACGTAAAAACGACCAGAAACAACGCTCAGTTGTACAATGGAGGATGCAGAGAAAGGTAATTCATTTGCTAAACTGCCTCTCAGTGACTATGTAGTTACCGAAAAAATGTTTCAAAGTACTTTTGTCTGACATGAAAGTTAGCAAACTAGCTAACTTTGCGCAGTGACTACAGTCAGCCCGTTGAGAACATATGCTACTTTTCAAACTCAAATAAAGTGCATTTCTGTGACTGAGATGACGTTGCCGACGGTTTACCAAAAATATTACAGTGGAAGTGGAATAATACACAGCACTTGATCAGCATGTAACCGGACAATGAGTTAAGGTTACTTCACTGAAATAAACAAGGAAGTTGTCATTTCCATTAAAGTGAACAATATTTGGGCTAAACGTTTGAGAGGCACTGAAAGATACATTTTGCGTAAGTTTGATAACATTAAACACTTTGAAGTCGTATTGGGATTGCTTTTAGGTTTGGGGGGAAATCAATAATCTGTATTTAAGAACTTTAAAAGTAGGTTGACCGCTTATTACAAGCCACCCTGTCTACATTGTTGGTCCTTTTTGAAAGTAACAATGAATGTGTACAGTTAGTTTGATAGTAGCACATTCCTATCAGTCTATGTTGGAAGGCTGTGAGGTTTGTTAGTTAGGTCAAACAGGCCTAAGCACACGTGTGGGACTGCCAAGCATTTTTAATAAAAAAGAGGAGTGAGTGCATGAACCACAGGTATGCTGTGAATGCATTGGCCCTAACATTCCTGCTTCCTTTCCTCTCCTAAACCTCCCTGGACATCCAATCCTGCTAGGGAGCCATCTGCTCTCTCATACTTCGACAAGTGCATGTGTTTTTGCTGCAATGCAAGATAACAAGACGCTTCCAACAAATAAAGCTTTTAAGGAATACTCAGTTTAGTTGATAAAAAAACATTCCTTTCTTGTATTTGATTTGTTTGTATTTGATTAGTTATTGTGGAAAGAAGCAAGTGACAGAGGTTCATTTATTCACCTCAAGGGCATGCCAGATAAACAAGGTGCAGCCTTGACCTCATTTCCCTTCAGCTAAAACATCCTTCAACCCCGTGAAGAAATGTAATTTCCTGATGTCTGCATGTTGTATTTTGTGTATTTTGACCTCAAGGTGAAAAATATTGTTTACTCGAAGGAAAGATGCTGCACATTTTATATGTGGACAGATGTAACGGGCTACTGGTTGGTAATAGATGCTTGTTAATATCAGACTTGAGGTCTGTGTTAGTCAGTGAGTATGTGTATGTGCTGGGGGTGAACATCATAACAGAAATATGTTGCAATACAGTTGCCCTAAAGTAGCTCATAATATTTGGTTTCAATGTATTTGGTTGAGAGTTCTTTACATTCGTGTATTTTTATGCAAATTGTCTCTTAGTCACTATTGGATAAGGGGTTCTTTCCTGGCTGCTTGTCTTATGACCATGGTTCCTCTTTGGTATTGTTAGTTTCCTGTGCTTTGCATACATACGCCCTAAAGGTTTTCCCTTAACACATTACATCATTTTGATGATCTTTTCTTTTTGTTGCTCTTTAAGTCGGCATATGTGGCAGTTATGGCCTTCTGTTATGTAGCAGAAGTACATTTTCATCCTTTCCATGTTGACATTGTATTGCTTTTAAGTATCATCATAGGAACTGATTTTAGTTCTCTTTTTTTTATAGTCACACGCTCATGGCAACAGACAATGAAGTTAATTTTATTGTCACGCTTTTATGCAGGTCTCTATGGTAGCTGGCCTGGCACCATCTTTACCTGCGTCCTTGGTGATGTTTTCCCTGTCTCTGTCACCTGTTGGCTTTCAGCCTGCTCAGTCACCAGTATTTGAGGCAAAAGGCACTTTGAAGCATTTCATTACAGATCTTTCCAATTTTAAATCTCTTTTTGTTGAATCAATTTATTCCACTCAGTGCTAAGGTGTTCTTCCACAGTCGTTTATCAGTATTTAAGGTGAAACGTTACAAATACCCAGATGAGAAGGAGCTAGCTTAGCAGGTTTTTAGGAGAAGGGAGATCAGTGTGCATATTGGGTGTGTTCTGACTGGTATTTATCAAAGGAGCTTTCAGGGGAGTGCAGTCTGCTCTCCCCTGATTGTGTGTATGTAGATGACCTTAATGATAACAATCATCTCTTTCATTGTGCTTGCTTTTCCTTGCAGTTGAATGGATTTTACAGCCTAACTAGATCCTATGGGTCCTTTTTTTGTTTTGCTTGAGTTCGAATTTCTTAGCTTCTAACTTTATCCAGTGTTTTTGCAATTCCCCTTAAGGTTTGTATTTCCTTAAAATGCTCCAGAATACCTCACTTCAGGGGTCTACAAAATGGGGGATTTTGTAGCTTGACAAGAAAGTCATACATGATCTGTATCTTTTTGGGTGTAGCCCGTTTCTGGTATTTACTGCCTCCTTGATGGAAGTGTACGGCCTTGGCTCAAATCAGATGTTCAAAAATGAGGCCGCCAGGCTTACCAATCTATCTTGTTTTTCAAACTGCGCTGTCTAATGAGATTGATCATGAACAGTGGCCAACATTTTTGCCTTATTAGATTTCAGTAAGGCACAACTGGATGCTTTCAGTTGTGTGAACAATCAGAGGAGAAATCCCTCCGCCCATGTCGGCCGACAGCTGAAACAAAATAATACTTGATTTAACCATTTTAAAAGGTGCTTTTGCATTTTTTGAATATTTGTTGACCATCGTAGCTGCAAGGATTGCTGCACATTGAAAAGTTTTTTAAAAAAACATTCATATTTAAATTAATTAATTGTTACACTATAAAGCAGTGGTCCCCAAACTAAGGCCCGCGGGCCGGATACGGCCCGCCTCCACATTTGGCCCGGCCCCCTTAACAATACCAGAGACGCATTTTTTTTCAGTCTGGCCACGCGAATCCTAGACTAGCCCCTGTCAAATAGAACGGAATAATGGCGAAAAGGTTAGGTAAGAGAAAAATTGATTCAGAATGCAGGGTATTTAACCTGCAGTGGTCAAACGATTATTTTTTTGTTCAATGCAAAGAAAAGGCTGTTTGTCTCATCTGTCAAGAGGTGGTGGCGGTATTCAAAGAATACAATCTGCGCCGACACTATGAATCCCGTCACAAAGACAAGTATGATAACTTGCAAGGCCAAATGCGAGCAGACAAACTCTCAAAGCTAAAAAGTGGACTGTTAGCTCAGCAGAATACATTTGTACGCCAAGCTCAGCTGAACCAGTCATCCGTTCGGGCCAGCTTTCGGGTTGCTCAACTGATAGCAAGCAGCGGTAAACCTTTCACTGATGGAGAGTTTGTCAAGAAATGTTTGAATGCTGTCGCGGAAGAGGTGTGTCCCGAGAAGAAAGATGTCTTTAATGCCGCGAGTCTGTCGGCGAGTACAATTACCAGGCGCATTGAAGAAATCGGGGGTAATGTATATGCCCAACTGCAGCAGAAGACGAAAGAATTTGACTTTTTTTCATTAGCACTGGATGAGAGCACGGACGTGCAAGACACAGCGCAGCTGCTCATTTTTATTCGTGGAGTTAGCGCAAACTTTGAGAGGTGCGAGGAGCTGGCAGCCCTCCAAAGTCTCAAAGGGACTACAACGGGGGAGGATATTTTCGGCAAAGTATGCCAAACCATGGAAGAGTTGGACCTAGACTGGTCAAAGCTTGCCAGCATCACGACTGACGGGGCTCCTAGTATGGTGGGCGCGTCTCGGGGTCTAATAGGACGCATGAACCGGGAGATGGAAGAATGGGGTCTCACCGCCCCGCTACAAGTCCACTGCCTAATTCACCAGCAAGCACTGTGCTGCAAAGTGTTGAAGTGGGATTCTGTCATGAAGGTTGTGGTGTCATGCATAAACTTCATCAGAGCAAAGGGACTTAAACACAGGCAGTTCCAACAATTCCTGTCTGAACTGGAGTCTGCGCACGGCGATGTGCTGTACTACACAGAGGTCCGATGGTTGAGCCGGGGCAGAGTTTTGAGGCGTTTTTACGAGCTGCTACCCGAAATTAACGCATTTCTTCATTCAAAAGACAAAACGGTCCCAGAGCTGATCGACCCAGAATGGAAATGGCACCTCGCATTTTTAACAGACGTGACAGAAATGCTGAACAGCCTTAACTTGCAGCTACAAGGCCAGGGGAAACTCATTTGCGACATGTATTCTCGCATAAAAGCATTTGAGGTGAAACTTGCGCTGCTTTTGGAACAAGTGAAAAAGCACAACTTCATCCATCTCCCTGCTACCCAAAACCTCTCTGCAGAGAACCCAGCGGTCCCGTTCCCAGCTGAAAAGTGTGTGGAAGCACTGGAAATGCTGAAGGCGGAGTTCGGTGTGCGATTCCAGCAACTACATGTTAATGCAAAAGAAATCCGTCTTTTCCAGAACCCCTTTCTTGCCGACATCGATGAAGCCCAGCCTTCTTATCAGTTTGAGTTGGCCGAGTTACAGAACTGTGATGTTCTGAAAGACGCATTCAAGCCCAACAGCGTCATTGACTTCTATGCCGCCCTCCCAAATGACACGTACCCTAACATAAAAAAACACGCAATGAAGATGTTTACACTTTTTGGCAGCACATATATCTGCGAGAAAACCTTTTCACACATGAAACACCTGAAAACTCCGATGAGATCAAGATTGACAGATGAACATCTGCATCAGTGTTTGAGACTGGCTGTGACTAGAATGGAACCTGACATTCAACTGGTGGGCCTTCACCAGCCAGATGCAGGCCCACAGTTCACACTGATGAACATACATAGGTAAGCTCACTTTTCTGACTTGAATGAGTCATTCTGAGTATAACCAAATTTAATCATAATAAAATCTACTGGGATAAAATCCATCTCCACAACCATACTGGTAGTGAAATGTATTGTGCTGTGTAGGTAGGTGCTGTGTCACTTAGTTCGGTTTCTCAGCCTGCTTGCTTTGTGGTTTTCACAGGGAAGTTGATGAGAGAGAGCTGCAAACAGCGGTGTCTACAAGCCTACTGGAACCTACAAAAGGATTATAAGGAAGGAACACAAGAACTTTGAGAGACTGCTCATATGAGTCATTTGAGTAAGAGATTCTGCTCTGACAACTAAGCTAAACTTTTACCTGTTAAGATTGTGCACGGCACAACAGAAAGTTAATGTTCAATGGACTTTTTTTCTGTGAAGAACCCAGAGAGGGTTATTTGGTTGTTATTTATTTCATAAATAGTGTTATTTATTTCATTAATAGTGTTATTTATTTCCTGACTTTTCTGTGAAGATCCCGGAAAGGGTTATTAATATTTGGTTATGTGTGGCTTTCTGGAAAACAATAAATGTTTACGTTTAGGCACCCCTGCGATCGTCACACTTTTTC
>CALSBV010012213.1:9551122-9598632 GCA_943590825.1 Bovichtus diacanthus
ACCCAACCCCGGATAAGCGGTTGAAGATGGATGGATGGATGGATGTCTAAATAATGAAAATGACTCTGTATGTTCACCTTGTTTAAAAAGGAATAGTTCAACATTTTTAGGAATATGCTTATTCTCTTTCCTGCCAAGATTTAGATGAGAAGAGTCAATATGAAGCTACAGCTAGCAGCTGGCCAGTTTAGTGTAAACATATTGCCAGTGTGAAACCACTGTCCGTATACAGCGCATGTACAGTATCTGTTTTCCCTTCTTACCGTTTTTCCCATGATGCACATGTCATGTGAACTTTGTGGGCACTCTTGCTGCATCCCCAGTCATCCACGTCTCATGATTCTTGTTTTAAGCTAATCATGTGACAGGGTATGCCATGAATAGTGAGGTAATGGATTTCATGCGGTGCTTCATTAACCAATTGAAATTGTCTGTTTGTGCCTACAGTCACCATGTGGTGTTTTTTAATGCTCTTATCTTCTTTGGTTTATAAATCATATATATTGAACAATCCAATCCAAGAACTTGTTTGCTGTTTTTGTCAGCTTTTTTTCAAAGCAAATGTGTGATTTTATTCATTATATTCAATCATTCATTCAATTCAAGCATACCAGTGAATGTCACATGAATCCAGAGTCGCTCATGAATAAGCGGAGGAACTGGTCAGGAGGGCTGCAGAGTGGAAGTAATGTAGAGTTTTGATTAAGTATTAATTGTGATATAAGAATGTATCTCACAATTAAGAGACATTTTTTGTAAGTTAATGAACCAACACCAGTCTGATTGCTATTCCCTAGATTACAAACACAACAAACATGATCCAGGAAAAGAAATAAAAACTGAAATATATTGTTTTTGGAAATGAATCCATTTAGCCACTATATTATTTTGTTTCAGAATAATGCAGTCTCAGATGTATCTAACTTTTACAGTAAACAGATTTGTCTTTTTACTGTGAAAAAGGGGCCTATGGATGGAGTAGGATGGAAAGGCTAGTGTGTGCGTGTACATGGGTGCTTGGCTTTGTTGAATATGTCCATGTGGGACTTTCAGTAGCAATACTGATGCACAATTTGGTTGCTTCTTAATAATAATAAGAGTCAAAAGACCAATAATCTGAGGAGCAAGAGAGGAAAGATGCTGGGAAGGATTCAGTGTCCTTGATGTGGGCCTATTTTAGTGCATGTGTGCGTGTTGATACTTGATAGTTTGCAATGAGTGACTGTATGTGTGTCACTTCCTGGGCTGACCTTGCTGAATGGACGCAATGAAGCCTGACTCTGCAGATCAAGGCACAGCACAGTCACATTAGTTAGCCTTGCATGTTAGCCTTGCATGACCCAAGTGATTTGGATTGTATAGAACAGCCCCACTGAAAACCCAGAAGCTCACAATGATCCTGATTTCATACAGCTCCACTGTACTCTCACTTTCAGACTCATTATTTGCTCTTGCCTTTTACAGAAATACAATAAATTCTTGATAGCATCCACATCCTCAGTCACAAAATTAGTGCTGGAATGTCACCAGGCGGCATTTTTTTCACTTCATTGCAGCCTTGAGTGTAGCAGCAAGTGCTTGCACACACACTTCCTGTCTATTGACACTCCTTGAATGTCTCTGAATGAAATGAGACATGACCTATTTGTGCATATCTCCTCTCTTCATGCAGTGTGAATTCCTACCACAGATATATCTCCTTTAAAAACACTTCAGAATTTACAGGAGTTTAATTTTGTAGTTTGGTTGGTTGTGTTCTTGTGACCAATTGATAATGTTAATACTAGCATGTATGAACCGTATGTGAAGAAAATGTAACCTGACGATCAACAGATAATTCATTGGCAGCCATTTTAATAAATGATTAATCATTTCACTGCTTCCAGCTTCTCAAATTTGAACATTTATATGTATTTTTTAATCTGGGTTTTTAGATTGTTGGACGGGCAAAACAAACTATTTGAATATTTCATCTTGGGCTTTTAGAAACTGGGATGGGGAATTTTTCATTTATTTATAACATTGTATGTACCAATCGATTTAAGTGAGAAAATACTCTGATAATGAAAATAATCATATTTGCAGCCCTAGTATGTACACACAAACACACATAAACACACATAGTGGCACATATACATGTTCTCTTTACCACACAGAGCACTTTTTCTCAAGTAGCCTACACACAAGTATAGCCTCTGGCATCCTCTCCCCTCCATTCTAGCTGACTAGCATTACTGCTGCTCCAAGCTGGACTGGCCACCCCGGATTAGCGCTTCGTTGTAATCTGGGACACTGCAGATTATGCTTTTCATCTAATGCCCACACACATCATGTGACCAGGCCACACAAATGGGACCTCTTTTATTTCCTCCTTGGAGGACAGGCTTGTTGACGGAAAGTGAGGGAATCGACAGAGAGACCTGAGAGTATTGAAACCCGGAGAGTCACGCAATATCACTGCAGCTCTGCTGACAGTGGCTAACATCTGAAAACGGAGCCGATTGTGCAAATGGATGTTTGAAGGATGGATTGAAAATTGACCTTTGGGATTACGGTGGTGAGGAAGAGGGAGGGTGTGGGTGTGGAGAGAGAGAGTTTGCGTGTGTGTGTGTGTGCGTAACAGCTGCTTGACAGGACAGGTAACTTATTAACAGCCTGAAAGGAACAGAGGGTTCACAATGCCTTGGCCTGCTGCAGAAACAGAAACATGGAAATCCTGCTTCACTGTGCTCTCACTCTGACTGCCTGAAAGCCAATCCAAAACCTCTACCAACCTATTCACACACATGGATGTTGTGTCCCTCTGTTACACACACGCCACAAGAGTCCAAGAGGCTGTAAACAGGGAGACACAGAGCCAGCACGCGCCTGGATCACATGCAGACAATCAGCACTCAGCTGGCTTTGCTTAGGTGGTGGTGGTGGTGGTGGTGGAAGTCACTCTGACCAACAAACGCACCACAAGCTGTAAACATGGAGCCCCTGGAGGAATACCACTCTCCGTTTGACTTTGAACAAGGAGTCAACGCCAGCTACCTCTATCTCTCCCCGGCATACAGCGACACGCCGCCCAGCTCGCCAGCGGTCAAAACCAGAGGTAATCACAAGGAGGAAAGGGAGAGGCCGGGCAGGCGGAGGATGTGAGGACGTGTGTGTGTGTGTGTGTGTGCGCGTGTGTGTGTGTGTGTGTTGGACAGAAAGACAAAACACTTTGGTTTGGTTCATTGGTTGGGAAGAATTTGGGGGAACACAAAGCTGTGTGTGCGCGACAGCATTTTGTTTTGCTATTTTCAGTTTACCTCATTTAGTTTTCAGACTCCTAGACTTTTATTTTTTTATTTTTATGCATTTAAAATTCTTTCTTTAAAATATTTCTAAATGATTCAATAAACATTTTTATGGTTCTGATTATTTCAATGCATAGCCCTTGTATAGTACACCACATTTTAGCATCTGTCTTGCTTTCATCAGAGTGTTTTTTACAAATTTTTCAAAACATGGGAGGCTCAAAATGACTTCCATTTCTTAATATTTATGGATAATATGGCCAAAAACTGTAATGAGAGCAGAGTTGTGTGGCGTTTTAATAAATTTGCATCAAAGCGCACTGTGGTCTGCACCTTGCTGTGTGTGCTTTCTGAAGTCTTGAAATGACGATTATTTCATGTCAGGAAGATGTTGGCATATCTTTTGGGATCCACTTGCCCGTAAGAATTGATGTTGTGCTGTCTTTCAATTTGACTGCCATTAATTTAGTAGACATGTACTGTTGAGAAAGTGAAGATTATATAATCAGAGCCGCATGCTGGTGTCAGGTGATGCACCATGGCTGTGTTTCTGGGGAAGACTGCCTCAAACACCTTGTACCGTTGTTTCACAAACGATACATTTTAATATTACATTTTTGTGAAACCTAGTCCAGCGAATCAGTGATCATTTATTTTTAATTTATCATCAGCTGAGTTTGGAGTGGAGAGTCAGAAACGTCTTCATAACAAATCTAGTGACTTTCTGTTGTGTTGTCTTTGCCACGTTGCATAAAAAAAAAAGGAAAAAGCTTTTGTTGTTTCGTTATAGTGCATCAAGGTGGAACACAAGAGATCAGATCATGGATAAGTTTTAAATTTAGAACTATTTCAGTATTTTATTTGAACAGTAAGATTACAAATCCAGCTTCTAGTGATCCATCAATTTCTACATTTCTTTGTGCTGCTATCAAATATCAAAAGTGGTTTAGTCATGATAACAAAGTACAAACTATAATGGTGATTAGGCTGCATTAGTTCAGTGAACCTAAACAATCGTAGAGCTTTGCTTGTGACTCGTTATCACCCCCCTTCTTTCTCTCCCTCTGCCCGCAGCACCTACTGATGGAAACACACCTCCAAGGCACACATCCGCAGCTCAGCTCCCTCCACACTCACACATACAGGTGTCGCACTGATCCTGCAGAAATATATTACAAAACAATTGTAAATAGCAGCAATAAGTCAGGCAAGTTGTCAACCTACAGAACCTGGTGCTGGACTCTGAATGTCATTTTACCAAAAAAAAAAAAAAAAAAAAAAAACAGCATATTGTATGCTATCAAAATAAAAATACTATTTAATAAGAAGTCCTATTAGTGGTGTGTGTGAGTAAATGGCACTGCTGCATCATCAGTAATGGGAAGAGAGGGCAAATGTAAGACATGAGAAAGAGATGTGGGGGGGGAAGAGCTTGAGGGCAGATGATTCGTAACGCTTCATCTGGGGGTGGTTTCAGAGCTGAAGGCAGTAAAGACATTTTCCCCTCACTTATTTACTGTAATGCATGCCTCCATTTCCTCTGTAAAATGATTTACTGATTTGTTTAGATCCCACGCATGCTTTAACATCTAAATATTTTTACTTGAGACGTATTCAATCACTGCTTATTCCCATTGTATTAATTAATGTTCAGTCCTAAAATTCCACTTTATTCTTTGTGGAAGTATAATATTGCGTCTTGTGATTGTGGCGTCTCTGTCCTCGACCCACATGCCATCTCAGCTTAAATTGTTGTCATAGTTTGGAGTTTTGTGGAGTGACAAGAGAATTGAAGAATGAGGGGATTTTATGGGTTTTTGTTGAGTGAAAAATGGGTCAAGGGCCAGGGAGTGCAATGAAACACTGCTTTACAGCCTGGTATTAAGTTACTGATGTACGTCTTACTCCAACCCTCTCATGTCTGTCTGTCTGCTGGTAGGCGGACTTTGTTATCTTTGAACAGAGCCAGGCTAGCAGTTTCCCCATTTCCACTCTTTATGCTAAGCTAACCAGCGGCTGGCATTAGCTTCATATTTTACCGTACAGACATGGAAGTGGTATCGATCTTCTCGTCCAATTCTCGGCAAGAAAGTGAATAAGCATACAGGTATTTCCAAAAATGCTGATCTTTTCCCTTCACGTTTGCTTGCCAGCAACACTGACGACCAAGCAAATGCAGAACCAAAGGTTCTTGTTCTTTCTATGGGTAATTAAGCAATCCAACAATGTTATTTAGCTTCCTACTGTATTTACAAGGCCAAACCAAATGTTCTTGCTAGTACCATGTTGCTTGTGGGTTCAGAAGTTAAAATGGCATTTACAAATCTCCTCCTCTGGTCTATTTTGGCATATACTTCAGGTCGGCCTTACCAGTTCGGTAATGGTATGGTATATTCCCGATTTCTTTTTTTCCCTCTAGAAGTTCCTTTAATTGTGTCCTCCGCCCACAATGATTTATTCAACTCTTGGGTTTTCTCCTTTTCTTCTCTTTTACACCATCCTATTTGCGTCATTGTTTCTATTCATTTACTTTTACTCTGAATTCTTGAAATACGCAAAAAAAAAAAAAAAGAAACAGAAAATGACCTCAAAGGCACGTTTGTGTATTCCAGCTCAGTTCTGGCCCAGTACATCCTCACCTGCTGTTGTCCTTTTGACTGACTCTCTGTTCTCTCACGCTGTCTGAGCCCAGGATGTCTCCATCTAGACAGTTCTTTGTATTATTGACACACTGCTGCTCCTACTGGGCACAGCTCTGTCAGAGACGGCAACAACATCAAAGTGTGTTCACTGTGTACTGTATGTGTGTGGAGTGAATATAAGACTGTGCTTGAGAAGGAGATGGCGCAACTGTACAGTAGGAATGAAAGCGATTCCCTCGTGGCTACCACCTATCAAACAGTATCTTTAGCATCCTTTATTTTCCTACTCTCTGATGTCTTTCTCATGTGTCCCTACAAATAGCTTCTTTTCTTCTCCTCATCCTCCAGGGGCATGTCAGCTGAGCAGAGTTTGACAACCAACATCAGCCTCCCCTCCCTCCCGTACCACCTGTTCACTGTCACGCAGCAAACATAGCCACGAACAAGTCTTTAGGGGGAAAAAAAATAAAATAAAAAGATGCAACTGCAAAGATATATAGCCTCAAAGCAAACGCATGACTCGCCAAGTGAGAGGTACGGATGTAGCTAACATTTATTATTGTACCTCCCAGGTTCCCAGCTGCCTCCGGACACAGTCCCCGAGGTGGGAGAAGATGCCATGACGTCTGTCGGCCCCTCTTCCCCTCCCCCCGCCATGACAGAGGAGGAGCAGCAGGTGCTACAAGAAGAGTTGTTCAAGGTCAGGAGGGATCAGGGATTAAAGAGGTCTTGGTTCAGGGAGTCAAGATCAGGTGTTCGACCCGAGCTTGCAAATAGTGGAGATCGGCTGCATGTACCACAGCCTTCCATAGCCACAAGATTCTCATTTCAGGTCCCTTGTTGCCCCTGAAGCTGACCCAACCACTTACCTTGCTTCAGATGTTGGACTTGTAATTCCTATGACTGCCAATATTTCCAGCAGCTCTTTCAGCCATGATTGTAATGGGGAAATCTTGTTCGTTGCGATTCATCAACTGAGGGAAAAAAAAGGACGACATTAGTTGGCCGTTTTCTGAAAAGTTCAAACTTCCTTAAATGATAGAACCAGAGCTGGCAGGTGCAGTGTCTGTTTAAAGAGCTGCCACAATGCCTTCCCTTTACTCTACATATAGAACAGGCAGTGAGATGCAAACTAACTTGATTGTATTTCATCTTTCAATTCATAGTTTGGTCTATAAATGTCAGGAAAAAAAAGTCACAATTTCCCAGTGTCCAAGTTTACATATTCCAATGTCATGTTTCATCTGACCAACAGAAAAAAAACTGGAAAAAGCTGGATTCAGAGAATGTTTTGCCTTTTTGTTCAAAAAAAAACAAAAAAAAAACGATTGAGGATCCAAAACATTTGCCGATTTAATTCGCAGTCAACGGACTAATTAATATTGACTAATTGTTGCAGCGCTATTAGGTTTCTAACGGTGTGTGTGTGTGTGTGTGTGTGTCTGTGTGTGTGTCTGTGTGTGTGTCTGTCTGTCTGTCTGTCTGTCTGTCTGTCTGTCTGTGTCTGTGTCTGTGTCTGTGTCTTTGTGTGTGTGTGTGTGTGTGTGTGTGTGTGTGTGTGTGTGTGTGTGTGTAGGTTGAGGATGAGATCCTGACTCTGTCCCAGGTGCTGGCAGCTAAGGAGAAGCAGTTGGCGGACATCAAGAGGAAGCTGGGCATCACACCTCTCAATGAGCTGAAACAGAACTTCACCAAAACCTGGCAGGAGGTCACCACCTCCACCGCGTAAGTGCTCACCTACCCCAGTACGCTGACGTTTGACCTGAGTGCGCACTACATTTCACTTATTACATAGTTTCTCACTATGACACCGTGCCCATCAAGCTTTTGCCTCTAGATTATAGGCAATTTGCATTTTTTTTTTTTTTTTTTTTTTTTTTTTTTATGAGATACCTTTCGTAGTAGCTTGTCCTTTGACCTGATGACAAGCAGCTTTATTGTCATTTTTCCAACGTATGCATCTGCTGCTTGTTTGGTTTATTTCTGTACTGAATGTCTGGAAAACATTGTTAACTGTCAGCACTGTTGAGAGTGTTTCTGCTCTTGAAGAAAGTCTGTGCTTTTGACAAGCTGCCTGTAGCATGTGTGAAACCGGTTGATGGTTTCATATTACAGGAAATGAGCAGCATTGTGATGCTTTCGGGCCTTTTAAAATGAAAAAGACATTGAGGTTTAGTTCTGATCTTGATGCCTCTTTTCAGTCTTTGATCTCTCTGTCTCTTTTCATCAACTTCCTTTCACTCTCCATTCTTTCTCCCTCATTCTTTTTCTGTCTCCCCTCCTGTCTTTCAGCTATAGGAGGACATCTGAAACGCTGTCTCAGGCCGGTCTGAAGGCCACGGCAGCGTTCTCCAACGTGGGCTCAGCCATCACCCGGAAGCTTGAAGATGTCAGGTGAGTGAGAGAGGAGACATCAGTGGGACTTTAGAGGGGAAAGATATTTTGTGAAGCGCTGAATCTTTGAGAGGTCACAGTATCCTTGATTAATTATTTCCTAGAAATTGCCAAGGGATCCCAAAGTGCTTAGATGTGCTGGTTGATTCAGTCCCTGAATATTTCCAATGCATTTCTTATTCTTATTTCTTTTTTTCCTACAGTCCATTTCATTTTGCATGAACACAGTTTTCACCATTTTTCCATCATATAATTCAACAAATTCTACTGACTACACTGCAACCAGAGTGATCTCTGTATATAAATGTAGAGGTGTGTGAAGGTGTGTTTGTGCACACGGTTGTGGGTCCAATATGATGTTAACTTAGATACTGCTGTTTATAGCCAATTTTGCCCATTGTAATCACATTACCGTTCACAACAACACATTTTCTCTATCATCTTCTCCTTATTCATAACAGGGATAGGTTATGGCAGCCATAGATGTAATGGATTGAATTTCTGTCCTCAAATTCTGCTTTCTTACTCCGATATCTACTAATAAACATTTGTTAGTAATACCTGGTTAAACAAGGCTTTAAAAAGACAAAAAAAACAACAGATTGTTCCATTTGAGATCGAGCTCCAGATATAGTCCCCACCCCCGATCCTAATCTGTTTTCTCCCCTGTCATCCTTATTCTCTCTGGATTACTGAGCTGCAAACAAGATTATTAGGCCCCTCAAAGCACCAGTGTGCTGAGAAATGCAGCTTCACAGATGAGCCTCAACACGGAGCTGGTTTGGGGGTGGGGTAGTGAGCAGCGACCTGACAGGGGTCAACATGTGTGTGTGTGTGTGTGTATATAAAATATCCCCCATAATACACAGGATTAGCACACACCCACTGTGTTAATACACAATAAATCTTAATGGGATAAAGCAGGATTTATAGGATTGATGCACTTAGAATACTCACTGATTGAACATATAGGAGAATAAATGAAGGTTTGTACTGTATGTTGTGTTTGCACACGTGTGCCTGTCTTTGTTCTGTACTATGCTAAATTAACCACTAATTCCCCCTTTCTTCTCCATAATGCTGTCGGACAGCATGCGCTCATTACAACACTCAGCTAGTATGCCTGTCATGAGGTAAGAGGATGTTTGTGTTAATGTGACTGGCAGTTAGTGGTGCTCCCTGAGCTACAAAATGTTGAATAAAATATGAAAGAGGAAAAAGGCTTCAGTGCGTTTGTGCAGCGCTGGAGAAACTAGTTTGGTTTTAGTTCTTTATTTTCATGTTATGGATTTTTATAAAAAAAGGTCTTAAGTGTGTACCTTGACGCTTCCAAGAGCGACCCCCGCTAAGAGCTACCATGAGCTACCAGTGAAGCTGCAGCTTTTATAGTCTTGCCTCGACAGACCGGTTTCGTCAAGATGACAGCGGTCTAGCAAAATCTTGTCAGAAATATGTAGATAAAAAGGCATTTTTGTAACCCAGAGCAGCATTGTTTAGCTGTGAATTTGTACACCCACATTCAGAAACACGTTCTGTCCCGTGTACTGTGCTTTACTTTCTAACCTAATTTTGCAATCAATTTCTCCAGATCTTAGTGAATTTGTTGAGGTGTAGGTCTGGACGTGTGGGATTAGAGCTGCAATTATTTTCATCAATGAATCTGTGGATTATTACCGATTTATCGGTTAAATAGTTAATTGTTTGGTCGAAAAGATTTCTTAAAATAATGAAAAGTGTTTCCTACAATTAAAGGGGGTGTCTTCAAATTGTTTCTTTTGACTGACCAACAATCCAAAACACCAAAGAAATGTAGTTTAAGGCCACAGAAGACTAAAATTGTTGATATTTGAGTGGCTAGAACCATTGAATATTCTGCATTTTGTTGCTCAAAAACATGAACAATTAATCAGTAATCCATATAGTTGCTCATAGTCTGTTGATTGGCTAATTCATAAATAGTTTCAGCTCTGTGACATTAAAACATGAATTGTATTACTGTACATTCACGCAACACATTCTGACCTATATCCAAAAGAAAGTCTCTCAGAACGTGAGCATCCATCTGTGTTTCTGCAGCTCGCTATAAATCAGTTTTTTTTCTTTTAAAGTCTGCCCAAATGTATCAGTATCTGTATAAGTAGAATGAACATCATTTTTTTTCTAAATGCTATAAATGGATGTTTCAGAGGAATGTGTTGACTGTTACCTCGTCTCATGTTGTTCATTCTTCGCTCTCTCGGTTGTGTTTTCATGGAAAGAATCTGTGGAGCAGAATAACAGAATTGGGTCACTTTAAAATCCTGCATTGTCTGTGTTGAGCATCAGATAACATGACCTCTAAAAAGGTGTGATCACAGTCACATCTTGCTCCTTCTTCCTTTAAAAGGGGCGACTTGGTCTCTGCATTTCCCCAAACTCGTAGAGTATAAACATGTCAGATACATTTAAACACTGTAGGTTGGTCTTTTTCTTTCACAGGAATGCACCAACTTTCAAGTCATTTGAGGAGAAAGTGGAGACTTTGAAGGTAAGGAAGAAGTGGCTTTATTTTCAGACACTTATTTCAAAAATGTTTAAGCGGCAGTTGTTAAAGGACTGTGTATACTCTGACCTTGAACTAATAATTATTAGGATTTACAGATCCAACAGGATATGTCCCTAATTTAGTTCTACTGCATCTGTGTAGTGATGTGTTGCCCTTCAGCAGCTCAATGAAGTCTTATCGACCTGGTCAGATGGTTTGTGCATTAGCCAATAAACTCAACTGTAAACGTTATCCTTTCAAATTAGTATTTGATGTTTCTATTCATAGCTTGATCAAATATTCCTAAAGGTCACAGACAGTTCATCAATTTTTCACGGTCAATAAAAACAAGAAGTCACCGTTAAACTACTTTATCAACAGTTAAAGTGAGACTGCGAAACTGTTAATTACAGAACAGCACATTGAATTTATTTTAATTTCCCAACATTTAAGCCAGTTGCATATCGAGAAAAAGCCCCAAAGTCCAGCAAACGGATCTAGAACAGTTGTACATCAATATCTAAAGTTAGCTTGCGTTACTACCAGACCAAATAAGGCTTTAGCAGCAAACTTGGAGGAGAACGATTGTCTCATTTATTTAAAAAGTTACAAAGGTCTTGCTTTAAATAGATTTACAGGCCAAGATCTGTTTTTGTAATGGGATGTTTTGTGTTTAAGGATTTTTACATTACATTGATTTTAAATGTTTAACTCCTATAAAAGCCATTAAGTGAACCTTTAGTTTTGCAGATTTAAAATTTAAAATTCAATTGTTTTTTGTGTGCGTGTATAAATCACATTAACTTGAGTTATGGGGATCAATAATTTAATTATTCTTCCTCGTCTCCTCCCCCTGCTTCAGACCAAGATGAGTCCACCAGCGTCCACCATTAACCCTGGCGAGCAGGACAGAGGCAGCCCCTCCAACGAGTCTTTGCTCAGTCAGCCTGAAGGCTCGGCCACCCAGGAAACTCCGATGACCTGAGACCCGCCTGACCTCCCAGCCGCCCCTCCTCACTTGACCCCCTAACCCCTGGACCGCCAACACTCGCCCCCTAAACTCTTGTGTGCCAGTCTCCCTTTATTGGAAACAAGTGACTTACCACAACTTGTGATCCAATTGTCTTTTTGTTTGACACGTGCACTCAATTGTTGTCTGGTGTGGAAACTGAAAGCATGGGACGGGTGCAGGCATGTGGTCTTGTGTCAGCCGTATATATTTGAGTCTATACTGACTTGCTGTGGGAGAAATCCTTCCTGCTGTATGACTGTCCTTTTCCTCCTGCACTCTTTATTTATCCACCTTTTGTCTAACCAGCTCAGATGCCAAACATGCTCCTAGTTTATTTTTTCTTCATCAAATTAACACCGTTTCATATTTTGTTTAAATATAGAAAACATGTACAAATATAGAAATACTACAAACTTGGTTAGAGAAGGATCTGTACTTAGTTATTATTACAAGCACTTGTCTGACTCCATTGGAGCTATTTTTGGTTTACCATGGGTTGCCATTTTTGAGGCCTAGCTAACATTTTCTTTGTTATATTCAAGTTACACCACATTTTCATAAAGTAGTCTAACACTGTGTTCAGAATATGAATGTATGCCTTTCTGTGTCATATAGGTACAACACTTTGTATACTTTATTTACATAAATTAGCTACTGATATGTGTGTCACGACTGCAGCCGCCAACTACAAAGCTGGTATTTCAAAACACACTGCAGAATAAAAACCATGCCTTTTCCCATTGTTAAGAGTCTGTCAGAAAATGATCTCCACGCTCAGATAGTTACAGGAAAACAGCCAAGATCAGCAGAACAGCGGCAGAGCAAACACACAGTCAAGGTTCAGCCTTGACCCGAGGTGAGAGTGAAATAAATGTGTCTCATCCAGAGCCAGGGTCAATATTTAAACACTAGTCCATTGTTTCTGCCTGGGAGGTAACACCTAGTCTCTCCCTTTTGTCACACAGATAAAAGCAAGGCAAGAGACTCCACTGGCTGTATTTTGAATACCTATACAGAATTATTTTCCTATAAACCAGACACTGAAAAAGCTCAACTATTGGAGGAATTGTCATGAAATGTTATACTAACATTCATGCCCCTCAGGATGAATTGTAATAACTTTGAGGATCCCTTAAGTTTTCATTCTAGTTCAGTCATCGGCTCTAAATTGATCTAATTCTTTGGTTAATAACTAAATGCTAAAACCAATGACACTCCCATCAGCCTCAGCTGTACTTTGTGTTTTGTGCTAATTAGCCAATATTAGCATGCTAACACGCTAAAGTAAGATGGTGAACGTGGTCATTGTTAGCAAGTTAGCATGCTGGTGTTAACATTTAGCCTCACAGAGCTGCTAGCATGGCTGTAGTCTTGTTACTCTGTAGTTCGTGCTTCAAGAAGTTTCTAGGAATTTTTACAAAATTATCAATCTGCTTCTTTTGTTAGAGTCTGGGGAAGCATTTTCTGAAAAAGCAGTTTTCATACAGATCAAAAACCTTTTCAAAATGTTCCATTTGTGAATAAGGTCATATCAGCGTCACCTTCGATCACAGAACCATTTTCTTGAGTTGGCTTTACAATCTCTTGCTGCCTCACCCGATTATGTTCTAGCAACTATTAAACTACTGAACAGTTACTCAGTTTTCTAATATTCACAGGGCTTCTGATGGAGGTTGAATCAAACTTGAAAAGGAAAACAGAGCCTAGGTTTCCTCTGGTGCGCGAAGATTTAACACATTTCTAACACTTCTCCATTTACACTCGGGCAGGGCCAGCCTGGTACAAGTCTTCCCCTGCTGGTGGACAGTTGGATGTGAACATGAAAACATGAATGTGAATCAACTCTCATTTCATCATTTGTTATGCAATTTGACAAACTGAATCGGCATCCTGGGAAAACACCACATACAGGCCGAGGGGGATCTTGTTTTCACAAACAATGACACAACTGTGCTTGGTATTCTGAGAAGACAGTAATGGATTTTTTACAGTACAGTATCTCATGTCCTCATGTAACATCACTTGAGCCATAACCTGGTACACTGAGGTTATTACTTTACTGCCTTTTGTCTCAGACGTGAGGATTTTTATTTGTGTTTAGTCATACATACAGACGCACAGGATTTGTTTGTTCTTTAATTGGAACCATGGAGTGAAAACATGCTCTCTCATTAAAAAATACCTCTGAAGTAACTTTGTTCTGAGTCTTTATGTAAAAATGGGATGGTGAAATAGGGGATTTATTTGAGTGCGAGGAGAGTTCCTCAAATGCAACATACCACTGCGTGTGAAGGATGTGACATTTTTAACACACACCAGTGTCTCGAATATGGGGAAACACATTTGAACTAACCCACAGAAGGTCAAAACACGTGACTGTACGCTTTTGAGGACAAAACGAAACCAAATTCCGCTGCAGTTCCTCATTTGAACACAAGAGGGCAGCCAAGAACAGAAGCAACTCTGGGTGGCTGTATTTCTTTCTCCATCCAGACCACACCAGATTGACTTTCTGCTGAAGTGACTCAAGTTATAACTGGTGAACATTATTTTTTAGTGGATCCCTCTCTAGAAGCCCAGTTCCAAGAGGATACAGAGGGGATAAGAGCCCCAAAATGTTCAGAATCTGCTTCTAACTATGAGCAATACATAAACACGTTTTGCCAAAGTTAAAACTGTTTGTGTTATAACCTATTTTATACAGTTTGTAATTATTAGACACAAAAAGTGTGTAATTGTGTGTAGTTTTGTCTATGCTTATCTTACTGGTCTGAAATGAGCAGGACTGTTAAAAAAGGTGATGGATTGCAATTCTGGGCACATAAATCAGGATTTAAATCTAAACTTGATGACAGTTGGGGGTTTGTTTGCATATGTTTTTAACCAACTTAAACTTTGACTGTTGCTTATTTAGTCATTAACAAGTTAAGAGAAACATTTTAGGGGGGTTTTACACCTTGTGTCATACTGTAAAATAAATGTGAGTAAAGCCTGTAGGGAAAAGCCAACGTCCTCTTTTTTTTTTTGTTTTTTTTATTAAATTGGTGGCAAAAGTACAAATTTAGATTTCACTGTAATAATGTGGTTTATGTTTCCAGGGAAAAGTCAACTACTTGTAGTCCAGTGTGGGTTTTTAAGTACTTTGTTCCTCTAACAAGTATTGTAGAAAACAATATCTCATGTTCATGGAGAAGGTAACCAAAAAGTCCCATCATGTAAGCAATGTGTTGTAGGCAGACTCAGATGACGGCGAAACAGAAGTGGCTGACTAAGAGGGTTACATTCACCGAAAGAGAAAGAGAGGAAACACGCAGACTAATTACAGGAAGACAGGAGGGTGATAACGAGGAACAGGTGAAACTCATCAGGCGAGGCAGGCAATCACAGAGGCGGGAAGTTAAGCCAGACATGACACACGAGGAGAGGGAAAATAAGACTGGAAACAAACTACACGCAACAAGCCTAAACCACGACACATTACAAAAATGTTTAATCTTTTTCTTGTACTTCGATTGTAGTATTTGAGGAATATTCTTCCTTTTCAACCAGAACTACTTTTATTAAGGCACAAATTACATCTTTCTATTATTTGAATTGCACAAACCAAAAGGCACATGTCAAGTTCTCAGATATGTTACTTTAAAAGTGTATTGTTACACGTGTGTCATCAGCAAAATGTGCTTTGACGATCAAAAGTACTTATAAGCAGTAGAATTACCTATTATGTAATATTGGATTATTGTTAATGATCTAGCAATGTGTAAGCAGTGTGTGGAGTTAAACTATTATCAACTTACTGTAGAGTAGTATAATTCATAAGAATGCGTCATATTTTAGAAACTGATAGTGGAGTAAAAAAATACAATATTTGCCTCTGAAATGTAGTGAAGTAGAAGTAAAAAGTAGCAGAAAAATGTAAATACATAAGTACAATAAGTACAAGAAACTCAAAAGTGTACTTAAATACAGTATTTGAGTAAATGTACCGAGTTATAGTTCATTACTGGAGAGGCTACGTTGTCATAGTCCTAAACTTTGGTACTTTTGAGTGCACGTTTTCAAATAAAATGTTATCGAGCTAAGTGTTCTTTGAACTCAGCGAAGATGAGAAAAGACACAGTGACAGCGGCTAACAAACAGCTGCCAAAAAATCTTTATTTAGTTATAACCAGAAGCCTCCAGAGTCTTCCAGCCACACAGAGATCACTCTGGAGAAGGTTTTTAACTGTACACAGAGTCAAACAACAACAGCACCAGAACGCAATTTGTCAGAAATCACTATTAATAACAAGAACAATGGCAGTTTCTACACACACAGAGATCGGATAAGAAAAAAAAACTGGTACAGGAGTTAACAGTCAGTGTGTGTCAATTCTTCTTTGAGAAAAATCATCATATAATCATAGAATTCATTTCATTATATTGTGGAAAAGAATATAAGAAAACATCATTGGTGCAATAGAGTATATTTGTGATAGAACAGATACATATTGCAAGTCCTTTGTGTGGCGTGTTAACAATAAAGACAATGCATAACACTGAAAACTGTCTGTGTGTGTAATATGATGAAGCAGGCCTTGTTTTAAATGTGCAGAGAGAGAACATTCAGTTCAAACATGGCTTAGTTTGTGTGTGTGAGTGTAGAAGGCATAAAAACTTCCAAAACATTCTCCCAGATGACTTCCCATCATGCCATACAGTGAGGGTGTGTAGGCTACACCCTCTTGGATGTGTAAAATATCAAGACATTTTTTATATTTTGGAAGAAACGTTTATTCACCTTCTTGCCAAGACTCAGATGAGAGGATTGATATCACGCTCACGTCTGTCCGTTAAACATGAAGCTACAACCAGTGGACAGTTAGCTTAGCTTAGCTTAGCCTGGAAACAAGGGGAATATGTCCTAACACCACCTCCAAAGCTGACGAATGAAGACATTATATCTAACTTGTTGAATCTGTACAAAAACCAAGGTGTAAAAACAGCATGTTGTATACAGGGGTTAAGTAGCATAGCTTGCCCAGGCACAGTAACTACCAGTCTTTGTGCTTAGTTAAGCTAACCCTGCTGCTAGTGGTAGCTTCATATTTACTGTACCTTAAATGTAGAAAGAAAAATACACCTGAAAACCTAAGTAGTTCAGTTTAGTTTTTCTGAAAAGGCAGATTTAGTTACCTTCAGACAGAGTTTCTAACCTAAGCTAACCAGCTGCTGACTGTAGCTTCACATTGTAACGTTGACGTGAGAGTGGCATCGATCTTCACAACTGGTATAGTTCAGTTTAGAGGAGCTGGGAAGCCATTTTTTGTAACCTGCAGACAGAGCCAGGCTCGCTGTTTGCAGTCGTTATGCTATGCTAAGCTAACTCTCACATAGCTGTAGCTTCATCCAAACATGAGAGCAGTATCGATCTTGACTCTCGGGCAAGAATGCAAATAACCTGATTTCTCAAAATTGCAAACTATTAATTTAAACTTCAAAGTCCTGCTATTGCAACTGTACATACATATCTCTTTATCTCAGATATAAAAAAAAAAAACTATATTGCTTGTATTTAACTGATCCATATGTGCCTCTTTCTTCCTCCTCCCCCCCTTGCTTTGAACCTCCTGCGCCCTCAAAGCGAAGGGAAGCTACCGATTTCATGGACGGAAACGTTTCTTATCAACTGAGGTCTGAGGTCACAGATGGAGCCTTTGTACATGTGCTGTTTTTCATCGCCCTCATCAATTATTCAATGACTCGGACACAGGCGTACACATAAACAGTTCCCTGCGCGCCACTAAACATCTTCTGTGCTTAACTCTCAGATGCCTCGGTTCCTCTGCACCTTAACCTGCTGCTCAAACGCCTCAACGGAGCAGACAAAGTCTCTACAGCTTGAATAAGCATCTCTACAATCACTGCAGCATGTAAAATGTCAGTGAACTTCAACCAGATGTAATGTGAATCTATGTTTCGCATCATAAACTATGGGCTCCTTACATTTCATTTTGGTTATGTGATGGAGGGCGATGCTCTGCAGATGCTGGTGTTTATGAAAATGAAGCACATATACTTTGACTGGTCTGAAAAGAAGCGTGGGGAGGTTTATTATGCTATGTCAATGTACTAGTTGATAATGCATGAGGTATGACAGCATGCTCATTGAAACGTGCATTTATGGCCGCAGGAATGGCTTGATCACGGAGTAAAGGTGCACACACAAACACACAAACACACACACACACACATGCACAGTGAGCTTCCATGCTCACACTTTCCTCACACAAACACACAGACAAACAGGAGGAGGTGTTAATGCTACATTGAGCAGATGGGACATACCTCGGGCGGTCATGTGAAACACACACTCCATCATCTCAAGCTACACACACACACACACACACACACACACACACACACACAAACAGTCAATGCTATGCGTTCGACCCAGCGGCCTGGAGAGACGCAAGCAGCTCTCACCAGCAAACTCTTCACATCCTCACAGGATTGGACCTGAAGCTACGGGGACATATGTTGAGCAACACGGGCACATATTGCCCCGATGACATGATCTAACACAGTTGGATTTCACACCTCTTTCACTCATATTGTGCGTGTGTGTGGAGGAGTCTTGGTTGTGTGATTTGAGCTTATGCGCGAGTGCAGGGAAAGAAGCCCTGCCCTAAAGGTATTTATGAAAAATAAAACACAGGCGCTAAATGTTTGCAGCTGAGATACTTAAATGCTTGCATCATAAATTCCGCTTTTGGTAAATGATGCAGACTGACATAAATGTTGCAGTTGCTTGGAAGGTGGATAGGAAAAGGAAAGAGACGTGCCAATTTAGAAACATCAGGCATCTCCAACCTTTTCAGTGCCGAATGATATATGTTGTGTCATCCTGCAATCATGAGACACCAAGCTCATGAAGACATACTGTTACTCCTGACGACCCGGAGGAAGTGCACCTCCTGGAACTCATCCCGTAGTTTAAAATGTTCTCCACATAAATATAAAACAAGCAGAGTGGTGAAGAGAGGCTTTGGGGGACAAGTATTTTCCTATTAGAGCTGACAGTGTTTGAGGTATCACAGCACTCTGACGTCATTAATAATTTCTCAGCTTTCAGCAAAATGAAACTTTCTCCTACAGGGTTGTTTTTTTTAGGATCAGATATTGGAAGTAAATGATACTGATTGGAGGAGACAAATCCAGGGAGATTAGGCCAGAACATTTTGCCTTTCTTGTGCTTGAAAGTGTCAGCCGGCACATCTGTAAACAGTTTTATATAGTGTTCACCTGAAAGCTACATTAAGAGGCAAAACATTATAGGAATCATTTTACATTTTGGGAAACATTATTTGCTATCTTGCTGAGAGTTAGACGAGAAGATCAAAACCGCTCATATATGCACAATAAATATATAGCTAGAGCCAGCAGCCGGCTTGTGTAACAGCACCTCTTTAACCTCACTTATTAACACGTTATATCTTGTTTGTTTGAGCCGCTTTTTAAAAAAAAAGTATATAATAGACATTTTATGTGCTGGACTATTTCTTGGCTTAGACCGGTAATTTCCTGGAGTCACAGCTAGTTGGCCAGCAGCACGTCTCAGAGCTAAGAAATAGTTCTGCACACAAGGGCACATTGTTGAAAAGATAAAATGCGTTAATTTGTGAGATTTATGGTTCTGGTGGGTGGGTTTCATTACAATTTACTAGCCTGGCTAGTCGTTTCCCCATTCCCCCCAGTCTTTAAGCTAAGCTATTTTTATAGTTAGCAAAGTGTTATAGATTGTTTCATCTAACTCTCAGCAAGGAAACAAATAAACCTTTTTTCCTCCATATGTCAAACTATTCCTTGACATTTCCTCATTGATTTGCACCAAAAGCTGAACTCATGAAACGACATCCTGGCTACCTCAAAAACCGTCTTCCCTGTTTATGTCAGTCAATGTAACCATTTGTGTCACCTAATGCGTTGTTCATGAAAAGATCTGGAGAATGTGTTGCATCTACGTTTAGTTTACAGCCTGGAAACATATATAAAACATTTACATTTAGAGGCTTCAAGAGGATATAAAACGCAACATACTGTGCCGGCCACGTCAGGGTGGAGAGCAGCCGACTCAAGTCTCAAACACTGCGGTGCTTGTGGTTACCTCTCAGAGGGGGATAACCCACAACTAAGTTAAAGTATCACACTGCATGTGGTATACGCAATTCATTTCTTATTGTATAAGTACCACGTGGTTTTGGCCTCATCTGATTACACACAGAACATATCTTCCTTTTAAAGCTCCCTGTGTGTTTTCAGCAGAGGGTCAGGGATGCAGGTGGAGGAAGAACAACTGAGATTTCACTTTAGACTTCTTCATATCTCCAGCTGGCAGTGTTCCCCTCACTTACTGTGAGGCTTTAGTGCACAGCCTCCTCTAGTGATCCGTCTTCCACAAGCATCCCGCTCAACTCTCCCGGGACCGGCTAACTGTTAATACACACACAACAAGGATGGAGAGAGCTTCACTCAGACTGTGACAAATTGGTCCGTGCCAGCAGGGAATCACAGGTACTTTCCACTCTCTTGTACAGATTAGAAGACACGAGACGTTTCTCTTTGTACAGCAATCTTAAGTTTTGAAAAGCACAATATAGTGTGCAGTTAAAATAAAATAAAAGCTTAGAGGCTGCTCCCAACCCGTCATGGACGCCAAAGCACAAATAGAGCACATATATATAAAGTCATGTATCTCATAATTTCCTTATTTGCATGCACATGCAGTATTAAAAATACAGTAAGACCAGAGCATATAGTATTTATACTGTTTGAAAAAAGAGTGTAAAAATCCAGTGCGACAGTCATTGAGTTCTTGAGGTCTACATGATTGTAATAAGATAAAACAGCCAACGAGATGATGCAGTTTAAAGAGAGTCTCTGTGTTGCATATTCAAGTTAAAACCGAAGGAGCTTTGGCTGAAATACTTCTTAAATGTTTAGGATTTTAATATTCAGAATAATCAAATAATATAATTCAGGCTGATTAATGTTTTTCTTCTCTCTACCTGCCTTATTAGAATTCACCCACCTTCACACAAAGCAGGTTTCTGTGGGAATCCCTAAAAATGGTCTCACTGACTGTTTCACAGGCGGTTTGCTGAATGAGGCTTCCTTGATTTCCCAAACATTTCTACATTGCACCACGACAGCGTTTCTTCACATCGACATACATTTATCTACAAGCCCTTGTACGAAAAGGGAGAGAGGAGTCATGTTTGGGAAAACAAAGAGAAGGAAAAAAAAAACAAGACAAAAAAAAAAAAAAGAACAAATTGAGACAGTATCGTCATACGTTTGGATCAAAAAGTTGTTTACAAGTTACAGCAAAGAGTAGAAAAGTCACTCATGCAACATCTTTCTAGGACTGAGGCCAAAGGGGCCTCTGAACACAACTCACAGGACATTTCTTTGTATCACAAATCTTTAAATCATAGGTATAGAAAGCAGAACTCAGACTAGCCAGCACCAGAGACATTCCATCATCGTCGCTGTGGCCCTGCACACGACAGCAACACACCTCCGCAGAGTTTCTAGACACAACGTGGTCCACTCCAGAAGCTCTACGCTCATCAAGGCACATTCAGGACTATATTCCTCCATAATGGGGGCGAAGCAGCCCCTAGAAACACATACTAAGGACTTTTTATTAATGTTTGAGGGAAACCCCCCAGAAAACTGCCCCGGAGTGTTTGATGAAGCCATTTCATCCACTTTTCAACCTTCCTCCTCCTCCTCCTCCTCCTTCACATTCCTGGATGAATGAATGAAGGATGGAGGGTCCCTCCTCTTTTTATTGACAACACCACCGCCCTGCCCTGGCTGTCAGCACGGTTGCCATAGAAACTAGCCCTACAGTCACTGGGATCTCTGAAGACACACTGCTACTTAATCTATATCTGGGGTCATGCCAGGCAACGCTATGAGTACTCAGGTAAACTCCACACTTTTGTGTTTTTAAGTACAAATCTGACCACATTTCCTGTCATTTTCATATCGCGTCTGACTCCAGAGAGCCACCTGCTGCCAGACTATTGTTGAGTGGTATTTTTTCTGCAGAACACAGAAGGGTCTGTGTGCATGCACGGCAGGCCAGCGGGGCAGATAACAACTCTGTGGGCATCTGCTGACATGTTTTATCGCCTGCTAGAACTGCATTGCCGGCTAATCTGCAACCGCAGAGCTGAGGTGGCCTCCTGATTGAAGGGAAACCCGTGACTCTAACTTCAACGTCTGGAGCTGACTGCAAAGAAATATGGAAATAAGAAGCATTGAAGTCAGGGATGTCACATAAATGTACTGATACACACTGATACTGGTGTTTAGATACACTGTGCTGCAGGTTAATCTGTATATATTGTAGCATATATTGAGCTATACTTGGATGATATAAAGTGTAATAAGTGTCAGCCTCTTGTCACAAACAAGTCTTGTCATGTATGAAATACTGATCTCAGTAAGGATCAGGTACATAAACCATGAATGCTTATAAAACTGTCAACATATGAAGTGCTGTTAAAGCCATCACTGCTCAGTAGCTACGCTGGACAATAACGTGCATGGACATAACATATGTGTGTGTGTGTGTGTGTGTGTCTGAGAGGACATATACATTGAGGGTCCCTCGTAACTCACAAGAGTTGATTTTTATACCCTCCGTAAGCAGAATAATGCCATCTTGTTTTATTCAGCTTATAAATCATGGCTGAACGCTCAGACCTTTAATAAGCGGCGGCGGCGGGGGGTAAACACACCAGAGAACAAAAGCCAGAGCAGTCGCTCCATTTGAAGGAGAAAAACAAGTCCTCATAAGTATTCATATCACTCTCACTAGAGCAACACGACCGCCTATTGTGGCTCTTTGATGCCACAGCTTTAATTCTGCTGTGCGAACACATGTTTATATAACGCTCGTGTTTAGCTGCTCACTCCCCCCAGGTCTGAGGGCTGAGAGCTCACTTCAGCTCTAATGTGAATAAGTTAGATGATCAGATCAGGAGCATGGAGCCATATGGCATGTTTGGCATCATTAGGGTGTCAATTTGGGAGTCAAAATGTAAAACTCAGGATCTCTCGATTTCTGCCAGTTTTGCCCAAAAGGAAGTAAATGATCCAATATCCCAAACATCTCACAGCATGTTCATCTGTTGGGTACAGATTTACTCTGTGATGTCAGTAAATTAAAAAAAAATAATAAAAAAAAGACCATTTGTGCAGCATGAATGCATCTTGTGCAGTTTGTGTCGCTCTTCAAAGCGAGTTTGTCTTGTTTAATGTACTCGGAAAATAACATTTGTATAGTAGCTGATGAAACACTCAACTCCGGGCCCATTTACACACTCCTTCTGGAGCTTTCAACAGTATCACATGGTCCTCATCAGCAGATTGAGTTTTTTTTTTTAGTTCTTATGAAATCAAGGAAACATGTAAAGTTTGAACGTCTACAGCACGGTTCCATGACAACTGATGAAACTCAATCTACTGATGAAGACTGTGTGATACGGTCGAAAGCTCCAGAACAAGCTGGTAAATGGACCTCGAGCTGAAATTGTTCAGCTGTTTCAGAGGTCAAGAATGAGATCATTCAGAGGTAAATTCTATGAAATTCATGCGTTTTGCTATTACCTGCAGGACTGAGCACAACAAATGGGGAGACAGCAATGAGCACTAGTCACCAAAATAAAAGCATCAAAACTTAAGAGAGAACAGAGGATTCGGGGCGACCCCCTCACTGACTTGTGTCTGGACACTTGATAGGCTTGAGGCAGGGTGTTTTTATTTTCATGTTCTACAGCATAACATTGTGTACAAAATGGAGTTAATATGATCAGAGGACAACATAGGAGAAACAGAACGGGAATATAGCACCTCCATTTCTCCACCAGTATGCAAAAGGTTTGCAAAGACAGACCTGGGCGGAGACTCTTCGAGAGCCCCTTAATCCGAAGGCCATCTTTGTGCCATTGGTGGTGAACGGGACCAAGATGTTTTCAGTGCCAGAGTCCACAAACTAATTCCAGAGTTCCTTACTCAGTAAATATCTTTTCGAGCATTTAAATTTACCCAAAACAAGGGTGTGAGATTAGCTTACTTTTGGCCAAATCTTACTACCAGTCATGTCACAAAGAGCTTCTTCTAAAGTGAGCCGTCTGGAGATGCTGCCACCTCAAATACCTCTGTCTGCCTGAACCTCTGAATGATCTGAACTACTGTAGGTACAGAATCTGATTGGCTGCCAGGTTTTTTCCACACATCAATGGAGGAGACGGTCCCAACACAAAAACATGAAGCGCCGCAATGATGGAGGAAGGGCAGTGGGAAGCGCATGGAGTAAAAAAAAGAAAAGAAAAGAAAAGAAAAACACCAGCCACCGACGTCTGGACCAACAAGCCATTTCACAAAGGTGTGGAACTCCATGGGAGGAGCGAGAGTAACGCTTGTAGGTGGGGGCGGGGCGGGGGGGGGGGGGGATGCTTCAGTGGCAGCATGCATACTTTGCCTGGGGCTCCTTCACATTCATACACAGAAGTGTGTGACCGCACACATGAGTGCAAACACACGAAGATGTCAATCAAACTAATTGCAAGTGGGCCTTGCGTGGCAACGGGAGAAGAGAATTGAAAATAAGATAAAGGTTTTAATCAACTGTGGATTTCCACCGCTCAGCAGCGGCGTCAGCGGGGAGCAGGACGTGAAGGAGCTCCAGGCGGGAGCGTGCGGGTCACACTCACTGAGAAGAGCATAACAAGCTTGGCTTGCAGGGAAAATTACTCCTGGGCTCCCTCCTACAGTTAGCCACAAAAAAAAATCCTTCAGCAGAACATGAAAACAAAATTCATAAACAGTTTGTATATATGAAAAAAAAGAAAACAGCCAAATTAAAGTCTTTTTTTGAATTTAAATTCCAACATGTTTTTTCTTTACGTATATATAGATTTGTCTTTTCTTAAACAATAGTACGTTCACATAATACAATGGCAAATCAGTTTGGAGATAATCTAAATATTTCTTACTGAAGCATCAATGTAATAACATAGAAGAAGCACAATGATTTTTTTCAAGAGTGACTTAAGGCTATCCCTATATTGAAAATAATAGTTGCCCGACAGGTTGAACGGTACATTATTTCCTCACGCAATCTCGTACTTGAACCTGTCTTGTTCAAAAAAGGTGGCAAATGTAAATGACCGAGGTAACTGGTCATAAACATGGAGCTTAGAGAAAATACAAGAATTACATATGTACATGAACAGACAAAAAGAAGTATAGACAAAATAGAAACAGCTGAGCAAACATAACAGAGCTACCGTTTTACCATCAGGTGCAGAAGTACTGTACTGTACTGTATAGGAAATGGGCGAGCATGTGAGTTTATAGCTGGTGTTGGTTTTGAATAATTCTGGGCTAAAATGATCCTGTGTGTGTGACGGAAATGCCAATAAAGATTTCAGCATGCATTCAAGAAAATGTCCTATAACGCAGAGAGTAAATGCAGAAACAGAACCACATTGTGCCTGTTCGTAGAAACATTTGTAATGACATTTCAATCAATTTCAGAACATTTTAATAAAGTAGAACGCAGCCCCCGGGTGACAAAAGAGTTGGTCCATTTATCACTACAGAGTGAACATCTGTAAACTATTTGGCATTGAGATTTTGTTTCCTGCCTTTGAGCCAACAGGGAGACAGAAATTCAAATGAACACATTCAAATGACAAATCAATAATTTTACCGTTCCCACTCCTGACCTCTTTTCTTTTACGTGGCGATCCCAAGGACTCTTGTAAAAGCTCAAGTCAAAGCTTTGCTTGCATGTTGCCAAGTGAATAAAGTGTGCAGTGCACATTGAACAACAAAGGAGTGACCTAATCAAGTGCTTATAACGCAATTCACCATTTTCCAAAAACTCTTGGAGCAAATCATGGTTCAAAACGGGGAGTAGCCACGTGTGGGCAAATGTTTGCTTTTGTTTTTTGCTCCTACTTTCTTTTATAATCAGCTAAGTTAGAAAGAAATGAAGAGGGCTAATGGAACATAGAAACATCTTCAACTCAATAAAAGTAACCACCAAGTGCTCTGTTACACACATACAGCGCAAGTGCCTCACTTTTGGTTTTCAGCCCTCCCCCTTTGGTTAACAGATCCTCAAGAAGCGCCTCTGTGGCGCACGTAAACACAAATATATTTTGTTCCCTTTGGGAAGGTGTAAAAGTTGGCTGAGGAGGAGGGCAATCTGTCTCTCTGTATGTGGTGAAAGATGTTTCATCTTTTTATGGCCTCGCACGCTGCTGACCTCATGCTTCCAGTGCTGTCAGGAAGGTATTTTAACACACTTTCTTTAGCGGGTGGTAGGTAAACAGTCTTGGTTTCAACAAAAAAGAGAAGAAAAAAAAACAAAAAACTACATCAACAGTAAACATGGTAAACACCTCAACAAAAACCCCAACACATAAAGAATAAGATAATGGAGTTTTTGGTTGCAAAGTTGTAATGAAAGAGAGAAGCTATTGAGACTGTGCTGTATTCAGTATAACTCTGTGTTTTAGCTGCTGGTTTTTGCTTTCTTTAGAATCACATCCCTGATAAAAACAAAGAAAATGAATCAACTGGATAAAAAAAGTGAGATAGAAAACAGTTCCTGTCTTCTGCTTTGATTGTGTTTGAATACCTGTGTTTGTTTCTTTGTGTGTGTGTGTGTGTGTGTGTGTGTGTGTGTGTGTGTGTGTGTGTGTGTGTGTTGTTGCGCATGGTCCATCTGCTTTCCCTGACTGTAAATTGTCTTTTTTGCATTGATCATCTCTATTCCTCACTTTCTCTCTACATGTCACCCTGCCCTTCCCGGCTCCGCCGTACATTCCCCCGGGGCTGTCAGAAGTGAAGAACAGGTGAGGAACCGGTGGAGAGGCTGTGATGTCGGCGATAAAAGATCACCTCAAAAGTCCAGAAATAAAACAAGAGACAAACAAGTCGAAGGAAGAACAAAACCTGCGAGCTTCACCTCCATGCTTTTTCATAACGTTCTCCAAAAACTGCAGAAAAGAGGCCCATTCTTCTTTTGGATAAAAAAGTGAAGAATTTTTTTCTTTTGACAAAACACAGAAAATAGCTTTTGGCCTTTTTTCCGGACCCCTTCTTTGACTAGATTTCTGACTTAAAAACCAGAGCTTTACAAAACATAGAAAGATGCAACACTGAACCCAAAATAAAAAACGGGAAAAATCTTTAGATCTATATTTTCTTTACACTGTTTAGCTGCACTGGGGTTTCCCCAAACTGGGAACGGTGGTAATGGTGAGGCAGTACTGGGAATCCAGGACGGCAATGTAAGAGCAGACCCCGCTGTGCTTTAGTTCCTTCCACAGCTGGAGTTCAGGGGAGCGGAGCCAGAGCGGAGCCAGAGCTTGACGGACGGTTGCAATTTTTGAGCTGAAGAAAACCAAATGCATGCAAAATGATGCCCCTCCCCCCTTTTTCAGGCAGCAGGGCCTGTTGGCGCGCTGTGAAGTTAGAGAGGAACGTTCAGTCGGTGAATCTCTGGCAGGCCTTTTTCCAGCGGCAGGCGGTGCACCACATGTCGCGGTTCTCCATCCCGTACACTTTACGGCACTTCTTCCCCTCACCGCGGACCTTCCGACTGGGGAGAAGAAATGGAGAAAAACAGATGAAACTGACATGATGGAGAAGACTGTAAATTATTATCCGTATTAACAACATTATGAGCACTAGCATCAGTCTTGCAGGAACCTGTGGTTAGACATAGTACACCAAACCTCTGGTAAAAAAAAAAACCTCCATTAAACAGATACAATACAATTGTTCCCCATGAGTTGGGACACTTTAGACTATTACATCGACAAAAAACAATGTCCCAATGTGGTAAATAGGAACACCACATACATCATACAATCTAAAACAGCCTTATCAAAGTGGATTAAGCCCATCATAGGCAGAACTGAGCTGCTTAATCACGATTTCTTTTTAATTAAGAGTCATTGAGCTGATTTGTGAGAGTCAATATTTTCAGCAAGGTTTAATTGAAGTAGAAAATCATATTAGAATAATTGGCTGAAGTACGAGCGATCTCTTGACAATATATACTAATATGTGCTTTCAGTCTTTAATTAAAGTTGAAAAGGAAATGTCAGGTAGGACTCAGCGAGCTGTGAGGATGAGGTACCTGAGGGCGGTGGTGGCTCTCGGAGGGGACGAGAGGACGGCGATGGTCTGGGAGCGCTGTTCAGCGAAGCCCTGGCTTTTACTGGGGGACACCTGAAGAGGGCAGACAAATGTTGGATTAGAAGAACCCAAATGTGACTACGTATGTGGCTGAGGTTAGACGTTTGCTCTTGCTTGTGCATTAGCGTTTCCTCACCGTGGTCCCGGTGAAAGTGACGGGCGGTGACTGCCAGGAGATGCTAAAGCTGGAGCTGTTGGTGGGAGTGAAGCTGGTGCAGGCTGAACCGGTGGAGTTGCTGCTGCTGGACGGGATGGACACGGGAGCTGTGGCCTGAGGGCAAAAGGTCAAAAGTGAAAATGGTGGAATGTCCTACCCCAAGGGACCAATGTGTGTGGATCAGCAGATTTTCCATGGACTCTAAACCCTGACTTCTAAATCACATTGTGCCTTTACATGTGTTTTAACCGCGGCTTGGCTTGCTGCACCGTCTGCCTCTGTTTTAAATTCACTTTCACTTATTAATGAACACTTTTGTTTTGATTGGCATTCACAAAACATTAAGCACATTATTAAAGAGTCTTTATCTGGGCAACGTTTTGTTTTGGAAACAGAGGAGGAGTATAAAGCTGCTGCAGGCTCTTTTGATGGCAAGTAAGAAAAAAAATCAATCACTAGAAAGTGGCTAAATCAAGAAACACCTACGTTGGAAGATTGGTATGGATTCATTTTTAGAAATATTAATATTAAATATTAATATAATATAAGTTTAAAAGTTGACTTATCCTTTGAGGATACAAAAAGACAAATTCTGGAAAATTTGGAACAATGGATAGAATTCATAACCTCAATGCGAGCAGACTCCAGAAACGTTTCATGCTCCTTTCCTATTCTTGATGGGAATAGTAGAAATGTAAGCTCCCTTGGTTCTAATGTGTATAGTTATGTCTTTCATAGGGTGCGGGATGGGCATATGCAAGAAAATTGCTGACAGATTAGAAGTAGACGTCCTTCTAGGTATGTAGGCTGTGTACATGTGGGTATGCAGGTGAATACAGATGTGTATGTATGTAGATGTGTTAAACCTGAATATGAGGAAGGGGACACATGGATATAAACTCCAGCAGGTTACAGCCAACAGGCACTGCAGCTTTTAAATACCTCCGTCTCTGCATATGCATACATGTATATACAGTAGTATAGTATAGTAGAGTAAACTGGATAAAAGTTTTATGAAAAAACAAAAAACTGTGTTTCAAATCAAATAAATCCTGGAGTTCTGTGCTATGGTATCTAGGGTTGTGTAAATGGTTTTAATTAAAAAAAAAAGACAATTCTTTATTAGAACCTGAGGCATGTCCCAACTCACTTTAAAACAATTTTCCAGACAAATGTGTAAACACAAGTGAGCCTCAAATGGATCCTTAAAAATATTGCTCATGTTTTTGCAGAAACGGTCTTTAGGTATCTCACATTGTAAAAACTCTTCAATTAAGCGCTAATAAGTTGCAGTAAAAACGTGTAGCTACACACATGTACTGTAGCCTTCACATTAATTGATGAATTGCGTTATTATTCCACCGGCGATTAATTGTCCAAACCTGCTGCTGTGTGTTGATATACCACAACTGTGAGCACAGCTGCTAACGGGAGCAAGGGACCATTAAGTCGCTGTGACATCATTCGTGTTTCTGTAAACACTGCGACACATAATTAAGATAATGAGGACCCTGATAGGAGTGTGTGAGAGGGAAATACAGTATGTGCACTTTGTGAGTGCCTGTGGCCTGATAAGTGTGTTGTGTGTATTGATCCAGAGTGTGCATCGATCGCGTGTGTTGTACACTGATCTTTATCTCCGTGCGAGTGTGTGTTTACGTGTGTGTACATGTGCATGGGACGATATGAAAATTTCATGTCATGAGTGTCCCGGCCAAAATAATCGCAATTCACGTTATTATCCTGATTATCATCAAAATGGCACTAAAACTGACTGGAATCACTACATTTATTTCAGAAACAAATATGTGTATTGCATCACACATAGGGGGCTTTTCAGGCTCTATTTTACTTCTCTACCATAAAAGTGAGCTCGACCGCTTTTTCAAGCCACTGTTTTTTTATTGCCCTCCACGCTAAAATCCCATATCGTCTCACCTACGTGTGACACTCCCTCTACTCCCTGTACCCGCTCACCTGGTAGGCGTGGTCCGTGTGGATGAGGTAGAGTGCGCTGGGCGCAGAGCGGCTGAGCGGGGTGGTGCCGCCAGCGTGAGGCTCCTTGGTGTCAGAGGACTGTGGAGGTCTGTGGGAGTCCGACAGCTGGTTGAGAGACGGGAGAGGAGAGGGGGGAGGGGGAGGGGGAGAGAGGATGGACGGGGACACGGGGGACAGGCTGCTCAGCCCATCGGCAACCGAGTCCGTGTTGAGCTTGATCTCCGAGTAGTAGAAGTCCTCCTCGCCGTCACTGCAGTCCGAGTCACAGTTACGCCTACGCACAGACAGACAGACAGACAGAGGGGTCGTGGAGAGAGAGGAAATAAAAAAAACATTTAGAGGAAAATAAATGTGAGGCAGTTTTATTTATAAAGCACGTTTCATAAACGGAGGTAGGTTCAAGTGCTGTTCACAGAAGTTAAAAACAACACGATACAAAGTTAAGACAATACTAAGACAATAAGAGCCAAATAAAACAGAAAAATGAGATTTTAACATTTGTATTATTCATGCCTTGGGTTTTAGTCAGTGGGGTTATTTAAAAGCGCTTGATAACAATAAGGTGTTCAGCCCAGACAAATGTTCATATGAATATTGATTACTCCTCGTGCAGCAATCACACACGCTCCCCTTCCAAATTACCGTCATCCCTCCAACCAACAAAACATCGTCATCTGCAGTTAATTAGTGTAGATCCTCAGTTTAATTGAATGTCAGTATAAATGTGTGATTCATCCGATATCATTGTTCTCCGCCTTCACCCTCACTCCCAGAGCTTAAAGTGTTACCGTGGCGATAATCCATCAGCCACTAATCTGCTGTTTTGACAATGAAGCTGGTTGGCAGGGCGAGAGGGGAAGTGAGTGAGGCTTTTTCTGCAGGCTTTGAATGGACTGCTTACCCCAGATGGATGGTGCGGATGTGTCTCTGGATTCCAGCGGCGGTGCTCAGCACCTTGCCACAGTTCTTCCACAGGCACTTGAACATCACCTTCATGGAGTTCTGCAAGAAACACACCAAGTACGGAAGCTGCAGTCAGAAAACACAGGAGCTCATAAGTGGTTTCCGTGTTGACAGAAATATGTGGTATGTAGAGCAACAGTTGCTGTTAAATGATATTCCTTGTACCGCATGACATCGGTGTTTGACGCTCTTATATTGACTTTAAAACAGCATTCCTCTATAACCACAGAGTAAATGACAATAAGATAAACAGATAAACTCCCAGAGCGTTATTCTCATGACATATAAATACAACCTACTCAATCATTTAATTAAATCTATCTCTATCTCTATATATATATATATATATATATATATATATCACAGAAGGTTGGATACATCTGGTGTTTCCCTTCAGGGTTGGTCAACCATCCTAAACCACATCATTTCATTTAAATTTCCTCCTCATTTTCAGGCAGGTAGGAGAATGTTTCAGGCTTCTCAAGTGACTGCATACGAGCTTGTTGATTGCTCAATGTAACTGAGGCTCTTTTTCTTCCCTCCTGGGAGTTTTAAAGGGGTCGGTTCGGGACTTTATTTATTTATTTATTGTCTTTAATATTTGTATTACTATTTAGGATTTTAGAGCGGCAGTGAAGTCGCTGCGAGACTGGACATAAATGAGAAACTAGAAGAGGTGACACCAGTAGGTGCTGTGGTTATTACAGTCATTGTTATCCATTCATTCGTATGCTAATGTTGGGTTCATTCAATAAAAACGACAGATTTAGATAGATTTAAGTATTTCTCACTATGCTGGGAACTCTGGGAAACAGAAAAACAGTACAGTACATGGTATATTTTCTTTTAATACAGGTCACAACCACCATTTATTTAGGTTTAACTAACAGGCGTTAATTTTCTTTGGGATAAAACATCTATTTAATTATTATTATTATTTTTTTTTTTATCTAAAATTGATGGTATTTTTTTTTTTTTTTTTTTAATCAATATATTATTGTTATATCAATCCATATCTTTAAGACGGAGTGTACGTCAAAATGCATTTTTAAAGTGGTTTGGCTATTGAAAAATGTGTTATAATTACGTTTCTTGTGCCATGCTGCCAAACTTCACACTACATGCCCCTTTACCTTTTTTTTTTTTAAATTTAAATGATTATAATTTTTTTTTAATATAGTTTGAACGCACAGCTTTACTGGGACATATTTCTGTGGAGCTGGTCTGAACACACATTTATCCAGGAGCTGAGAGAGGACAAACAACTGGCGAGGCTCCTGCATCTTTTATCTGTCTACTGTAATTACAGCACAGCCTCCTCAGAGAGACTGTACAGTGTTTTCCATGGAGGGAAAAGCCCCGTGTGCTTCCTCCCTGCCCTCCTGCTTCCCCGTCTGAGCCATCACAAATGGTCTTATAGGCCTGTCCATCAAACTATTGTGAACGGGGCTGATTTAATTTTGAAAAGATGTTTTTTTTTTTTTTCCTTTTAAATTTTCCTCCTCTTTTTAGAAACGCACGCATAACAATAATCATCTGTCCCCCCTCGTGCATTGTTTTGTCTTCGGTAACAAAAGCCTGTTTTTGTGTCAGTGAGTGTGAGTTATTCCCTTTAAAGAAGCATTTCCCAGTTAATTAAATGATGAGCTCCACACGATATTGTCTTACCAAGAGAGAAGCGAGAGCCCAAGAGGAGCGTGTAGATAATTTCATGTGAAACCTTGGCATTGACCAAAGAGCGAGTGCGTTTATGCAAGTCAACTACATTGTTATCCAATTATTAGAAAATCTGTTTTTGTCTCATTCTCTGTTCCTTTTTTTGTGTAGTTCCTGTTAGTCCCCCTTTAATTCTTCATCCATAGCCTTCCTAGCTCTCTCCCTCTCGTTGGCCTTTTTAGTGATAAGTCCCCAATTAATACAGTACGATGTGGAGCTTATCGATTTTTAGAGGGGACATGAAGACGGCAGGATCTTTATGTTTGCTGTAGCGGGAATTAAAATCATTACTGCCATTTTGGAGCGGCTCCATGTGAAGGCTGAGAAGTAATTATGAAGGGCAAATGTCTAGGGAGGACACACACACACAGGACACACACAGGACACACACAGGACACACACACAGAGAGAGAAGAGGGGATGGGGGGGGACATAGACGGGGGCAGGAGAGGAAGTGGAAAAGGAAAGGGGGAGATAGAGTAAAAGGAGGGATAGATGGATGATACTGACAGCAAACGACAAACCAGCAGGTAGGAATGCTGATAAGGAGAGAGAGAGAGAGATAAAGAGGGAGAGCAAAGCAATATATATCTGAAAAAATAATGAGTGACACCGAGCTGTGGATGTGATGAGCTGTCATGGGTGTGTAGAAATGAGACGAGGCAAAAGTGATGAGTGAGAAAAAAACAATGTATATATGTTTGTGAGTGTGTGTGTGTGTGTGTGTGTGTGTGTGTGTGTGTGTGAGTGTGAGTGTGAGTGTGTTGTGCTCATAACATCCGCAAAGTCAAAACTATCACTGTAGCAAAAAGGCTGCACGTCCTTTCCTGTCCCATTTTCCTCTCGGCCAATAAGAATCAATCGGTCAGTAAGAATATAACCTCGGAGGTTAATTTCCCAGTTTGTTGAAAGAGGGAATCAAGCCGCTCCTTTACATCTGACAGCTTCTTATCCAGAGATCTGCCTTTTAAACCCCTTTAATATGGGACCCTATGACAGCTCCACACTGAAATAAAAAGGAAATTCTTACAGTACTGTTTACTTCTAGGGCACACAAGGTCACGATCACAGAAACAATTGTATTATCTCGAAACTGTGAAGTAACAGGGAAATGTAATTGGAGCTGGCAGCTTGAGAGAAAATGGCTTTTCAAAAATATCTCTTTGAAAGCTACTTAGACCTTGTCCATACAAAGATAGCTTCATCCGAAAATGCATATTTTTCTCTCCAAAATAAAACATTACTCATTCTGCATTTTCCAAACCCCCGCCCAAATCATTTTTAAAAATAGTGGTTTTGGTGTGAACAGGAGAACAGAGTTAGAAGCTTGACATGTGTTGGCTGTATAGAAATAAAGTTAAGAAGACAACTTTCTGTTGCCTATAACTTTCCCTGTATGTCAATATAGCTGATCACACAAAGCACGTGTAATATTTTCCTGTGTCGACTATAAGTTTATTTTCATTTTAGTGGTCAGTGGTTTGATTACATCTGTGTCTTTCTGTTTGTTTGAGTAATATGTGGACACATATGTTATGTGTAGGTTGCTTTATGACAGAATAAAAAAACAAACATAAAATCTTGATTTGATTGATGTCTCAGTGCCGCAGCGCAGAAATGAATGATAACCTTGTTAATATGTGGCATTTAAACCGGGATTAAAGGAGACAAAGGAGACATCATGGAGGGACAACCAGCTGACTTTCATTTAGTGGAGACCGCTGTTCCACTTTATACCAGATGATGGCCATCATAAACAATTTTGACGTTTGCCGAACCAAATAAATAATGTACCCTTTTTTCTTAATGTCTGGTGTTTTGAATGTTCTCAAATTGTAGTAATGAATTATTTCGTCTACAGAGTCTTCAGGTACAGAAGCAGAACCTTTCCTTTCAGACTTCTAGCTCAGACGCTGTGTGCAGTATTCACCTTGCGCTTGCGAGGGATGGGCTCATCGAAGAGCAGGCTGCTGCCGTCCTGCTCCTCCAGGCTGGGGTCTTCAGGCCCTGCTGGGCCGGGCCCCACGCCGCCCAGACTGGGCACACGGAAGGGCTTGAAGCTGTCGGCGGAGAGCGGTGGGGAAGGTGTAGAGGGATTGGACTGGTCACTGGGGGCAGACCAGCTCCAGTAGCCCCCTGAAGAGCTGTTGCTGGACGGGGTGAAGGGGCCAGCTGAGCCGTTGTCCTTCCACGAACCACTCAGACCTTCTAGGAATTGAGGGGGAAGATTGAGGGGGACAGGAAGGGCAGCGGAGGGAGGAATAAAGGAGAACAAAGGGGAGAGGAAGGAGAAGTGAAGAAAAGTCAATCTTCTTTTAGTCATATTTGTAGATGATACAACCAAAGAATGCGTAGGTGTTTGTCTGTCAATGATGGGAGATCAAGACATTCAATTAGGTTCAGACGACTTTATTTGCACTTCACACAAAAGAGCCTCCCAGCACTTCTGTTGTCTGCGACACAAGACAAAAAGAAAAAAAGACAAGTCACTTTCTTGTTCTGTGGTTCCTGAGACATTTCCAAGGTCTTTTGTTTTTTTCCTTTTTTAGATCAAAGAAACGTTTCTTTTGAATATCAGCTACAAAAGGCATCTCACCTTGTGAAGGTTGAAGCTGGGGGAAACTTTGGAATGTGTGCAATAGTGTGTATGAGAACGTGTGCGTGTGCTTTGAGAGTAAAAGAGAGTAAGAGCAGCCCTAGTTGGTTTGGTTTAGAGAAGCTGCTTCTTACTCAACAACAAGGAAGCTTCTGTGATATGCATTGGGTTTTGTGCTACAGAAATAATATGATTGAATGTAGTGCTTTTAAGATAAGATAATTAAAAAAAAAATAAGAAAACACCTTTCAATGAGAGTTAGAATGCAATTGAACAATCATATTGTATATTAAGAGAATGCAATGTCCACCATGGTGTTAGTCTTGGTGCACGATGCACGAGACGCTACTGTGTGTACTGATGTAAATGCACATTGATTGATCTCCAACTTGTGTACATGGGTGTGACATCTGTACGGCTACATTAAGATAAAACTGTACAGTTGCTATTTAAAATCCACTTTGTGCACGTGTGCATGATGTATGTGATGTGTATTTAACATCTGATTGGCTGTGTGTGTGACTGTGATAGCACGCGCATGGTGGTTGGAGGGTTGGCTGCACGTCTGCGTGGTTGCACAGACTATCTGAGTGGTTGCATGTGACTGCAGGACTACGGGGCACTTTGGATTTCCTCCACCGTGTAGGGTGGCAGAGATCCAGACTCATTGTGCTTTTCTGTGGATTTGCAGAACTCATTGATGAGAGAATCTTAAAGCACAGCAGGTGGCAGTCATTTATCAACCTAAGCGTCCACATGCATTCGCAAGATAACAGCTGTGAGGGAATGAAAAGTCAGCGTGTAGCGAAACATACAAATTACAGGCTTTGGCTGCGCTACTTTTTTCACGGGGGTCATTTTTCATAAAAATTCTGGTCGGGATGGATTGATACATCAAAGTCAAAGATTTGTTTAAAGCTGTGATGTTTAAAGCATATTGCATTTGTCAAAACCCACGGTGTGAAAGGGACATCTCCCACTTATTCTTGCCGTTTAAAAGCTGTGATACTCACCGTTGACTTTGACAGGTGGACTCCTCACCAGCGGGCTGGTGGAGAGACTCGTCAGCACCATGGCAGCCGTCACCTTGTCCATGTCCACTTCCTCCTCCGACCGTCTGTGAAAACACAAAAGAGGAGGATATTACTGAGCATCTTCCGCTCCCAAAACATTATCATTCCATGATCACAATCTTCTTGTGTGTGTTTAATGGCGGATCGCAACTCAGGCCTTCTGATCTTGAATTCACTCAGTTTTGTATTCTGCTGCAATGACTGCAACCTAAGCTGTTAATTACACATACGTTTTTTTTTCCCTTTTACGTTCGACTGATGCAATCGCTCAGACACTATTGGAAAGATCAACAGCCAACAGCTGAAATGCTGCCGTGCAAAAAATAAACGTTTTAAAAATAATCCGGACTGATGTGGGTCTTGTGCTCAAACCCCGAAGACATCGTCAACACAAGCTCAGTGCTGTACGGCACACACACTAGCCAATCCATCAGACAGACTAACCACACACGACACACACGTATTTGTCTCTTCTAATTGGAGCGTGGCAAACGTGCACTCGAAGGCAGGTGTCTTAATCCTCCCGCATGTATTCCTCAGAGAGAGGCAATCCCTGTGATCAGAGACATGTCAATAGCTTTATTGCAGACAGTATACCTATGGTACATGCTCACTATTACCATAACAAGTAGTGTGTGCGTGTGCATGTGCATGTGTGTGTGTTTTGTTCCTGAGCAAGCGAGACTCTGACGGTGTGTGGAAGACAAATGATCAAAGTCAATTCTATTACAATGATGAAATCTCCCGCTGCCTCGGAAAAAACATGACATCAGCCATCAGCAAGTCTTCACAGCCGCTGAGATCAAATGGGAAGTTATACTGCATCTTAATTGGTATAAGTCTAGCGCAGGCAACAAATATATTGAAATACACAACCTTATCTTTTACTTTCCTAATACCTGTCAAACAACAAATACATGCCCATTTAGAAGTGACTCTCGTCCATATATGCACACTTCCTTGGCAATAGTTCCTTCATGAAACTGCTCACAACACGGTCTGTGGATTAGCTCGAGTCACCGGTTCATGATGTCTGGAAAGAGACAATGCTGTTTAGTTTTTCAAGTGTATTTTTTTGGCCGCTTTGAGCCCCAAAAGCCGAGCGCCATGTAGTTCCATTCTATTGGTGAGAAGGCCGACATCTATTGATAAATAGCAGGTCAGAGGAAAAATATGTATTTTATTTTTTTTTATTTTTTTTTTTTTTTTTTTTTTAAGAGTTAACTGTCCCTTTAAATTAAAATGAATTTTTTTTAAAAACGATACAATTCTATAAAAACCAGTAAAGTGGCCGGGGAAGTAACCGCAGTGCCAGGGACCACAGGTTCCGTCACAAAAGTGCTTCGGCTCTGATCACTACGCTCAACACGTCGGTGTTGCAAGGCAGAAAAGACAACATATGACAGCACGCGAACACATGCGAAGGCTCCTCAGTCATGTTGCAGTTTAATAAAATAACGTAACGCATGACAGACATAAAATGACTTTCACTGGGTCAACAGGTCACACCCTAAAGGGCGCGACCCAAAGCATACTGTACAACCGAAAGCAACAGTAGAGAGGCTTCACAACAACAGTGTTCGACGTGTTCAGTGGCCCAGTGTAAGCCCAGACATCACTCCCCAGGTTTATTTTTAGAACGGCTTTAAGGCACAGATGCTTCTCGTCCAAGTTGACCGAGGTCAAGCAAATCTAGAGAAAGAGAAAGAAAATCCCAAAATCCACATGTGTCTTAGATGGCTTAGATGACTCAAGCGTTATTCCACAAAGTAGTGACTAATGACACATTTCTAAAACTCTGTGAGGACACATCATTATATTGTCTGTGTAGATGGGAATAAATCTCATCAAAACCTTACCGGAGTATTCATTATGTATCAGGTTTTGTCTCACACACTTTGAGTCTATGAATGTTTAAGTGCGGATCCGAAGAGTAAACCTGTTCCATAATATGTAACACAGGCTGTAGAGACACACAGGGAAGCAGCTTTTTATTCGATGTTTTCTTTTCTTTTTTACCACACAGTCTCCTTGACGCTTCTCCTAAATCTTTTATATACATACCTGTATCTTTTTCCCCGCAAATCACCATTTTTCTCAGTGCAAATGTTCATTGTTTGTTCTGTAATGAGTATCCGACAGAGCTGCCCGGCCGTCCAACAGCTGATACGGTCAAAGTAACTTGCCAACCAGCCAGTTATCCGACATAAAATGAGGAGACTGTTTGTGTGCTGATAATGAGACAATATTCGTTACAAATGGGATTATCCATGGTCTCGACATGTGAAGCGACCGAGTTAATCGACAGTGTTTTCACGGTCTGGAACACCATGGATGCCAGATCTCCACCACACAGGTGTCTTTATGTTTCTGTGCAGCTCCACACACACACTTGAGAAGTGTTGTTGATCTTAGTGGGTCTGTGTGTTCCTCATGATGCAGTAACTGAGGCCTTATTTCTTTGGCTGCTGGAGGCTCAGTGAGGGCCGATCGAGGGCCTGTGTTAGCAGCAGCAAGTTAAAGAGTCTAACTGACTGAGCAAAAGGGGATTTCCAAAGTTCTTTTCATCTGTATGATCAGTGCCACGGTGCAATTAGTTGTTTCTTTTAGTGCACAAGAGCACTGTAACTTTGCACTGTAGTTAAAGTTAAGGACAGACTCAAAGTGAGCGCCTCGTTATCAATCATTTCCTTTTAAGTAAATTATATTTTCAACATTAATGTGAGCGCTATTAAAAGTGTATTAACCCAACAGGATGGAGAGATTGGTTTTCCCATTGGTTTTGAGAACGGAGCGTTCGCTAACAAAGAGAGAGCCTCCGCCTACATTAGCCGGTGTCTAATTTATTACCCTTTCCACTGTTGAATATGATGTCATTACAGCTTCCACATAAATCAAGCAACGAAGCCGCGCACACAACTGCCACTTTCACCCATAACCCCCCACCCTACGTCGCCGTAAAACCACTTCCTGGTCACCTTGGGAGGCTGTCATGTGACTGTAGATATTACCACCAGAGCAACAGTGACAGACAATAATTATTAGGTGCTTGGTCTATCTTGAAATAGGAAATACTGAATCTCAGGAAAACACATTAGGAGGTTTCATAATTAAGATGTGATGTATGAGAGGGAGAGAAAGAAGAGTGGGAAGGGGAATTTCCCCAAAACACACACACACACAGACACACGCACACACAGACACGCACGCGCACGCACAGAGCATGTGTGTGTGTGTGTGTGTGTGCGTTAGAGAGATGATAAAAGGCATGATACATGTGACACCGGAGACGTAGTGGGACGACTAATGGATGGGTAAGTGAATTCTGATAAATGAGTTTCATATGTTGCCGTGTTCGTGTGCCGCTGCATGTGCCAGAGCGTGTGTGCTTTAATATTCTTACTTCACCGACTTGCAATAAAACATCCTCCAATACCTGACCCGAGGCTTCGCCAATGTAACGTTATCGTGTTTGTGTGGCTTCATCAACAGAAAACTAGAGAGTTGTTTACTAATGCACGTGACATGAAACAGATCCATGTCATTGCCGCTGGCTGTTCATAAATGAAAATCTTCAAAGGACAAACAAACACATTATTGTAGATGCTGTTAATGTCGTTGATAATATGTTGTTCAAGTTGCTTCGCCGATTTACACCTGGCATTAACAGGGAATTTCAATATCTTAGCTTTCTCATTCAAAATTGCAAACATGCATCACTGTCCAGTGGAAGTTATAATATTACATGTTTTCTCGCTTCCTTAAAACATGGACTCCACTCCATGTGTAAATGCTCATATTGGCAATTAGGGAAATAGGTTTTTAATTACAAACGCTAAGACAAATATAAAAATTAAGGCAATTACAGTTGTAACTCATTTATAACTTATTTTCCCTGTTGATTAATCCGCCTATCATTTTTTTCTTTAAATAGATTAATTGTATTGGACTGTGAATTTTAAATATTCACAGCCAAGAAGCAGAAACCAGAGAGTGTTTTGCATTTTCGTTTGAAAAATAATTTAAAGCAATAATCAATTATTGAAAATAGTTGCCAGAAGAGGAGGTTAGGGAGCAAGGAGAGGTTGTTACTGGTCATTTGCTGCTGAAGTATTCAAGAGCTACTAGCTGAAAAACATCCCGAACACGTGTTGAACGCAGAAATTAGAAACTACAAGAATTAAACTTCAGATTCATGGATGAGTTGGGATTCTTCCATGTGGGGGGATATGGAGATACAAGTAAAACAACAGCTCCCTCTTCAGGGGTTCTGATGAGCTTAGAGGGAGACATGGCTGTTTACCAACCTGCCAATGAGCTGTGTGTGTGTGCGTGTGTGTGTGTGTGCGGCAAAGTCTCCACTATTGTGGGGGACGGGGAGTGTCCAGTTTCATACTAAGCACTGGGCAGGGACTGAGACAATAACAGGGGTTCGAGTTTCTGTGGCCATGTCAGTTTGACAGGTAGATGTGATCCAATAAAACGTGGGCCTGGGTTTTGTTTTTCATTGCACTTTTGAGCTCTGTTTGATAGATTAAAACGTACAAAGTGCAAGAGGGTATAATTCTTTTGGAATGAAAGAACATGTAAACCTCTTTCTTTACAAAACAACACTGAATTGTTTAAAGAACTGCGGTTTCAGCTGGATGGTAAATACCTACACATAACTTCTGTCTCTGTTTCATTAAACCTCCCACTACAACTGTAGCAGTGTGTTGCTAAAGGACACCTGAACACTGGGTAAGACATGAGATTCCCAAGGGATTCAACACTTAAAGTCCCATGTTCACTGTTTGAAACTTAAACCACAGTACAAATCTTTCCAGTACAATCATTTTTCACTACTTCTTCTTGGCACAACTTTGGGCTGAAGACACAAAGCTCACTTAAAAGATAATGAGGGAAAACGTCAGCCCAGAGTCAACAAAACAATCGCAGGTCACATTCTTGACAAGTTCAGATACGGCCACAGTGCAATACACCGCTTCAGAAGTGCAATCCTTTTTTCTTAAACAAACTCCTTCTCCAAACTAATTCAGACTAAATGGGCCAAGGTCAATCTTCATGCACCACCGCCTCGCAGCTTTAGTTTCTATCTCACCCAAAAAAATAAAAAAAAACTCTATCAATCAGTTCTAATGAAGGCAGCTGAAAGGTGTGGTGGGTTACAGGAATTCCCCTGCAATAGAGGCCAGCGCTGCCCAGCACACACCCCCCCCCCCCCACTCCTACACTCTTGTGTCTGTACTCCGTCCTCTCGCTCCTCTTCCTCCCTTCAGCCCTGCTGGACTGACATTAAACTCTCTTTGCCTCTCTTGCTCACTTTCCCTCCCACACTTTGAGCATCGTCGACTTTCGTTGCTGCAGAATCACACAATGAGGAAAGTAAGTGAGCATGAAAGACAGAAACAAGGAGTGTGTGTGTCTGTGTGTGTGTGTGTGTGTGTTGGCCTGTCTCTTTGATGCTGTGCATTGCAGGGAGGTCTACTCATTTATTACAGCCACTGGACTATGACGCCTATTTCCTCAACAAGCTCCTATAAATCAGAAAGCTCCTCCTATACCATGTGATTATCTGATCTCTTCCTCTCACCCACACACACACACACACACACACACACCAAAGCCACAAAAGGAATCTGCATTTGACACAGGGCTAACATGCATGAAGGGCACAGCTTTTGATTGGCAGATGTGTATGGGACACACAGGAATATTCTTTGACATGCTTGTGTGCATCATTCAGGCTCTAGAGATGTTACAGATAACAGTCCTTTGTTGGAAAACACACAGCCTTTCTATAAAACTTGAGAAATATACAAAAGAGCATATTATAGCATTGTGTTGCCCATTTAATTTCCTGTGAGGTGTGTATGTGTGAAGCCTAGTCCTACAGCTATGACATACTTGAGGGTGTATGTGAGGTTTGCACAGGTGCTGCTGACAGCTGCAAGCTGGCATTCGCCTTATTGTAAAGCCGAGCATATGGGTTATAAGAAGAATCCATTTTTATGGATGCAATAGGAGTTTTACTGCACACGGTGATGTCCAAAATGTATAATCTTGCCTTGGTGTCGTCTGTCGGTTACAATAGCCAAATCCGTATTTTGAAACTGAGAACAAAAGCACAAACTGGCTGCTGTTGGTTTTTACTGGCACTATATGGCGAGCGTGCATTGCTGTCAAATACGGTGCCTTCATCTGTAGTGCGAGTACTCAAAAATGTTGCTCGTTCGATTGGTCCGTCCACAACTTTGTCCCAGAAAAACTCTAGATTGCTATAAATGTGTGGCATCATTGAGGCGCTGGCACGGCTGTTTCCGCACTGCACATCTGCTCTAGAAACCACACACACACACACACACATGCACATATAATCAAAGGACCAAGTCATCGCCCTAGCCATAACAACATATGCACTGGCCTGGCAGCCAGCTCCTTGAAATAGGAGCCACGAGCATCCTTCCCTACACACAGAATCCGCCTCTCAGAGTATAAATGCCAAACCCCCATCTGATTCACTGCAACTCGAGCTTTACAAGGAACTGTAGCCTGGATTAGGTTTTCTCCACAGCTGAAAAATCACCCCCTTTTCTTAAAAATGTCCAGATGCCCCCATTTAGCACGCACACACGCACGCCGGTCTGAATTGTCCGCCTTTACTGGAGCAGGATAAGCTTTCTTTTAGGGTGAAATCTCCCTTTCATTTCAGAATAAAGACCACACACTGACTCAGACTGAGAGTCCCTACAGCAACAGCTGATATTTGCCTCAATTTTATGTGTTAGATTTAGTCATAAATGCAGTTATTTAGTAGACAATCCCTCATTAATCTTGCACTGAAAAGTTGTCTCATGTTGGATGCATTTATAAAGAGGGTCATGGTTGTTTGGTTCACGGTGATACGGACATGATGAAGCTGTTCATTAACAACAAAACATTTTATTGTATTTGACGTCTTTCCAAATCGGTAAACTGAAGAGACAGCCGAGTTTGAAATACAGCTACAATTAAGATGAACATTTCTGTGTTTTATATCGATTTGCATTGCGTATGTTTGCATGCATTTCATGCAGAGTATCACCTACACTGTATGTTGAAACGAGTCAACCGATATTAACTACAAAAACTACATGGAACGAGCTGACTTCTTGGTGCCCTGTCTGTTTTAGAAAATGACAAAAAAAAAAAAAAAAAAAAGACAGCAGAGCCTCAGAAGATTTCCGCGAGAATTCAATTTCTGTAGTGAAGTGAGAGCAATGAAGACATTTCATTAGTTGTTCCTGAGCTTTCATGATCAAAGGCAGAAACAGGACTGTGTACAAGGAATTGCTTTGTCTGATTAATATCAATCAAAGCCAAAGAACATAAGACTATTTTGCAGACATAAGAAACAGGGCATTGGTAGAGTTTCCTTAATGAACTATCAAGAGGCTGAGCAAAGTGTTTTTTGTTTTTCTTGAAGGGAACATGAAATATCTAATTATTATTATTATTAGGTTAAGGGTCTTTTCTCATTTTGTTATTGTTCTTCTTCAGTTTAAATTGTATTTTTTTGTCTGTGATCAATCTGTGGCTTCCGAACAAACACACCACCACCATTTTTAAAAGCCAATAAGATCCTGCACATGTACTATAATGAACTGTACACAGCGTTGCTTATTGGATGTATAAGGCAAGTCACATAGTGTAAAATAGAGCAGATGATGAAGACAACAATCTCTTTGCTGAGGGCCACACTGTGTCCGTCTAATCATCTGCATTTGCTCGAAGCTAATTAGCCAATTATGCATTAGCATGTTTTAGCCGTCTGCCTCTGAACACACACACACCGACACACACAGTCACACACACTTGTGTAAAAGGACACAGAGATATATACAGACATTTTTTTTTTTTTACACATGAGTAAGCAACAGTACGTCCGGATGGAAACAGGCTAACAAGGTCCGCTCCCTATTTTTAAACGACACACACGCTCTCAGACAGACACACACTTCTTCGTGAACGCGCTCCGGTAACACAAACAGGGTGTGGCGTACATTTTCTGGACCCTCTGTGTTTCGAATGTTTGTGTTACTTCGTCATGTGACAGAGTTACAGCTGTACGGCGGTCACACTGTGAATTATTTGCAGATCAACAGTGTAGTTTTATCTGCACGTATATATCCATGTTTTGCTTAGCCTTTGTCCTGTTCGGCCTCTAATAATAATAATAGTGGATGAGAAGCTGCAGCTGTAAACGGATAAATAAGTCAACGTGACCTTCTGACAGACACAGAATCTCCCTCACGTACAATTTTCTCAGTTCATCACAAGTTTACAATGTGTGTTTTTCCAGACTAGCTTTCTCACTCTATCTTGGAGCAGCGTAGATCTCCAGCATCAGCCTCCCTCCTCTGTGTTGCTCTTTAACCTAGTTTCCATCTACACACCACACCGCTGGGAGACTGAGAGCAAGCACACACTCGCACTCTCACACAGAAACAGGGAAAAACGCTGCGCAAACAAAATTGGAAATGACCTCATACATGTAAACAGAGACACATGCACAGGGGAGGGAAAAATACTCCCACTTAGATGTAACAATTAGCCAAACAATTGCACTGATAAATGTGTTTTAAAAAATGAAAAAATCTTCAGGTAGTGTGTGTATGCTTTTACGTATATAGGAAAAGAGCCGCGGGTTGGAGAACCAGGTTTTCAGTGAGTGAATGTGAGTGTGTGTCAGGTTGATGGACACAAGTCCTGATTTCTTCTCATTCTACACCCATGAAGACAGCTAACCCCTAGAGCGACAGAGATAAAGGAAAATCTGCTGCACTTTACCTTTTAATTTGCCTTTTGATTGACACACACACGCATGGTTCAGTGGGATGCCCTAGATCTGCACTTGAGGTTGAGGGTCCGACATACATTCTACCCTTTGGGCTTGAGGGTGAACACACACACACACGCAAGCACACACAAGCACACACAAGCACACACACACACAGGTTATGCCCTAGATTGATGCTAAAGGTTGGAGGTCCCATTTATGTGCCAGCCTCTGGGCCAGACACGCACGCACACACGCAGGTGAGATGGTGAACAAATTTAATTACACATTGCTAAATGTTAATTGTTTATATATTGTAAATGTAATTGTTTGAGTATATTTCTTCCAATACTGTGTCCAGTGTCCCCACAAACCTACACCTTTTTTAAAAAAAAATTTTCTGATTATATATATGATTTCTGCTTTATATTTTAACACCGCCTGCACTCACGATCTGTGTTTTTAGTTAAGCTCCATGCAAGTTATTTTTGCATGGTTATGTTTTGTATTCTGTATTTATCTCTTGATGTGCTCAACAAATCCCTTGTGACTACGCTATCGTTGCATCTCTGAATCTACCCTTGAATCAAATAAGTACCTGAACAAACAAGTTTGAAGATACTTAGAAACCTGAATAACAAATACAATGTTGTCTCCTCTGTTAAGGCTAAGGTGCGCCCCTCAAATCTACATAAGCAGCTTTAAAAATCAGTGATTTGGATCTGTTTGCTTCTTGAACTTTTGCACTCTGCCGCTGTGAAGCACAATCAAAAAACAACTATACGTGTTGTCCTGATAGCCCGGGGGTTTAAAATGGCGCTGTTCATTTTCTGTCTTTCTCTCCAGAATCCTTTCTAATAAAAGCAAAAAAGTGAGCAGAAAACAAATAACAACACAAACTTGGAACTCAACAATGTCACAAATATGAAATGATACCATCAAAACAAAACTCTGAGGTACTGCTCCAAAAACACACACACACACACACACACACACACACACACACACACACACAAATGAGCAGAGAATACACAGGAGCTCACTGCTTCAAGCTACTTATTTGGCCTCATGTGTGTGACTGTGACTGTGTGTGTGTGTGTGTGTGTGTGTGTGTGTGTGTGTGTGTTTTGTGTGAGTAAATGTATCACTTTCTGTGAGATGCTTATGTTTCTACTTGCAAGTACCTGCCTGTGCAGATGTCGAACGCATGGCTGCAAATGTGGATGTGTGTGAATGTACGTGAGTGAGACATAGAGCGAGTCAGTACGAGCAGTGAGGGGTCGACCACTGATGCGTACACAGGCAGCAGCTATGAGAGTCATGACGACCTTTAGAGTGGCTGACTGGTAATGCACCCCCCCCCCCTTTCCTTAACTCCCTATGTCCCTCCACCCCCACCTCTCTTTAAACTCGTCTTCCTCCGTCCTCTACCTCAATTTCTCTCTCTACTGCCGGATCAACAATGCTCATCAATATGATGCAGCGCTGGAGTAAACAAAAGAAGTGGTTTGAGGAATGAAGTATCTGAGCTCTGTGTCAGGAATGAAGTAAAAGAGGAGCCTGTGTGTATCAGAGGCCGTCTTTCTTTCCGTCTCAGTCATTCCCTTTTTCCTGGCGCTGTATGGCATGATGTGTTCGTGTTGTGGCAGACGTATCATAGTTCTGACTCTGGGAACTTATGCAGCTCACTAATTGAATCACGAGTCCAAGAGGAGCTCCAAAATCAAACTAAATGTTGCATATGAGATATTTATTATCAATGACATATTTGTGAGAGATTAGCAATCTCTATAATAGATATCTATTGTGTTATAACGGTTTACTGGTCAAAAAGACAGTATCAATGGACATTAGTGTAACTACTTGCATAAACAATCCGGCCTCTAAAATATAGACCAACAAGTGTTTTGTGCGCAGAATGTATTTCCTGCATTAACACGCACTATGTCAAAACAAAAAGCATATTTATTTCACTGCAAAATGTTTCTTGGATGCAGGTTCATGAAAAGGACTGAGTTGGTGCGATCATCTCTAATCAAAGGTCACCTCCGTCCA